>OX424567.1:26604692-27218331 GCA_949152475.1 Terebella lapidaria
CGCACTTTTGCGCGCGGCATTGCATGTCGTTTTGGGCAGAGCATCGTCCGAACACACTCCGTATGGCGGCTTTAAGTATTCCTCCTGGAGGACGAATATAACTGCAGAAGCTTACATTGATCTGATTCTGTGATCACTTCGTACATTTATTACCTCACAGTTTCGCTATGTTTATTTTGATATGTCATGTTTTTGATTGCTCATAATTAAAAAATTAAGGTGATGTAACTCACGGACACTTTAGACATTAGTAAAATACATGTCTATGGTTTAATCGATTACGGAACGGTTGTATCCATTGTTATGAAAAATTGAGCCTGAGACAAGCAAATGGTGCAGTGGGAAGAAATACCCGAGTTCTGGCGGGTCTGACGTATGTGTGAGTGTAGGAAGAAATACCTGAGTTCTGGCCAGTCGGACGTATGTGTGAGTGCTGGGAGCGAGAGAGAAGCCTGCAGCCTCCATCTGAGGGGTCTCCTCCTCGTGGTACAGTAACATCTAGGACACGTCGTTCGTTTATATTGTAAAACATCAAGGTTACATATCTCTATTTCCCGTTACTTCGTTAACGCAGATATTCACATTCTGATGGTGAACCGAGAAGGGTTTAATAAGTAATATGAGAGAAATTGTACAAATGTAGCCTATCATAAATATCATAAATATCATTTTATACGCGTCAGCAAAACGAAGCCTCATAATTATCCTCCAAATGACGAACAAGCTGCTGTTGGTTTGAACATTTTATCCTTCGACCATGAATGCATAGATAAATGTATACTAAATGTATACTAGACTTTATATGATCAAACACACTGATGTACCTGAGGGCAAACTGATCCTGTCGCTGAAATTTATCAGATATTAATTCAGATTCAGTTGAAAACGGAGTTTCGGGTGGTGGTCCTTTGTGACTCTGCCATCTAGTAATGCCAGCGTCACACTTGCATCGGTCGTAGGCCGATGTGGGATCATCGGTGGTTTTCACCGAAGTCCTGGCCGCTGGTGAGATCTTTCAGGCATCTTTTCCATATCATTCGAGTGGTCATGAAACCATCGGACTTTGCCCACCGGTGACATGCCAATGCCCGGCAGTTACCATCCATCCGTGTTGAAAAAAAGACCAACCAACGATGCCCTACCGGAGACCGCACGATACCCTAGAGATACCTGCTCAGTGACCTCTGATATTTACAAATCTGCCGAATATCGCTAAAGAACACCTTCCGGACATCTATCGACCCCCCCCCCCCCCCCGACAGGAAATCCTGGAGTGATATCCTGATGAGCTGGCACGTTATACCTGCGCGCCTATTGGGGTGAGACCCTGGTGACCTGGCACATGTTATACCTGCGCGCCTATTGAGCTGTGTCTTCCTGCCATGTACTCATAATACTCGACATTCAAGGTCAAACTCAGTCCATTCGTGGGCCCTGGTGAGGGAATCAAGATTGATATGTCCATTAGCATATATACGCTATGCGCAAACCCAATGTCAATCTATGTATGGCCACACCAATGTCACCTGAATCAACAGCCTCGAATGAAGTCCCGCTACTGTCAGCGTTGAAGGCGTAGCACAAGCCGTAGTCGGTGTTGACTGCTTTGAAAGCGTCCTTGATCGCACACGGAGCTCCCCTCCAGAAACATCTCAAATCATATTGTAAACGTTATTGAAGGATTTCCATTTCTCTATGTTCACTAGAATTGTCAATAATCTAATCTGGGAAATTATATGTATTTTAGTGAGCATTATTTTATACCCGATAATGTAATCTTCTATACGATGCGCCGTGGCACGGATGATTGTGGACATGTTCTGCTCGGCAGCTTCGCCGTAACGCGAAATGAAGTCTGATTCTGCAAAGGGTGCATACTATAATATCAACTATACATGTATGATAACATACCGTATAACATGTATATATTAATATCATCCTTTCGATATATGTAATATGAACATCAAAAGTAATATGAAGACTGCAGTATTCAACACACTGAAACATTGCTAGGTATAACTCTAGAATCTGACCTTTCAAACCTCTGTTGGTGTGAAGATCGTGCAGCATCAAGTAGACCCCGTGATCTTGTGCAGCCGTCAGTCTGAAATTATCCACGCGCCAGCCCCGTCATGTCATTTACCCCAGCCCTGTCGTGTCCTGTACGCGCTAGCCCCGTCATGTCATGTACGCGCTAGCTCCATCATGTCATGTACGCCCTAGCTCCGTCATGTCATGTATGCGCTAGCTCCGTCATGTCATGTGCGCGGCAGCCCCGTCATGTCATGTACACACCAGCCCCGTCATGTCATGAACGCGCTAGCTCCATCATGTCATGTACGCGCAAGCTCCGTCATGTCATGTACGAGCTAGCTCCATTATGTCATGTACACACTAGCCTCGTCATATCATGTACGTGGTAGCTCCATCGTGTCATGTAAGCGCCAGCTCCATCATGTCATGTATGCGCTAGCTCCGTCATGTCATGTATGTGCTAGCTCTGTGATGTCATGCACGCGCCAGCACCATCATGTCATGTATGCGCTAGCTCCGTCATGTCATGTACGTGCTAGCTCCGTCATGTCATGTACACGCCAGCTCCATGATGTCATGTATGTGCTTGTATTCATTTGCGCTAGCTTCATTATGTCATGTACGTGCTAGCTCCATCATGTCATGTACGTGCAAGCCCCGTCATGTCATGTACGTGCCAGCCCCGTCATGTCATGTATGTGCCACGCCCGTCATGTCATGTACGTGCTAGCTCCATCATATCATGTACGCGCTAGCTCCATCATGGCATGTACGCGCAAGCCCCGTCATGTCATGTACGTGCCAGCCCCGTCATGTCATGTATGCGCTAGCTCCATCATGTCATGTACGCGCTAGCTCCATCATGGCATGTTCGCACCAGCTCCATCATGTCATGCACGCGGCAGCTCCGTCATGTCATGTACAGCATTGAAATGTTGCTTAATGTATGTACTCAACTTTGTACTGGTTATCGTTTGCCACTTCGAATCAACAAGTAATATCCAAAATACCGGGAGATAATTTGAGATTAAACTTTCATTGAATAAAAACTTCTGCTATCAGAAATACTTGAATTAACCTGTAGGTGTTCTGGTTACAGATCATAACGCTAGGGAAAGATATTTTATCGCGGAATAGGATTTCCATGTCGATGTTCGTGTTGTACTCCAGGTAGTCACTGGTTCGCTGGAACACTTGGTAGACGAATATACCAACCGTCACCAGGAAACAGATGCACCACACGCTCCTTGGGGGGGGGGGGGGGGAGGGGTAGGCAGACAATACTTTTTAGAAAACATAAACACTACACCATGTTTCTAATGTTCGCATAAACTGCGAACTAAGCAGTAAACGATCAAAACAAAGTGATCAAATATGATGGAAGATTTTTACCCTTTCATCAACTACCTTCTGATGAGAATGCCCTTGCCGAAGATGTATCGGACACCGTGAGCTGTCGTGTTCTGGGTGAATTCATCCCACGTGACTGACACGGCCGTGAGATTCCGCTGTCTTACGACAGGGGGCGCTTTATTTGTCGCCACCTAATGGAAAATATAAAAACAGTAATACTGATGGAGAACGTTTCTGATTCAAATAATATGCTTCGACTTTTTAGATGACGTATTCGAGATGTTTTTTAAAAAGTAGATGAACACCCCCCCCCCCCCCCCCCAGAAAAAATAAAAAATAAAATAAATGAATAAATAAATAATGTAAATAAAAAAAACTTGATTATTTGATATTTTTTACATACATACATACATACCATTGTGGTGGGTAAATTCAATTTCCTTTACATGTTGGTGAAATTGGTACAAAATATGAACATGGGCTGAAAACATCAGAGCATGTTCTTTCTTCAAATAAGTACGTAGAACTGTGGCAGCGAAACAGACGAAATGTATATGGGCCTGAAAATAAACAATACTTGCTAAGAACAATCTTCTGTGTGGAGCTCAGAGAATATTCCATAAAACTGCGTTGTGTTCGATTGGAGAGCTTGTCACTCATCCATGCTGCTTCGATTGTCAGAATTGTCCTGCCGTGGAAAGATACACTACTGAGCAGGCTGAAACAACATCGGGACGAGGACATGTCATTACTGGGTTACACCACTTGGCCCGGACGTGTTTCATGCGTCAATGCGTATTGTCCTTGTGGCGTAAGGATAACCCAGATCTGATGAGTCAGATCAATGTTAATGATCATCAAAACTTGTTCAGAAACAGACTGTTCTCGTCTGAGTGATCAATCATGGTGACTAATTGATTTATCCTATTGTCATTTTGAAGGTCTCTCTTTTGCGAAAAATGGACGAATACCCAATGAACCCCAGCACACTTCCTTGTAAAAATTTATATTTTTACATGTAATAAAATTTAAATTCAATTTCAATTAAATCATAATTTTATTTCTCTATTACTGCTATTTGAAAGTATTGTTGGTGGATTTCTGCTAAAGCAGGTTTTTTTTTATATTCATAAGCAATACTCTTAAATACTCTTAAAATATTAATGCTAGTATAACTTGAAGCTAAGTGGGTAGGCCTAATCCCGGACTCCGGACGGTCCTATAACCATGGTAACACACCATTTTGTTCTGGGTCTAGGTCAACGTCGAATCGAGGTATTTGTTTTCAATTGCAATACCAGCCCACTTAGCAACGCCATTGAATTTTTGTTTATATTCCGTATGTCCCTGGCTAGGTAACGATTGGTACTGCAACATATAGTATCCAAAATGAAATCCTCGGTCCCTTCCTTGTGTTTATTCATGATCAGAAATGGAATATAATGTATTCAGTAGGTTTCCTGTGTAAGGTTCGGGGCTGTATCTGTTGTATTAAATAATATCTCAAGGTATTGTGAACGATCAAGAATATATATCGAAAGTCGAATAACGGCACATTTCGGGAACAACTTTAATAAAATACTTGGCCTCCCCGCCGCATGTTTGTGTGATTTCTAGTAAGGCCATGTTTTTTTCTTTGTTTCCCAACAACTTTTTTTTCGCAAAGTACCAGCCAACACAGAAAAAAAACACAGACGTTTATTATCACAATAACATCTTCATTCACGAAGTAACTCATGCCAAAAATGTAAAATAAATGGTATTTGATCATTTGCTAAGCTATTAAGGTAGTCCGCTCCAAACAGTGAGGGAAGGGGGTCAAAGGGTTTTCTAAAATAAATACCTGTATCAACATAATCTAGAGCTTCAAAATGATATATTTTATAGAGTAAATGTTCAGCATCCTAAAACTGAAAAGAAAATAGGGGGTCACCGTATCCGTTCGCACGGAAAACACGATGCAAGATGTGAATATGGACCAAAAAATGTGCAAAAATGCCAGAATTTATGTCATTTTAGGTAAATATGTGTGATTTTGATCGAATATGTAGAAAAAACGAGCACGGTGACCCCCTATTTTCTCTTCAGTATTAGGATGCTGATCATTTACTCTATGAAATAATGTTATTTTGCAGAGATAATATTTAAAAAATGACCTTTAAATTTTGACTCTCCGTTACCTCACTGTTTGTAGCGGACTACGTTAAGTACTTGATTGATACATAACAGAGGGGAAAACAGCAAAATGGAAACCAGTCACAATCGTTATCGATGTTCAGTGTTTTGAGGGATGAAAAACACTGATTTTTAGGAGAAAAACAATCAAAAAGTTTGTGTTTTTTTCTCAAAATAATTGCTATTTTCACCCGCCCGCTGACGGGAAACAAATAATAATAATAATAAAAAAAAAACACAGCCTAACCTGATACCCCGGTGACTTTTTTTCCAATAGAAACTCTCATTCTGATTGCCTTCTACACAGGTACATGTTTTTTTCATCTATAATCTACATGTTTATATACGGGTGAATTAATCTCGAGTTTACCGGACCGAGTAGACTGATTGATGAGAGCCGGCCCACTCGAAGGAAAAAAACGTGCTCTTCAGACATCGTGTCGAACATAATTTATTCACGAGTTCAAAAGGTGATGGTAAAAATATGTGCCATACATCGCTCCTTATGTCAAGTCGAACTTCAATATTAACCATGACGTCACGAGTCAAATAAGTTCGTTGAATAAAACACAGCAAAAACGTTATGATTGCTGCTCGAAAACGCTTTGGAATAAGTGTACGTTATGGTTGCTGGTCAAGAACGCTTTGGAATAAGTTAAAATTATGGATACTGGTCGAAAACACGTTATGATTGCTTATTGCTTGTCTATAGAAAGTTTTGGAATAAGTCTACGTCACGACTGCTGGTCGAGAATGTTTTGCAATAAGTTTACGTTATGATTGCTGGTCCAAAACGTTTTGGAATAAGAGTACGTTATGACTGCTAGCCGAGAACGTTTATAACGTGTACGATATGATTAATGGTCTATAACGTTTTGGGAAAAGTGTTTTGGATGAATTTTACATTGTGATTGTTGTTCTAGAACGCTTTGGAATAAGTGTACGTTATGATTGCTATTCTGGATCCTTTAAGAATAAATGTACGTTCTGATTGCTGTTTGAGAATGTTTTGAACTAAGTTTACGTTATGATTGCTGGTCAATAACGTTAGGAATAAATGTACGTTGTGATTGCAGGTCCAGGACGTTTCGGAATGAATGTACGTTATGATTGCTTTTAGAGAACGTTTTGCAATAAGTTTACATTATGATTGCTGGTCGCAGACGTTTTGGAATAAGCTTACATTATGAATGCTGGTCTAGAACGTTTTGGCATTAGTGGACTTAATTGGAATAATTCGAATCGATTTTCAGTGTTTTGAGGGATAAAAACACTGATTTTTTGAGAGAAAAACGACCAAAAAGTTTGTGTTTTTTTTCTCAAAATAATTGCTATTTTCACCCGCCCGTTGACGGGAAACAAATGATAATAAAAAAAAAAAACACAGCCTAAACTGGTACCCCGGTGACTTTTTTTCCAATAGAAACTCTCATTGTGATTGCCTTCTACACAGGTACATGTTTTGTTCATCTATAATCTACATGTTTATATACGGGTGAACTAATCTCGAGTTTACCGGACCGAGTAGACTGATTGATGAAGCCGGCGCACTCGAAGGAAATAACGTGCTCTTCAGACATCGTGTCGAAATTAATTTATTCATATGGTAAGAATATGTGCCATACATCGCGCCTTATGTCAAGTCGAACATCAATATTAACCATGACGTCACGAGTCAAAAAAGTTCTTTGAATGAAACACAGCAAAAAACGTTATGATTGCTGCTCGAAAACGCTTTGGAATAAGTGTACGTTATGGTTGCTGGTCAAGAACGCTTTGGAATAAGTTAAAATTATGGATACTGGTCGAAAACACGTTATGATTGCTTATTGCTTGTCTATAGAACGTTTTGGAATAAGTCTACGTCACGACTGCTGGTCGAGAATGCTTTGCAATAAGTTTACGTTATGATTGCTGGTCCAGAACGTTTTGGAATAAGAGTACGTTATGACTGCTAGCCGAGAACGTTCAACGTGTACGATATGATTAATGGTCTATAACGTTTTGGGAAAAGTGTACGTTATAACGGCTGGTCGAGAACCTTTTGAAATAAGTTCACATTGTGATTGCTGGTCTAGAACGTTTTGGAATAAGTGTTTTGGATGAATTTTACATTGTGATTGTTGTTCTAGAACGCTTTGGAATAAGTGTACGTTATGATTGCTATTCTGGATCCTTTAAGAATGAATGTACGTTATGATTGCTGTTTGAGAATGTTTTGAACTAAGTTTACGTTATGATTGCTGGTTAATAACGTTATGAATAAATGTACGTTGTGATTGCAGGTCCAGGACGTTCTGGAATAAATGTACGTTATGATTGCTTTTCGAGAAGGTTTTGGAATAAGTTTGCATTATGATTGCTGGTCGCGAACGTTTTGGAATAAGCTTAAATTATGAATGCTGGTCTAGAACGTTTTGGAATAAGTGAACGTTATAACTGCTGGTCGAGAACGTTTTGGAATAAGTGTACGTTATGATTGCTGGCCTAAAACGCTTTGGAATAAGTTTACATTGTTATTGCTGGTCTAGAACGTTTTGGAATAAGTATTTTGGGTGAATTTTACATTGTGACTGCTGTTCTAGAACGTTTTGGAATAAGTGTACGTTATGATTGCTATTCTGGATCCTTTAGGAATAAACGTACGTTTTGATTGTTGTTCGAGAATGTTTCGAACTAAGTTTACGTTATGATTGTGGTCAATAACGTTTATGAATAAATTTACGTTGTGATTGAAGGTCTAGAACGTTTTGGAATAAGTGTACGTTATGAGTACTTTTCGAGAACGTTTTGGAATGAGTTCACATTATGGTTGCTGGTCGAGAACGTTTTGGAATAAGTTTACATCATGACTGCTGGTCTAGAACGTTTTGGAATAGGTGAACGTTATAACTGCTGGTCGAGAAAGTTTTGGAATAAGTGTGCGTTATGACTACTGGCCTAGAACGTTTTGGAATAAGCTCACATTGTGATTGCTGCTCTAGAACGTTTTGGAAGAAGTGTTTTGGATGAATTTTACATTGTGATTGTTGTTCTAGAACGTTTTGGAATAAGTGTACGTTATGATTGCTATTCTGGAACCTTTAGGAATAAATGTACGTTTTGATTGCTGTTCGAGAATGTTTTGCACTAAATTACGTTATGATTACTGGTCAATAACGTTTATGAATGAATGTACGTTGTGATTGAAGGTCGAGAACGTTTTGGAATAAGTTTACATTATGATTGCTGGTCGAGAACGATTTGGAATAAATTTGCATTATGATTGCTTGTCGAGAACGTTTTGGAATAAGCTTGCGTTATGATCGCTGGTCGAGAACCCTTTTGAACTAAGTTTACGTTATGATTGCGTGGTCAGTAACGTTTACGAATATACTCTGTGATTGCAGGTCTAGAATTTTTTGGAATAGGTGTACGTTATGATTGCTTACGTGGAACAAGTTCCCTGGATTGCCCCGGACTGGCTTGGACGTCTTAACTAACCAGGTGTGTCCATCATACCTCTCAGGACAAAAGCTCCAGTCATACATCACCGGGTCAGGGGGCGGGTGAGCTGAGGAACAAGTTCCCTGGATTGCCCTGGACTGGTTTTGACATCTTAACTAACCTCGTGTAGCTATCATACTTCCCCGGACAAAAGCTCCAGTCATACATCACCAGGTCAGGGGGCAGGTGAGCTGTGGAACAAGTTCCCTGGGTCACCCCCGGACAAAAGCCCCAGTCATACATCACCAGGTCAGGGGGCAGGTGAACTGTGGAACAAGTTCCCTGGATTGTCCCGGACTGGCTTTTGGACGTCTTAACTAACCTCGTGTTGTCATCTTACTTCCCCGGACAAGCTTCGGTATTGTTCTGAAATAAAAAGGATTCGTCAATATTGATATAAGACAATTTACGAGTTTTCTCCGTCATGATGCGAATAAGAAATATTGTTCTTGTCTGTACAAAATTGTGAATCATATGTACCACGTGCTTGGATTCTATGTAATTCATGGAGTGTCTTTGCATTGTACCACAAACATGAAGAAAATGAGACATCGGTAAGCAAGAGTACACCCCTCATCCACCCCAGATATATCAATTGCAAGAGAAAGCTCCTCGCCGCGCCTCACCTGACCTACCCCAGGCAACCCCCCCCCCCCCCCCACCTCCTCCCACACCCTCCAAATGTTTCACGTTTCGGGTCACGTAACCACTGACGTATACATACGTCAGTTTCACATTTCAAGGCATCGAAATACAAGTCGATTTATTTGGAATCACGTGACTTCATATTAACATAATGAGTTATACTTTTTATTTACAAGAATTGTGATTCACATTTTTCAACGCTTGCCTGAATCACAAAAACATACCCAGTTTCAACATCGCTCTTGATGTATAGAGGTTAATACCTCGTGCAAGTCAATCGAGGTTAATAGAAATTAGACCCAAGAGAGAAATGATAAACGTCAATGTGTTTCACATATTAAATAGGCAGATAATGCAGATACAGTTAATCCTCATTAAAACTAATCCTGGTAACACACTAAAGCTATATATGTATAAAATACATATATGTAGGCCCATACTACACCTAGGGGGTCAATAATATTATACGTGTTGTTCAAACATCTACGTTGTCACGACGACAACACACATAATAGTCAATATTAATAGCCTGTGTAGTAGCTGAACCGTATCAATTGTCATGATCTCATAGAAAAGATGTAAGGCATGTTGTTGTTGGCTTATACGGTAAGAAATAAAACTCCTTGTTTTGTAGCAAGTGTGTCACAAAATTTAGGCATACCAACAAAAGATAATGCCCCCTTATGATAAAAACTTGAATATCGGACCATTTACAGGAGTTAACGCATCAGTGGTGAACGGCAAATATTTAGTTCATACTGTAGTGGTAACGCGGTCATATCATATATTTGCACGCCGTTGAACTAACACAGGGTGCCTTGAATACCTAGGTCTAGATGTGACAGATTTCAAGGACACGAGGCCATAGAATAAACAATGGACTGTAGAACCCGCCCTGTGGAAGAAATTGATCACTCTTCGCACCGCCCTCCATTGCTGTATGTTAATATTACTCAGGCTTATGGCGTCAGAAATGTGAAGCACTGAAAGTAATAGATCGATAGATAACCACGGAGACAGTAAAACAGTACCCGTTCACCTCATGATGAATATGTCACGTGAAAAAAGAGAATTATTGCTGGCGTTCTGCTGTCGGTGACACCGCAGATTTAGGCTGGTTGGGACGCGGATCGGACGTAAAACTATCTGGGCTCTGAAACAGAAAGTTCAGAGGTGTGTTAATTCATCCCTCTCAATTTAGTCAGGAATTCGTGACGTCATAGCGTTCTGCGGCTACCGCAAACGTTTGCCTGAATCGTGACCATGACTGAAGGTTGGTGCCTCATACTTTCAAAATTGTGAAATTGACACAGAAATATTCGGCCTTGTACATCTTAATCAGTCATACATTTTTGTAGAAAGGATATTATCGACTGTATAAGCAATATTGTACTCTTATCATTTTTTGGTTACCGGACCTATGGTCCGATAACCTGTTGCCGTAGGGTTGCGTCCGTCGTCCGTCCTTCCACATTTTTAGCTTTAAAGTTTATAGTCGAATTTTTCAAAAAATTTGCACAAAAATGCCTAAAAATATTTCAAAAGGAAGGTATTTTTAAGTTTTTTTATTTATTTATTTTTTATATATTATCTAACTATTCGACTAGTTTTGAGATTTTCTTTATTTGAGAACATGGTCATTGGAGTCCTTCACATTGTTTGTAAAGATGGAGTGCCTTGAATCGTTCGAAAGGCCCAAAATATAGGCTCAAAAGGCCCGAAAAGGCCCAAATTTCAAATTTTGGCTGTTTTCTCGAAAAGTACCTGATCGGATGTGAGAAAAAGTGGCTTGAATTTATCGATAGGCCCAAAATCTAGGCTCAAAAGGCCCAAAATTGCCCCAAAATTCAGGATTTGGCTGTTCTCTAGAGAACATGCTAATTAGGGTTCTTGATATTGTTTATAAAGATGGAGCGCCTTGACTAAATGAAAAGGTCCGATATGCGGGCTCGAAAGGCCCCAAAAAACCTGATATGCAAAATTGCCATAACAGGCAAAAACGTTTGTACATGTTGCCTATTTTGTACTATCATATAACTTGAATACATCTATGTATTCAATTCTATACCGTACTCTATACAATTATATGTTATTATAAGCTGATCTCAGACGACCTTTAAGGCTAAGTCTCAATGTCACAAGGACCTGAAATGTGTGAACTGGCCTTTTAGATAGAGCTTATGCTTACATCATGGGCATTGATGAATCTCAAGGTCATATCTGACCTGTGCTTAAACCAAAACCGTCTAGTAAACTATCATAGCCATTGGGCTACATTGTACTACTAAGTAATTGGTAAAATAGTAAAGGCCAGACCAAAATGTAAACTTTGTCTGGATCTTCATCTAAAGTTTTCTCGAAAACACGTATAGACTTTGTTGTGGCTTTGAGATATCACATATGTGATAATATTCAATTCAAAGACACAAATTATCATAAAGCAATAAAACCAACGAAAGCATACACATGCATACATATCTTATGATGGATATAGAAGGGTCTATAATAGTAATGGCAATAATGTGTCTTTTCTATGTGGGCCTAGGATTGTTGCATACATGTCCATGAAAGTTGGTCGACAGACGTCGATTTCAAATGTAAGCCTAAATGAATTCCGTATTGATAAATGCTATGATACACGTGACACCCCCAGAAGCACGAGGCACGAGGCTGTCAGCAGCTGTCCTATTGGTGCTGCTCAGAGTTTCTGCTGCTCAGGTGAACATTATTTTTCATAAGATTAGCTTATAATTTATACGTACAATTACGGTACGAAATCTCAATTAACAACGTAAAGTACCGGTATAATAAATGTATGTACAGCATATAAACTCATTTGCTTAGTGTTGATAGTTTTCATGATGATTTCAATGATTGCCCCGAACAACTCTACCCCCTAGGTTGACTTCACCACGTGTGGGTCCAGCAAGGGTTGCTATAGGATACCGGGCAGTTGCGATGGTGACTGTGAGCTGTTTTTTACCTGGACCCAGAACGGTAACAGTAAAGTGGACATAGAAATGGGCGGCACCCTGACTGGTGACCACAAATACGTCACAGTCGCCTTGTCCAAGAACAAGAAGATGGTAGGTACACGTAGAAGATGGTAGCTCAATCACGTATATTCTTATGATTGAATACTGGCCGCATTTTTATGAATAGTTATTGACTCATAATTAATAACAATTAGTATCACACTTCTTGATAACACAAATTAAGAACACGTGTCCAATGTTGTAACACCAGAATGATGACAGCGTGTTTGACTGTATAGAGGCCGGTGGCACACGGCCTATCATAGAAATGTCCTACAACACTGCCCGGGCTCAGCGTAACGAGAAACTTGCCAATGTACGTAGGCCCACAGCTCAAATAATTGACTGCTACTATAGACTACACCGGGTTCGTTATTGAATCAATCCAAATAACCTCTAAATGGATATAATATTTCAAAATAAGTCTCCGAGAAGGCGATTTCCAGCTAATTAAATTCGAATGAAACTTGATTTAATTTAAATTATATTACTCTCCATATCTTCGCGAAAACCTGTATTCCCTATGCTCCTATTTCATTTTCCGCACTCCATACAGCCGACAAGCAGTTTCGTGTCCGGCAGTCTCTCGGGCTCATTCACCAATGGAGCGGTGGTTTGTCGGATGACGCGTCACGTCTCGGGAAGCTCCAGCAAAGTATTCGATCTCAACCAGAACTATTACTTACTGTTCGCCAAGGGCCAGTACATAAGCAGTAAGTGTGCACGGTAGTTGAACTTATATATTCATATTTGCCCAGTTTAGACACATTTCCAGTGTTATTTAAGCACACATGTATAGACACGACGCCGTTTCCAGACCATAGTTGAGATATTACTAGGCCTGTGTACTGGGGAATTACGGCTCTACACTGAGCATTCAATATCACGTTATAATCGAGCCAGAACCTATTCCGTTTCCTCCCAGGCACGAAGATTGACCACCGAGGCGCGATCTGGACGTCCTCGGGTCAAATCAACATCGGATCTGGAGATACATCCGACATCTCGGGCTCCAGCAACCCGCTCCTGGCCATACACGGTCTGTACTCGCACTCAAAGCATTATGAAGGTCCCTTAAACTGTTGTCATGGCTTTGCGTCCGTCGTCCGTCCACATTTTTATCTTCGAAGTTTACGATCAAATCTTTCTGGAACTCTGCACAAAAATGCCAAGAAAAATTTAAAGGGGGAGGTATTTTTTACTGTTTTTATTAGCTTACCGGCCCTTTGGGCCGATAAGCTATTGTCGTGGTATTTCGTCCGTCGTCCGTCCGTCGTCTTCCGTCTGTCGTCCGTCGTCCGTCCGTCGTCCGTCCGGGTCTGTTACTTTTTTTTGACATGATGAATTTCCCCATAAATTTGTCAGAACATACCTTGGGCCAGTATCTAAAGACGTTTTTTTAATTTTTAGGTTACCGACCTATGGTCCGATAACCTATTGGCATGGCGTTGCGTCCGTCGTCCGTCGTCGGCGTCGGCGTCGTCCGTCCACATTTTTATCTTTAAAGTTTACGGGTGAATCTTTCTGAAATTTTGGCGGCCATTTTCGACGAAAAACGACCAATTTCTGACTTCGGCGGTCATTTTCTCAAAAACTATTCAGACAGTTTTGAGATTTTTATTTTAAAAGATTCCCCTCATGCGTATAAGTTTCGTTGCCCCTGAATCGCCGGTTTGCCTGTGGCGGCCATTTTCATTTTCTCGACGGGTCCCAAATAGGACTTTCCCATGTTAAATTCTCCTATGCTTTATTATGGGACCCATTATGCCTAATATCTCACTTAATATTGAGATTAGAGACTAGGGATCAATTGTGGACATATAGGAAATGATATATGCTGAATATTCTCGTGACCTTAAATTTGACCTCTGACCTCAGTTTCAAGGTCAGAGCACAAAATGACTTATATCTCGCTTATTATTGTGCGGCGTTAGCCGTACTATATCTGTTAGTGTAATTTTGACCCCATGGTACTACTGGTGAGGAGCTTGTCCATGCGTGGACTTATTGCTACCGAATTAAGTCAGCGATGACATTATCCATATTTTATGTCACAATCTCAGATTACAACAAAGTTAAGTAGCAAATATTGAACAAAGAAAACATACACCTTGGTCATTTGTGGAAAGAGCAACTAAAACACATTTTGTCAAGAATAATGGACGAATCGACAAACAAATGCGAGTAATAATCAATTTTCGCATGGACAAGCTCTGCACCAGTATTGGAGGTATTATGGTAGTGTAAGACCATCTACGAGAATGCGAGTAATAATCAATTTTCGCATGGACAAGCTCTGCACCAGTATTGGAGGTATTATGGTAGTGTAAGACCATCTACGAGAATTGTTCCCTGTGAGAGCGAAGTAGAGAGTTATTACAATACGAGTTCGAGTTACAATACGAATCGAGTTCATTGTTTCATATTATTATCAAACTGATCAATAGCCTTTAAGTTGATTTGCAAATATTGAGCAAGGGAAACACACACCATAGTCCTTTGTGGAAAGTTCAACCAAAACACATTTGGGCAAGAATAATGGGCAACTCAACAAAAGAGCAGGTGAGAATCAATTTACGCATGGACAAGCTCCACTCCAATAAAAGAGATATTCTGACAGTCCACAACCATTACGAGAATTGATCTCCGAGAGAGGCTTCCGGTGAGAGCGCTATTACATTACGAGTTGGCGAATTCGAGTTTATCTATGTTTATCATGGCGCTAGCTGATAAATGATAAACAATATTTTGTTTGGTTGTTTAACCAAGAAATGGGTTTCGTGTCTACTTATCCTTGATTTTTTTCGTGTTCACTCAGCCTCGAGTACTGGTTCTACTCTCCTTTGTCCCTGTGGCCGCACACGTAACCTCAAGTTCTGCTGTTGTGATGCTTGTCCACTTTACAGCTTAGGAATTATTTGCGGACATATAGGAAATGATATATGCCGAATATTCTGATGACCTTGATTTTGACCTTCGACCTCATTTTCAAGGTCACAGGACAAAATGGCTCATATCTCGCTTGTTATCGACTTTACAGCTTAGGAATCAATTATGAACATATAGGAAATGATATATGCAGATTATTGTCATGACCTTGAATTTGACCTTTGACCTCATTTTCAAGGTCACAGGACAAAATGGCTAATATATCACTTATAATCGATTTTACAGCTTAGGAATCAATTGTGGACATATAGGAAATGATATATGCTGAATATTCTCATGACCTCGAATTTGACCTCTGACCTCATTTTCAACGTCAAGAGCACGAAATGGCTTATATCTTTCTTATTATCGACTTTAAAGCTTAGGAATCAATTGTGAACCTTTAGGAAATGTTATATTCTGAATATTGTAATGACCTTGAATTTGATTTTTGATCTGATTTTCAAGGTCGGAGCACGAAATGGCTAATAGCGTGCTGATTATCAACTTTACAGCTCAGGAATCAATTGTGAACATATAGGAAATGGTATATACTGAATATTCTCATGATCTTTAATATGACCCTTGACCTTATTTTCAAGGTCAGAACACAAAATGGCTAATATCTCGCTTGTTTTCGACTTTACAGCTTAGGAATCAATCGTGCACATCATGGGAAATGATATAGTTCGAATATCCTGATGACCTTGAATTTGACTTTTGACTTCATTTTCAAGGTCAAAGAACAAAATGGCTAATATCTCGCTTATTATCCACTTCACAGCTTGGGAATAAATTGTGGACGTATAGGAAATGATGTGTGCCGAATATTTTGATGACCTTGAATTTGACCTTTGACCTCATTCTCAATGTCAGGCACAAAATGGCTAATATCTCACTTATTATCGAGTTCACAGCTTAGGAATCAATTGTACACATATAGGAAATGACATATGCCGAATATTCTTGTGACCTTGAATTTGACCTTTCACCTTATTTTCAAGGTCAGAGCACCAAATGGCTAATATTTTATTTATTATCAACATTACAACTTGAGAATCAATTGTTGACATATAGGAAATGATATATGCTGAATATTGTCATGACCTTGAATTTGACCTTTGACCTCATTTTCAAGGTCACAAGACAAAATGGCTAATATCTCGCTTATTATCGACTTTACAGCTTAGGAATCAATTGTGGACATATAGAAAATGATATACATGATATATGCTGAATATTGTCGTGACCTTGAATTTGATCTTTGATCCTTTTTTTGAAGGTTTCACAGGACAAAATGGCTAATACAGTGTACTCTGCCGAAACCGGCTCTTGTATATACCGGAATTTTGTCCATACCGGCGTTCCTCTCAGGTCCCGATTTCTTCCCCTTTGTTTCTTTAGTAAGCAACTCTCGATAAACCGGATGTTGTCCATTCTGAAAACCGACCCTATTCCTATGACCCAACCGGCCATATCTTATTGTCCAAACCGGCGTTACCCCAATAATTCAAAACTGCGGCGTCTAAATTGCAATCAGCCACACTTCATCGGATCACAGACCGATGTCAGAGGCTGTGCTTTAGTAACACCTCTTTGTAAACACAACAACATCAGGAACATGACGCTCACAAGTTGTAATTAACAACAACTAAACTTTGTCAGTTAGGGCCCGTTTGAAGAAACCTACAATTAATAATCATATGACTCAAATTAATGTATTTACTTGAATGTTCTGCAATAAATCTATACAGATCCGACCTATTACCAATAACATAACATGCAATATTTATAACTACGCCGATGTCCAGAAAGTTTGTAGATACATGTACTTGAAATAGCTGGCAGGTATTCAGTTACGGTATGTAGTACAACAGTGAAGAAAGAAGTCGGACGGTATCTGCAGGTGGGGTGAGATGACCGATGTTCTCTCTCTTCAGACTCTTGATAAACCGGCGCTCTGTCCAAACCGGATTTTTCCCTGGTCCCCTGGAGATCCGGTTTATACAGAGTACACTGTATCTTGTTTACTATCAACTTTGCAACTTAGGATTCAATTTTGGACATACAGCAAATGATATATGCTTAACATTCTGATGACCTTCTAATTTGACTTTTGATTTCATTTTCAAGGTCACATGACATAATGACTATTATCTTTCTTATTATGGAATTTACAGCTTGGTAATCAATTGTGAGCTTACAGGAAATCATATACTGGTGAGCCGAATACTCTCGTGACTTTGAATCTGACCAATGACCTTATTTTCAAGGCCACGGAACAAAATAGCTATTATATATTGTCCGGTAACCTATCTTAGCCCTTGGGCTAATTTTTTTTGATTGAATCGTTTTTGCTTATTTGGCGGCCATTTTTGACGGAAAATTGCCAATTTTGGACTTTGGAGGCCATTTTCTCAAAAACTGTCTGATCAGTTTTGAGATTTTTGTTTCAAAACATTCCTCTCATGTACCTCCATGACGTGTATAAGTTTTGTTGCCCTTGGATCGCCGGTCTGCGTGTGGCGGCCATTTTGATTTTTTGATGGGTCGGCGAAAAAAAATTTGTTTGTCCCAAATCGAGTCACTATACGTTTTCAGCCATTTCCAGCAAAAAAAAAAAAAAATTTTTTTGGCCACTGGAAAATTTTTTGGACTTAACCCAAAAAAAATTCACCCAATTTTCCTTCATAATGGGAGCTGTGCGGAGTAAACTCATAGAACACTTGAAGATAGAGCCTAAGTATTGGCACAATCAAATGGGAAATCATATATTGCGGTTTGAGTGATGTCCTTGAATTTGACCTTCAATGACATTGGAAGGTAAAAAAACGACCTTTTTTGTCGAAAAATGGCCAATTTTGGTTTTTTGATGGCCATTCTCTCAAAATCTGTCTGATCTGATTTGAGATTTTTGTTTTAAAACATTCCCCCCATGTACCTCTATGATGTGTATGAGTTTCGTTGCCCTTGAATCGCCAGTCTGCGTGTGGCGGCCATTTCGATATTTCGACGGGTCGGCAATAAAAAATTTTTTTGTCCCAAATCAAGTCACCATTTGTTTTGAGCCATTTCGAGCCATTTTTTGGCCATTGAAAAATTTTTTGGACTTAGAAAATTTCACCCAATTTTTCCTTCATAATGAGAGCTGTGCGGAGTAAACTCATGGAAGACTTCAAAATAGAGCCTAAGTATTGGCACATTCAAATGGGAAATCATATATTGCGGTTTGAGTGATGACCTTGAATTTGACTTTCAATGACCTTGAAAGGTAAAAAACGATGAATTTTGTCTTTGGTGGCCAATTTGTCAAAATTTATTCAGACAGTTTTTTCTCAAAATAATGTATAAGATTCTCTTTATCTACCTTTGTGATGTGTAATTCGATTTCGTATTATAGTCCATGCAGAATATGTGTTTCCAGCAACAGTTACGAACATGTTTTGACAATTAGAGTTTAAGATCAGTGTAACAATTTATGTTGGAAAATCAATACTCTGCGTTTCTCATGATTGCCGGTAAGCTACAGCACCCTTGGTGCTATGTTTTTTTTTTGTAATTTGTGCCCGCTGTGTACAGGGATCTTCATGGTTCTGGCCTGGATGGTTAGCTGTGGCGTGGCGCTACTCCTCCCCAGGTACTACAAGGACGCCTGGCCCGGCAAGAAACTCTGCGGGAAACCTATCTGGTTCCAGGTCCGTTATCATGGTAACACGGTAGCCTACTCTGTAATGTAAATTACTTTGACTCATTCCTGTGAGAACTCAGCCCTGCCATATCCACCGTGATTAAATTGTAGATGCACCAGGCACTGATGTTTACGACCCTGATCCTGAACGTTCTTGCCTTCATCTTCATCTTCGCTGAGGTCAAAGGCTACGCCGCGGTAAGATATAGAACGAGACTATGTGTACACGGACAGCGATAAAATCAGTAACTTGTGAAAGATTATCCAGCAATAATGAACATTTTCTTGAATGTATGATATAATGAAAATGACTACATGTACTTCAGGAAATCAGCAAAATTCAAATTTGCACTGCACATGTGTATCTAAAATATCGCCCAATGATATGATATGTTCTGTGTTCAGTACCCGGACCTGCCGTCCAGCGCTCACCCTCCCCTCGGCATCGTCACCACAATACTCTGCATCGCCAACGTCAGTACATAACTAATCATTCAGTGGCTCAGACTACAATAGCACACTAATTTGGCATTTGTTATTTTATAAATTAATTAACAAAAATGCTCGGCAAATATATGCATGTATGTTAGGTCATAGTGATTTCTATGTACATTTTGTGCATACCTATACTTTAGTATTGTTTCTTTCATTTCCAACATTGAATTTCTGACTTTACCCCCCCCCCCCCCCCAACCCCTCCCCACCTCCCCCACACAGCCGATCATGGCGCTGTTGCGCCCCGATCCTGACTCGCCCAAGCGCCCAATCTTCAAGTGGGCGCACTTTGCGGTCGGTGAGCTCGCCCATATCTTCGCCGGTAAATACTCAATCACCCCATCGGGAACCCATATTTTTCTTTTAGGTTTTTGAAACCATGTAACTATAATACACAGTCATGTACTACGGCAGCCGGAATGTGAACTTCTTTTTTTTTTTTTTTTATCTTTCTCTTATTTGAACAAATCTGCGATTCCTTTTACAGTTGTGACGATTTTTATCGCGGTGTACATGGCGAAGTCTAAGATTCCTCTCTGGGGACAGTGGATTATGGTGATCTATATCGTTCTGCATTGTCTGGTCGAGATGGGGCTGGCTCTCCACAAACACCTTGGAGAGAAGCGCTACGGTAAACTAACCGTGTACAGATAGCTTTAGTCACGTGCAGGCTGAACTGTATTATCAGATTATAGAACCTATAGTAGGTTTAGAATATTTATGATGGACGATATAAGCGCTGAGTAGGAGCTGGCGGGCACTATTGGCCTACAGGTGTGTAGTACGATGAAGGTGTACAAGGATGATATGGTGTTTCATCTTGCAGCCACCGAGGACATCAAGTTGGGCGATGGAGACAAGGAACAGGCGGAACAAGCCAAGTCTGGCATGGACAAGGTACCATAATATTGTCTCATCCATGGCGCTACTACTCCCTTCTTCGCGAAAAAAATATACATATCAAAAGAACTATCAACTTATGTATATCATCAAAATCTTGTGGTTTTCTTGAACACTAACTTACTTTTACCTTAGAACTAACGTTACGTATACCTGTCTTTACGTTTGCAGAAGAGCGTGATTAAGACGATCCTGCTGGTTATCTATGTGGTCGGTGTTCTGGTCCTGTCCATTGTGTTGATGGTTCCTATTGGACAGGCCTAATGATCTCAGGAAATACCATCCAATCACAGCACGCCATTTGGATGGACGATTTGCAGGGATATTATATTTTCCCGTTATTATATATACACTGAGAGATGTATTTTGTTTTTTTATTGTTTCTTGGTAGCATTTACAATTTACATGTTAAGGAACTGTTTTTGTGACAGAATGAATGGCCATTTCTTTCTGTGAAGTTTACCAGACTGTGATACCGCACACAATAGTTACGTTTTACACATATCTCTTTTCATTCCATGCAAAACATCTGTATGTCTGTTGTCTGCTTATATTCTATTTTTAGAAGTGTTAAATAAATCACGTTTTTATGAATTTTCAAACTGTGTTCTTTTTAAAAAAATAAATTTCTACTGTAGAAAACGGGAAGTCGGCATATTGTTGGCCTTTCATACACGTGTGAAGAAAACAAAACTTGCCATGGAACATATGAGGCGTACACACAAACTTGTACTCTAGCTGTGTATAAGTAGATGTGTGTGTGAGGGGGGGGGGGGGGTCTATTTTATTGCAACCGGATCGATAACTGGCTGTTCACTAGGTGATAGCAGGCTATCAGCAACAGCAGGCGCACAAGGCCAAGCATTTACAACATTAGCCTACTGTATTCACGCTCTGTTGTGTGTGGAGCTGTTCAAATGTGCAGGCTACGCCCCAAACGTGAGCTAGCTACCAATCATAAACAACATTCATTCAAGCGGACGTAAGTGATATCTGGAATATTCAGACTCTGCTTTATGTGCGGGGTTGACACCAAGATCGTGTGCTTACAAAAAAAACACAAGGAAGTGCATGACTAAAGTGTGTGACGTTACCAAAACAAATTCGTGATTCAGATCACTAACTATGCCCGCATTCAGAGACAGGTCGAGGAACTAACGTTCATACAGCATCGAGGGAGACGGAGACTTCGGGTGAACTCATGACTGGAGCCGCAATCTCTTCCGGACCATATCGGTGGGTATGAATAGGTATTCCTCGGGGGTATTCCTACAGCTATGCTACTATTATATATGGATATCCAGTGCTGCGATTTGCCCTAGAATCTAAATGTAAACAATCGGTATAGACCTGATGTGTGTCACATTGTCACCCAACGGCATTTAAAATAAATCTGTACATACATGTAATTTGTCACCAAATCTTGAGATCAGTCGCAGTTCTAGGGGACCCACACTGTTGTCGAGGTAGCCTATATATGTATTTGCAGATATCGTTAATTATTTTAAAATAAATAATCTGTGTTATAGGTGTTGTAATCAACAGCCCTGCTTGAATAGCAACAATATCGACAATATTCAGGTGGTACAATTTTGATATGACTCAGGTGATGTCGGTGATATGCTGCGCATAATATCAATGCTGAATACCTTCATATTGTGCAATGACCCTATAATTCAAATGAATCTAGGTACACATATTTATGTACCACTAGGCCTTCCAGTACGTATGGATGTGGGAATTATCACTTTGTGTGCTGTTGTACGTATCTGGGTTAAGTAGATATCTAATATGGCACACGTAATGGAATAGAGTTTAATATGAGTCTTCGTGAATATTTAATCCTCGAGTAGATCTAGCTATAGTACAATAGTCAGTGACTGGTCATGTTTAATATAGGTATACTAGTAGGCTATAATAAACAACAAAAACAAACAAACACACATGGTACAAATATCGATTTTGACGGCTATTTCTCCCTCTTAACCATCGTGTCGCGGCCGCACATTTTACCTGTATCGCACAGAGCATCTATAGAATGTTTTATCACTGTCACTCGGTGACCCATGCCAGCCAGCCCGCGGCTACATACCTAATTTACCACGTGGAATTCATGCAGTTCGAATTGTTCATAAATATAGTGCACACCACATGTTTAGTTCTTTTTCGACATCAAACATGCTCTCCTTCAACAGACAATACACACAACCGCTAGAGGGACACTCAATAGGCATACGACGATATGTCGGTAAACTTTGAAGTATGTGGAAAGAATTTTTGTCTATATTTCTGAAGAAATATCATGGTTATCGATCAGCTGTCCACAAACGTTCAGAGTGACACATGTAATTGATTGAAACTCTACCAGGAGATTGAGTATGTGTCGAAATGAGAAGATCAGCCATATAAGTGATAAGTCTATAATGACCCGCAGTTTACTCTTATGATATGGCTGGTTTACACGATCAAACTAACTACTTCAAACTCCTAAAAGTGAGTTTGAAACTCAAAGAGTTTGATGGTGGGTGTTAACACGATGAAACTCGTCACGTCAAACTACTTCAAACTACATCAAACTCTTTCAAACTCCGGTTTACACGGCCTAACTTCTCACTTCAAACTACTTCAAACTCCATTAAACAACATGAACATTTTCATTTGACGTTAATTTCTGATGCTTCTTTGTTGAAAGTTAACTTACATCAAAGCTGAACAGCTGTGTTATATACTTCAATGTCACGGGTTATGCTTTTCTTAAATTCGATATGGACACGAACTTGAATAGTTTGACTGAGTTTGATCAAACTTTGTGGTGGAGTTTGAAGTAGTTTGACATAGTTTGAAGACTCGGTTTACACGATCCAACTTGGCGTCAAACTCCAAGGTTTGAAGTAGTTTGATCGTGTAAACCAGGCATTACAAGTACACCACTGCACCACAGCTCAGCCTCTGAATAGATCCGTTCAATAAACATGGAACCAATACCCAAATAGAGTATTCCGAGCGAACAAAACCAAGTCCGTTATCCGATCTCAAAGTCCAGTGTCAGGCAAAATCGAGAAAATTGTATGGAACTTGAATCCCTACATAGGCTACATGTATGGCCATAAGGGAAATATATGGTCAAATATATACATGTATGGCCAAATATGGTCAAAATCATTGTAATGTGGTTATATCTATATATGGAATAAATATGACTATTATTGACCATCATATGACCACATGACCACATTGTCATATGCAATATAGTCAAATCATCCTACATAAATTTCTAGTTGGTGTTGGTGAACCTCTGTGATAATATCAAAGACGGTGATGGTTTGTGATTACGAATTAAACCATAGGCTACAGAAACTACTCACCCGTGACCTGATGACCGGCAGTTGTTAACCAAGGTCGCGTTCGATTAGGGCAGGATTTCCCCGCGAGTTTGAACTCTACCCCTATCGAACGGCGAGAGTTCGAACTCGGGGTTCAGAATCTAGGTCAGGGTTTCACTCCCCGATTTTCTGGGAGTAACGAGGATTTCGCGTGGCATTATGGGATAGTTTCAGTATGATCGTTTGTAACTCGTGGCGTGATGGATCAAAAGAAGCTTTGTGAAGCTGATTCCACAATACGATCGCGTTCTGAAAGCAGTGAAACTATAAGTTTCGCCAGCTATAAGTTTCGCTTGGCATTTCCTGACTCCAGTGTTGCAATTCTACCGTTCGAAGCATACACACAAATGCGCATGCGTGTATCGCAACTCCAGTGTCAGAATCCTCCCCTAGGGTATAAGCCAGAAATAGACTTGGGGATGCCTCACACATTGAGGATTCCGTTTTAAGTGACGTCATTTCGCCAGATGTATCCCAGATAGCATTAACAGATGGGACCCACATGGGGCCCATATGGGCTGGTATATGGGACCAGCATGGGCAAACCCGGCGGGATCCCTCCGGGTTTTGCACCAGGGCTCCACATGGGACCCATACGGGCTTGGTAGCTACAGCCCATGAGGGACCCATATGTTGCCCTCAATGTTGCCCCGTATGGGCCCCACATAGGATTTCAATCAGTACCCCCTCCCCCTTGCTTTTAAAAATGGTTTGATCATGTAGGTATGTGGACATTGCTGCCGGACACAAAACTGAGGGTGCTGTCTCCCAGTGCATGCCTTGTCAGACAGTTCTCGAAACCGTGTCTGGCAGCAATGCACTGATACCTAGGATCAAACACGATTATGGGAGACAGAATGAACGGATAGGCCTACCCTGGTACTCCGAAATTTCAAACAAAGTTGTATGTATGACAAACAGAGAGCACTACCGAAGTGTATCAACATTACCTGACAAGCCACGTTATATGTCAAAATGAATGTAAGGAACACAGACAAGTAAATTCACAATTTTATTCTTAGACATGATCATTTTCAATATTTTTATCTGATATTTCTTAGAAGGGTTTCCAGTATCCAGTGGTAAATTCACATTTCATCTCTGTGTTCAATCTTCTGTGACCACAAATTTTGTATATGTAATAATATTTAATCCTCGTTGTACGTGTTTTCGATGTTCAAATGCTCCAGGCTCCCCTGGACAACCATCACCTCCTCGTTCTCTTCCCGTGTGCAAATTTTAAACTCTTGTTTTTCGTCCTGCCAAGAGTTGCATGGTTTTCAGCTCAATGCCTGTTGAGACGATTTTATATGCAATGATTAAATATTAGGGGCATGAAAATATATTCAAAATGTCAAAACTATACTTGTACCATACAGAGATGAGACATGCAAACTCTACAAAACATAGCCATTATTACATGCACACACCTGATGTTGTTCATGCCATACTGGACCTCAGCTCCGGTAGCCTATGTGTGGTAGGGAAGTATAATCTGCTGAAACGTTGTGATCGTTAATGTTGAGTTTCGACCAACATTGCATGCGTTGTCAAAATTCGTATTCGAAATATTGTTTATGCTTACTGTATTTACCCATCACCCAGCAATTGTCTTCAAACGTCGATGTCTCGAATGCTCTGCAGCTGTCGTGGAATTGTGGAACACTCAGTACGACTTCAGTTCTCAACCTGCTATACATCAAGAGATTTTTTACATGTTTTTTCATTATTGCAAAGCAATATATCTCTAACGTATTCTGTCAAAAATGTTACAGTACTTGACAAAAACAAACCTGCTCGTTGTTGTGGTGAGGCTTCCAGTTGCCTCCCGAGATTTCCACAGAAAATCCTGCAATATCACAGTGCAGATTTGGGGATATACGTAGGTAATACATGTGTCACGACTGGTATTTCCTTTTATGATAATGTAATATGGGTATAGAGGGTCCCCTTGTGAACCCCCTCCCCTGCCCCGCCTCTTCAAAAGAAAAATTCCGCTGTCAGATGTTCACTGCACGTTCTGCAACAACATCAACAAAACTGCAAAAAGATGGCTCAAAATCTAAATATTCCCAGAATCTCACCCACACTGTCACTGCCACAATTTAGAGTCTGTGGAAAATACTCCTACTGCTTGCTATTTCAATCATGTGGCAGCAGAAACCCACAAGACACATGTTATGGGTTCCTAGTGGCAGCAAAAAGACCCATCTAATCAGTCAACGGCTGTCACACATTTTGAAAGGTTTTTCCTGACAAAAAAAATTGCCCAAGGACCGAAATAATTTTGCACGTTTGTCAATTTTCAATCCCTCATTATCCTGTTGGGCTGGTACAAGTTTACATTCAATAATATTCAGGATGAAAGTGGATTAATAGCGTAGGATTTTACTTACATGTACGTGAAGAACTCGATCAAGCTTTCATGTTTTCAACTACACGTGCAAAGCAGACGACATTATAGTTGTGAAAAAACTCGCTAGGTGGAGCCGACGTGGATGGGGTCTCCCATATGGGGCCCGTGTGGGTCCCATACAGGTAAATTTATATGCGGATTCTGAGTGGCTGCCCAGATGGGACCCAGATGGGTAATGGATGGGGAACCGGGCCCCACCTGCCCCGGCTCTTCCCCACATGGGTCCCATCTGGTAGTGCTATCTGGGATGGTTGCCTAGGGAGACAACGCGAAGCGATATTGATCCACGTGCTGGTTTATTTTGCGCGTGTGGAAGTCTGGTTTTGGGAAAAGCAAAAATTCCGATGGTATTCCCCGGGATTTGGAGTAGAGAAAGGTTTTGCTGAATGTATGCTATGTCGGCAATTGCGATCTGAAAACGAGCTAAATTGACAGGGGTCCTGTTCAACGTCATTTTATGAAAAATTGGTACTATCATGCTCTATAGTGACCTAGATTTTATTGAAGTACTATGATTATACTATCACACCCTGTCAACCGTTAAGCCCTAATTTTTTTTTGGAAAGGTGAAACGCACACCCGAAGTTGCCCAATTTAACATTGATTTAAATGCAGACAATAATTGGTCATTTCAACCCCCTAATCGAACGCGACCCAACATCACAGTGCCGAAACCGACTATGGTAACGCGCATTACCATAGTCAAAAATGGCGACAGGTACTTGTGGTTCGAATTTGCTCGTGAATTTATATGCATATAACGTGTATAAATAGAGGGGATCTTCGACAGATAGTGAAATCGATACATGTAGGTTAATCCCGAATATGTGCAATGAGTCACTTGGTGATATGTTAGTGGAAACGGAGTGTGGACAATTGTGTCCTGACTAGGGTAACGCGAATGTCAGACTATGGTAATGTGATTTGTAGGAAATTCAATGACTATGGTAATGCGATGGGGCTTTCGTACACAAACACAATTCTTTGTCAACATAACAATGATTTGAGGGGTAGAATAAATGTGTTGAAAACTCTCGAATCATCTGTTATTTTATCACAAATCCATGTAAAAAAACTATACGATTTTATTACTGTACACAGGTCAGCAACTCCATCAATGTTACTATTTCAGACCTATGCTACACATGATGAGAAACACCACGCAGGGTCTGGCATAAAGCTACATTTGATTTTTTACAAATCTGTGCATTTCCCCATCAAATTGTCAGAAATATTGAGGAATTTCAAAAACGGGAGACAATGCAAGTTTGATTTAAGCTTGCCCTCAGACTATGCGAGTCAGTTGCAGCGACTCGGTTGCACGCCAGTCGCATGAGATCTGGTCGCGGCGACCCTCAGTGGTCACACTGTACGTTCGAGTCGCATGTAAATTGACGATATATGAGTGTGATTTGTAGAGAATCTGTAGGCACTAGGCAGACGGGTGTTTTTGTTGTGTGAACATGGATCACCATTAACGTAGGCTATGTTGGTGCCTTTTCACGACAACAATCATGCCTAAAATACGAAAGAGAAGGCAAAATAGAGGTTATAAAAGGAGTGTTGGGCCTGTGGGTCATACCTGTGGCACAGTTCATCTTGTTTTCTATCTAGGCCTTTCATCCTATATCGAGAACAAACCATGTTTGTCTGGGTAAATATTAATACCGGGATCGGTATGTCGGCATTGATTTTGGGACCATGCTCTTTGGGCCTCTGGGAATTTGCACCCCAATTAATCTACTATTATGTTACTCCATGATCCACTAAATGCGGATGCCATTCTATGCGTCTGCCATCTTTTATCTCTGATAAATATACTGAGTAATAAGAGGAGTAGGGAACTTAGTTCGAGGCAACTTTCTTACAACTGATGTGCGAGGGGTAAGAAGTGTCCCATTTTATTCAAATATTTCAATATTTACTAGTCCGACGCACCCTTGTCCTTGTTCCTGTAATCAGGGCAGTGACGTCGGAAAGTGACGGACTGTGTTTTCATATATTGGAACATCGTCCGCAAACTGTGTTCAGTCCATCGATCCTGTTGTCATCAAATTACCAAGTGTCAGCATGTAACCGGGATTAATCACATGCGACTCAGTGGTTCTACATCTCACGATGTCAGCATGGGTTTCAGCACGGTACTACACCCAGTACAGTATATATTTGCAGTTTTAAAGAAAAAATTGCACTGTAACCTGAAACAGACCTATTACTTGCAGTAAATATACGAATATCGTATAAATTATAGTTCAATTCTTGTGTTATATATATTATTTGAAGTGAAGTAGTGAATGCATTACCATAGTCGACACTATGCGTTACCATAGTCAATGTATCCTTTGACTCGGGCGTTACCATAGTCAGCCACGATTTTCAGTCGCCGATATCTCGTAGAAAAAGCCCATTTTTCTGTAACTCGCCTTATTATTATGTGCAGCACAATCAACTTTATATCACAGACTTCTGACTGCTTCAAAATAGCCTCTCATTGAAGTTGTTAAGCTCGATCAAATTCGAACCACAAATACCTGCCGCCATTCTTGATTATGGTAATGCGCGTTACCATAGTCGGTTTCGGCACTGTGAACATACCGCAATGAATAAACACCTGCGAGAACAATGTTCAATGGGCGCGTTGTGTCAGGTTTAATGTAAACTTTGTCAACTTTTTAAACCTTGGAATTCCCAAGGTTGAAAAAGTTGAAAAAGTTTGTGAACCTTTTCAACCTTTTCTTTAGCTAGAAACTGATAATAGAAACTGAAACTGCTTGTATATGAAGCCTAGTAACTGTTGTCATCATATAACGTAAATTGAGGAGTTTTGTACAGCAACCTTTGTGCAGTCAGACTTTCCAACAATGGCACTTTTTATGCTGTCATGGCAACTGATTTTATAACAATAGCTAATTGTCTAATGTTGGGATTCCCCTAAAAAGGTTTAAAAAGTTGAGAAAGTTTACCAGTTTACATTCAACCTGCCACAAAGAAACGCGCCCACTAGGTTTCCAATCACACATACCACGCCAGAGCCTACGATTGACCAGCGATCTAAATTATAGATCTAAATTATTACTTCTGTAAATTTACAAATACACGTAGACTACATGTGAATTCCGACCCAATCTGTTCAGCTACAATATTTAGTAGGTGACCAAACATACCGGTATCTTACAAACCAATCTACTGGCTACATAGGCCTACTAGTAGAGTAGACCCGAATGATGATTTGAATTACGGTATCAACCACGCGATATCATGGATACTAGTAATACGGTCCACGGTTGAGATACTGTTGTATTTCCATCACCATGGGAACAATATATGGGTGACAATTCGATATTCATATTGCCATACCAACCGTACGATATGAGTTGAACGGAACGAATTGGACGCACAACTACTATAATTTCATCTATTCTCTTCTAGATTTACAAGACAGTGAGAATGATCCTGAAACAAATACTCGTGTTGTCGTTGATGACCAATCTCGGCTTTTGTCAAACTGTAAGTTGTGTATCATACCAATACACAGTTTGATTCAAACATTGATTCCGATAGTTTTATAGTTAAAAGCGAAAATTTGAGAGAAAATGAACTGATTGATTCAATGAAAATTTTCACATCAAACTGATCTCCTGATCAAGTTATGCTTGTGTTTTCTCAGTTCTCACATGTTGAGTTTGTTTGTCTCAAGGTGTTCTTCAATATGCAATATAAAATTGGACATTTATCTTTACTATTGATATAACTAAGATTTAATGAAATGACATATTATTATGATCCAGGCCAACCTCTCGACGTGCGGGTCGGCGAAGAGTTGCTATAGAAACCCGGACGGTTGTGATGGCGACTGCACGTTTTTCGTGACGTGGGTATTGTCTGCAGCTGACGAAGTGGTGATTGAGATAGGAGGCTCGATCTCCGGCAGTGACCAGTACATATGCGCGGGTCTGTCACGGGACCAGACTATGGTAACTAGGACATACATGTAGTTTTGTATGTAGCAGGTGTACATCCCCAGTCCAGCACCATATGTCATGTGATTTTTACGTTAAGAAAGATTTCGGGTGGGGGAAGGGGGAATATTGTATATAAATGTACAATAACACTGGAGTATGTATTGTCGCCGACAGGGTGACGACAGTGTCATTGATTGCATAGAGACCGGAGCAGCTACGCCCCTGATACAGATGTCATATAACCCGAGCAGATCCAACACACTCCTCAAAAACGTGCGTTCTGAATTCATTGGAACTAATGCAGCGTGTCGTTCGATATTTCAGTTTCTTATGTCGCTTGATTTCTTCGAAATCTCTGTTTGCTGCAGCCCGAGGTTGGTTTTGTGAGCAGAGAGGGGTCGTTCATGGACGGACAGCTATATTGTAAGATGGTGCGCACTGCCTCGCCGACTGTGGATCCAGAGGATGCAGATAAACTGTTCGACCTATTCGAGTCCTACTATATGCTGGTCTCCAAAGGCTCATACATCTCAGGTACTGGTCGCTTAGTACCATGACCCCCCCCCCCCCTGCCCTCCACCAAATCCATGACTGATCGACCATTATAACGTAGGCCTTGACACCATTGACATCAATTTCAGACTATATATATATCCAAAATCCCGACATGTAATGTACTGAAGAACTCACTGCATACTAGTACTTGACTTTTCTCAGGGAGCAAACTCCGGCATTCAGGGTCAAATCGTTGGTTTTCTTCGACTAAATACAATCTCACGAGAGCGGACACGTCTGACACCACAACAACTGAGACCAGTAATACTCTGATCGCCGCCCACGGTGAGTAGAGATCAAGTTATTTGCTGGCGCGACCGAGCGTGCTAGTTAAAATATCCAGTGTCTAGTTCACCGCATGAGATACATGTAGTAATTGATTCCAGGCTGTTTAATGATTGTGGCCTGGCTACTCGGCTGTGGGATCGCTGTCTTGCTCCCTCGTTACTTCAAAGACGCTTGGCCGGACATCAAACCAGGTGGCAAGGCGCTCTGGTTCCAGGTAAATACTAAAAGTTATACATGAACTGGTCTACGGTTTCAATGTAAACCTAGTACTTGGGGAGTTATGAACATGTCTGCACTTTAATTGTCGTTTCAGATGCACAGAGCGCTGATGATTTTGACATTGTTTCTAACTGTTGCTGGGTTTGTTATAATATTCGTAGAAGTCGAGGGCTATGCTGAGGTGAGTCTTGAATAGTATAGCCTAGAGGTACCGATATATTTTTGTGACGACTTTGTATTAATACACATATATAGTGACATTCACATAACAATTTACACTGTAAGTGATGTATGTGTGTACGAAAAGGCTAGTGGGTTCAATGCTGGTAAAGTCATCCCAGATATATGAATCCAATAATTAACAAGAAAGAAGAATACAACATCCCTACAAAGTTCTCGCTATTCCTGCACAGTACGCCCACCTTCCATCCAAGGCTCATCCGCCCCTCGGCATCATAACCACAATACTGGTCATAGCCAATGTAAGTACATCAATTGGTCATGATGCATCAATCTGTCAGCAACCAATTAACACAACTAGAAATTAAATATTGAAACTGAGATACTTCGGGAAAAAATATTTGACCACATGTTTTTTAATGATAGCCTATTTGATTGATTTTTTTAAATACACTGTGTATACCAAAATTTAGGATAATTATGTATGATAGTAGCCTATATATTCACAAAATTACTCGACCATGTACATGTAGGCCTACATCAAATATTTACAGCCAATCATGGCAGCTTTCCGCCCAGAGCCGAATAGTTCAAAACGCTACATCTTCAACAGGGCTCATTCTCTAGTAGGCGCGCTCGCACATATCTTCGCAGGTACTAGTAGATTGTTTGCCTGTACAATTCTCATTATCAACGAATATATGTGCAGGTAATTTATCTGGAGTTCATGTTACATGCATGAACATTCCGATATCGAGACAGATATTATAAATGTGGAAATAAATCATCACAGACGTGGATATTGATGAACTTGTTTTAACATTACACTTTTTTCAGTTGCTACGATCTTTATCAGCACGAGGATGGCCAAGTCGAACATCCCTCAGTGGGGACTCTACGTCATGATTGTGTATGTTGTCTGGCACTTTCTGATCCAGCTGGGCTTCTCAGCCTATCGACATGTCTATGCAAAACGGAATGGTGTGTCTCAGAATTCGTGTGTTCATTTCATTGCTACCTATATGTGTGTTGAAACACTACGAATTCGATTCTCTCAAATATGTAGCCTACTCTTTCAATAGTCAGTGTGCTTCAATACAACAGATGTATTAGTTTGATATAAAAAGCCCTGACCTAAAATAAGTACATGTATTCTTCCAACTGGCAGATTCCGTTGATATTAAAATGGATACAAGACACCAACAGGTGGAGCCTCAGTCTGAACCACAGCAAACAGGAAATAAAGTGTGTATTTTAACAGATGAACAGAGGGAGCAAAGAAAATAACGTATTCTATTTTAATTTTTACACGAATTAAGCAAAATCAAAGGAATTAATTGATGTTACATTGCAGGGCAGCTTACTGAGAACTGTTCTCCTGGTTGTCTACACTCTGGGAGCGCTGGCAGTGGCACTCGCTCTCCTGGTGCAGGTCGCTCAGGCCTAACTCCGCAATGTCAACCCTGGACGGTGGACTACAGGGATCGGAACTAAAAAAATTGACTGACATTCTTGCGATTTCGTCTGATTTTCTAGCACCGTTTCAGCATATTTACATACTTGGTTCTGGTAGCTTTTGTATGCTTCAGTGTATGTTCAGTATTAGTAGGTTTCAAATGTGGTTCAAAACACAAAAGTGTTGATAATGTAGAAAAGCTGCTAATGGCTGAGTTAAGCACTGGAGCTGCATTTCAGAGTGTAGAAAAATATCTCCTCCACGTGGACTTGCATGTACTGACATTATTGATATGATGTGGAGTGGGACTTCACTACCAAATTCAATGAAGATGCTTATTCATAAGAAATAAATTGTACATTTAGCGCTTATCCGATTGACAGACTTAAATGTAATCTGGCCACTACTGTATTTTGCCTACTTCAAACAGCTTTGACATGTTACCCCTATGATAAAGCTTTTCATTGTGTTGATATTCAAAACTACTCGTATTTTGATGATCTGAGACTCTTTCATTTCACCTATTTGTATATAAATGTGCCGTTTTTGCCACACATTTTATAATAAACTTGGTGTGATTCGACCTATGATATTACCCAGAACCTACCAGCACGGAGTGTCATTGCATCCGTTAAAATATAAAACCAGATACTAGAATACGGTTCTTTCCAACCAACCAGAGAAGAACCAACTTAAAAATGGTCTTTTTTTGACTGAAAGGTCCGTTTTGATCTTTCCGTTTGGTCATTGAAGGTCAAATTCAAGGTTCCCAAGTACTAGTACCACTGAAATCTTCACATGATTTCCCATTAGGATGTGCTATTTTTGTATAATTTACGTGATGAAACATTCTGGGTCTACTGTTAGATTGCATAACGAAGGGTAATGTGACGAAAAGTTCTCTCAAGTCCAACTAAAACGTCTCGAACACAAATAAAAAAAGTTGCGGTGGAGGGGGGGGGGGGGGGGGTATTACAAGGCTTAAAACCAATTACTGGTAATACTTTATATGGGACAATTGTTCTCACAAGAGCCCGTCTCGGGATATCAAAGTGTCCACTTCGAGCAAACCAGTGATTCGAGAGCCACGAAAGGTATAAATGTCACGAGGGTACATTTGGGAGTTACTGATAATAGGTAAAGAAAATCGCTGCCGGAATACAAAAATGGTATTTTGACCATTTTGACATTTCAGTGTCATCGAAGGACACAGCCAAGGTCACAACTAAAATCGCCATTCGACGTCCTAATTGAATGTGGCAATATCTGATTTATTTAACCTTTCCAGGAGTAACAATGCGGGAATCCCCATTTTCAAATGCGAATAAAAAACAGATATAAAAAAATCGAGACATGTCAGTTGATTTATCGAGATAAAGGTCCACAAATGGTTTACGGTGTGTTTTGTCTAGCTCCCAGGCGGCCGGAGCCCGTATATTTTGTTTATAGAAACTCTAATCATCTTTCGTAGTTTCGTACACGACATTGTAGCTTGATTTCAGAGCACAGCGTCGGAAAATCAGAATATACTCATCACAGAGGTATGCGTAGAGACCGATGCATACCTTTTTTTTTTTATAGAAAATCTAACTGATCTTATCAATATTGTTACAACCCAATTTTATTTTAGGCTGAAAGTAAATCTCTAGCAACCATGATTATCTAAGGAATGATTGTTATGGCGGTAGATCTATAGTAGGCTAGCACTTTACATAAGCAGGGTAAGGTCTCTCATGCATGGTAGGTCTGAACAGCCCCATCTCTAGATAACATATAGTGATACCGTGGAAGTGTAGACCTGTATCAGAATGTGACCTGAAGTAACTATTCAAAACTAATACATTTATGCGACGTCATAAGTACTAGTTATGATAAATGTATAGAGAGCTATTTGAGACAAAATATCATTGCGAAAATCGTGTGATCAGAGTTTCACAGAAAAAGCTCGGAAACTCACGTCTCGAAAACTCTTCAAAAAAACTAATCTAATTCGGTTTTAGAAATACCCGGTAGGTTAATAAATCTCTGTGTGTTCTTCAATATGACATATAAAATTATCCCGAGGGGCAAAAAAGTCTGATATATATATGTATAATGTTGAGCCACAACTCTTTTTTTTCAAACCAAAATTCGACCTTTCAAGGTCATTATAGGTTCAATTCAAGGTCACCGCTGAAGCTGCCATATAGGCCTATATGATTTCCCATTTATGTGTGGCGGATCCAGAGGGGGCAATGGGGTCACGTCACCCTCAAAAATCTGTAAACAAAAGACCATATTTTTTTTCATGAACTAAAATGTACGTCTACTGGTTAATGTTACCGCAAAATAATATCGTTCAAGAATATGTTCATAAAATATTGTTCAGAAATGGCAAGGAATTGATTATATAATGAGCACAACAAAATATTGTATATGCATCGATATGCAGTATAACTATTCAAATATATAAATATTCATTTTAAATCCCTCCATTTTTGTTTGTGTATATTTGTAACTAGTCATCTTGTCCTATCATATTTTACTCTTATTATTATTATTATTATTATGGATCACATGGATAAGGTATTATTATAAATTGAACACATACTAAAATACATTCATTTGGAATATTATTCGAAGTGTTGATGAAACAAATAATTGTACACAGATACAAGCCTGATAGATGGTCACTATACTTCCCATGAATTTTATTTAGTGAGGCACGAAGCGCACAGAATCCCAGTAGTTCATTTTGTTTTGTAAAGTAATAATATCATTCAATCTAGTCACATAACTATTTATCCAAATTCACATGCTCAGTTAAAGTCTCAAGTCAAAATGAACTTCAAGTTATCATGCCTTGTGTGATAGAAAATGCAAAAAGTAATATGCTGGCTTTTACAGGACCGTATATATCGTTCTCGAGCTATTAGCAATTTTGCGTCAAGTTTTAAAAATATTCGTACTTGAATTACGGAGTTCATCAGCTATTATAAAAGAGTATTCATGACGTCACACGAGTAAGTTGCTCTAATTAGCTACTTTTAAAGTCTTTTTTCCGAATTTTCCGTGCATAGCATCGCTAAATAATGTGAATATAAACATGGTGATAGAAAATATCCCACACCTCAAGACGTGTCTGGTCACCATGCCAACCATACTTAAGATACAGCCCATAACAACGTGGTTGCTAGGGTTTTAACTCGGGATTCGTATGCAAATTGAGGTTTAAAACTAATCAATGGATTCCAGAAAAGGCTATCGTCCACATTTTCACCGGTTTTATGGTACCTAATTCAATATTAGGGCGTTGGTCCCCTAGCAACCATGGTTGCTATGGGTCATATCTCGAGAATAGTTACATTGGCAACCAATTCTTGAAATTGAATTCTGATTATATCTCATGCCAAATAAAGTACATGGCAAATAAGGCACATAATATCATTGTGCATGTTTGAAAATAGACGTTTCATTACCTTAAATAACCTGTGTTACCCTTGTGACGTCATAAATGCTCATCATAATAGTTAATTAGGTAGAGAAGGTTACATGTGTAGTCTGATTTCAACTAAAACTGCCATATCTTCGTAGATAATCGAGATATTGACAAGCTGTAAAAACTTTAATAATTCAGGAGATCCACTCTGTCGTCTGTCAAAAATAAGTATCCTGATTTTAGTTGGACTTACGGTATGGCAAAATTAATTAACAACAAAGTGTATACCAGTATAGGTATTCACTGCTTAGCGTGACTTTTGATATAAAATCATTACTTTTTGCATTTTTTTTTTCACAAACAACATAAATATGGTTAAGTCAAGCACAGATTTTCATCTGCCAACACACCAAGAAAATTTACTGATTTTACTCTGAACATTTCATACCATCAATTGTTATTTCACAACTGTCATGCATTCTACAACTTATTCTTGAAAACCATATATAGTTCGTTTTTGTTACATTCAATGATATTTTGTTTATTTTTATAATTTGTGCCAAATTTCGAAATATTAAATTTCTTTAAAGATAAATTTGTGGGCACACGACGGGCGCAACGCCAGCCAATAGGTTAATCAGACATCAGGAATTGTAACCTAAACATTTGAAATTCAGCTGAGCTGTGTAGGCCTATCTAATTGTAGGCCTAGGCCTACTTGAAATCACACTGCAAACAGCAACGGATCTATGGATCCGAAATTGAATGCGACGACTCGTTGAGGAATTCGATTAACCTTGTGGGTAAACTATAAACAATAAAGCTAGGCCCCACATTGCAATCCTGAGAAAGTACAGGCATCTGTCTCAGGCGCGCGGTGATGTGGGGAATATCTCTTTCTAAACCCACGCACACGCCACGCCCCCCTGAATAAATGCCTGTGGAGAGAGTCACGGAATATTTCAGGAGGTGCTCTTTAGTTCTCAAATAGGCCTAGTGAGTAACGATTCCCCACCGTGGTCGCGCGTTCGAGACAACTTCCGGTTGATTTGGAAGCACATTTTTGTCAAGAAATTGCCGTACAATCCTTCGTTTGGATCTCTCATAATAGATCTACAACTAAGTCCGATTGTGACAAGACCAGTTTGTAAAAAGCACCTAATTTTGTTTTAATTCGCTTGCGTTGTATATTTAGATTTGAGGAGGGATTTCTATTTTGCATAACCTTCCGACCCCCTCCTCTATCCCGCCGAGACCATCCATCCTGCTATAAATATGTCTATTTATTTGGTCCCGTCATCCCTTCGGGCAGACCAAATATAGACGTCTAGTCATGAAGGAATTCGACCCTGAGTGTTCTGACAAATATTGCGTCGGCTCTAGCATCTATAAAACACTTGATAACCGCACCTCCGTTTTTTCCTAAGAAAGTCCATTCATTTCCGAGCAAAACGACACTATCACTGTGTGGATCACTCAGACAGATTGCCAACAATAAATATAGACTCCATTTCCACAGCGCTATCAAATTTGAGATTCCTGGCCGCCTCCTAGAAGCCGGAAATTCCCATTCACCGTTACCTTGGATACGTACAGCATCAATTTTACGATGACCAAATTTCATTTTGCTGTCTGTGCATGTCCGGCATGGCCCGGGTGCCATTTTCGAAAACGGTGGTGAAATCGATGCGTTACGTAACGGTGAATGGCCTAATCCGCTTGCTAGAAGGCGGCCAGAAAACACAAATTTTATGACGCTGTGGAAATAATTGTATTTTTGGCAATCTTTTCGAGTGATCTTCACAGTGATAGTGTCGTTTTGCTCGAAATGGATGGACTTTCTGGCAAAAAGTCGAGGTATGTGTTGTCAAGTGTTTTGTAGATGCTGGAGCTGCCACAATTTCAGTCAGAACTGTCAGGATCAAAACCCTTTATGACTACCATTATTGGTCTGCCCGAAGGGTTGACGGTACTAAATAAATAGTCCGATCTATGGCTAGGCCATCCTCATTCTTGGCCCTGAATATGACCTTTGGCCTCTTGTTGACTGTTTTTATTGACGATATTTATGTCAACAGTCGACAAGAGGACAAAAGTCATACATAGGGTCACTAATTCTCCATCTCAGAGCAAAATGCCGGTTCCGAATGCTCTGAAGCCAGGGTTTCTGTCAATTATATGTCTGTGGTCATGTCTGTAGTAGACTGATGCCATCTATGGCATTATTGAGTGTTGATTGGGTTGCAACTTACATGATCGTCATGATGCGTGCGATGTGAGACCATGAAACGTGGACAATTAGCTAAAAACTGGTCACATGAATAGCATTTCCCTGATTGGTGCCCAAATCAGTATATCTTACATGTATTCCCCATGATTCAATTTGTTGTTTGGTTACAGAGTTTAGAGTGTCACCATGGGGGTCAAGACCGGGTATAATCCCCGGTGCTTTCTCGATGTGGAAATTGATGGACAAGCAGGTAATGTCATCAACAGGCAGCTGAGAACTGTAAGCGGGCTATAGATAAGTAATCGATGGAAGTTTCATGCGTATTGATAGGTGATCCGTCAACCTGTTTTATGAAAAATGTTAGAAGCAGGTGAATTGAGTACCAGTAATTGACAGACTAGCAGCTCAAATAATAATTAATAATAATTGAGACACAAGTAAATGAATGAGTAATTGACGGACAAGCTGAGAAAATAAGAAATGAATGGTGAAGCAGGCAAAATCAGTAATTGATACCCAAGCAGGTGAAATGAGTAATTGAAAGACACGCAGGTAAAATAATAATTGACGACCAAGACGGTAAAATACACAGTCGACTGATGAGAAGGTAAAGTTCAGTAGTTGACTGACAAGAAGATGAAATGAAAATATTAGATTTAGTGTAGACATGTTTCTGTTTTTCACATTGATGGCCTGTTTCCTTTGCAGCTGGACGTATAGTGTTAGAACTATTCGCTGATGTCTGTCCAAAAACTAGCGAGAACTTCAGAGCTTTATGTACTGGTGAGTTTACCATGCTCTATATTGGAAATTTCACATTTACGTTTTGCTTTCTATACCTGGCTGTAATAGGTATTATATCATGTATATAGGTAATTCTATAGATGTAATAGGTGAATTTTTGGTTGACCAAGCTAGTCACATTCTGTATATTATCGTCACTTTTACAGGTGAGAAAGGCTTGGGCACACAGAGCGGAAAACCACTCCACTACAAAGGGGCTCCCTTCCACCGCGTTGTCAAGAAGTTTATGATACAAGGCGGTGATTTTAGTAAAGGTATGTATTAGGTTAACTAAGATATAGCCCGCTAATAGCAGGGCTATGCTTCACCCCCATTCACCTCCCATGGTGGGAATTTTGTCACACGCTGAACGGGCGAGATGGTGGCAATACGGCATTTCTTATGTAGATATTTAGAATCAGCACACTTTATTTACCTTGAACGGGACTTTCTTGAACTGTGGAATGTCTGATATTTGCTGTTTTAAGCGGGTTTTTCTCTTGAATCGACCGATTTTTTTCATCGTATCATCGACGACTTCTTGCGCCGTAAAAAAAAAACGTTATCGAACACCGCTTGGCGACGGTTTCGTCGTATTGTAGTCATGAATAGCAGAGACATGATTGTTCTGCACATATGTATTGTCATGATATTTTCTGTATGCTATATCTGAATATGTTCGTGGTGATTGAGGCATATTGTTGATATACAACCGTATATAATGATAGTAATGCCACAAATAATTTGAATCTCATAATTAATTTTTTTCTAGCCCCCCCCCCCTGGAAATATGTTGGGCTTACTTTTTCACAAGCTGATATCTATGCCTAGATATGCATAGGCTTAGGTATCGCCTACTCTTAAATGGATTAAATACATGATATCTAAATCTGAGGTTCAGTTCAATGTGTTTATGAAAGGTGAACCAGTCTTGAAATTTGTTGTGAGTAGCCTTCCCCACCCCTGGAATTCTGTATGACTTTTACAAGCACTGATATCATCACCTTTCCTCTTATTTCGCAGCATGTAGAAACAGGGGTCACAGTAAAACCCAGTTTTACCCTCTTCCAGCAAGCTGCAACTTTTTCTTCTGTACCCCTTCGCATTCTTAACAAATATAATTTTGCACGATTCACAACTTCCATGTTGATCCTGGCTGAAGTGACCTCTGTAACCATAGTGACTAGGAACAAACAGCAGAAACTGGATCTACCGTAATGGCTCGATTAAGCGCCTGTCCTTTAAAGAGTGCCTCCCTCGAATGAGCGCCGGGGCCCGGGGGTAATAAGCGTCTCTCCTGAATCAGCGCCTCTTTGCAAAGAGTGCCGTCATTGCACAAGAAATACAATTTATATCAGTGATTAAATCCGTGTGAAAATAAAAGACACTTCATTTGCACTTTTATTTAGCTTTTCTTTCTTCTGAATGTAAAACATGACCATTTCATTTACTCTAACGCAGCACTGCCGTTCGTATCAACAACACAACGAAACCGATACCACGCAGTATTGATAACGTAAACAAACGTTTTTTGGTGGTACTTGCAAAGATGCAAACTCGGTCGATTCAAGAGAAAAACCCGCTTAAAACAGCAAATATCAGACATTCCACAGTTCAAGAAAGTCCCGTTCAAGGTAAATAAAGTGTGCTGATTCTGAATATCCACATAAGAAATGCCGTATTGCCACCATCTCGCCCGTTCAGCGTGTGACCAAATTCCCACCATGGGAGGTGAATGGGGGTGAAGCATAGCCCTGCTATTAGCGGGCTATATCTTAGTTAGTATTAGGTGTACAAGTGTGTCCAGTAGAGATGGTATTGTTGCCGGACTGCTGTTGCTATGACTTGTGTGATAACGAAGTCTGATCTGTCCTTTGTACTCGACGTTCCCAGGCAATGGTTCAGGAGGGGAGTCTATTTATGGTGGAGTTTTTCCAGGTCAGTATCCTCATTACAACTTAAATACCGATTTGTGCTGTATGATTTATACTGTAGAAGAAATTGAGAAAAAAATCTAGTTAATACTTTCCTAAATAATTGTGCATATTGATGGATATTATTCAAGAATTAATAGATTTTGCCGTTGTTTGTTTTGCAGATGAGAATTTTGAACGTGTGCATGACCAGGCCTTTCTCTTGTCGATGGCTAATCGCGGTAAGGACACAAACGGCTCTCAGTTCTTCATGTAAGTTGCCTGTCTGTTCACCAAATGTTGCATTCGGGTCATCAGCGTTCATGTAACTATCTGTTTATAGATACTGGTTTGGAATTTCAATATTCTGTTAATGTCCATTTGTGCATCCTTGATATTGATTATTTTACAATATGTTGCATACTTTCATGTCTCACTTTTCAGATTGCATTGCAATGTTAACATGTTTTCTATGTCAGACGATCTTGAAAAATATATAATTCATAAGAAATTTTTATTTTATCGAATAAAAGAACCCCCTAAGTTCACAAAATAACATTGCATTTTATTTGCTCTGCCCGATCTTGTGTGAACAGCTTGACCCAGCCAGCTCCTCATTTGGATGGGTGAGTTGAGTGTGTGATGTCTGAAAACAAAACAAGAACATGACTGAAATGAACCAAAGATTACTCAAAAGAAGCAAATTGTTTGGAAGCTGGTAGTATAAGCTTGACAACCATGTAGCTAATAAACTGTTTCCACACGGGCTTTGTTACAGGAAGCACACAGTATTTGGACACGTTGTCCAGGGCCAGGAGGTTGTTACACTCATCGAAAACCTGAAAACTGTCGAGAGCAAACCAATCAAGAAAGTTGTGATTTCTCACTGCGGAGAACTTGTTCTACAGAGAGTCAAGGGTGAGTGTCGGAGATATTGTGTTGTAACAACTGTAAATTATACCTGCCCGTCTCGGCCTGGAGCATGCTGATAACAATGAAATATGTTTATTTAGGGACACCTTATAAGCATTTTTAGGCACTTCTTTTCATCGGGGCCCTCACACCATGCACACTCTGACTCGTACAAATACACAAACACATAAATGACTTGATGGATACAGTGGGTAATGAATACAGTCACACAAATAGATTTTGATTAATACACAGATATGATAGGTGATAAAATACAGGACGGAGGTATACCAGACAAGAGAATAATACTGGGTGGGTAAATGTAGGTTGGTTAGATTACTGGGTGATTTCCAAGAGCCAAGAGGTATTTGCGGTGTTGCGACTTGAAGAGTGAATATCTAGAAGAAAGCTTTATGTGGGTGGGAAGGTTGTTCAAAAGTGCACCTCCTCGATAGGTAAATTTACGAGATGATGTAATGTTGCGGTTTGAGGAGATGTATATGCCCTGAGATTGTGACAGGCGGTTGTTATGAATATGGACCCGATTTAGGGGAGTGAAACATTGTAGTAGGTCCGAGGGGACCGTCCCGGGGTAACATTTGTATACCATTGCTCCTAATTCGCCTGTTGGAGAATACATGTTGTCTGGTTGAAACAAATATCTATTTAGAGATTATAATCTGACTTTTGCAGCCAAGAAGCGCAGGAAGGAGTCGGTTAGTTCTGAAGATAGTTCTGATGATTCGAGTGAAGATTCTCAGGATGAAAAAAAGAAGAAGCACAAGAAAAAAAAGAAGAAGAAATCCTCGAAGAAATCCAAGAAAGAGAAACGATCCAGGAAAGAAAGGTAGTGTTCAATCCACGATTTAATGTACTGCAGGCACAGTGTCGGGCAACTGGATAATGTTCAGTTCAGTAAGATTATTTATCTCATGGAGTTATGATGTTACATCAGGATTCGTGCTCACTGTGCATGACTGATTATCCTGTTTGACACGTTTATCCCTGTAGTCCCGAGGAGGGGGAGCTGAACGACGAGAAGACGTTTTCCACAGTCAGAGCAGAAGAAGTTCCGGATGTCCCCACGAACTTCCTGCTGCGAGGAGTTCCACCAGAACAGGACAAAGACAAAGATGAGAGGTCTGCTTTCAGACATGTGTGTCTGGGAATTATTCTGTATGATCCACCGTGAAGAACCACTAGAAAGCTTCAGGTGGAGTCGTGTTGGTTGCAGTTGATCAGTAAATGTTTTTGTTGCACAAGAAGCATGAGGAGAGAGAAATTTTACAGAATTTTTCTCCCCAACTGAATCTGTTGGTCGAAAAAATAAAAGTCAAATTCTGCATTTTAAACAGTTGGCCGGTAGAAAAATAGAAATGAATCTAATACCACTTTCTGACAGGTTGGTAGAAATATAAAAATGAATGTGAGATATTCTTCAAGTGACGGGTCTAGGAAATCAGCTTCTTTTTTCAGGGAAAGGTTTTGTCATAAGTAGATCTATGGGAAGCTACGAGCGCATGACCTCCTTCATTTAGACTTTTACTGCTCCACAAACCATCAGTCTTATCCACTCAGCCACAGAGTAGATATGTGATTTCGAACATGATGACAGCATTTTCTGATCAAACTCTGTATTCGAAACACTGTGCTGTACAAGTGTTGTTTTAAGTTTCTTCAGCTTTCCATGTGTGTCTGTGATCATGTTCTCGTGCATGTGAACCAGCTAACACAAATTTGACGTCTTTCGCAGGCACCTCTACAAATAAATAAAATAATATGTAACTGTGTCAATTTCATCAACACATTCTAATTGTTATTTGTACCACGGGTTCAAACCTCTTACTATAGCTTATGCTGTGGTTTGTTCCACTTAGATGCACCTGTTCAAGTACAACAGACAGCTAGCACATGGCACGACTTCACACTCACTAGCACTCGAGGATTAACTCATGTATTCATCATACCTATCTATGGCTGTTTGTGGTCTATTCTATACTTATCGAAGAAAAGACAAATTTACTGCGAGGAAAAAAATGTTGGCAGCAGTATAAATGGATTTTTGGCACTCTGCTTGCATTGTCCCGTTGTGAGAACAGCACCAGGAAAAACCCATCTGTCGCTCTGTGGTTGTCCAGCGATGTCGAGTAAAAGAAAAATAGCGTGATCATTGCAGAAGCTAAATAACAAGGTCATGAGAATACTGTCAAAATAGATTTAATGCTCAATTTCATGGATATTTTGGCCCATGTAGTGCAGCTTACTATTTCTTCTAAATTCAATGAAGATTAAAAATGTGCCAGATGGATTAAATATGGTATACATTCAGTGGGTGAGTAGTATTAACAGAGTAAGGTGCGTTACTTGGGTCGATATTTTCAATGTTTTGGACAAGTTTTTCGCCTTTTATTTGCTGTAAGTACAGAAATACTCGGGTGTGATAAAGATCACTGAGACTGGTGCCATGATAAACCTATCTGGCTCTCGACACCATGCCGTATGCTCATAATGTGGTAATTCTCGTTATCATACCAATACCTACTGAACTTGTGGCCATGGTTACAGGGCTGGAGGTCGCTCACCAATCAGAGATCGGACTGTGATGCGCTCATCAAACAAGAATGTACAAATGCCGTACGGCCGATTTGGCCCCAAGATTAAGGGTCGTGGGACGGTGGTATGTTTTTGGTTTGCATTGTTTCTCTCTTGGGTGTGCTACTCAATATTATTGGATGACATGGATAATTGCATCACTAACTTTTATTGCTAAGCTTTTATCAATATTTCAATTATGTTAGTCATTAGAATGCTCACAATAAAATTTATGCCGAAAAAATTCATTGATAACATGGTTGATTATTATTCAAGTTGATGACTCAAGTTTCCGGTTCTTTTCCCAGCGATACACCCAGATCCGCGGGGACCGATCCCGTAGCGCCACGCCCCCACACTGGCGCCGTGAGATGGACAAGAAAACATCACTCGCTGACGCCAAGGCCGCTGGGGCCAATGGAACCGATGCCGAGAAATGGACGCGCGGTGACAAGTTACAGGTTTGACTGACACACATCTACATGAAAATATGAACTGAGCTACACTTCTCAACTACAGATGTAGACAGAGCATGGTCCAACTTTGTTATTCTGAGTTGAAATTTTACACATGGGTGTGTTGATCATCAGGAGATGGAGGTGAGACGGGAGGAGCGCAGACCAAGACGACAGCCGGACGACAAGACTCTGAGGTGTGTCACACGTTCTGTCCCCATGCTGGACTGTACCGGTAGTCATGACATTGGTTATAACCCACTCTTGGTGTGTAGGACCTATTGCTGTGTCTTCCTCATTGCTTATATTTTCACTCCATGTGTCCGAGTTAATTTGTACTGAGGAGGTACTTTAACAACAGTAAATATATTGATAGTCTTGTTGGAGAGCATAATGTGTGTAGGTGTCTGGGACCGTGTTCGGGATCGACAAGGCGGTTTCTGACTGGATGGTTTATTCACGACAGTTGACACGGATACACGACATGCCTAACACTGACCACACGGCAATCACCATCACTCACGCCCGTCAAACTGAACAAGAAACTGCCCTATCAAAACTAGCACATGAAAGTTTTTACCTATAACTCTAAGACAACATGTAGCTAGTAATAATATTGATACATAATGACTTTACCTCTTTTTGGGGCAGTATATGTGCCCGACAACTACATGAAATAGAACAAATTCGTGAAAATCCTCGAGTCAAAACACGTTTGTATTTCGCAAATCTCCCCACGACATCCGGGGCATACCAAAACACGAGTAACATAAATCGAGTCTGTCGAGTTGCAATTTACTGTGTGACGCATCAAGTTGTATCAACTACAATGTGCATATTTATTGCCATACCACTACCTCTATAATAAACTCTTTGGGTAATCTTACCTTGGCATTCAAAGAAGAGGAGAGAGAAATGAATGTCACAAGAATTTTCTCAAAATTCCTGACATCCATCTCGAACTCGAAATTGAAGGAAATTACTCTCACACATCTCAGATTCCCCGCGGTGTAGATGTGACGTCACACCGGTCATATGATTGACCTTAACCGCCATTAATTTGCTCCTCCATTGTTGGATGTGCAGCAAGTCTTGCTTTCGGCATTCAAAGTCGAATTTCTTCACGTCTACGATCGTCTTTAGGCTGTTCTTTGCACAGCTTTTTCTTCAGTAGATCGTTCTTTCGTTGTTAGACTAGCTTAGAGTTAGTGATTTGCGATTTTTTGGGAGGAAATGGTAAAGCCTCCCCAGGCCCCTTTCCTTCCCCCATTATCGCCCGTTTGTACTTCGATGTTTGATATGTTTCAGATATGAAGTGCATCGTTTGCAAACACTACCTTCCTAAGTGGGAGGCTCATAACGCCTGCTGGCAGTGTAGGGACACTGTTTATTGCCGTCCTTCAGCCACCTGTGAGTTATGCGCGGATTGGTCCATCGACGAGTGGAAACTCTGTCTTCAAGGCTTACGGGAGATTCAGGCCCGCAGGTTTGCTGGTTGCCCTACTCCCCCTTCCCCGTCAGATTCTGATAGCGCCAGGCCGCGTCCCAAGGCGTCTGAGGAACGCAAGCGGCGTTTAGATTTGCAGTTAACCAATGCTGTTTGTGCTGTAAGTTTTGATTTATCATTGTCATTTTCTTTCAGCCAGGTACGGGTCCCGGGAGCCGCGCGTTCGGCTCTCGGCACCCTAACTTCCCCACAACCTACGGGTTTGTGTGGCTCACTTTTGGCTCCCTCTCTACTGGCCCCTCGTTCTCATGCTTCTCTGGCTGAACGACCTGGGTTTCAGTGTCCGAGTGTGGTTTCGGGGTCTGCCGGTTCCGTCGGGCTCACGACGGTTCCCTGCGCCCGGGATCCCTCTGGACAGAGAGTGTTGTTTCCCCCTCCGGGTCGGGCTCCGGCCCCCGGGGCTGGGATTCAACCCAAGAGCCAGGGCGGATTTCGGTCCGGGTCCGTTACGCCAGTGTTTCGGCCGCCGGTTCCCGAGTTCCCGCCGGTAACTGGACCCCAGGCCGTGGCCCCTTTAGCCGTGGCCGGTAGGGACCGGGAGCCAATGGTTTTGAGCTGTCCAAACCCACGGGTTTCTGGGACCCCGTTGTTTCCAGGCTCACCCGTTTGTTCCGGTAATAATTCTGTTCATATTTTTCAGATTGCCGAGGATATTCAGGACGACTCCCCTCTCTCTTCCCTTCCCGTCTGCTCTTTTGCCTCGAGCCAGGGCATGATGTCGTTCGCCCAGGTAGCCCAGGGGTCCACTGGTCCGCCGGAGCCGCACGACTCTCCAGTCCAGGGGACTTCTCCTACTGTTCCGCCCGAGCAGCGCCTCAGGGGCGAACTGGAGGCTTTTCGGGCCGAGATGTTGGGACAGTGGCAACAGTTCCTGGCGAGGTTCCCTCCGCCACAACAGCCGCCACCTCCTCCTCCTTCTCCGTCTCTTCCCAGGGAAGACCCGCCCTCGGATGGGGAATCTTCTCCACCGGCTCAGCCGTTGCCTGGTCCTTCGGGTCTTACGCTGCCCCTGAAGCGTAAGGCCGAGTCCGACCAGGAGCTCGCTCAGTCCGAGTCCGATGACCCCTTGTCTTGGGGAGAGAAGCTGGACTTCGTGAAGAGGGTCCTCCCGGGTTTGTGGCCCGAAGAACATGCTCCGCCGCCAGTCAAGAAGGTCGCGAGATCTATGATATCGTCGGAGATGGAGCATCCACGGCCGTCGAAGGACGCCCTACGTTTTCCCCTCTCGGCTGGAGTCCGTGGCTCCATGCAGGAGCGAATCGAGGAGACGGTCAGGACGAACAAGACCGCGATAGGCGCCTTTCCTTCCCGTCCGTCTGTTACAGATTATTACACCTCGTCGGAGCTGGACGACAGGCCGACCACCTTGAGGAGGCACCACCCCCACTTTTCCTTCTTTAAGGAACCCAAGTCGGTGGACATTCCTTGGGGAGCGCTAGCCGAATTCCAGCATACCGTGCGGGTTGGTCTGGCCACAGACTCTGCCATGGATTGGCTTTCCATGGCCACCAAGAGAGCCATTTTACAGTGCCACGACCAAGTACTGAACAATCCGGATTTGGATCGGGATGAACTCGCGGAGGCCCTTCTCAGTTGCGCGTCCCTGGTGACCTCGATCGGCAAGGGCGTTGGTGATAAGGTTGCTCTAGACTCCCACGCACTCTGGGTGTCTGAGCTCTGGCGTCGTGACGCGTTCCTGTCCTCCCTGAGGTTCGAGGTTCCCGACCAGTTGATGTCGGACATGAGGGTCCTGCACCCGGTCATCCCCACCTCCGGGACTCCCACCTCCCTGCTCTTACCGGACCGTTCAGCGGACCTGCGTGAGGTGAAGAAGGAGGCGGACGAAAAGGCTGCGAAGTCTTCCACCTCCAACGCCCTCCTGAGCCAGTCCAAGTCTTTGGAACGGCTCACTCAGCAGATGGTGTCAGCTTTCAAGAAACCTCAGCCCCCTACACAGCAAGCCCAGCCGCAGCAGCAGCCAGGTCGTGGCCGCGGCAGGGCCCGAGGCAGGGCCTCTGGTCTGCCCTTTCGTGGGGCCCCTGCCGGCAGCACCCGAGGAGATCGCGGTCGAGGTCGAGGCCGTGGCCGTGGCGAGGCTCCCAAGCCCGCAGGGGAAAAGAAACCGGGTACGTATAGCTTCGGATTCCGGGCCGGATCCTTTGCTCGAGTGTCGAGAAGAGCTGCATGGTCAGCTCGTTTCGGTCGATATTCCTTCCTCAGACGAGCCCGTAGGAGCTCGTTTAATTCTGTTTTGGAAAGAGTGGGAGCGGCTCGGGGCTTGCCCCTGGGTCGTCTCGACGCTCCGTCGAGGATTCGGCCTGAAATTCGAGAAATTGCCACCGTTATCGCCCGTCCCAAGGGGTTTCACTCTTCCAAACGATCCAGAACGCCGCCGTGTTCTCCACGAGGAGATAACGGCGATGATCGAGAAACAAGCGATAGAACCTGCTCCCGGGGACACTCCCGGGTTCTACAGCGTGTTGTTTGTGGTTCCCAAAGCGTCGGGGGGTTGGAGACCAGTGATAGATCTTTCTCCGTTGAACAAGTTCTTAATCGTGCCGACGTTTTCCATGGAAACGCCGGAGCAAGTTCGTTCAGTCATGCCTCGCGATTCGTGGGTGGTAACGATCGATCTCAAAGATGCCTATTTCCATATTCCAATGAAACCTGCAGTTCGCAAATACCTGAGATTTCTCTATCTCGGCCGCGTATGGCAGTTTCGGGCGCTCCCGTTCGGATTATCGACAGCGCCGTGGATTTTCACCATGGTGGCTCGGGAAGTCCAGATTCTCGCCCACAAGCGGGGGATTTTTATCCACCAATATCTCGACGATTGGCTAATCCGGCACCATTGTCGCGAAACGCTGATCGTCCAAGCACAGTTTGTGGTAAATCTATGCTCACGGATGGGGTTCAAAATCAACCAAAAAAAGTCCGACTTGTCACCGCGTCGAGACTTCGTCTTCTTGGGGTATCGTTATCAGACTACCTCAGAGACTGTGTTGCCGACGCTGGATCGTCAGTCAAAATTATCCGTGCTGTCAGAAGGCTTCCTTCGTCGCATTCCACAGACGGCCAGACGCTGGCAGTCCCTTCTCGGGATGCTGGCGTCCACGGAAAAGTTAGTTCCGTTGGGCCGCCTGCACATGCGGCCTATTCAGCGGCATCTACACTCTCAATGGTCCCAGGTCACGGGAGACAGATCCCAGCTCGTGCAGGTCTCTCCGGAAGTCGTTTCCCATCTGCAATGGTGGCTGGATCCCGTCAATCTGCTCCGAGGGTCGTCATTCCGCCGGCCGCTTCCATCCAGGCACGTATTTACGGATGCCAGTATGGACGGCTGGGGCGCTCACTGGGACGACAGCGAGGTCTCGGGCACCTGGTCTTCGTCTCAGCAGGAATGGCACATAAACCTGTTGGAACTGGAGGCCGTGTTCTTGGCTCTCAGGCATTGGGAAACACATTTCCTCAATCAGGCTGTGTTGGTGGCCACCGACAACTCCACCGTTGTCGCTTACATCAACAAGCAGGGCGGTACGAAGTCCCAGTCGCTGTGCCAGGCCGCTATCGACCTCCTGCTCTGGTGTCACGACCGGGGTATTTCGCTTTTCGCGAGGCATATCCCTGGTCATATGAATGTTTGGGCGGACCGCCTCTCCCGGAGGGGCCAGGTCCAGGCCATGGAGTGGAGTCTTGCCCCCAGGGTATTCCAATCTCTCTGCGGCCTATGGGGCACGCCGATGGTCGATTTGTTTGCGACCCGGTGGAACCACAAACTTCCTTCGTTTGTGTCTCCCATTCCCGATCCCACGGCCATGTCAGTGGATGCGATGTCGACGTCCTGGGAGGGCATGTACGCGTATGCTTACCCCCCAGCGGTGTTGTTGGACAAGGTGATCGCCAAGTTTCGGACTCACCAGTGTCGCCTCCTGCTGATTGCTCCGTGTCTACCGCAGAGGTCGTGGTTCCCGGACCTTCTGGAGTTGATAGTAGACTTCCCTCGTCAGCTTCCGGATCGGTGGGACCTCCTCAAACAACCTCGCTCCAGCATGTTTCATCAGGCTCCCGCAAGTCTGAAGCTTCATGCCTGGATATTGTCGAGCGATGTTTCCGAAAGAAGGGATTTTCAAGGGAGGTGTCCGCTAGGATCGCCCGATCAAATCGAAAATCTTCTTTGGCAGTCTACCAATCGAAGTGGACTTCCTTCTGTGCTTGGTGTCGTCGCCGGAAGGTTAGTCCTTTCAGAGTCGATGCTCCCCTAATTTCCGAATTTCTTCTCGAAAAGTTCAATGAAGGGCGAGCTCCATCCACGATCGCGGGTTACCGTACGGCTATCGCGAAGACTCTAAAACCCAAACTTGGGATCGATTTTGGTCATGATCAAGGTTTGACTGCGTTGATTAATAGTTTCGAGATCGAAAGACCGAAAGCTAGGAACCCGGTTCCTGAGTGGGATCTATCGCTTGTTCTCAACGTCTTAAGAAAAGATCCGTTCGAACCCCTTGAGCGGGCCTCACTAAAGTTGCTGACGTTTAAGACGGTCTTCCTTTTGGCTCTGGCTTCCGGGAAGCGACGGAGTGAGCTTCACGCTCTGTCCTTTTCCAAAGTTAAGTGGAAGTCGGATGGCTCCTCGGTTCTCCTCGGAGTCATTCCCTCCTTTCTGGCCAAAACTCAATTAGCAGGTACGCCATTATTGAGCTTTTCCATTCCCGCCCTGACTCCTTCTCTGGGGCCGGGCCTGGAGGAAGACGCGAAGCTTTGTCCCGTGCGAGCCCTCCGCATCTACGTTAATCGTACGCGTGAGCTGCATCTCGGCAAGCGTTTGCTTTTCGTGTCCTATCTTAAGGATTTTCCAAATGATATCCGTCCTGCGACGATCTCATCTTGGATCAAGAAGTGTGTTAGATTTTGCTATGAAAAGTCACAGGCGAAAAAATCCACAGGTTTCAGAGTCAAAGCGCATGATGTGAGGGCTCTCGCGGCTTCACTTGCCTTTACAAATAAAGTGTCTCTGAATGATGTCATGTCTGCCTGTACCTGGAAATCTCATAACACATTCACTTCTTTCTATCTCAGGGAGTTAGCTTGGGAGGATGACTCCGGCCTCCAGCTTGGACGACTGGTGGCGGCGGAGCGTGTAGTCCAGCTGTAGATACCTGTAAATAGATCAGCACGCCTCTGTACAGATGCACCTGAGGTCGACTCCCAGGGGAGTTGCTCCTCTTCTTTGGCGAGGGAAATTTTTGTTCTTCTGCAAGAGGAAAGTCACCTCTGCAGAGCCCCTGCTCGTCTCCATGCATCTGAAGGTAATTCAGGCGTGTATTATGGTATAGTTGTAAATATCCTGTAAATATGTATTTTCGACTTAAAATTATAATTTAAAAGTAAAACACAATATTTACTACTTTCAATGGATATTTCCTACTCTCACACATCGGTGATGAAATTCCCGGGAGAGGGTTAAACCCACCTCCTTTGGTTATTCTGATATAACCCAAAGAGTTTATTATAGAGGTAGTGGTATGGCAATAAATAGGAAGTTTTAACTTGTTTAAAACCAGTATTTATTACATACCTACCTCTATAATAAACACGATTATTCTCCCTCCCGCCTCCCCTGCCTTAACCAGGTGGGCAAATTAATGGCGGTTAAGGTCAATCATATGACCGGTGTGACGTCACATCTACACCGCGGGGAATCTGAGATGTGTGAGAGTAATTTCCTTCAATTTCGAGTTCGAGATGGATGTCAGGAATTTTGAGAAAATTCTTGTGACATTCATTTCTCTCTCCTCTTCTTTGAATGCCAAGGTAAGATTACCCAAAGAGTTTATTATAGAGGTAGGTATGTAATAAATACTGGTTTTAAACAAGTTAAAACTTCCTATTTGTATATATGTTTTATATAACAGCAGACAGCGATCATCTAATCGACGCCGTGATCATGAACAAGAGGACAACGATGCTGAAAACCAAAGGTATCATGAAAATGGAATTTTAGATCATATTATGATTTTAGATTTTAGATCATATTATGTGCCTCTGCAAACTGTAACTGGTTTTCATTGGCTTATACATCTTTTCTTCATTTCAATAGATCGGAGCGCAAGCATGCCAAGGAAAAGTGAGTCCAAGTTTTAATGTATTTATCAACTAAGATGACATAAAATATGTAGATTATACTTATTGTGCTATTGTTTTCTTTTTCTAAGGAAGAAAAAAAAGAAACACAAAAAGGAGAAGAAGAGGAAGATGAAAAAGAAGAGGCATCGAGAGGAGGAGGATTCTGACAGTTCCTCTGATGACTCAAGTGAGGATGGGTATGACGCCGGCCGTCCGTTCCAACATCGCAAGGTGAGTCCAGGCTTTCAAAGTATCAGGTATCGTAGTTAACCGGGAAAAAATAGCAATTGTTTCCATGTTAGGTGAATGAAGCTGTTAATCCGTTGTCCAAACCTTCACAATAACAAGTAGCTCATGTTATAGAATGATAATTGGGATGAATATCGCAACACCAGCACTGGTGGACTGTCCTGATAGAGCCGTCTCTTTGCTAATCAGATATATAGTCTCCAATTAAACAAGCTATATTGACATTGACAATAATCCGAGATCCCCGATAGTCTCCAGTTCAACAAGCTTTGACATTGGCAATAACCTGAGATCCCCGATAGTCTCTATTTGAACAAGCTTTGACATTGGCAATAACCTGAGATCCCTCAGTCTCCAGTTAAGCAAGCTTTGACATTGGCAATAACCTGAGATCCCCGATAGTCTCCAGTTAAGCAAGCTTTGACATTGGCAATAACCTGAGATCCCCGATAGTCTCCAGTTAAGCAAGCTTTGACATCGGCAATAACCCGAGATCCCTCAGTCTCCAGTTAAGCAAGCTTTGACATTGGCAATAACCCGAGATCCCTGATAGTCTCCAGTTAAACAAGCTTTGACATTGGCAATAACCTGAGATCCCCGATAGTCTCTATTTGAACAAGCTTTGACATTGGCAATAACTCGAGATCCCTCAGTCTGCAGTTGAACAAGCTTTGACATTGGCAATAACCGGAGATCCCCGATAGTCTCCAGTTAATCCTGACTCATTTCCAGGATGTGGGTCGCTCTGATGACCCCAAACCGAGCAGGGATAGAAGCCGAGATGAGAGAGCCTCCAGAGACCTCGTCAGCTACCGAGAGCATGACAGGGGGCATGAGCGGCAGCGAGAGAGGCCAAAAGTGGACTCCAAGCTACAGGAGACAAGAGTCAGGTCAGTTCTAGACTTATATTTGAATTGAATATTTCAGTTTGTTAATGAATAGTGTAGATGATTTGACAGTTGAATTACTTGTCTGGAATGTTGTGTCAGGTTACAGCAACTGGCTGGATATGGACAAGTGGCAGAGCCCCAACGAGATGATTACGAGGACGATGAAGACAATCGCCTTCGAGACTCCCCCAATGAGCGCGGTTCCAGACATCGTCGTGACTCTGGTCGTGGGCGAAGCAGGGAGCGTGATCGGCGTACAACGGAGCATTCTGACCGTCAACGCAGGAATTCCGAGAGAGGCGACATAGACCGACGTAGAAAGGATTCAGAGCACGACGGAGATCACCACCGGAGACGGGAATCCAGTCGAATAGAACACAACGCTGACCGTCGTGACGATGAGAGGAAACGCCGCCGGGACTCAAGTCGAACTGAAGACGAGGATCGCAGGGAGCCAGCTATGTATCGGAAGTCAGGTAAAAGTGATTCTCCCAGAAAGATTCACCGTGAGCCCGAACCTAGACGTCCACAGGTCGAGGAACACAGCGAGGAGAGCGAAGACGAAGAGCAGCTTCGAGCCAAGCTCCGACGCCTGCATGAGGAGCTGAGACGTCCTGAAAACAGAGAGGAGACTACTTCACATGACCGCAGGGAGGACACGTCACGTGACCGCAGGGAGGACACAACTTCACGTGACCGCAGGGAAGACACAACTTCACGTGACCGCAGGGAGGACACAACTTCACGTGACCACAGGGAAGAAACAACCTCACTTGACCGCAGGGAAGACACAACTTCACGTGACCGCAGGGAGGAAATAACCTCACGTGACCGTGAGCGTGTAAGGGAACCGTCCGGGTCGTCGAGACACCGCTGGGACCAGAAAGGCTCAGCGGATGTGGATCAAGCGCCTGCCAGGACGAGGGTCGCGTCTGAGAGTTCCTCTGGATCTCCTCCGAGACGCAGGATTGTTCCTGATAGCAGCAGCTCCGGGTCAGAGGAGGAACAACCGAGAGTCCCTGATAAAAGGTTATTGTGCTGTGTTACTTGTTTGATAATATGTGGCAAAATTCTAAAGATGATCTGGGAAGTAATTTTAATGTGAGTGCACTGATTGGTGTGAAGTACTGATAGTGTGAATGTGATCTTCCAGAACTATACATGTGGCCAAGGAAGTTCAACAGACCAGAGATTCTTCTTCGGATTCAGACTCAGACTCGGAGTCATCATCTGACTCTTCCCGATCGGAGTCCGATTCAGAGGAAGACGTGGGTTCAAACTTAACACTGTTGTCATCATTTGTTACTGAATATTATACTGCAAACTATTGGATATGTGTATATTTGTAGTTGGAACATTTGAAGAGTTAATTAATCTCTCAATTTTTCAGGTGTCTCACAAGAAAAACCAAAGAGGGATCGATGTTGATCAAGTTACCATGGCAATTCTTCATGGGGGGTATGTTCTTGTCTCCTGCAAACTTATAGTTTTCTCTCAGAGGTTTTTTTTTCCCTTCTTTCACTTTCTGCCGTTTTGCTTTCTGATCAATTACTTGTGAATGCCTGAACAGCTCTTGCCCAAACTTTCACCGCTGATCAGAAATGTTATGTTGAAGACCTCTATTGTTTTGGAGCCGGTTCCCGGGTCCGTGACACCAAACTTAATGGTTATTTCTTGACTCAGTATTTGGCCGATCAATGGTATTGGAGCAATTATAAAGCTTTGTGTGTCCCTCCATATCACAAATTAAGAACCCTATTGATTTTGAGGTCAGTCCGTCAAACAACCTCTGACTTAGGGCCCAAAAACATTTTACCTGAGTCATCCTTGAAGCCTAGACATTATCTCAGGAACTGTGCATCACAGAGTGAAACAGTTGCGATTTTCAGACTCAACACACTAGACAAACATGTCTGGGGTAATTGGGGATGAACTTGGCCTTTGGAAAAATTTGTTTTTCGATGAGTCAGCATTTTTTGTTTGGGCCATAACTAGGGAATTATGGGTCTAGAGCGAAACGGACGTTATTTTCAGATTTGTCGCCCTGGACAATCTTTTCTTAGGGGTATGTTGGATGAACTTGGCCCTCAGCGAGAAATTTGTTTCAGAGTCGTTTGCATTTTTTCAGCCACTTTAACATGTCTGAGAACTGCACATGGAATGTCCCAAGGCATCTTTAGGCCTTGACATCTACATGTGTTTGGGATTGAAATGCTGTGAATTTGCTGAACTCTATGCAGCAGAAGCAGCGCATATTTTCATTCTCTATAGGATTCATGATTTCATGATCCATGATTTCAATTCTAATATTGTTTGCAGGATGCCAGATCCAGAAGAGACGGATGATAGAAGTGTAGCGATGCGGAACAACGTTGCCTTGAATGATGCTGCTCCCCGTGGGATCTCCCCGAGAACAGCCATCAGCCCGCGACCGGCGCCCCGGGAAGAGGACTCCAGCGAGGACTCGGAGGACAGTCAGTCAGGGTCCTCTCCCGAGCAGCCATCAAGTCATCCGGCCGAGTCAAAGTCTAGCAACCTTCGGCGAATCCAGGTCTATGAAGATGAGGACAAGCAGAGAACCATGAAGGAGAGTCGCAAACGCTCTGATAGCTCATCTGAGGATGAAGTGCCATTACCAACGAGGAATGATGCAGAAAGATCATCCAGGGATTCCCCGGCAAGACCGGCAAGGAGTCGCTCTCCAGGGAGGAGTAGCGTCAGAAAAGTTTCCAGTCCAGCTCGAAAACATAGCACCAGGTGAGGCAGGAAAATCCTGATCAATTTTATTCCAGAATCATTTTCAAGAACAGTAGATTCAGAGCATTTACCCATTGGAATTTCTATCTAACAGTCGCAGCCCAGAGCGTCGATCATACAGCAGACGCAAGTCTCCCGCCAGGCAGAGGTCACGGTCACCCCGAAGGTCAAGGTCACCACGGAGGACAAGGTCATCACGAAGGTTATCCCCAAGTCCAAAGCGACGGCGGCACTCCTCATCTCCACGACGGCGGTCACGGACCCGCTCGAGGAGTCCGCGCAGAAAGCCGAGTCCACGACGCAGATCTATAACCCCAAGACGAAGGTCACACAGCCTGAGACACTCAAGAAGCCCGCGCAGGAGGTCACCACAGCGAAGGAGCCGAAGTCGACGTAGGTCCAGAAGTCCTCGTCGCAGGTCTCGAAGTCCACGATACAGGTCTCGATCTCCAAGGTATATAACTTTGTCCAATTGCTTGGTAAAGCGTCTGGTTATAACTTGAGTCATGTAGTGGGCATCCTAGTGCATCATGGACATGAACAATTAGAGGTTCCTTAGAAGTACAAAGATATTTTATCATTCTCAGGCGAAGGAGTCCTGTCAGACATAGAACCCGGTCGAGGTCACCGATTCGACGTCGTTCCCGATCAAGGAATCGTCGGAGGTCACCACGGAGACGGTCGAGGAGTCCCCGTCGACGCTCCCGGTCACGGAGCAGAACACCCAGACGTCGCCGGGGTCGCAGCAGCAGCTCATCAAGGTCAAGGTCGCGAGGACGTAGGTCAAGGTCCAGAAACAGACGCAGGTCTTCCACGCCGAGGAGAAGTCGCCGCAGGAGCAGCAGCAGTTCCGACTGAGTCACACCTTAGACGAGTGTCTGTGGACAGTGGTCAAGTCAGAAACTGTCTTGCGGGTGGATGAGCGAGCGGCTACACTGATTACGTCATGTATGATATGTTATATATTGCAATGTTAGATGTTTATTTGAAATTTTTATCACCTGTCATTTGCTGTAAATTTGGCTCTGTGTTATGGACATTATAAAGTCTTACTTGCGATGTATGATCATATCATATCACTAACCATTGGAAAAATTATTGCTGGGTGTCATAAATGGTAAGTTCACATACACAGATTTTTCACAATTCATGGTTTTAATACAAATAGTGGTTTCTTAATTGTAACATTTCACTTGTAACAATGGTAACTTGTAAATATACTGAATAATGTGAGTGAAGTTTTTTCTTTGATGACAAGATTATTACTTGTATACTTATTACTTGTCGTTTCTGTGCCTGACGGTCTGATTGCTAGGGCTATCTTTCGTAAATCTATTCATTAATTGTGATTGATGGTATGCCAATGAGGCTAATGTATCCTATGTAGCTACATCGTCAACACGTGTGTGTGCGCGATGTGGTGGCATATGTTGGCTTCACATGATCGTTCTGTTTGCTTGACATATATAACATGTAGGTGTACAACAAATAAATATAGAATAAACTCTCAATCCAAGATGAACTTTCAGTGTTTGTGCTCCAGATATATCGTGTTCTATTCATTTCCAAATAGTGTGATTGAATATAGTGGACAACCCTTGAAAAGAAATCTTAGGTGTCAAAAGTAGGTTACCTCGAAAGAACGATGCAAAGTTGAGTATTTCAAAAAGAAAGGACACCAAACTATATTTGGGTCAAGGATATCTCGGGGGGGAATAGGGTGCAATATCAATTTATTACAAACCAGAAGATTGTCTTGAATTCATTACGTACTGATATAACTCACAATCCCGACACTGAACTTGACTGGGGTGATGTTAGTGTGTCCAGGAGACCTAGGTAGATAACGTTAGATAGTACTGATGGTCATTGATTTTATGTACACGTTTTTAGGTTACCGGACCTTTGGTCCAAAAACCTATTGCCGTGGCGTTGCGTCCGTCTTCATTTTTATCTTTGAAGTTTACAATCAAATCTTTCTGAAATTTCGCACAAAAATGCCGAAAAATATCTCAAGATGGTGCTATTTTTATTTTCACAATTTTACAAAATGGCAGCCATTTGTGACGAAAAACGGCCAATTTTGGACTTTGGCGGTCATTTTCTCAAAAACTGGTCAGATTTGAGATTTTTGTTTCAAAAGATTCCCCTTATATACCTCTGTGATGTGTATAAGTTTTGTTGCCATTGAATTGCCGGTTTGCGTGTGGCAGCCATTAAGATTTGTCTGACGGGTCCCAAATGGCAATTTCCCATGTTCAATTCTCCTATGCTTTATAATGGGAAACATTTTTCCTGATATCTCACTTAATATTGAGATTAGAGATTATAAATTATTTGTGGACTTATAGGAAAAGATATATGCCGAATATTCTCATGGCGTTGAATTTGACCTAATTTTCAAGGTCACAGGCTAATATCTCGCTTATTATCGACTTTACAGCTTAGTAATCAATTTTGGATCTATAGGAAACGATACATGCTGAATATTGTCATAACCTTGAATTTGACCTCATTTTCAAGGTCCCAGCACAACATGGCAAATTATTGTCTCGCTTATTATTGACTTCACGGCTAAGGAATCAATTGTGAACATATAGCAAATGATACATGCTGAATATTGTGAGACCTAGAACTTGACCTTTGATCTCATTTTCAAGGTCAGATCACAAAATGGCTAATAGCTCACTTATTGTCGAGTTTACAGCTTTGGAATCAATTTTGGACATGTTAGAAATGATATGGACTGAATTTTCTCTTGACCTTGAATTGACCAATGACTTTATTTTCAAGGTCATGGGACAAAAGGCTAATATCCAAAATATACATTGTCCGGTAACCTTTCTCAGCCCTTGGGCTAATTTTTTGGGTACCATTTCTGATTTAATATGTTACCAAAGAGATAAACTGGATCATCATTAAGGCTTTTATGGTTTTTGTAAAAAAAAAAACTTTTCGGTTTCCGCATGATAATGTGACCGTTAGGTGATTGGACCAGATTTAATCGGCACCGTAGTGCACCGTAGTTATGAGTTTATTAAAATCACATAAAGAAACCCTGAAACAATGATATACATTCAATACGACTTCACATGAAATACAATACAAATATGACTTTGAACAGTAACAACAAAATATAATAATAAATGCATTACCCAGTAACATGGGGTTTTCTGTTCAGAGAGTACACTGGAGCGGCAGTTCGCTCACCAACTGTAAAATATGGTTGATAGTAGTTAATTGACAAAGCTGACGGAATTATAACAGAGGTAATACTGTCGAATATTCAATATATTCGACCAAGGTATACGATACAACTATAATAATAATGTACTGTATTACACGGATAGTAGTACACAAAAGAACATAGTGAACATACCTTGTTAGATACATGTGCTTGACCACATAAAAGTGACATTCGAAAATGTGTCTGTCCTGTCGGACGGAAAGCTGAACAATGAACGGTTGGCGCCAAACCCACCTGACGCAAGCGGTATCACTCAACGCCAGAGAAAAACAAGTACGGACCGTGAGCAATACTCAGGTCGACGGAATACTCCCGAGCATATGTCAAACAAATTAAGGACATATGATGTCAAATGCCGAAGCAATAAATAAATAAATAGATAGACCATCGGTAAGACATCAGATTCCACACTACTACACACTTCCTCCCATAGGAAATGACGTCCCGTCATTTGTCAAAACGAATCAACGTATAATAGAAGGGCCAATAAATAAAATATCAAAAAGGACAACAATAGACCAGAAATACAGGTCGACAAAATCAAGTATCCATGACCACCTTGAGAATAGCCTGCTGAATACTACTGGGCATAGTGGAGTACGACTGACCCAACGAAGACAAAAACTGAGCTTTCCTCATCCAATCCGGTTCTGAAACCTCATCCACCTGTTGTGCTTGACGAGACACAAAGTCACCATATCTCCAAAATTCCGGTGGCCGTCTTTCCCGTATGGGTCTTTGCCTAGGTTCATCCGGAACCTGAGCTGGCTCAACGTTTATCTCATCACTTTCACTACCACCATTCTCAACATCCCTTCCATCCTCCTCTACATCACTCTGTACATTCTCCTCCTTATCATCCGATACAACTGTACCATCACCTTTTTCCTCATTCCGTGCAGTAACACCAACATCACCTTCCTCCCCCTCCTTTGGAAGAGTGAGATCATCCCGCAACACAACCAAAACACTTTCATCTTCATTCATATCTCCATCCACAGTAGATTCATTTACATCAGGTTCAAGAACGTCAGGTGCATCAGGCGCATCGTCCTGAACGTGACCACCGAGTTCATTTTCCGTAGGAATCACTCCGATAGGAAGTAAATGATTCCTATGCATAGTACGGATTTTTCCTTTCCCACTTTCCTGTTTCAGCTCATAAACAGGTAGCTTAGGATCAGGCTGATTAACGACAACATACACATTGTCCTCCCATTTATCTGCAAGTTTGTGGCGACCATCAAATGCAAGAGTTTTCACTAGAACTCTGTCACGTATGTCCAACACACTGCTCCTTGCTTTCAAGTCATAATTCTTCTTTTGACGTGCTTGTGACTTAGCGGATTCAGCAGAAGCTAATCTATATGCTTCCTGAAGCTTTGCACGGAGATCCAACACATAGTCTGAGTGAGTAGCTTGGACCGAATCATTGTCAATATTCAAAATGACATCAACAGGGAGTCTTGGTTGTCGACCAAACATAAGATAGTATGGTGACTGACAAGTAGAGTCATGCCGACTAGCATTATATGCATGTACTAGAGGCCCAACATAACGTTTCCAATCCCTTTTCTGATCCAGTTCAAGTGTACCAAGCATAACGAGTAGTGTTCTGTTAAATCGTTCACACATTCCGTTTCCACGAGGGTTATACGGTGTGGTCCGTGATTTCTTGATTCCAGCTAAATCACACAATTCCTTGATCAGTTTGCTTTCAAAATTGGCTCCCTGATCCGAATGAATACGAGCAGGGAATCCATAATGAACAATGAATGAATTAAACAATGCCTCAGCAGTTGTTCTAGCAGACATGTTTTTGGTAGGAATAGCCTGTGCGTACCGAGTAAAATGATCAGTAATAACAAGTAAATACTGAAATCCTCCTTTGGATGGTTCCAACGTCAAATAATCGATACAAATCATTTCCAGTGGCTGATATGTGACAATATTTACCAGCGGTGCACGACTGTTAGTCGGAGACTTTCTACGGATGCAACGGGGACAATTCTTAATTTTATCCTCCACATCTTTCGCCATCTTTGGCCAGAAAAATCTGTCCCTCAGTAGCTGGAGAGTCCGATCCCTGCCCATGTGACCAACATCATCATGCAGACTCTTTAGAGCGAGTTCTCTGTACTCCTTAGGCAAAATGAGTGACCATTGCTCCACACTATCCTGTTTGGTGACTCTGTACAGAATACCACGGCGGATATGCAACTTGTCAAACTCCTTCAACAATAGTTTACACTCCAGAGTATCAGGTAATTTATCCATTGCTGGTTTAACCTTATTCGTGACAGCCATAACAAATGGTCCAATATTAGGATCATCACGCTGTGATTTACGCCAATCCGGGACAGTCATATCCAGGAATTCCTGACAGGTTTCCTCACTATCCAAGACGGTAGAAGACAAACACAGTGATTCCACAAAAGGACAAGTCACAGACAAATTGCAAATAGCCATCACGGAAGCACGAGAAATCTCCTTGATACTGATACTGGTATTTTCCTCTGTATTGTCTGACTGGGGACGTCTCGACAAAATGTCGGCATCAACATTCGCCTTTCCAGGTCGGTATTTGACAGTAAAGTTATATGATCCAAGAGCTGCTAACCACCTGTGCCCAGTGGCATCAAGTTTAGCCGTTGTCAATACGTATGTCAGAGGATTATTGTCGGTCATAACCTCAAACACGTTTCCATACAAATAATCAGAAAATTTGTCCGTTATCGCCCACTTAAGAGCCAAAAACTCCAATTTATTTGCAGGATAGTTCTTTTCCGATTTTGACAGTCCTCTACTAGCATAAGCAATTACACGTTCCAGTCCACCCTGTTCCTGACAGAGAACAGCTCCAAGTCCGTTACTAGAAGCATCCGTATGCAATATGAACGGCAACTTAAAATCAGCATAAGCTAGAATTGGTGGAGAAAGTAAACAAGATTTCAAATTCTGAAATGCAGTTTCCTCCAGTTCCTCCCATTTCCATGGACGAGATTCCTGCTTATCTGACAAAGACTTAGAACGAGATTTCTTTTTACAGGGTGATCCAGACAGTAATCATTCAATGGTTTCGCAATCTTAGCAAAATCCTTGCCAAACTTCCTATAATAACCAATAAAACCAAGGAACTCTCGAAGCTCCGAGACATTGGTTGGAGAATTCCACTTAGAAATCTTTGCCAATTTTTCAGGATCCGTTTCAATGCCATGCTCAGAAACGACATGTCCAAGGTAAGTAACCTTTTTCTCAAAGAAACGACACTTAGTGGGGTTTAGCATCAATCCATTCTCCTGTAAACGTAACATGAAATGATCCAGACGTTCAATCACTTGCTCAAAGCTACTCCCATGAACAATCAAATCATCCAGGAAAACTAGACACTCCTTAAGATTTAAATCGCCCATACACTTCTCCATAAGTCTCTGGAATGAAGCGGGAGCATTCTTTAGGCCGAAAGGCATCCTTTCAAACTCGTAAAATCCTAAATGACCTACAGTAAATGCAGTTTTAGGCTTGTCAGCCTCTTCCATTTCAACTTGATAATAACCACTCCTGAGGTCGAGACAGCAGAAATACTTAGCTCCACTGAGATAATCAAGCGACTCCTCAATCCTAGGTAGAGCATACGAATCACGTACAGTTCTCTGATTCAACTGCCTGTAGTCAATACAAAAGCGCAATTTTCCGTTTTTCTTCCGAACTAGAACCACGGCTGAAGCCCATGGACTTTCAGATTCCCGGATTACAGCTGTTTCAAAGAGATGTTTAAGATGATCTTTAACTTCTAGATACATGGAAGGAGGTATACGTCTATGCCTCTGACGAAAGGGTGTATTATCCGTCAACTCAATCCTGTGCTTCACCAAGGATGTTCTCCCAAAATCAAAATCGTCCTTTGAAAACAAATTCTGATACTTAAGCAACAGTTTCCGGAAGTCCTCCACTTGGTCCAAGGATAAGTCACAATCTGACAGTTTGAACTGATCCAGAAATTCAGAATTTTCCACATCATCAAGTGACACATTTACAAGTGCGTTAACAGAAGCCTGTTCAAAATCCTCCACAGTCACCTGTTGCAATTCACACAAAATGCTACTAGGTTGCAGAACAAGTGGCGTGGGACCGAGGTTGATAAATTCCACCTGAATAGTATCCAACTTGGAATCCAATGGCATGACATGTGGTGTGAGTTCAACTCCATCCTGTAACTCCTTCCTATCCGTGGTATGTATCATAACATGACAAGGTGGACAGAGCAGACGTTTGGAAATCCTACCCAAGACTATCTGAGAAGAGTTCTTAGGGATTACAACAGGACGGGAACTAGCACATTTGACCAATGCCACACGACCTTTGGACCGGGAAACAGCCTTGTCCGACTTGGACAAACAACGCAAAGCCAAGGACAAAGACGAACACAGATCAGCCTTCATAGAAAACTGATCACCATACTCAGACTGGTAATGCTGGAAAAACGAGCGCAAAACATTAGTGCCCAACAGCAAGGGAACACCAGAACTGAACTTAGTTGTAGGAACAACCAGAAGAAGAATCGGAATAACATCCATGTCCGTGGATTTACCCATAGCCAGACTAGCCTCCACAAAGCCAAGGTAACGTAAGCTGTTGCCATCAGCACATTCAATAGTCAACATGCATCCCAACGGCTGAAGTGGAGTGTCCTCCATATGATTTTCATAGAACTGTTGACTGACTGTAGATACCGTAGATCCCGTATCCAGTAGTGCTGTACATGGAACACCATTGATACTAACAGAAGCTTCACTACATGATCCGACTAACTGTTTAGGGCTATTAGCTTTGTGCTTCGCTGCTTGCCCTGCAGCAGCGGCACTCCCTAGTTTAAAGGATCCAAAAGATTTCCATCCACATCACGCTTGGCAACACACTTTGCCTTTGAGTGACCTTTGTGCCTACATCTCCAACACTGAATTCCACCTGAAGATGACCCGGAATACTTTTGTTTCCGTTGTTCACTAGAATCTGAGTCCGAATGAGACCTGTTTCCTTTGAGAGATTTCACCTCTTTCTGCAGAGTAGCAACCTGCTCAGCTAAATTTGAAATAGCCTTTGACAGATCTGTATCTTGAGCAGACTTAACTTGTGTGACATTACTGGAGCCTTTCGATACTTTTAACTCATGCTCAATTGCACGTATTTGTATCCGAAGTTCATCAAACTCCTGGATGGTATCATATTTATGCCTAGAGTTGCATTTGAGGTCATCATTGAGACCGATCCAGAATCGTGATCTAAGCCTACTATTCCTTAATTTAGGATCCATCGTTTCCTTTTCAGAAACTTTAGCCAGAATGTCCTCCAACCGGCAACCCCATGAAGAGACATCTTCACCAGGACGTTGCTTAGCAGCAAAGAATTCGGATAAGAGATCTTCACTCTCCTCGACTATGCCATAAACACACTCAAGTTTATGCAAAATGTCCTCCAAGGAAGCTTTAGGTCCAAGACGCATCACAATCCGAGCTGCTTCACCTCTAAGAGAGTTCCGCATAGCTTGACGAATGGACTCTCGAGAATGAATATGTTCCTCAAGCAAACAGTTCACATCATACTTCCACAAGTCAAATGGGATCGCATCGGATTTCCCTGTAACACCAGCAAAAGTAACCAGCTTTGGCAAATGAGCATAGAGTGGTTTACATTCCTGTACATTTGTCTGAGCGCCAGCCTCCGGCTGTGTCTGTTTATCTTTAGCAAACTGCAACATCCATTGCTGGAGATCTTGTGGTGTATCAGCTTTTGGTTTAACACCAAGCGCCTTGAAACTTTCCAACATAGAGTCAATTTCCTCCTGTGAAAATTCCGCCATATTGAATGGAATCCGGAACAACTAGTATTATTCAAATACAAAATACAAGTATGATTCCAAGTTCCAATACGTAAAACAATGAAACGACAAAATTCAGATGAAAGTAAAAAAAGTCGAACACGAATGATAATATCTACAACTGATCCGGATTTGATTGTGAAGTCAACCTGAATCAAAATTCACAGGAAAGACACATCACAAACCAAATCGAATCGAAAAATATATCCAGAATGGAATCCAGAAGCAGACTAAGTTGGAAACCTAATCAAGGAAAACCAAATCTAGAATACAAACAACAAAGCTAGATCCAGATGAAGATCAAAGTTCTAAGCCAGGTGAACAACCCAGAACAAAAATCAAAGTACAAAATGAGAAACGTTTCTCACAATGTAAGGAAAATATCAGCAGTGTTAAACCCAACCAAATAAACAAATGGTCCGAGTTCAATGTCCGTAATGGTGTGACAAAGTGCTGGGAAATATTACAGATATAACTAAATAAATAGGACGGGATTTGGAGCCAAAGGTATTTGCACAACTTTCAAAATATTTTAAATTTTTTTTAAAATTTAGATATATTTTTTAATTATAATTTAAACTAACTATAACTAATAATGAACCAATATACGTATACTTACATACTTATACCAATATAATTACTATATTACATTACATCTACCAAATTAGTGTTACATGTTTATATAAAATTTGGAAAACAAAAAAGTTTTTTTTTTATAACAACAGTTACATCTAACTGTACTGAGATACTAGAGAACAAGTGACCCTACAAATAATTAGATAATTATTTATCTAATTTGTAGAAATAAAGTATATGTGTAACCAGATAACTTCAACTTTCAAGTCAAAGTACAACGACCTTCATCAAGGACAAGTGTTCATGAACACTGGGTATTTCAGGCAAACAAAACCAAATCAACGTTTACCACAATACACACACAAGTAAGACCACATGTATTCAAATATATGTAAAATGCAATGATGCCAGTATGTGAGCAGTAATGAAAAGTACCGACACACACAATAATTCAAAATGCAGCAAAGCGTATGCACACACTGTAAAATTGTGTAACAGATTTCAAAAATACGGTATTGATAAATGTATGTATATGATATTGTCCACACCAGTATGAAAGTTGTCCGTAAATTAGCAGTGGACAGTTCAATAGTAGACATTACGTTGTATACGAGTTCAGAATGTCTCCAATTGATATTCACTGGAGCATGTCACCGAGAACAGTACCGTGCGAGCGATGTGAAGAATCTCCCGTGAACAGCGAAGCTACCGACTGACGGCTGGCCGGCTAGAGCGTCAGCGTTGACAGGTGGGCGACGCGCCAGCGGTGGACCGACGAGAGTCAGCGGCAGACCTGCGAGGGTGCGGCGTTAACCTGGCGACGGGTAGACACCTCGACCTGTGCTGGTGGGATGTGGATGCTCACAACACACGGAATGCTGGTGGTGTAACGTGCGTCATCTGGCCTGAACATGCGTGTAGGTCCCGGCGAACGTGGACCCGACCAAATCCTGCCGACTGTACCATTATGTGACCGTTAGGTGATTGGACCAGATTTAATCGGCACCGTAGTTCGAATCGTTTATTAAAATCACATAAAGAAACCCTGAAACAATGATATACATTCAACACGACTTCACATGAAATACAATACAAATATGACTTTGAACAGTAACAACAAAATATAATAATAAATGCATTACCCAGTAACATGGGGTTTTCTGTTCAGAGAGTACATTGGAGCGGCAGTTCGCTCACCAACTGTAAAATATGGTTGATAGTAGTTAATTGACAAAGCTGACGGAATTATAACAGAGGTAATACTGTCGAATATTCAATATATTCGACCAAGGTATACGATACAACTATAATAATAATGTACTGTATTACACGGATAGTAGTACACAAAAGAACATAGTGAACATACCTTGTTAGATACATGTGCTTGACCACATAAAAGTGACATTCGAAAATGTGTCTGTCCTCTCGGACGGAAAGCTGAACAATGAACGGTTGGCGCCAAACCCACCTGACGCAAGCGGTATCACTCAACGCCAGAGAAAAACAAGTACGGACCGTGAGCAATACTCAGGTCGACGGAAAACTCCCGAGCATATGTCAAACAAATTAAGGACATATGATGTCAAATGCCGAAGCAATAAATAAATAAATAGATAGACCATCGGTAAGACATCAGATTCCACACTGCTACTTCAGTTTGCCTTGGTGTATCTTTGCCAAACTTTCAACCCTTGTCAGAAACGTGTAGAAGAATCCTGTTGTTGTTTTTTTTAGCTGGCTCCGAGGTCCATGACAATGAAATCAATGTTTCCGGTTTCTGGACGTTGACTCGAGGAGTATTCAAGCAATGGCTGCAGAACTTTGCGTGGAGGTTAATATGCCACCAGGGAAGAAGCCTTATAAATTTGAGGCCACTCTGCCAAATGACCTCCGACTATGGGCTCAAAATAGTTTAAGCTGAGTCATCATATCTCGGAAACTGTGTCTCGTAGAGCAAAACAGACGCATCATTTCGGACTCATCACCATAGACAAACTTGTCTAAGGAGTATTAGTGATGAACTTTGACCTTGACCTTAAATTCTTTGCTGAGTTGACCTTTTTCATTTTCATCGACATGTCGGAGGCAGTGCATCATAGAGCGAAACGGATGTTGTTTCTGGACTCGTGGCCCAAGATAGACATGTTGAGGGATTAACTTTGTCCTCGATCTTTTTTGCTGAATCAACATTTTTCATTTACGTCGATATCTCGGAAGCAGTGCATTGTAGAGCAAAACGGACGTTATTTTCGGACTCGTAGCCCTAGACAAACATGTCTAATGAGTATTAGGGATGAATTTCGACCTAAAATTTTTTTTAGCCAAGTCGCCAGTCTTCATTTTTCAGCGATATCTCCGAAACGGTGCATCGTAGAGCGAAACGGACGTTATTTTGGACTCGTCGCCTAGTTTAGCAGAAACAACCTCCACGTGTAGAGTAGGCAACCTTCCTCCAAGAGGATGAGGACGCGCCATTCCTAGAGCAGGAAGGGATCCATGCCCTGTCTCACGCTGACACTGCTGACTGAGACCCACAGCTGAGTACGTCTGGAGGACGCGCCATGCCTAGACCATGCCCTGTCTCACGCCGACACCGCCGACTAAGACCCACAGCTGAGTACGTCTGGAGGACGCGCCATGCCTAGAGCAGGAGGGGATCCATGCCCTGTCTCATGCCGACACCGCCGACTAAGACCCACAGCTGGGTACGTCTGGAGGACGCGCCATGCCTAGAGCAGGAGGGGATCCATGCCCTGTCTCATGCCGACACCGCCGACTAAGACCCCCAGTCTGGAGGACGCGCCATGCCTAGAGCAGGAGGGGATCCATGCCCTGTCTCATGCCGACACCGCCGACTAAGACCCACAGCTGAGTACGTCTGGAGGACGCGCCATGCCTAGAGCAGGAGGGGATCCATGCCCTGTCTCACGCCGACACCGCTGACTAAGACCCACAGCTGGGTACATCTGGAGGACGCGCCATGCCTAGAGCAGGAGGGGATCCATGCCCTGTCTCACGCCGACACCGCTGACTGAGACCCACAGCTGGGTACGTCTGCTATGGTGAGACCACCAAGCGCCTGCACAAGTAAGATGAGGCTTCCCTGGCTCCACCGTCGGTGGAAAATGACCCTTTATCATGTTCTAAGATGGACTACGTCTGTGAACTACTTCCATGTCACATTCATGTAGGGTCCAAGTAAACAAACACACAAGGTCCAAATCAGTAACACTGGTTGTTCCTTATTGGATGGAGAATAAACAGACGCCACATTCATGTAGGGTCCAAGTAAACAAACACACACGGCCCAAATGAGTTACACTGGTTGTCCCTTATTGGATGGAGAATAAACAGACGCCACATTCATGTAGGGTCCAAGTAAACAAACACACAAGGTCCAAATCAGTAACACTGGTTGTTCCTTATTGGATGGAGAATAAACAGACGCCACATTCATGTAGGGTCCAAGTAAACAAACACACACGGCCCAAATGAGTTACACTGGTTGTCCCTTATTGGAGGGAGAATAAACAGACGCCACATCCATGTAGGGTCCAAGTAAACAAACACACACGGCCCAAATGAGTTACACTGGTTGTCCCTTATTGGATGGAGAATAAACAGACGCCACATTCATGTAGGGTCCAAGTAAACAAACACACAAGGTCCAAATCAGTAACACTGGTTGTTCCTTATTGGATGGAGAATAAACAGATTCATTCAGTGGACGAGTAGCATTAAGGCGCAGCGTATAATACTTGGGCCACAGATTGACTATGATTTCAGTGGATGAAGATTATCATCACTCTGTCCAGAGAAACGGGCCCAAGTAGCGCACCTTACTCTGTTAATACTACTCACCCACTGAATGTATACCATATTTAATCCGTCTGGCACATTTTTAATCTTCATTGAATTTAGAAGAAATAGTAAGCTGCGCTTCATGGGCCGAAAAACGTGTGCTACATGTACATGTGTGGCACCGTTGAATGTAACACCTACCCCAAATGTAGTAAGGTCCCCTATATGTCAGAACACAGGAACCCCAAATGTCATAAGGTCCCCTAAATGTCATAAAGGTCCCCTAAATGTGACACATCATCATACCCTAAATGTCATAACACAATTGAAAACATTATGAACCATAAATCAAACATACTCGACCACTTGTCGACCATTTGTCCATTGCTTTTTATTTGAAGGATGTTAAATATATGCTCTTCGGATACAATACGACTATATAATTGACTGATAAAATATTGACAGTATGATTAAAACACTGAGTAATCAATTAAATACTTTATCCGACTGGTTCAAAGCAACTAAATCATCATTTGACACAACTAAAATTAATTATATACTACTTAGCAATACATGCGGGTGTTGAGGCCCCTATAATTATTTATAATAGCATTATTGTCCTATACATTACCTCGATAATACTACACGGGTAACCCCAACAGCCTACTCAAAGCAACTACCTTCGAATGTATGCAATTTTTATTTTCAAAACTAAATTTCATTGAAAATCGTCTAATACAATACAACAAAACATGTACGGCTTGAGTCATGCAGATGATTACAGTTTAAGTCTTCCGACTGTACACTTAGAAAAATAAATCTGAAAACTTATTCCGGGTTGCTTTTCCGTGTTCTTTAGGGAACTTGGAAGTTATGATAAAATCAAAGTAAACGGAAAAGAGAAAGTAATACGGAGAAGAAGGGAGACAAGTTAACGGTCGGTTAAGACAAAGTTTGTGACGACGTCTGAGGGTGATCCAGAACCCAGATCACCGGAGAAAAAGACGGAGACGGAGGTGGAAGCAGCGGACCCACTGCAGAGGCGGTACCTGGCGGAGCAGTTGCGGAGACAGGAGCAGTTGCAGTATCCGAGGCGGAGACGCTTCTAGAATCTCCGTTTCAGGTGCAGTCGCGGTTGCAGTGGAGACAATAGCAGCGGAGTGGAAGCAGAGGCAGTGCCTGTCGGAAAAGTTGCAGAGTCGGAGGCGGAGACGCTTCTAGATTTCCTCATTTCAGGTGCAGCCACGGTTGCAGAGAGGGACGGGAAACGACGGAGCAGTTGCGGAAACGTCGACCCGACAGAGCAAGTTGCAGTATCCAGAGGCGGAAACGCCACCGGATTCTTACTTTCAGGTGCAGTTGCAGATTGCAGTCGGGAAAAGAGAACGGTTGGAGGTCCATTCCAGACCACGCTACCAACCCTTAGAGACTTCTAGCCGTGATCAAGCCGTGCAAGCAGCAGAATTCCCGGAATTTTCCGTTCCAGCTCCGGTTAACTAAAAACAGACTCAACCACCTTCTAAGAAAACCGTGTTATCCGGACGTCACAGAGGGGGCAACCCCGTTACACTTTGTTTACATCTGCGTGTGATGGATACAGTTCCTGTATTTACGTATGAACCGCCTGTTCAAATGAGGAAAATTGCGCAAAAGACTGGGTTGCAGTACGTCTCATTGAGTCAATTTCACATGTTTATTGTGAAATATAGTTTTAAAAAAATATTGCCTATTTTCGCAGATGGTTGCTTTAAAATAGGCGCTCCCCCATAGAGAAACCTCCCCATGGGGCAGAATAAAGAATGACTCCTCCAGTGCTGTGACCAGGGGCAGCATCGTGCTCACTTCCTCCATTCCCAATGCTCATATCATAGGAACAACCACTTTATAGCCTACTCTTCAACTTTTGTGTTTGATTCTTGAATTTGGACCAAATTTTGTTGGATGTCTTCAGGAAATAGTATATTTACTTTTTAGGGGTCGCCTTAGCTCGTTGATCGGTTGATCGTCACCCGGCGCCCGGTTTTAGTCGAATCGAGCTACACACTTTCCGTGTGTGTGGCAAGTGCCACATGTTTCAGTCAGCCTTGGAGGTTCACGATTGCTGCTGGAGGTGCACCAACACCTTCGGCATTGAAGCCCCCCACAATTATCCGATTCCCCCTCTCCTCCACCTAACTGTGCGCCTCTTGGCCTCATGGGTGTCGTGGGAGATGTGCTGGGTTGCTCGCTGAGCAAGGCATTACACCCTCAGCTTACAAGTGCTTGAACGATTGTCCGGCTGGCTTGGCAAAATTCTACTTCAGTTTTCACTCTTAGCACTTTGGTTCCAAGTCTCTGTTCAATGCTAGTGCATTGCATGATGGCACTCGGTTCCCGGGATCCAATCGGGTCCCAGGCACTGATAGGTGTCAAGACATGCACTTGTTACACTGTCAAACTTGCACTTTTTACACAGTGATGCTCAGCTCCAGAGATCCAATCGGGTCCCAGGCACCGACAGGAATACAGACTCATTTTCCGAGTCACTGTCCAGCACGCATGTGTTGCATGGCAGCGGTCAGTTTAGGGGACCTGATCGGGTCCCGGGCACTGATAGGAACACGAGCCTCTTCCGTATCCCGGGCACTGATAAGCAATCAGCGATCCGCTTCTCGCTGCCCAAGTATCGTTCAGGGGAGGTCCCTGGGTGCCCCACCATTACTCCCAGGCCCACATCGGGTCCTGAGAGCCGACGGTACTGTTCAAGCCCTGCCGGAATCACGCTGTAGTTGATACCCAGCCCATCTAGGGGTCCAGGACCCAGGATCTGATCGGATCCCAGACTCCGACCGACACCCGGGTTCCACATGGACAGCTGAGTACTCACTGCATCTTCCACCACATTGCAGCGCCTCAGGGTCGGATGTCCCAGTGGCAGGGGGGGGGGGGAGGGGTCTTTCGCACTACCTTTGGGCCACTCTTTAGTGGAGTCCACTCCGTCTCTGCCTCTGCCTATGTCCTCCCGGTTTGCTTCTGGCATCACGCCTTCGACACCAAGGGACATGCAGCAGCTAGCGATGGATCTTAGCTCGTGCCTGGCAGCTCGGATGCAGTCCATATTCGCTTAATTGAACCAACAGCTGTCGACCCAAATGCAGCACCGTCTACTAGAGTGTTGACCCACTACTGTTCCAACTACCCCTCTCCGCTGGTCACACGCAAGAGGCCACCTGTGGACAACTTTCGACGCCGCTTCAGCATACTCAGGTTTTGCGCCCTCCGGGTGTTGCTCCTCCGGAGGAGCTTCTGTCGAACACACAGTCTCAGAGATACAACCCCACACCCTGATCATGTTCCTTCAAGGCTACTCCGGCTCAGGTCGTTCTGCGGGCTCGGCCCACACTGTCCTCTTCCACTACGGCCTCACAAGCTTCCAGAAAGCGCCTTCACTCAAACTCGGGCATCGCAAGACAAGGATCAGGACCTGGATGAGATTTCTAGTCTAACCTCCTTGCGTGAGGTGGATCATCCGTCACGCCAAGACTTGTTCTTTTGACATGAGCTACTACTTGTTCGCTCCCGCCTGGGGTCGCAGTTCCCTATGGAGCCCCCTGTGGATAACTCCTCCTCCGGACCTAGTTTCGTCTAACCTTCCAGCTCCTACCACAAATATACACCAGCATCTCCCACTGAGCGCCGCCACATGAACGCTCTCCGCGCTAAGGGAGACAGGGTGAAACGACCGAAGTTGTCCAAACTCTACTTTCCGCTCAACCCAAGGAGCCCTCCAAGGAGGCCCTACAGTTCATGTCTGCTCCTATCTCGACTCCACTCACCTGCTGGAGGAGGTGAAACAGGCCCTGCGATCTGCCATATTGATCGATTCCACTAAGGATTGGCTCCTTGCGTCAACCTGGCATGCCACGGAAGGCCCTGTATCTCGGTCTCCTTGGTAGTGCGGGCATCGCCATACGGGATCAGCTACGCCAGACTACCTATGGCACTCACGTGATTGAATAATGGCAGCAGGACGCGGACCTCAAGTCGTTCTCATTTAATGCTCTGGCTGCCCTTCGGTTGGAGCTTCTCATGGCTCCCATGCTCCTATCCTGCGTGCAGGAGGCTCTGCATGACGAGGCCCAGAACTCTCTTTTCCACGGGGAAGACCTTGAGTCACTCTGGTCCCAGTCGCGGCAAGTCCAAGGGCGGAGCAGGAACGTCCAGGCCTGGTCCAAGCAGTAAGCACCAGACCATGGGAACCTTTCGGGTACCATGCGTCACCATGAGTGTCTCACAGGGCCGCCAGTCGGTGGCGCTTAAAATCTCTTTTGGCCTATTGGAAAGAGATGAGAGCCAGCCCTTGGATCGTGGGGTAATCCAGAAGGGATTCCGGATTCAGTTTGTGAAGATACCTCTTCTGTCTCCCGTCCCAAGGCCCTATACTCTACAGTTAGCACCAGACAAGTGGGTAGTCTTACATGCTGAGATGAAACTGATCTCCAAAGGGGCCGCAGAACCCACGGATCCCAGGACTCCAGGGTTCTACATTATCGTGTTTGTGCTTCCCAAGAGTTCAAGCAGTTGGCGTCCAATGACCCCCACATTCGCCATGGAGACGGCCAAATCCATTCGGTTAGCACTCTGGGTGGATGCTTGGGCAGTGTATCTGGGTCTGAAAGATGCCTTCTTCCACATTCCGATCCACCCGGCCTCCCACCAGTATCTGAGGGTTGCTTACCTGGGTTGTGTTTAGCATTTCCGTGCTCTACCTTTCGGTGTGTCACCTTCCCTGTGGATTTTCACTAAGGTGGTGCGCGAGATCCAAAAGCCTTGCTCACCAATGCGGTATCTTCCTATATCAGTTCCTTGACGACTGGCTTTTATGCAATCAGTCTCGGAACACCTTGATGGAACACCATGATTGGTTGCTCAACACGTGTCACACCAAATGCCAATTTCGAGAACTCGGAACTCGCTCCATCTAGCAATTTTGTCTTTCTGGGCTAAAGGTTTGTTACCACGTCAGGCATGGTATTCCCACCACTCGAGTGGATCTGCAAGTTGCTTCCCCTTTTGGCCTCCTTTCTGGCCAATCCGTGTCAGTTCGCCGCCTCCTGGCAGTCCCTGCTGGGTCTGTTGGCTGCAACTGAGAAGCTGGAGTTGCTCAGCCGCCTTCACATATGAGAACTTCCGCATTGCCTGAGACTCAGTTGGTGTCAAGCTACCGACCCCGACTCTACTCTGGTGACTTTGACTCCCGCAGCTCCCGAGTGCGTCCGGTGGTCGATGCAACTTGGAAACTCAAGCCTGGGTTCTCTTTTCTGTCTTCTGCTGACATCCAAGCATCTGTTTACGGATGCCAGTATGGAGGGCTAGTGGCAGGAAAAGAGTTTCAGGAAATATCTGGCCTGTGGAGTGGTCACTATTTGTCATGGCACATCAATGCTCTGGAGTTGGAAGCCATATCTTGGGCCCTGGCCAACTGGGCATTCAAGTTAATAGGCCACTTCATATTGGTTGCCACGAACAACTCAACAGTCGTGGCTTACATCAACAAGCAGGGGGTCACCCACTTCCCGACACTCAGTCGTTAGGTGTCTGTTTTGCTTCAATGGTGCAACGCCTGATGAATCCTGCTCTTCACATCGCCGGCTGTCTCAGGCCCGTCCCCGGCCGTCTCAATGTCTTGGCAGACATGCTTTCTCGCTGGGGTCAGGTGCAACCTACCGAATGGACATTGTTTCCAGCAGTTTTTCGGCAGCTCTGTTCTTTTTGGGACTGACCTCAAGTGGACCTGTTTGCCATTTATTAGAACAACAGATTTCCTACGTCTGTGTCTTCGATTCCAGTCCCTCAGGACCTGGTGTGGGGTGTCGATGCTCTGTCAATGGATTGGGAGGGCCTGTGTGCATGCTTACCCTCCGGCCATCTTGATACCGCAGGTGATCGCCAAGGTCCGAGCACATCATTGCCGACTCCTGTTGATCATTCCTATGCAAACCGACAAGCCATGGTTTCCAGAGCTTCTGGATCCTCATCGAGTTTCCGAGGCCGTTGCCTCCCCGAGGAGAATTGGTGTTTCACCAGAGTCCACACCAGTTGGCCGCACCATCATTGGACGTTGTCTAATGACCTTTCTGCTCAAAGGGCTTTTCTGAAGTGTCCTCTCAGATTGCACGGGCAAATCGAAAGTTTTCTCTGGCGTATTCAGTGCGTGTAGTGAGGGCAGGCAGACTAATCCTTTCACGGGCAAAGCCCTTAATCGCTGAATTTCTATTGCTGAAATTCAATGAAGGGATGGCGCCTTTAAAAACGACTAGTGCAGGTTCTTAGCAAAAAAAATTGTTCACATTGTGATAAAAGCATGAAACTTTGCAGAGTGGTAGAATATCACTCATTGGTCAATATAAGCTAGGGAGCCATTCTCAATATGGCCTGTGTCGGATATGGCAGCCATTTTTCTTTTTGCAGTAAATCAACCTCAAACGGCCGGTTTGCGAAATTCGTTATTTCTACCTATGCCTGTCAAATATTATCCAGTATCCACAAAATTAGTATCAAACTGACCGGAATAACAAGGCCAACTCACTTATAACGAAAAAAGATAATTATATTGATTATTCTTCAGCAAAATGTCAAAAAAACAGTATTTATGCTCGAATTTTGACAACTTATTTACGGATCTCGTAGTCGTAAATGTACAAGGTGTGCCTGTACCCCCTCCTCCCATGATCATCTGAAATCAACTTTTTTTTTAAAGATCTCATCCTATTATTGATTATTAGAGATGATTCCAGAGACCCACCACTGCAAAAAAAAATTGAGCCTTTTTCAAAATGGCCGCTATCGAAAATGCGGAAATCATGTTTTGGGCCACAACTTGGCTTTTATTGCAGGTAGAGACATGGTTTTGGTGTCTATACCCATGTTTTGAATACTGGAGAATCTAATTTTGTCGCTGCTGAGTACCTGTGAATGTTGGTTGCTTCAGAATTGAAAATGTCTGACAATGAAACTGGTGAAAATCACATTTTCAACCAAAGTGCGACTGCTATGTGTAGAAGTCCTGGGTGGCCATATTGATAGTAAAAGCCGTTCCATTCCCACATATCAGCTCAAATTTTTTTGAATTCCTGGATACATGACTTGATGATGAACGCGATGTCTTTGAAAAATATCGCATTTTTCTGCAAATGAACTAGTATTTAGGGTCTGCAGAAGCCATCATTATTAGTTGTGCATGGAATGCAACACTTATTTACTCCACAGAAATGAAATCCAAGATGGCTCTCACAGCCAACAGATAATTTCTGAATTTAAGCAAGGCCTCTGCATAAAAATTACCAGTAGTGATAAACCTAACCAATCCAATAATAGACCAGTACGGATCCTGTAATTTCATTTCTATTCATTGGAATCAAGGCACCAAGAATGTCAGTAAAGTTCACTTCTACCACATGTTGGTTGGTCTTATCAGTTGCCATGAACATGGGAAATATCTTTGCCTCAACACCTATGTACCACATGTTCATTGTTGTATGGTTTCCGGTTGACACAGGAGTTATCCCTTATGTATGATACATTAATGATGTGTGTGTCCAGCACGGTATGAAAGTGACCTGAAAACAATGCAGTAGCTCAAGACAAATGTTCTATGCCAATGATAGCTTTGACATCTAGTCTCAAGAACGATTTAACGGAAAATTTGGAATGGCATTTACATGTATATATTCCAAGTTAGACCGTTTGCATTCGCAAAATTGACAAGGGTTTGTGCAATGACACTTGACATCAAGATCAAAGACATCCCAGACACAAGATATTGTGGTAAACATGGTAAATTTCTTGCTATCTTTCTCAGTTCATCCATGACCTGTGGGGTTGTGAACAGCCCATTGTTGTTGATGGGCTCTAGTCCCTGTGCTTACGAGGTCAGTGTTGATGTCATCAATGGAGGACAACCCACAGACCAATTGCATCATCACTTCTCTCAGCTCAGATGACTCTAGCATATGAAGGAGGACGCGCTGTCAGATCCAGTGAATGTATGAAACAAGATCATGAATTTATCACTGATGACATCAACATTGACATTGTTGGGATGAAGGTTCTCTGTCACAAGACCAGATATATGTAATGAATTCTTCAAACAACTGATGTGCTAGAACATCTCATACCTCCACTTAAGGACACGAACTAGAGCCCATCAACCACTAGGGGTTGTTCAAATCACCACAGACCATGAATGGACTGAGACAGACGCCCATCTAGACCGTAATGCCTCTTGTCTTTGACCTTTGTGCCATATGTCACTGCACAAAATATTGTTCACCTTGCGAATCAAGAAGATCTAAGTTGAAATTAACATGTATATATACCAATGCTTATTTGTCATGGAATAGTTCTTGAGGCTAGAGGTCAAGCTAACATTGCCATAGAATTTGTCTGGAACTACTGCAGATTTTAGTTCAGTCATACCGTGTTGCAAAATTACACACATCATTTCTGTGTCAAACATAAGGGTGGCACGATTATGTTACTGTGTCAACAAGGAAGTTTTTCAACAATAACCATGCTTCATTTGCCAAGCAGAACAAAACTGGTGGGTGTTGAGGCAGGGATCATCCCATGTTCATGACAGCTGATAAAACAATCAAAGAATGAGTGCGAACTATTTTTCACTTTCTTACCAGGTCAAATGACAGAAAAATGCAATCTTTTTTAATAACTACAAGCGAGCTACGCATTCATCATCGAATCATGTGTACTGGAATTCAAAAGATTTCCCCTAGGCACTGTTCCTGTAAATTGATCTTATATTCTGAGCTTGTTCTGTGGGAATGAAACTGCTTTTACTATCGATCTGGCCCCCTCTCAGGGATTCTACACATAACAGTCGCACCTTGGTTGAAAATGTGATTTTCACCGGTTTCATTGTCAGACATTTTTTAATTCTGAAGCAACCGACAGTCACAGGTACTCAGTAATGATGAAATTGACGATTCTCCAGTTTCAAAAACATGGGTATAAACTCCAAAATCATGTCTCTACCTGCACTAGAAGCCGAGTTATGGTCCAAAACATGATTTCCGGATTTACGATTGCGGCCAGTTTGAAAAAGGCCCGAAATTTTTTTTGCCAGTTGTGGGTCTCTGGAAACATCTCTAATAATCAATAATAGGATAAAATCTAACTAAAATTTTTTTATTACAGATGATCATGAGAGGGGGGGGGGGGGTGCAGGCACACCTTGTACATTACCGACTACGAGATCCGTAAATAAGTTGTCAAAATTCGAGCATAAATACTGTTTCTTTGACATTTTGCTGCAGAATAATCAATATATTTATCTTTGGTCATAATGAGTGAGTTGGTCTTGTTATTTCGGTCAGTTTGATACCAATTTTGTTGATATTGGATAATATTTGACATGCACAGGTAGAAATAACCATTTCTCCAAACCGGCCGTTTGAGGTCGATTTACTGCAAAAAGAAAAATGGCTGCCATATCCGCCACATGCCATATTGAGAATGGCTCCCTAGCTTATATTGACCAGTGAGTGATATTCTACCACTCTGCAAAGTTTCATGCTTTTATCACAATGTGAACAATTCATCCAAAATAATGAGCTAAGAACCTGCACTAGACGATCTATTGGGCAGGTTAGTGTGTTCAAGTTCCGTGGCTCCTTGGTACTTTAGATAGTGAATTGGATTGGATGAGTCTTATTAAGTTAGGAATGACGTATATGCCCTTAATGCTGCAAAAAGATACTCAACAGGAGCTATTTATACAGTATAACTATGTTATACAGTTCACGCTCTCCGACATATCCTACAGCTTAGTACATTCACCTTTGACTCATGGAAATATTATTTGGGGATGGGCTAAAAGAACTTATCTTAATAAACGTGTTACAGCGAAATGGTATAAGGACAACATGCAGAGCAAATTACAATCAGCATTCTCCGCCACTGTTTTACGACCGCCAATCAGGTTCGTACATTTCTCACCCAGTCTATAATTACCACCTTATAATATTCACACTAGTTCATACTATCCATCCCGTCTTTTATCTCCACCTCATAATATTCACCGAGTTTATAATATCAGCATTCTCCGCCACTGTTTTACGACCGCCAATCAGGTTCGTACATTTCTCACCCAGTCTATAATTACCACCTTATAATATTCACACAAGTTCATACTATCCATCCCGTCTTTTATCTCCACCTCATAATATTCACCGAGTTTATAATATCCACCTCAGAATTTTCATTCCGTTTGTAATATCCACCCTGTCTATAATTACGTCCTCAGAATACTCACCGAGTTTATAATATCCACCCCGTGTATAATTTCCACCTCATAACCTCATTCCACCCGCCTATAAATCGTATCCGAAGAGTATAGTTTTAACATCTTTAAGTTTTCAGGAAGATCGTTTGTGTAAATAATAAAAAGCAATGGATAAGTGGTCGACAAGTGGACGAATATGTTTGACTTATGGTTCAGAATGTTTACAATTGTGTTATGACATTTAGGGTAGGCATGTATTTTGCATATAGGGGGCCTCAAATTTGTGACATTTAGGGTAGGATGATGTGTCACATTTAGGGGACCTTTACGACATTTAGGGGACCTTTTGACATTTGGGGTTCCTGTGTTATGACATATAGGGGACCTTACTACATTTGGGGTAGGTGTTACATTTAGCGGTGCCACGTGTTCCTCTATTAAGGACTAAAAAGGTGTGAGACAGATTACATGTACATGTAAATGGTGTTTTTCCAGTGGACGAGTAGTATCAAAGAGCAGTGTATGTTACTTGGTTCATCCCTCCTATGCGCCCTACTCGCTGATGAGTACATCATCGGCCCATGAAAGTTGTGCGCTGGTTGTTCTTTTATATTCAATCAGGATTACATAGGTACTAGATGGAGTGAAAGGCTTCCGTGGACGAGTAGTATTACGGGCAGCACAAGCTAAATATGCCATATTCATGTAATGCAGGCATCATATGGTGTCCTATAGCGGCCATTGCGGTTATTCGTTATTTCGCCAGAAATAACGAAGCGAAAAGACGAAATAACGAAGCGAAAAGACGAAATAACGAAGCGAAAAGGCGAAAGAACGAAGCGAAAAGCCGAAAGAACGAAACGAAAAGACGAAACTACGAAACAAAAAGGCGAAAGAACGAAGCGAAAAGACGAAATAACGAGACGAAAAGACGTTTCGTCTTTTCGCTATTTCGTGTCGTCTTTTCGTTATATCGTTTTTTCGCATCTGCATTACGCATGCGTACTTTGCACGCTAAACAACAGATAGGCATATGATATGCAGGCGCTGTTGAGGAATTTCATACTGCCGCATTAGCTATATGATATAGCGTTTCACAGTTTACAGGTTTGTCTTCTTTATATTTGGGTTTAACTTGCCAGCATCATGTAGTTATCATCGGGTAAAGCCCCACTTCCATGTAGGGAGTGATGCAATGTATGGTTGCTTGAGCGATTGTACCAACAGATCTTGAAGCCAACCAGATCAAGCTTGTATAGAATATTTTGTGTGAATATATTATGGTTTTATCTGGTCGAATTGTACATGTAATATGTGAATGTTGAAATAAACGAGTTGAATTGAATTGAAGTGGGACATTTGCTATTCATTTCCCAGTATAATATTTGAATGAATGAGCTTTCACTACATTTATCAGTGGGAGACTGAGAGTAATCAATGTTTTCGTATGGTTTAGCAATGTGTCATATACCATATCAGTCACATTTTTGATATCGGAGATATAAAATGTAAAAACACTTTCCCGCGAGACATTGCTGCCAGACAAGCTGGACTATGGCTATACAAGGGCCTATATGTAGGCCTACGCCATGATACACGAACAATATACCATCTTACGTTGAACACTGCACAGCGTTCTCTGCGATTGCTAATCACACACATAATTTACATTACTCACCGATGTTTGCATAACGTGATCCCACTGTGACCATGCGGATCCACGTTTTATTTTTTTTGGTTGATAAATTTCAAATTCACCAAAACATACCTTGGGCTCTCAATTCTTCTTTTAAAAAAACTCAGCAACCTTTTCCCGGTAATTTTGTTGCAGGCATTGTATATTGTGATTGCATATTTTAGACATGCAGATAGTTCGGCTCGAATCGATCAAAAGGCCTGGATATTAGGCTAAAAATATCCTGAAATGCCTTCTAATTTGCTTTTGGACATTAAGTTATATTAGTAGTGTAATCTAATTTGCTTTTGGACATGACATACACATTACATATAAGATATAGTTTACTAAGTTCTATTACAAGTAGTGTTATGGACTTTGGTGTGATTAATTAGGTAATTATGTTAATTAGTCTTGAGTAACATGAGTATGGGGCCATCCGAGGGTACTTCCTGGTAATATCTATATTAAAGCCCTACATTTTGAATTAATTGAAATTTGTGAGGTGACAGTTACCTAATTAGCGATTTGGACTAATCAGTAGTAATAATCATGATGATACATCATCATGAGAATTGGTAAGGTTCACATGACGTGCCTAATCTTTCCTGATTAAGTTAGCAATAGGCCAAACTCGACCCCAGTAACTATGGACTTTTTACCCTATTCCAGTGATATATTAATTATAGAGAATCCCCAAGATTTTCTTATTCAACAAATATCCTGATTCAGGCTATTTATTGGCTTTACGCATTCGTCTTGACATTGCTCTGCATCCCAGATTTGAACCGCTTCGTAGTATTTCTGCCTTTTGAATATTCACATTTTCGTATGGAATTGAAGCTGTATCACCTGTTCATTGTCCTGTTTATTGGACTATACATATGCGACGAAGATGTTCAAGTTGTGTATAATTCATGTAATATTTAATATAGAAGCTCATCTATTGATACAATGAAAAGATACAATATTCAGATTCGTTAATATTATCAATAAACCCTTATCTGATGTATATTTATTTGTAATTGAAAAACTCTTCGTCAGCGGGTATTGTGGATCGCCTAGAAAGTGCGAACTGGTGACACAGCCGACGAACTTGTCGTGCGCTATATTGATTTGATCACATGAGATATGATACTCATATATGTTCAAAACGACCCAGTGCATTTGCTTTTTTGAGCAGTAGCAATTATGTAGATAGCAAATAAACACATACATTATCATAGTTATATTAAAGATATTGACTGCACATCGACTTTTATCAATAGACTTGGGATAAGATTAAATGACCTGAGTGCGATTCCATGGACGTAGATTAAAGTTGTGGCGATTTCAATATGAGTATACCCGTCAAAATAGTATTGTCTGATTAATTGATTGCCTGATCACACTTTAAGGAATAAGTAGGTAAATCACAATATTCTAGAAACTGGATTTACAATAAACAGTATTGACTTCAACTGATAATAAACTGTTTGCCATGATACTATAAAGGCACCCGTTCTTGGTATAAAAAGGATACGAATATTGATATCCATATCTGGGAATTCATGTCAACATCCTTTAGAACACGATCAAAGGCCTACAAGAGCAAATATTTTACATTGGTTCATGTAATCATAATATTCAAGGCGTTGTTCAACCTAATCGATAGGTTAAACAATGAAAATATAGAATATATATACAACAGGATACACATTGTAGTACAGGTTTGAAGTGTTTCATTTATATCATTACACCCCCTACAATCAAATTACATGCACAATATAATCAAATACATACATGCACTGTGTCACTCACATTTAGTAGCCTTGCACATTCTGGTATTGGGAAGTAATACTACGCATGCGCAATATAAAGTAAAGAGTCGAAATGACGAAAAGACGAAACGAAAACCCGAAGTGGTTTCCTTTCGTTATTTCGTCTTTTCGCTTCGTTAGTTCGTCTTTTCGCTTCGTTCTTTCGTCTTTTCGCTTCGTTCTTTCGTTTTTTCGCTTCGTTATTTCGTTTTTTCGCTTCGTTATTTCGTCTTTTCGCTTCGTTATTTCGGGCGAAAGAACGAAAAACCGCCATGGCCGCTATAGGACACCATAGCATCACGCTAATTTCATCCCTAATAGATTTATAAGCCCAACTGACCCAAGTATCATACCCTGTGCACCCACTAAATGAATGCCATTTAATCCGTCTGTCACATTTTTAATCCTCATTGAATATAGAGGAAAGCGCTTTTGAAATATACGCGCCGTGGAATTGTTCTCTAAATATTATGCTGCTCATTCGACATTGAGTTACCTTTTATACGACTGCTCTGGTTCGTGTACTTGGACGCGAACTATCAACAACGAAAAGTATCAACCATTATCATTTATACTTCTCAGGCGGGCAGTAATGTGATATACGCATTTTGTTCCTAATTGAAATATAATCAAGAGCTAGAAAATCATGTGGATTAGTGTAACCTTGTTTGTGTTCAGTATGTGACATCTTTACAAAGGACAAATCACAAACATGGCTGGCAACGATGAGTGGAGACATTTGTATGGATCACCGGGTATGCCATTGGCTCCGAAACATTCCGAAATCTCCAGCTCCTCGGGGTGTTTAGGGACGAGTAAATCCAACGATGATGGACTTACACAAAGCGACATTCCGCATGTCAGCCCACGGGACCGACAGAAGGACGGCTCGCCCAAACACGCTGCCCAGAAAACGACCGAGAAATCCGCGGAGACCTTCCGTCCACTGCTGATAAAGCTGGAGGAATCAGCGATGGATCTAGAGTTTGGCTGCGAAGAGAAGTGGTCGTGGCTATCAGGCCGTGCCAAGCCGGACAGCGCCCTGAATCCACCTCCTTGCAGCATGGACTGGGTCCGTAGCCCCAGGGACGACCAGGCGTGTGTCAAGGTGGAACACACCAGTCCGAGCCTTCAGAGTCCGATTGGGAATCAATCCCCGCTGTTGAAACTTCCTGGATTAGACACACCTCGACAGTCATCTACCCGGAAAGTAATCTCAGCCTCACCAAGTCCACCAGAAAAATCCACTAGCAGTTCTTCCGGGATCCAGTCGCCAAGCTCTGAATCCTCATTGTCGCCATCGATGAGTCCAGAACAAGAATTTCACCGAGGAACTAGTCCTATACTAGCGGTGAGTTCAGGGGGGAATCCGAAATCCAGAAGTCCAATAGCGAGCAACCCTCCCCAAAAGGGTTTCAATGTCAAGCGAGATCCAGATGCTTTGGAAAGATCCAGGAGTCCAATATCTGGAGCCAGGTCCATGTTTGATCCAGATTCAAGATATAATCGCTCTAGAAGTCCACTTTCTGATCCCAAAGAAAATAATGATTGCGATGAAAGGTGTTTTGGTCGCAATCCCTCGTCACAACCCTTGTGTACATCTGATAGTGCTTCAAATGAACGACATCGATCTAGGAGTCCCATACGAGGTCCATCCAACAGTCCGGATCAGTCCGAGACAGAACGTTCAAACATAAGTCCAATATCGGCGCCCACACGCAGCATAACACCAGAGCTGCGCCGCGTCACTCCGAGAAGTGTCGTAGTCACGAAGCGTGGTGACAAATCAGCCCCAAGCACACAACCGTACAACAGAAGCCCTGTGAGAGGTCCTCAGTATCTCTCAAGTCGTGACCACAGGCCCCGCTCTAGGAGTCCGCTAGCAGCTCGCCAGTACGCTCCGGGGAGAGGAGGAGAAGACTACCGGAGAAACCAGCATCCGTGGGAGTCACGGTATCGCCAAATACATCCAGTGGGTGATCCCAGGAGATCGCCCGTATCACAGAGACTCGTCAGATTGTCACACAGAAGAGTGCAGCCCGGGGAACCGCGGAGACAGCATGCACGCCATCACGCATATCCGAGAAATGATCTCATACACCCAGCAAGTCAATATTCGTCAAATGAAAGCATGTCAGGATATGACTCAGGGTCATCTGGATACTTCTCCAGATGCAGCTACTCGAGTTCACGCTACATGGATGATCAGTCGCGATATTACTGTGACTACGACTACAACAGAACCAGAACTAGAAGTCCGAACAGGTTTGACCTTGACGAGAACAGATGGCACAGAAGTGGACGGTTTCCATCTCGCTATCTGTCCCCAGACAGGACGGGCAGCAGGAGGCGCCACTCTCGGAGTCCTCTAAGATACCGCCGTACACAGGATTACAGCAGGGTGGAGGGACCAGAGAGCAGGCGGGACCGAGGCTACACGTCTACTAGGGACTATACATGGTCTAATGTTAGGAATACACGTAGAAGAGCCAGACCATATTACCCACGGTATAGACGTAGATCCAGGTCACCAATGATGTACAGGCGTAGACGTTCTAGATCTAGGTCCAAGCGTCGGTCCTCCAGAACTGATGATGGGTGTTTCTGGCGCAGGCCTGAATCAAGACGCGAGAACGCCCGGAGACGGTCGAGGTCACCAATGCGCAGGGGACGATCAAGGTCGAGGTCACCAATGCGCAGGGGACGGTCAAGGTCGAGGTCACCAATGCGCAAGGAAAGGTCAGGGTCAAAGTCACCACGTGTACAGTCTAGTAGGTCACGTGATTCAGTGACTAGCAGATCGTCTCGCTTGGATGACTCTCGCAGTCCCAGGAGTTGTGACAAACGCAAGCGATCCAGATCGTCCTCCTCTGGTTCCGGCTCCGACTGTTCGAGGAATCGTAAAAGATGGCGTGGGAGAAACTCGACAACGGAGGAATCTTCAGAAGAATAAATACTTTCTTTGGTTTGCTCTGTGATTTCATACATGAACGCAGAATCATGATACAAAATGTATGTATACAAAGTATTTTTAAACAATCATTTTATGTCGAATGTATGTCGCGCACCTCGCTAAATTATGGTTTTATCGTTTGGATTAAAACATGAAATGTGCATTTATCGAAAGTAAGAGCTGAATGGAGGATTGTGCATATACTTGTATATTAAATTCAATCAACAAATTCAATACGTCTCCACTGCTTCGGGTTTTGCGCACACTACAATGTACTTATAAGGACCGAATGCACATACTTGAAGAGAAGTTCGCACTTAAGTTGATGAACTCTCTGTTAGTTATGAGGCTCCCTAAACCCGCAGTATATTGAATGTATTATTAAAGTCGTTTGTCAGTTGTAGCAGGCGCAACATCATTTCCCGTGATATGATGTAGTAAGAGGTTTATGATTAACGTGCATATTATATACTCAGATTTTAAAAAAATCGTTTACACCTTTTTTTTTTTTGCTCATGTTATTGCGATGCTGAATGGTGTCGTTTCATAACTTGGCATATTTGACCTGGTCATTTTCTATCATGAAATGGCAATTTTTTATCATATTTCCGAATATGAAAAAAATGGCAATCTAGATATATTCTATAACAGCCACGGCTGCTGGGGGAGTGGAGGGGACACGGAGGGGAAGGAAGGGGGTAGGGGGTTTAGAGAATACACAGGGTGTAGAGAATATGGAGTTGGTTATGACAGAATCAAAGATTGTCAGCATATGTAAAAACTATTATCCACCCATTGAACCAATATTGAAATGCAAAAGGATAGTGTAGTCTTGTCCCATTATAATGCCTAGATATTTATTATGGTGGTCGCTGGTTGTTCGTACAGAATGATCACAATGGCCACGAAATATATCTTTCGTAGAAAATCAGCCCACGGTCTAAGAAAGGTTACTGGAGGAATGTGATTGCACAAAAAGTAAAAAATGGTATTCTTTCAACATAAATGACTGTTTTGACCTTTGAAGGTCATCGAAGATCAAATTCAAATTCACTACTCAAATTGTCATGTATGACTTCCATTTATTATGCTGATAACTGAGCTCTATCTCCATGCATTCCAGGGCAACGAAACTTACACACATCACAGGGAGTTTCATGCATCAATTAGATAGAACGTTACTAAACATAATATGGAATGGTCGCAAAAGTCCAAAAATCGTTGTTTTTGACAAAAAAGCCGTTTTAACGTTTCAAGGTCATTGAAGGTCAAATTCAAGGTCACCACTGAATGTACCAGTATTTAGCTCTATCTTGAAGTGTTTCAGGAGTTTACTACTACTTCATACAGCCCTCATTATGAAAGAAAAAGTTGATGAAAAGTTCAAAAAAATTTCAATGGCGAGAAATTATTTTTTGGTTGCATATAGCTCAAAACAAATAAAAATGTAGTGACTTCGTCTCGGCCCAAAAAAACACTAGCCTACCTGTCGAAAAATCAAAATGACAACCACGCGTAAACCGACGATTCAAGGGCAACAAAACTTATATACCGGTACTTAACAAAGGTACATAAGGGAAATCTTTCGAAGCAAAAATCTCAAAACTATATGGGACAGTCTTTTAGAAAATGGCCGTCGAAGTCCAAAATTGGGCAGTTTTAGTTGAACACGGCCGCCATTTTTTATAAAAATGTGGATGGGCGATGAACGCCGGACTCCAGACGCAACACCATGCCAACAGAGTCTAGTCTGGTTTCGGGAATATGTGCCGCAGAAAAAATCTCCAAGCATTTTTGCGTTGAGCTTGGCAGACCAGTTTTTCTAGAGTAAAATTTAGCGTTGAGTCCATTTCTGGTGTCTACCAATCTTGAAAATGTATATTTACACCACCAGATGACCAAATCCAAGATGGCCGACAAAAGAAAAAAAAACGAACACACACTAGGTTTCATAGTGGAGCAAATATGTGTGGAAATCTGAAAGAATTGTGTGTTCGATTGGTGGTAAAAACACAAGAATTGGTACATATGATGCTTAGGACTTGAGAATGGGTTTAAATATGTGGCCAATCTGGATTGGCAGAAATTCAAGATGGCCGCCAGTGCTTGCACTTGAATCAAAATTTTGTAATATCTCGGTCAATATTTGCACCAAGATGATAAACAATATGAATATTCCTTTATTTGCAAGCATACAGATGTCAAATCTGGAATCCGTTTCACAACAAATGCAAAGAATGAAATTTTTTCTTAAAAATGGCAATGGGAATAAGAAAAAAAAGCCAAAATTGTGTCCATAAATAATGTTAGATCTTGACGGGTGGGGCAGGACCCACCGCGTTGGCCACGTCTTCCTGTGGAGATTGCGTGCCAAAAGCAATTTTGTTTGCTTATTTGACACCTACTGTAACAGAACATTAGTAAAAATTGAAATTTGGCTGGCAATTTTGCTTTTGAAAATTGTTACTTTTGTAATGTCATTTTCAAAATGGCCGCCACTGAAATTCGCGGAAGCACGTTTTGGCTTATAATTAAGCTTTTCAGGTCACTTATACAATTTATATTGCCATCACACGAGATAAATCCATTATTTATCCAAGATGGGCTCGGGGCACACCAAATTAAAATATGTGCATGCATGTACCTATATGACATCATGAATACTAGTTATGATCTCGGGCAAAATTCGTGATTTCTAGAAAACGAATAAATACCGATATCAGACGTCCTCGTCCATGTGTTGTGAGAGCTACTAAAGTTAAGTTCATCTGTCAGTGAAACACGCTTTTTGGCCGTAGTTTTGTTTTGGATGATCAAATCAACTTGAAATTTTGTGTGTCCTAATTGGGTATCATGCCGTAATTTTTCACCAAATTCAGATTGTTATCTCAAGAAATAAAAAAGTTGGCAATCTACCTCAATGTTAAATTTCAGTCCAAAATGGAATCAAATGAATTCCATCAAATTCAGGGCTTTTATGATGTTTATGCCAGTACAGAATGAATTTATTGCGTTGATTTTAAGTCGGTAGGCATAGTCGCGGTGTATATTAAGTAAATATGTTTATTTTGAAGCAATATATAACTCCAACATCAGATAAAAGTCGTTTTTGTGTGCAGACCCTGAAATTCCATGTTGGGGCTGAATTTCAACATTGGGATAGATTACCAACTTTTCCAATTTTTGAGATAGAACTTGAGATAGAAAATTTGGTGAAAAATTACGGCATGAAGCCCAATTAAGACACAAAAAATTTCAAGTTGATTCGATTTATCAAAAACACAACTACGGCCGAAAAGCGTGTTTCACCGACAGATGAAGTTAAGTATACTGTAGTTAATTTCTCGTTAGATATTCTGATACAAACTTAACAAAGTCAGAACCTAGAAATGAAACATGTGCAATCCAAGCTTCACTTCGAGGAAGTTCTACACTGCGTTAAAGTGAAAGTTACGCTCAAGTGATAATTTTCTAAAGTAAAACGTCCTTAATCAATCCAATGATATGACACACACTTAACACACACAATGTAAATAACACATGCCGTGCGCACGTGTGTACAATGTCTATACGGTGTATATACGGATATACTAACATAAATAGATAGATACGGTCTGTAATCTTTGAATGATAATCCACTGATTGTACCCCATACCGATACCACACGTACTAGACTTGATCAGATATTGCCCTGCCTGCTCCATAACCAACTATTGACACAATCATCAAACTTGTATCACGGTGACTCTAGTTTGAATGTGCACACATTATTAACTGTACGGATATTGTTGGTAGACTACATCAAAGAAGACAAAACAAAATATAGTTAAAACCGTAAGTTTGGGCCATTTTTACACGCCCCAAATGTATACAGCTTCGATATGTCTTACATACGGTGGGTCGTATAACATCATTATAATTTTAAAACGTTATCCGAAGCAATGAACAAACTTGTTCCTGCACCTCATGATTATGTTTGTATTGCAGCGGAAGCAGAATATTTCGGTAGCAGCAGAAACATTTGTGCAGCGAGGATATATTCTTTTGAACAAGCTGTTTATCATATACTGATGACATACACAAACCACCGTACTACCCCCTGAGTTAACGATTTGTAGCATTTTTAGAGACTGCGACGGCCCGGACCCTTCCCCCGCACTTCAGTACATTCGCACTATACACAAACATAACCACACCCCACGCACGCCACATAAATATACAAGTGTCATGAAGCCACACCACAGACTCAGCCGATCACGTGCGACTTACATGACACCCAGCCAATCACAGTACAAGCCGCACACGTCACACCATCTCACGACCTTCACCCTGCACTCAGACAAAGACTTGTTCATACACGCAGCTCTTTTGGCGGGAAATTACATACACTTAGACAAGAGACATATTTGTTCCCTGCTGGGAAGTTGAATAGACGTCCACGAGGCTGGACGTATGGAAAAGCCTCAGGAATAAGACAGTGAATTTAGAAGATAACTCAGGACTGATCTCAGCGTTGCACAATGAAACGTTGTGCATTGCCTCCCAATGAATGAGCAAACCGCGCGAGATTTGGATAAAATTCACGAGATTGTCATATTACATGAGGTCAATTGTCAACTGAAAAACATGCATATTTCATCCATACATTAAAATTATTACTTGTAATTTGGTCCAAGATGCATAAAGGTATGAAATTTAAAGCATAATATCAAAATAAAAAGGAAAATACTGAAAATAATAACAGTTTTTCCTTAATTCATATACGAGATGTCACTTGCCAACTGAAAACATGACGCGGCCCTCCACAGTTCTATCCGGAACCGGGTAAGCACTATACCAAAACAAAGCTGAAGGTGTGATACACCGGAGAAAAAGTCACCGTTCCCCCAACAAAATTCAGAAGACTTTCAAATTGACACCAATGCAAACGAAGCTGAATAGCTTCTAGGGATGTCCAGCCATCTTGGAAATTACTTTCGAGGTCATAACTCCAGTTATATCTAACGGATTTTCACGATTCAAACATCAACGTGTGTGTTTTTGCCTCCTGACCCGGCCTAGATTTACTGCGCATAAATTATATATTACCCTGTTCCCACAGGTCCGATGCGCATATTAATTGCGCAAACAAACTTGTGTCTCGTGCACGCAGATGCAACTCGACTGAGCATGCGCAGGTCACACAAAGAGGAAACACACATTCGTTGGTGTGGTTTAAATCAGTTGCAACGCTTGTAAAACCTGACTGCGCATGTGCAACTCAGTAAAGGCGATTCAAGAGAACGTTTCATTGTGCGTTGACAACTTAAGAAATTGCGGAAGCCTTATATGTCTTTGGGATGACGGACTCGTAGCGGTATAAGTGGATAGTCGTCATCGTGTCATTTCGTCATACGCGCCCTGCTGATACCTGACGTGCTAATAAAGAACTTGTGCCAAACACACAACGCCCTTAGTTGATTTACGATCGTGCGAAAGGCCAAAATATGAGTCTGAAGAATGCCTATTTCGTCACAGATTGGATGAAATTGAGAAGAGAAGAAAAACTTGTTGAGAAGAAATATTTGTCAAGATCTTGTGAGGTGTCAACAGGACATGTAGGCCCGGCTTTAATAAGTTGGTGGTACCGGTCACGACACTTATATAATATATTCATACATGTTGCAAGCACACATGGACATGCCTTTTATCTCATTTCTAACATTAGCCTTGCAGAGGACGGCACCAAAATGACAGTTCCGAAAATATGGACACTTTCGCTGTTTTTCACACTCATATGTAAGTATTGAAGTTTTCGAACGCAATACTTTATTGTTCTATAAAATGAAAAATACATACTCTGATTAACAATCTATATCGAATAGGTGTCACGAATGCCCAAACTACTGCCTCTTGTGACCTGATGGTGAATTCAGCTCTGGATCCAGCAGAACAGGAACCCCTGACTGGTCAACTGACGCTCACTCAAACTGTACGTCATCAATTCACACGTAACACTGATGTCATCAATTCTGAATAAATGATTGAGTGATATTCCAACCCAAAAAGTTTGACGGACGGAATGAAATGTTATATTATGTCGATACAAACGGAAGCTCAGAGCGTTTCTTTTCCAAAGATTTGGTTTTTGTCCAGTTATTTTGTACAAACTCAGAGAAATATTTTCAAAATCCTGAAAAATATTCTTAAAATTTTCAATTCTTCTTTTCAATCTTCTTAATTTCGACTTTTTAATTTCTTTTAATTTCCGATATTTCCGAATTTTTAATTTTGCGAATTTTCGATTTTTTCAACTTTAATTTCTCCATTTTTTTCAACTTTAATTTTCGACTTTTTGACCCTGACAGCGAGAAACCAAATGACAGGTTGTTTAAAGAGAGAGAGCGGTTGTGTGCAAGTATAGGTCTATATGTACGTCTACAGTTAGATTCGTTTATGGACAATTATTTTCTTCTCTTATCTCGACCAAACGCAATATAGTGAATTTCTGTTTCTACATTGATAATTTAGTGCCCAAATTGTTTTTTGTAATACCTGAAGGCCTATATAAAGCCTAGATATATGCATAGGATTTACGGCAGGTTATATTCAATATAGATATATGCCCTAGATTTTGATCTATGACATGTGACCTATATGCAAGATTGTGAGCATATAATTGCGATTATAATTAAATGTGTTGATGAAAAATATGAAATATAAAAAAGTCGAAAATCCTAATTCAAAATCAAATGTCAAAGAATCGAATCATAAAAAACAAGAAACTTCAATGGTCGAAAAATCGAGAGAAAAAAAAACAATAAAAAAGTCGAACATGGTAAAAGTTGAATGTTCGGGAAAATACTCCGATTTTTTTTTTAATTTTAGATTTGGAAAAAAACGAAAATTAAAAAAACCCAAAATATCCAGAAATGTTGTATATTTAGGAGGCTGATGGTCCAATAACGATCACAGGTTTGATCACTGGGTTTGACCAGACTGACCTCGACACCAAACACGGATTCCACATCCACGCCAGCGGAGACTTTTCCAGTGGCTGTGACTCGACTGGCGGACACTTCAACCCCAGTGGAAGTGATCATGGGGCACCAGGGGCTACGGACAGGTTAGCTGACAGTGATATACTGTTATTATGTCCAAACTTCAATTAGACTCTATATTTGTGAACCTTATACTGTGTTGTTTTGAACATGATTATACCTATGGATGTATGGTAGACATGTTGGTGATTTGGGAAATATTGAGGAAATCAACGGTGAGAGTGCGGTAGACATCACTGATGACGTCATCAACTTCTCCGGCACGAACGAAATCACCGGCAGGGCCATAGTGGTGAGTGACGTCATAAATGTGCATTGTCAATACAACGAACACAAGAAGCATAGAACACTTTTTATGATAATTAAAGGTTACCATTTGAAAATCAGTCTGAGAATCAGTCTAAGCAAGATGTCAGGAGTATCATCTTATATGTTTTCTGAGGTTCACGCTCGGGAGGACGACTTGGGCCTGACTAACCACACGGACAGCCCGACCACTGGGAACGCCGGACCTCGCCTGGCCTGCTGTGCTATCCAGATCGACAATGGATCTGGGAATGTTTTGTTCGCCTCCGGGAATTTTCTGACACTGATGGCTGCCACAGCGTTTGTTTTCTTCAATAATTATTGCTAGTTGTTTGGAAGATGGTGATTAGATATGTAATGTGTTTTATGTTGATGATTTTTCATGTGTCCTCAATACTAGTATGTGTTTCTGAGAAATATAAAGTGCTGGCTCCACGAAGTCAGCAAGTTATGAATCACTTGTAATATCCATGTTCTAAATGTCAAGTTGCCCTGGGACAATGTACTCGGAATTTATTATTTGTTCATAACTGTAGCGAATTTGTGAATACTACGGTTAGACCATATGCTTTATTTACACGTTATGATATTAGGGTTCCTTCTGCACACTAAGAGGATGTTAGCCTAATCTCGTGACCGCCAGAGTTCCCTGAACCTCCTCTGGTTCTTTGCTCTTGCTTCACACCACGCGAACCAAACAATAAACCAACAAATCGTCCAGTTTTCAACACTAAACTGACTTTACCAGTAAAACGAAATTAGCCCAAAGGCTAAGACAGGTTACCAGACAACATATATTTTAGATATTGGTCATTTTGTCCCGTACCTTGGAAATTAGGTCAAAGGTCAAATTCAAGGTCACGAGAATATTCAGCATATATCATTTCCTTTATGTCCACAGTTGATTCCTAATCTCTAATCTCAATATTGAGTGAGATATTTGGGGAAGTGTGTCACATTAAAATATATTGGAGAATTTAACATGGGAAAGTCTCATTTGGGCCGAATCTGAGCCAAAATGGCCCATTTCGAACGATTCAAGGGTACGAAACATGTTACAGGGGTACATGAGGAGTGAGATATGATGAATGAAAAAAAAGTTACTGATCAGATTTTGAGAAAATCGCCGCCAAAAATTGGCTGTTTTCGACAAAAATAGCCGCCATTTTGAAATGAAATGCGAAAATAAAGAAATATAAAAATATCTCCGTCTGGATTTTTTTTGGTATTTTTGTGCGAAATTCCAGAAATATTCGATCGTAAACTTTAAAGATAAATGTGTTCACGGACGGACGATGGAAGGACGACGGACGACGGACACAACGCTATGGCGATAGATTATGGGACCATAAGTTCGGTAACTTATTATCTCCTTGTCAGCTTTCTCTGCCACTGGGCTCTCCTGGGTCAAGCAGTTTTAACAACTGCTGGTTGACGGGTGCATGTGGATTCAAAATGTGATCAACATGGGTTTTGCTGATCTTGGGCTTGATCACTTCCCCAGTAATCCATTCTATTTTTAACTACTCTTTTTAAATTTCTAACACAACCTGTTGAAACATCTTCTGGAGATACCCTTAAATATCTCGTCATTGCGCGAGATGTGACACAGTGCAGGAATAAATAATTTACAAGGCGTTGTCTCGTCGTCCTTTCGGCAAATACATTCATATGTCACTTGGTATGGCAGAGTAATATTGTGTTTCAAGGATTATATACAGAAGTGCAGTGAACTTGGGTTCCTTGTCGGACACAAGCTCAGAGGGTAATTGAAAGGACAAAAATAAAGTTTAAGGACTTTGCTGCGTCTACGCTTTCCATCAGGGTCAAGTAAATCATATTAATTACAGTTAAATCATAGTCAATGTGTATTGTCTACGACACTCCACTTGAATATTTCCATCAAAGGAAAGGTGACTTTGGAGGTTTCTTCCTGTGACTATGATATATATGACAGATATTAGTGGCGATATGTCCTTTTTGAGACTTGGATAACAAAATTAATAGGGCTGGTAAGTCACGTGACTTTACGGCTGAGTAAATTGGGTTCTGAGCGCAGTGCAACTCAATTTAAACAAAACGAGTATGTTTGTTTGTCACAAGAATCATACCGTCACGTGACTTAGCAGACGTACACACATTATTCTCACACCACCCATGTAGTCTTTGATGAGTTCAAACTTCTTGTCATAGATAGTTCACTAATCCCAGAAATGTTCTGTGGATATGCATTCTGTACTTTGACATCTGTCATCGAGTGCATTCCATGTTCATCCACCCATTTACTGCAGGGAACAACCCTAGCACTTGTCCACTCAAATTGTTGAGCCTATCTAGTCTTGCTAGTCCCTCACTGGTCTTGACAATATGAGGTCTTCTAAACGCTTACGTCACACCCTCACAGCGCATACCTACCATTATAGACCCCAGGAAACCCACAAGCCATGCGTCAGCCACGCGCACTGTCATGTCATCTTACACCTCGATCAATCAGGACATTTCCAGACACACACTCACTACAGACGCAGACATGACATCACATTCCTCCAATCCTATACGCCTTCCGTTTCACAAGGCAGGAAACATGCCAGATACGCACCGACACGTCCCGCGCTTTAGTGGCTTGAAGATTGGATTTTGGAAGAGAAAGACGTGAGTTAAAAATCAATGAAGATACCTGAACTATTGTCAGAGAAGATAAGTTGGAATACATTATGGGCTTGTTAACAGTATCGTGGGTTCATGCATGAAAGTGGTCGTGTGCGTCATCGGACTTTAACATTCCTAAAAATCACCGGACTTCAATCTGTTTGTACTCAAGCATAACCATACATAGTACTATACGTCAGCGATAGGCCTGATAGAGGCCTGACGAACTCTATTCGTCACACTGCTCATCTCGTGTATGTGTCAATAAGCCTCACAATGCTTGTAACAGTGCACCAGCATCTGGAAGACATCGTTGACAATACCTCTCTGGTCTTGCCAATACCTCGTCCAATGTTCAGAGGTCTTACTACGTAAATGATGTTGTAATCAAGATGTCATCCAAGTGACAGACCACATGATCTAGTCCGGAATATGGATGTTATTGCGGTAGAGACGCAGAATGAAACACGATCATAGCAAAACATGCCCTCGTGCGTATTCAGTACTAGCAAATCGTGGCTGCTAAAAGTAATTAACCATTACCTCATAGTCGCCACATATAGTCCTATGTACTTTGGTACGATTATGATGGAGGCTGGAAATTTACTATGTTCAGTTTACAGGATCACGTTGCTCTTTTGGGATGGTCAAGCTCAGTTTTAACTTGATATTTCAAAGCATAGGGCACCATTCATAGCAGACTAGCTTTGCAAATAAAATATCATGATGTGCCCCGGACCGAAGCTCACTGCTGGCCGTGAAGTTCTTGATGGTCCATGAGTTGATTTGATCTCCGGGTCGATTGGGTGCCCTCCGGGTCACAGGTCTTGAGCCGGTTGCAATAAAACGTGTAAGTGTGACTTAATTGTTGCGAATAAGTAGGACTTGTGCGTTGAACCCGTTGCAATAAAAAATAGTTCAAGTGTGACGTTTTCATTTTACAATGTATAAGTAGGTTGCAATAAAAATATTAAGTGCAGCTTGAGCAAAAAATTACACTCAGATAACGTAAAAAACCAAGTCATACTTATATAAGTCTGACTTACTCAAGTGACTTCAATCTGTTTATTGCAACGCGTTTTCTAAGTACGACTTATCCAAGTCACACTTACCACTTTTATTGCAACTGGTCCTTTTCAGAACTAGTGGTCAGCTCCTGGTCTGTCTTCAGGCTGGTCGATGGCTGGGCTGTCAGCTCTCATACACCATTTTATTTTATTCCGCCCTTTTACACTCGGCTAACATGCTTCTTCCTTACCTGGTCTGTGTTCTTGTATGCCTTTAATGAAGACTGGAAGTGAGGTCACAGGGGCCGGCTTATATCACGTGAGTTAAATCTTCGTGTGACAGTTACTACAAATACGAACTTGTGCATGGCATTGAGACTAAAAAGGCTGGATATTTCCGATTTCAGACAAAAACAGAAGTCGATATCGGACAGATTACATCAATTTTCCTAAGCCTAATCCCAAAATACCCACAAAAACTGAGGTTTTTCAACAAATACTGGTACTTGGGCATTTCAACCTATGGAAACACTACACATATTATAGTCTTTATTCAAACCGGCTCCTGGATCAAATCACACAGTATTACATACATTACGGTTGCTATAAATGATCTTTTTTTATCAGGGATGAACATCCATGTATCATAAAAACTAACGGAAAGGTCAGATTTGGAGATAAAGGGATGGGGTGAGGGAGTTCCAGGCACGTCGATTCCAATCAAAACAGTTACAGCACAGTTTATTTCAATTTTTTTGCATATAAACTTTATTTAAGGATCCCCAAACAAGCAAAAGCTTATATTAATGTGTCTCAACAATCTGAAGTTTATTTCAATTCACAATGATGTTCTGTCCGTCTTTACGGAAGAACACTGAACAATCAACATTCTTCCATCCTTGTCACCACTGTGGTATGGTCAGGCAGCTTAGCAACTTTGAGGGAAACAACTGGACAAAAACACCATTCTTATTTTGTGGCTTCACTACACCAAATACAATAGATTTAGGGTCGGTGCCAAAAAATCTGAAGAATACTTTATGAAAAATCCACAAAAAAATGAATTCCGGGAATTTTGCGCCTGATGCATACATTTATTCATATATATCCTGTACTATAACTGGAATTACTGGAATTGTTGGGATTTGACATTATTTGTCGGTGAAAATCAATATCTTGTTTCAACTGCGAGTGGTGGCGGCCATCTTGGATTTTTTTATCATAATTCCAGAAGAGGGTAAATTCAGTTCTGCCCTATATCTGAAATCATTTCACATGCCCTAAGGATCATTTGTACCAATTTTGGTGCTTTTACAATGTTGATATAGCAGTAATAGTATAAGATATATGAATAAATGTATGCACAATGCACAGAATTCCCGGTATTCTGTTTTTGTGGATTTTTCATAAAAAATATTCTTCAGATTTTTTGGCACCGACCCTAAATCTATTGTACTTGATGTACATATAGTGAAGCCACAAAATAAAAATGGTGCTTTTGTCCAGTCGTTCCTCTTCCGGCGAAAATTTGTTGCTAATCTGCTTGACTAGGTACCCGTTTCGTGAGTGCAACACAAACCGCGACAATCAGTGCGGAAACCGGACGTAAACACCGACTGACTATTAAATAACGACAACATATCAAAATTTCCTATACTATGTTGGTGCGGTGCATATATTTATATGCACAAAGAATGATGAATAATAAGGGCTCAATGGTATGATATTATTTCGTAGATATGAAAGAGATGTTCATGAATATTTCATGGGAGGTAGGCCTACTCATCAAATCGGGGAAGATTTGATGAGTATTACAATTTCCAATCATAAAGCTTTATTTGATATGAATGAGCGATATAAGATTCAAAAGGCATGTGAATATGTGAATAGATTCCTGTACATTGGACGTTACATTCAAACATTCGATAACCTTTGGTGAACCCCTCCTACCAGCACCCCGCTCGATACCAGTTAGCTGACCTTAGGTGTGAATACGTTTTGCTGAACATCATGAAAAATAATGATGGGATAAAAACCATGTGGCGCACATTGAAAACAGGTCATTAACGTTCAGCTAGAGCATGATAATAAGAAAAAAACACAGCAAACATACTACTATATAAGCACGCCGGTACTGAATACATTTCCCTTTTAAAGTTTTTTACTTGTGGGAAAGGAGAGACGAGAGCAGTTTGACGTCTGCAGCAAAGCGATGGCTGGAAAACATTTTTTGTTACCCGTTTTAATCTGTTTGTCACTGGCCTGTGAGTTTCATCATTTATGTCGTGGACATTCAAGTGCAAACCTACCATTGATAGTATCAAACAGGAGCTGTGATGTCGTTCACTATGCATCTAAACACCGACTGTCAATTGCTACAGCTCTCTCGCTCTCCCGCTAGGTGTCGTGCGCAGTCAGATGACAGCCACGTGTCAGCTGGTTGTGAACTCGGCTCTAGATCCGGCAGAACAAGAGCCCCTGGCAGGTACACTCAGTCTCTCACAGGATGTAAGTCAGCCTTTTATTATCTCACACATTCCCACAGAACAGAACAGAATTCATGTAACCTATGCGACAACAATAACAAAGGGTATAACAAAACACTTCCAACTTCGGTTTGTACATAAGCAGGACGCCAGAGGAGTTGTCCACTCATCGAGCTGGCGACCCTAGTGAGAGCTTACATATATTATTGCAACAGAAGCACAATGAGTAACAGGAAACTTACTGTACATTTTAGAACTATAATATATTTAGGAATTCTTTGATTAGTAGCACTGTGTGGAACATTCCCAAACTCCCTCTGGAACTCCCCAAACTCCCTTAAACATTCCCTACATTCGAGGCTGCCTGAAGCTCCTCAAAACATTGATTACTCTGAAATCATCACAAACTTGTGCCGTCGGTTCTTGGGTGTGTAGACCTATGTGATTGTGAACGTCACATCTTCCAACACGACTAACCCTAGGTGGCGGACGGCGCGGTGACGATCACTGGTGACGTCACGGGATTCGATATAACGGATGCGGACACGCTACACGGGTTCCATGTCCACGAGACCAGCGATCTCTCGGACGGCTGTGACTCGACTGGTGGACATTTTAACCCAGCTGGTAACGATCACGGCGCTCCTACCGCCCCTGTCAGGTGGGTAGGAGTACTCATTCAATTGGTGCACACTCTTGGACAGGAAAACTCATTTAATTGGTGTACAGTCTTGGGTAGGAGTACTCATTTAATTAGTGCACACTCTTGGACAGGAAAATTAATTTAATTGGTGTACAGTCTTGGGTAGGAGTACTTATTCAATTGGTGCACACTTTTGGACAGGAAAACTCATTCAATTGGTTTACAGTCATAGGTAGGAGTACTCATTTAATTGGTGTACACTCTTTGACAAGAAAGCTCATTTATTTGGTGTACACTCTTGCGCAGGAGTATTCATTTAATTGGTGTACCCTCATGGGCAGGGGTATGCATTCCAACGGTGTACATTTGGTGTTGGCGAACGTAATTATGACGTCAGTTTGGTTTTGGATGTGAATATTTGGTCCTAATTTGTTTTTATTCCAAAGGTGTTGTATTTTAAATCTGCTATTGTCATCTTCAAAATATGTTTGTATTGGTGGTAATAGGCTGATCATACATTATGTGCAGTGATATTAGTTACGATCATTTTTTTATGTTCTTTCTGCCAGAATTAGATTAATTATTTGAATATTTTCAACTATGTTGGGCTGAGTATCACATGTTCACTGAGTATCAAATGCGATGTTTTTTATAGTTTATTCAATATCACTTCACAATAAACGGGAGCTATGTCATGTTTACATGTTAAGTCATCTTTGACGATAGTGATCAGTGCCGGTGATGATTTCTGCAGGCACGTCGGCGACCTGGGTAACATTGCGGAAGACGGCAGTGGCACAGCTGTCGTTAATATCGTGGATGACGTCATAGATTTCTCGGGACCCAACAACATCCTGGACAGGGCCATAGTTGTGAGTTATTCAGTAAATTAGAGTGAATTTCACTGCGATATTCCGAACAAACTCCAGACAAATTCAGTTTGGGCCAGAAATGTCGTCAGAATAACGACTATTTCATGAGGTGTAATCTTCAACAGATCCACGCGTGGGAGGACGACTTGGGCCTGACTAACCACACGGACAGCCCTACCACTGGGAACGCCGGACCTCGCCTGGCCTGCTGTGCTATCACCCTCAACTAGCTACAATAAAAACAGCTCTTCAGCAGTAACTGAGGCAACAATAAATGTTGACACCATAATTTCGAGTTATTACATAGACACATATCTGTGACATTACTATTGGGGATATGGGCTCTCAAGAACTAAGGCAGCAATAACAATCGACAAAATTATTCAACAGTCGACAAAATTATTAAAGTTATGTCACAAACGTACATACACAGACCTATTTACTGGCATAAGGGCTTTCAAGAGATATCGACAAAATTATTCCAAATGTAGAGTTCTAATCACTCGCATACGTGAGGGTCTTGTAGCTTCACATGTAGAACTCATTCCAGTGTTAATATTTATTTGTTATGTCACAATCACATGATTATTTACTTGCTTCTCTATCATGCCCTTCGTATAATATATATATATGAACCCATATTGTTATTGCACCTGAACTTTGCTTTCGATATGCATGTACTTGAACCTAGAAAATTTTACCTCGTATTGAACCATCAAATCATGACGAACCCCACTTCGTCAAACATCGGTCGAATTTCGTCTGCACTGTGAGACAAACAGACTTGACCTCTCTTGAGGACACCACGTTAGCGAGTCGTATTGTTTCCACACCGTGACCAACCGGGACTCTTTGGCAATCAGTCTGTGTTCAAAGTCAAAATGTAATTGCATCGGTTTCAAATGTCTACATATATTACTGTTGTGAAGAATATCGTTCACGGCCGATATTAAGCCGGTTTAACTGGGTCGTCGTGTGATACAATAAGCCGGCAGTTTCAATTTAACTGTTTATTGTGGTGATAAAGACTGATGATCAATCACTCACAATCAGGGTCGCACTCTCACCTACGTCGGGTGATATCCCAGTCTATATTTCTATATACCTAGTATAGTCCTTTATACAACTTGCACATATATCCGACAGATTATATATCACTTGAATTCAGTTCGTATATTAATATCGACAGTCTCACAGGAGCTTCTGTATATACGTCCTGTCACTGGGATTTTCACTACTCTTCTGCGCAGTAGACCGGGGCCGAGGGACCATGTGGCTGTGTAATTTCCCGCCAAGTGTAAGCGGTGTTGTGATAGGTTGAATGTGTGGTGCAATGCGCTGATGTCACCGGGAAAGTGGGTTTCCCCGGCTCGTGTCAATACTTGGAATGCCTGTATGTGTGCACGTGATGTATGGAGTATGTGTGTCAAGTTCTATGTTTAGAAGTCAGTGCATGTAAAGGTCAAGGTCGAGTAAACGGGGCCGAGTGTACTGAGCTAGCGGGGCCGCAGGTGCTTGGTTTGACCTGTGTATGTAACCATGACTACATGGAGTTTATGCTTGTGATCGTATAGTGTGTACTTGTCCTGTATGTAAGTCATGCAGAATGAATGTTTGTTGTGGAAATGTGTAGTGCGCGGGAGGGACGGGAGTAACAGTCGCTAAAATTACTACATAACACCCCTTCATTAATCCTACGCCCTCGGGATTACCCTTCCCGGACCCTACCGTCGCCAAAAACTAAACAATAAAAAGCTAAAAAGTCCTAAAGGTCAAACCCAAAAGCACTCACACACACACGCCGCGCGAAATGCGAAAACACTTCATACAATAAAAATTCCTAACTGTCAAAATAAACGTCAGCAGTCAGTCCGTCAGCAGTCTCTACGATGATACATATACAAATACATTCATAACAATGACTGATGAGAAATGGAATGTTAAAGATGGAATGATAAACAAAACTCCTCGACGTTTCAAAGCGAAACGGAACTATAACTTTAAGAGTCTATTGAACTGAAATAAAATGTAGATTAAGTTTAACTAAATTACATGTATAAAAAAAAACAAAAAGCCATGACTAGGATATTAAATGTATATGTACAACTATTTACAATATATATGTGCCGTGACCAGAATTGTTTGGTCACTCGGTGGGGGCCGCGTTCAAGGGGCCGAACAGTTCAGGGACGAATTTCACTTGTCCTCCCGTTCACGCCTGCTGGCGGGAGGAGGCGGGGCCGCTGGCGATGCCTGCCGCATCAGCTGTAGTTGTTCGTCCGGGGGCAGTCTGGGCAGGATGGACACGATCGTGGCCAACAACTCCCCCGGGATGGTCGGTGTGGTCGGGGTCGACGGAGCTTGTGCCTCCGATGGCGTCGGGGTCGAAGTCGCTCGAAGCCGAGTGATTTCCTGTCGTTGGTGGGCGACTTGGTCCTCCAACTGAGTCACACGGACTCGAAGCCGTAGATTCTCTTCGGACAGGGCGTCCGGGAACGTGGGCTGGTGGCGCTCGTGCAGAGCACCCATCCCAAAGCCGACAGACAGGCCGTTATATTCTGCCTGCCTGATGTGGTGATCCAGGGCCGACAGGTACTCCCGACGAATCAGTCGCAAGTACTGGTGCGCTAAATCGTCAGCGCGGGCGAGTGACAGGGTCGGAAGGTGCTCCTCCGGTTCTGACGGCAGGAGCAAGGGGTCGGCGTTGTGGGCGGCCTGTTCGAGACGAGCCGTCCAAAAGTCCTCGTGAAATCCGAGGTAGTTCGGGAGCCGCTGGGCGTCCTCATCCCGCAGAAAGTCTGTGAGGTCGGGGTTCTGGCCGGGTAGCGCCTGCAGGCCGGGAAGCGAGCGGGTCGCCAGACGTCTGCCGTGTTGCCGCAGGAACTGGAAATCGGCCGCAAATTCACCGGACCCATGAAGCGGTAGACGCTCGTCGAGGTCTCTGTGGAGCGACTCAAGCTGCTCCGGGTCGTCCACTTGGAGTCGGGGCCGGTCTCTATCGGTGCCGCGTGTCGGAACGGAGCGCAGAGGCTCCACTTCCTCCGTGAGGTACGGCGGGAGCGGGACGGGTTCCACCATCCGTCGTGAAGGCTCCGGTGAAGATTCCGGGGTCGAAAACGGTGTCGGGGTGGCACGTACAGGAGATCCGGGTGCAATCTCTCTGAGTGGAGGTGGCCGATCCTCAACTGGACTCTTCGGCTCGGGAGTCTCCTTGCCGGTTGATGACGATACCGGTGTGGTATTCAGGGGTCGACTTGGGAGTGGCGGATACTCCTCAGGTGGAGGGACCAATCCCTCACGGACTCGGTAGTCCGTGACGTTAGAGGCCGTGGGTCGTTCCACAACCATCCGCCGGGGTATGATATCCGACGGCCGAGCTCTAGACGGGGTCGAAGATGTCACTGTGGTGACCGGTCGAGTTGTCGCTGGCGACACCACTGTCGCGAACGAAGCCGTCGTGACGACTGCCGAGGCCGAAACACCGGTGGTCGTTGTCGGGACCTCCTCCGCCGTGCTCACCGATGTCGTCTGGTAGTTTATGGGCCGAACGAAGAAGATCGTACTGGGTCGTCGAATTCGAACCCGCGTGTTCATGGTCTCGATGTCACTGACCATGCGGGTAAGCCGAATCTCGTCTGCCGGGGTCGAAGCACGATTGTACTCCAGTCGACGGAGTACCTGTTGCACTTCCGGGGCCGAGTTGGGCGGATACTGCTCAAAGAGCTCTGGCGCCATGTGCCAGATGCCGAACGTCAGGACGGTGTTGACATCCCTCCTGAAGATCGGGATGTTGGCCGGAACTCTTGGGGGTCGATAATTCGGGTTCGGCTGCATGTCGACTCTGCAGCGTAGCGCGAACCTGACGAGCATGGGGCCGGATGCCGATAGTCGTCCCTCCTGGTAGAAGGGGAACGACATCACGTGTTGCGGGGTCGCTTGAGACAGATGCCGGAACATCTCCTCCTGGGCCAATGTCCGGAAGCCGTCGCGGGCCGGACACACGAAGTAGCGCAGGAATGGAAAATGATACGCTAGCACGTGCGCATCAAGACTCTGGGCCGTCCGAAAAGGTCCGCGTCGTGGCACGGAGGACCACTGTCGCTCTCCTGCTCCTTCCTCTTCGCCGATGCAGAAAGGGCACTCGAATCGACCGTCTCCACGCTGCAGCGGGGCCAATGTGAGGAGGTTTCCCTCCGACAGGGTCGACTGCTCATCGAAGTTATGGATGTGGCCGTATCCAGCGCTTCGATTTCGCTTATTGAGTGGAACCTTGTTCCAGTCTATGGGCCGAGTTCCGTAGGGTGTCACGGGAGGTGGCACCAATTCCATTAATTCCGCCACTTGCCGACGGAAAGTCGAGGTCGGGGCCGTAATAGCAGATCCGCCGCTGGAGCGTGACGAACTGCTGGAGGTCGATCGGGCTCCCGCTCCATGCTTCTTCTTGAAGGAAGTATAAGTTCTCTTGTTTGGAGAACGGGAGGCCGCAGGTCGTGCTACCGCTGAACCGGAAGCGGGTGAAGTCGGGGCCGGAGCGATCGGGGCGATCACTTGATTTGCTGGGTCGGGTTGGCGGCTCGCGGTGGCGACTCGTTGAGCTTCTTGGGCCGCTTGTCGTGCTTCAATTGCACGCTGGACGATACTTCCGCCCTCCTCGAGTCGGCGGAAGCGTTCGGAGTCGATGTTGAAGATATCGTCCGGAGTCGGGCTCGGTGTATGGCGCTCTCCTCGTTGCGCCAGCTTGCTCCGGGCCGTTTTGGGTCGCGCTCCCTTTTCCGATCCACTTGCCGTGTCACTGAGCGTGACTGGATCGCGCTGTTCAGGCTGCGAGTCGGGGCCGGACGAAACTTCGTTGTCGGGGACGATTATGGGATGATCTGATTCATCCCCGGTGTCGATTACTTGGACGGTGATGTTATCGCCGTCCAACTTAACTGTGCGGGGCCGATTGTCACCTGGGTCGCTATTTTCCCGGTCGTCTCCGGGTTTGTCAGCCATGCTGACGGGCCGAAATCAAGCCGAAGTACTTCCCAAGTACTGACTAGGCTGGTTGTAACAAAGTCTGGATTTCTTCAAAACCAGCCTAGTTCAAATGCCGATAATACAAGCCGAATTAACTCCAAAGTCTTGTGACCAGGATTTCAATGATATCACAGTCTATAGGCCGATAAGTATTGTTCGATTAGCACAGTTTCTATAACAATAGTCTGTATCTCAATAGCCGAAACTTCTGACAATAGTCCTTCTCCTCCAAAGTCTCAGGCACAAGTGACCTGATTGCCGCTAATCTTCAATGCCGTACACAAAGATGCTGACAGCATCTCGATTCTTAGAACTGGGCCGGGGGGCGCTCTCTATATGTATAGAAAACGTCTTTACGCTATGTATCATTGTTCCAAGCGTACACACAGCAAGGCGGGGCCGTCGTCAAGGAAACGCGGAGCGATCCTTCTCTGACCTCTTGGGTCAGTCCATTACGACAGTAGGGGTGTCCTCACACTGTCCAGATTTCCGTATGTCCATCTGCCGTCCCCTGGATAACTCGTGCCGAATCATTGTCTTTTTATACTAGTCGACTGTTCAGATTACTGGGCTCTTTTTGCCCGACGACTCACTATTGTAATTATTAGGGGCGACTTCATGTAGGTGCTGTAAACAGCTGAAATGTTTATTAGCGCTCGTGCGTGCCTTGTGAACTCATCAGTCCATCATTCCTTCTCCCACAAGTTAGCGCACGATAAACTACGGGGTCGAATTGCTGTTTCACAGACGACACACAGTTATTAAAGGCTGAGATATGAATATCAATCACTCACAGGGGCGGACATCGTTCCATTCATTTTCAGCCAGTTCACAGGACGACGGGGCCGCAAATATTGTAGGGGTCGAAATTGCAATGAACTGGGTCGGTCACACCGCGGCGCTTTGAATATTTTGGGTGATGGATTTGATGACAGGCCGCATCTTGGCATGATAGCTATGTAGTGACTGGTTCACGTACCACTGGGCCGTTCCTCCGAATATTACATGGAGTGAGTAGAGGCTCTGTCGACGCTTACTCCAGAACGAATCACACTATCACCTCTTCGACAACTAAGTGGCCTTACTCACGGTGTGACTGGTTATTATCCTCTTCGGCTGGCACATGGATTGAAGCTTTACATGATAATCTTAGTCATTGCGTAACATACGCCTTGATCAATGGTACATGTTATACGGGGTCGAAACATATATCATAATGCAACCAATTTTTCCACCAGCATCATAATTATAATATCATATCTAGTGTGTATATAACGAATTTGCCTCACTGACATCTTGTACATATTAAATGCATATATTGTTATTGTAATATAATATATTATTATTGGGAAAGACATGATATCATAGTCCATTAGACATGCATAATTCATCATCAATGATATCAATCAGATAACAAGGCCGGGGTTATCTGTATCGGGCCGGTTTGCGTGCGTTGCGTCTGGGTCGATTTGGTCGTGCAGGCGGGGGCGTAGCCTCGCTTGTCTCAGGGTCGGAAGATACCACAGGCTTTTGCCTGCGCGTCTTGCGTGCCGGTTTTGGAGTGTCGGAACTTGATCTGTGTGATCTTTTCCGTTGCCGATGTCGACTTGAGCCGGATGAAGTCGGAGATCGCGATTGGCGATTCTGGGTCGTGGGCGAATCAGACTCAGCTGTTTGGTCTGAATCGGTATGCCGATCTTGGACTGTTACCTCCCAAGGGTAATAGAACTCCTTGAGAAGTCCCATGGGGTCGGGCGACTGTTCTGGGTCGGACTTGCTTGACGACGACGTGGGTCGTACAGGGTCGGAGTAGATGTGGGCCGCTTGGTTGTCACCTTCGTATGGCTTGAGCACATCCAGATGAACAACACGAGTGTTCCGAGGGTTGGAAACCAGGGCGATTCGGTAATCAACCTCGGTTACACGGTCGATGATCCTCCAGGGACCAGTCCAGGGCCGAGCGAACTTATTATTCTGCGTGAGTGGCAGATAATAATACCGGACCAGTTCGCCTGGCTGAAACTGGGGTCGTGGTTTCGCGTGGGCGTCATAACCCATCTTTTGCCGAATTGCCGCTTTTGCGAGATGGTCTTGGGCGAAACCGTGGGCCGTTCTGATGGCTTGCCGCAAATACTCCACATACTCCGGACCACACGGAGGTAGAGGCTCAGGGTCGTAGGTCGGAAACATGAGGTCGACTGGCAAGTTACACTCGTGTCCATACACCATCAGATGCGGGGTGCATCCCGTGGACGAGTGTACTGAGGTTCGATAGGCCATTAACACATATGGCAAGTGCAAGTCCCAATCGTTTGCACGATCGCTGACGAACGCACTCAGCATGTTGAGCAATGTCCTGTTGAATCGCTCAACCTGGCCGTCGCTCTGGGGTCGGTATGGGGTCGTACGAATCTTCTTAGCGCCCAGTAGACGCACAACATGCCGGAACAGGGACGACTCAAACTCAGTACCTTGATCGCTATGGACCGCTTTGGGGACACCGTGGTAGACTATCCACCGATTCACCAGGGTGTCGGCAACATTTTTGGCCGTATGTCGCCGTAGCGGAAAAGCGTCAGTGTACTTCGTAAAGTAGTCCGACACGACTAGTACATACCGATAGCCTCTTCCCGTGACCTTGTGGGTGTCGAGGATGTCCATCGCTATTCTGTCGAACGGCGCTCCTGTCGGTAGCTGTGTCAGGGGCGATCTTTTCGGGGCCGGTTTACCCTTGCGGGTCACACATTGCGGGCAGCGGGCACACCAGCGGGCGACGTCCAGCGCCAAGCCGGGCCAGTAGAATCGGCGCCTGACTCTCTCGATGGTACGCTGTATGCCGAGATGTCCGACAATCTTGAGGTCGTGTAGTTGGTGCAAAACTTGTGTCCTAAGTGCTACGGGGAGCACGGTTTGCACCACGGGCCGTCCAGCAGGGTCGGGTTTTATATGTCGAACCAGCACTCCGTCTTGTAGCGCCAGGAGGTTCCAGCGAGAAACCAGTGTCTTTACCTCCTCTCCTTGGCGGGCGACTTCTCGCGAGTCGGGCTTGGTGCCGGCTAGTATCCATTGCCGCACTCTTCCGACGCTGGGGTCGGCTTGCTGTGTCGCGACAATGTCCTGGGTCGAATAGTCCGAAAGCCATTTTTGTCCATCAAGTGTGGCGTCCAAAGCACGGACTCGAACAACTTGGCGTGCCGAAACTAGCTGGGGCAAGACCGGTGATGTTATCGAATCACTGTCCAGGAGGTCTGCCCTTGTCTGGGTCGGAACAACAGTTATCCGACGAACTGGAAGTTCTCCGGAACTTGTTTCTGGGTCGGTCGGAGGTGTGACGAGTCGTCCGGGACAGTCTTGGTGTTTGCAACTGTGGCACCGTGACAAGCCGTCGGCGTTACCGTGTAATTTTCCGGGTCGATGTTCTATCCGAAAGTCATACTGCTGTAGCTTGGCGAGCCACCTAGCGAGCATGCCGTCGGCGTCGCTGTAGTTTTTCAGCCACCTTAGCGAGCTATGGTCGGTTCGGAGGAGGAATTTCCTACCCCAGAGGTAGTGCCGATAGTGTTGCACCATCTCAACTACTGCCAGTAGTTCCCGATAGGTGGTGCAATAGTTCCGCTGGGTCCGGGACAGGGTCTTGCTGGCGAACCCGATGGGGATCTCCTTCCCGTTAACCCTTTGTGAGAGGGCTCCTCCCACAGCAAAGCCGCTTGCATCCGTATCGAGGATGAAGTAGTCCTCCGGATTCTGGGTCGGATGAGCGAGCTTGGGCGCCTTGATGAGGGCGTCGCGGAGTCGCTGGAAAGCTCGTCGCTGGGCCGGTCCCCAAGTGAAGTGGCATTCACCTCGGGTAAGCGCTACGAGAGGTTCAGCGATCTCAGCGTAGTCCTTGATGAATCGCCTGTGGTAGTTGGCAAAACCAAGGAAAGCCCTGACGTCGGTGATCTCGCACGGGGTCGGCCATTCTCTGATGGCTTTGACTTTGTTGGGGTCGACTCGGATTCCTTGGCCGCTCACTATGAACCCTAAGTACAAGATTTCCCGTTGGAATAACTCACACTTCTTGGGCTGAAGTTTCAGGCCTGCCGATCTGATTCGATCCAGGACCGCTTCCAGGTTTGCGAGTGCCTGGTCGAATGTTCTGCCGTAAGCTATCACGTCGTCGAGATAGCACATACACCGGGTCCACAAGTAACCACGGAGTATGGTCTCCATAAGCCGTTCGAAGGTTGCCGGGGCGTTGCTAAGGCCGAATGGCATGACCTTAAACTGATAGAGTCCCTTCCTTGTGGCGAAGGCAGTCTTCGGTCTGTCGCTGGGGTCGACTTCAACCTGCCAGTAGCCAGAGGCCAGGTCTAGGGCCGAGAAGTAGTTGGCGCCTGCCAGGTTGTCATGAGTGTCCTGAATGTTGGGCAAGGGATACGAGTCCTTGCGAGTGACGTCATTCAGGAGCCGATAGTCGACACAGAAGCGTACTTGTCCGTTCTTCTTCCGCACGAGCACTACCTGTGCGCTCCAGGGCGAATCGGACGGCTCAATACACCCCAAGCGGAGCATCTTGTCGATCTCCTCGTCGATGATGCTTTGCTGCGCCTGAGGGACGCGTCGCTGTCGTTGTCGAATTGGGGCCGAGTTGCCGGTGTCGATTCTATGCTGGACGACTTGGGTCCGTCCCAGTTGGCCGTCTGGGTGCATAAATGTGTCCTGGTATTGGTGAACCAGGTTGGCGCAACGCCGATGCTGTTCCGGCGCTAGTCCGGCGCGATCCACCATTTCTTGTAGATGTGGCGGTAGGTCGCGGTAGTGACTGGCGTCTACCGTGGCCGGGTCGGGCTCCTCTCCGGGTCGTGGCAGAGCTCCGACGACACTTTCAACAGGGCTTGCTATGGCGACAGGGTCGGAACGGGTGAGCGTAATGCCGGTATCTGCTGGATTGACTACCGACACCTTTACGCGCTGCCGATTCAGGGTCGTAAGTGTTCTCCCCATGATGAGGTCGGTTTCCTCGGGAAAGGTCGTAAGTGGCTGGACTATCCTCGGGTGTTGTCGAACTCGAACTTGGGAAGTCGGGACCAGCTCCACTATTGCTTCACTGCGTGCGGGGACGGTGACAGCTCGTCGCACGGCCATTCTGACAACATTGGCCTCAATGTCTTTATGTGCGAACAGGATTTCTTTGTGTACCTGTATCGTCCCTTCACCGTAATTCACTACAGCGTGAGCTTGCCGAAAAAAGTTCATGCCGAGAATCATGTCGTCATGTATGTCAGCCACACAAAAGGTTACGACCATATGGTTAGTTCCGACCTGTATTGAGAGGTCGATCAGTCCATCGATCGGGCTTGACTGTCCGGTGACGTCACGAATAATAGCCGAAGTAGACCGCAAATGTCGCTGGTCAGCGGGGACGTGACGTAGCTGATCGCGTCGGAGCAGGGAGATCTGCGCTCCGGAGTCGAGTACAGCCTTTATCGTCTTGTTTCCGACGTGTACCGGCAACTTCCAGCATTTGTGATTGGTGGCGCTGGAGTTGTTGATGACAGCCGGAATTTCGGGGTCGTCTAGCGGTGGCCGGAAGAGTGTGTGCAGAGGCGGCAGTTTGGATTCCGGTCCACTCGGAAAAGCGTAGAATCCTCCGTCGTCGGAGATCCACTCGATCTCGGACATGCTGTCCGTTCCGGTGCCGTTGGCGGTCGGGGGTGACACCCCTTCAGGACGACGGTCTCCACGTGGTGGTCGCTGTGGCCGCGGTGCGGACACCCCTTCATAAAAAGAGGCCGATTTCGGGGTCGGAGCTTGACATTTGGTACACACCCCTTCAAGGAGCTGAGGTGTGGGCTGGGCCGGCTGCGGGGTCGTTATTGGTGTCGTTACCGGTACAGTAGTCGTGACAACCGCAGATGTGGAGCGGGGAACGTTGTCCTGTTGTCTGGAAGGTCCTTGCTCCTCAGCACCTTCCCCTACTGGTTTGACGACGGGGTCGGAGGCGTTGGTGGGGCCGGTTTAGTCTGGTTACCGGTTTGGTTAGGTACTGACAACACTTGAGCTGTCCTTCTGTCAGTACCGGGACCATTGGGCCGAAATGCTAGCGGTTTCATGCCGTTACGTACTAGCACATCCTTAAGCCGAAAGCACCGCATCCAGCGATGGCCGGGCTTCTTGCAAAAGAAGCACACCATGGGTCGTCCGGGTTGCGGGGGTCGATCACCTTTCATCGGGGCCGTTGTTCGTAGGACAGAGAAGATAGCCGTTTCCTCGCATAATCCATTCTCGTCACTAAGGACGCACTGGAAGGCTTCAGCCACCCACTCGCGTGAGCTGGTTGGCACTGAGTGTTCGTCGCAACCTTGTAAGCCGGTAATGTCACTGTCCGCGGGGTCGTAGTAGGCCGCAATTTGCTCTGGGGTTAGTGTTTCCCCCTGAGTGACTTGTCCCATGGCACAGGACAGTTCCTCATTGACAGGGTCGTCTTCCGCGTATCCGCTTGCGGAAATGTCAGCACGTCGTGTGCCTCGATGTCGATCTCTGGCTGTCCTCTGTTGACGACTCTCTACCTTGAGAACGGCCGTAAGTGCCTCACTGTAACTGTTAAAAGTGAGGGCACACAGTTTATCGGCAATGGGGTCGGGTTGGCCGTTCACGAATTGTGCAATTACGGTTCGTTGCCGCGACGTTGGCGTAACGTCATCGAACACTTGCTCCGCCAGGGCCTGGAGTCGCTCCATGTAGTGTTCCGCGTCCTCTTTTCGTTCCCGCTTGAGGAACGGGAAATCGTCCCGTTTCGACTGTCGACGGGGCTCGGGTTCCCAGCCCTCTAGGAGTTGGCGACGGAACTCTCCCCAGGGAGTTGCGACCGGGATATTTAGAGCTAGCGCTTCAGCGCGGCCGCGTAGCGTGCTCCGGAAGGTCGTCGTCTTGTTGAGGTCGGAGTAAGTAAAGGCCGCAGTGAATTGTTCGAAACTCCGAATGTATTGAGTGAGATTGCCCTCCTTGAAGGTCGCACGCCATTGAGCCATTTTAGCCGTAGCCAACGTTTGGGGCTCAGACGTGAGTCTCTGTGGCGTGGGCGTGTCAACACTCACCGCAACTGGTGTAGTCGCTGTAGTGGCCGTCGGAGTCGGAACAGCCGAAGTCGCCGGAGCCGTCGTATCTGGGTCGATCAGGGTCGCGTTAGCGGGGGCGGTCGGTGCTGTCGTCGCGGAGACGGCGAGCGATGCGGCGGGTGGTGCCGTCGTGTGACTGGGGTCGTGTGGTGCTTGTGCAGCGGGGGCCGGTTGACTGTATGGAGGCGTCACCCATGGTATCCCGACTGAGGGTGGGAATACAGCCGGTGGTGGATATCGGTATACCGATCCATCTGGGCATACACCATGGTACACTAATCCGGGTTGTGCACCATGATAGCCGGTGTCAGCGATCACGCTGGGAACGCCACCATATCCAGGCGGTGGGTTCGCGTAGCCGACATGCGGTGAATAGTATCCGACAGCTACTCCATTTGGAACACCGCTTGTTGCGCCAGGGTATCCGACTGGCGGTACACCATATCCGTTGGTGTTTCCGACTGATTGTGAGATCGGAGGTCCGATCATTGGCACAACATTTTCTGCCGGAGCAGACACAACTTGATCTTGCGACGGATCGAAGCGCGGTTGTTCTCCGGTAGTCGGCGATGGTCGGTGCGTGGTCGGCGCGGGAGCGCGTGTGTCGGAAGTCGGCGTGTCGGGGTCGCAGGGTCGGCGACTTGATGTCGAGGGTGCTTGTCGGGGTCGCGCTTGTCGCATGGTGGCGCGAGATTCCGCCATTGTGTCGCTGGGTCGTTGTTGTCGTAGCGGCGTCACGATCCGGGTAGCGGTCGTCGTCAGGATGTCTTCGGATGTCGCTCCCGTCTGGCTGGGTCGTGTGTACTCTACCACCGTAGGCTCGGTCGGTATGCGTGAGTACATTTCTGGCGCGGGGCCGTGTTGTCTCGGCGTCATGGACGGCGCCAGGGGTCGATTGGCCGAATAAACGTTCGGCGGGGTCGATTCCGGAACATTGTCAGACTGACAAACCCACTGTCGTATCCGAGAGTTACTTGGTGGGTGCGTAACCATTGACGTGTCTATGGTTACCGGCCGAACGTCCACTGCTAATTGTTCTGGGTCGATATCACAATCTACGCTCGCTCTTTGACGTGAGCGCGTATAGTTTCTGTCGGCAAAGTCACTTTTCTGGGTCGCTCTAGCCGGCGTGGCCGAGTACGCTCTAGCGTGCGCCCGCAGAATGTCACTTACTGTATGTGACGGCGCGAGCGGGTCTTCGTCTAGGAACTCCTGCACCAGGTCGGTAGGCGGCGAAAACGATCTCAGGGACGAATGGTCGCCAATGGAGTCGAAAAGGCCGGACGGTTGTTGCTCCTGCGACAGTGGAACTGTATCGCTCATGGCAACTGAGCGAGGGCCGGAAGGTCGGAAGGCCGGATTCGGATTGATCGTCACTTCATCATCCGTAGGGTCGAGTGGCTCACCGCGGGAGGCTCCCGGGGCCAATGCCATCAATGCCGGTCAGGTCTGGGTCGATAATCCGAGACTAGCTCAGATCCTGGTCGAACGGCGCCAATGTGAAGAATATCGTTCACGGCCGATATTAAGCCGGTTTAACTGGGTCGTCGTGTGATACAATAAGCCGGCAGTTTCAATTTAACTGTTTATTGTGGTGATAAAGACTGATGATCAATCACTCACAATCAGGGTCGCACTCTCACCTACGTCGGGTGATATCCCAGTCTATATTTCTATATTCCTAGTATAGTCCTTTATACAACTTGCACATATATCCGATAGATTATATATCACTTGAATTCAGTTCGTATATTAATATCGACAGTCTCACAGGAGCTTTTGTATATACGTCCTGTCACTGGGATTTTCACTACTCTTCTGCGCAGTAGACCGGGGCCGAGGGACCATGTGGCTGTGTAATTTCCCGCCAAGTGTAAGCGGTGTTGTGATAGGTTGAATGTGTGGTGCAATGCGCTGATGTCACCGGGAAAGTGGGTTTCCCCGGCTCGTGTCAATACTTGGAATGCCTGTATGTGTGCACGTGATGTATGGAGTATGTGTGTCAAGTTCTATGTTTAGAAGTCAGTGCATGTAAAGGTCAAGGTCGAGTAAACGGGGCCGAGTGTACTGAGCTAGCGGGGCCGCAGGTGCTTGGTTTGACCTGTGTATGTAACCATGACTACATGGAGTTTATGCTTGTGATCGTATAGTGTGTACTTGTCCTGTATGTAAGTCATGCAGAATGAATGTTTGTTGTGGAAATGTGTAGTGCGCGGGAGGGACGGGAGTAACAGTCGCTAAAATTACTACACTGTGTATAAATACATCTATATTGGCCCCTGGAGTCGTGGAATGATGATCAATCTTATTTAGGTTGATAATAAGTTCGTCATATACATCAGTCCCTTCTCATCTTTGCAGCAGGATAGCCTACATATTTCAAATGGTAAAAATATTAGGACATCATCTCAATTTCCCCACAAACACCAGGACACAAAGGGAATCAGCTGCATGGACCTGAACTCGCGCTGGGTGTTAGCTTTCCTGTGGGGCGATTTCATCAGCTCAATACGGATCAGTTCAAACAATTTGTTAGATACGGTAAAACAGGTACGGAAACAGACCCTGGATTTCTAGTAGCTACGTGTTTGACCCCACGTCAACATGGGGGTCGGGATTGAATTCTGGGAATCATAATACACAACAAGACCTACTTCAGTTCTGAAAGGTTTTAGTGAATGCTGGCCGACAAAAGGTAAAATGATTGTAATTGTCACTCGTTGAAAAAAACACTTTCCTTTTGTCTGAGATCAGAACTCAGTATCAACAAGCAAATATACTATGCTACTGAATATTTTACGGGATCACGGAACGAAACTTCGTCTGCGCCGAAATATTTCGGACAAAGTAGAGCTGAATTCTCGGAATTCCGAACACTATAAATGTCAAAATCCACTCGATATCGACATTGTGTTCACACAGGCCAGACTGTTGACATGACAGGGGGAAGTGTTCTCTACACAGACTTCGTAGTGCATTCTGACAACTCCAGAGCAGTAGCAGTCAGATCAGACGGGTCAGAATAGAAATGGAGAAGTGATGCTCACAGCCATTGAGAGGTAATAACCGCCAGCGATTGTTTACCAACACTTTATCACCATCGAGAGGAGGCACACGTATTTGTGGGGGAGTGGAGACCTTTGGACGACACAGGAAGTCGAGATTACAAACTGGAGATAAAATTACTGGTCCTGCCAGACTGGAGGTTATCAATTAGGAAAGAAGAACTTGATTCGTCATTTACCCAAAGGAGGAAGAGAAAACTGCAGATCTATGGCATTCATCTTTCTATTGTTTATGTCTCCATGTCTTGACCAAACGTTAAGTCTCGTAGAACACGATAAAAGAGAAACTCAGGCAGGATGGCAGAAAGAACTGAACAAGGTGAGTGCAGTGTTGAGAGTGTGCTAGCCTCGACACTGCCCGCCGAGATTCACGACAGGCGAGTCATTCGCCAGGCGGCGCAGCGGAACGCCGCAGAGAAAATGGCGCATCTGGCACGGCAACGCCACTTAGAGTCACAGAAGCGCGCCACAGAAGCACATTTAGCGAAAGAGGAGAGAGCTCTTAAAGAACAATTGAAACGTCTACAGAACGAGCGCAGAACCTTCGTCGAACAAGGTATCGCATCCGAGGTTTTGCTGTAAAAACGTTGCTTGCATGTTTCATATATTTAATTTCGAGAATTTTGTGGCTCGAATCTCAAAATAATCAAACTTTGCTAGCTGTTGCACAGTACCGGATATGTACTCATAATAATGCAAATATTTTAATCAGTGGAACCAACTGTTCTTCAGACGCCTACAGCTATTACTCGGAGACGTGTTCTCTGGCTGATGACGTGGAGTCACTTGACAGGTCTCCTGACGTCGTTAATCCTTACCCTATCGTATTCCCACAATCCGGACGGGCCACCTCAAAGTATCCTTCCCATGGTAAGGACACCATATTTCAAGGAATAAACTATGCTGCTGCTGCTCAGTATACAAGAACAAGACATAACCCTCTTGTCTCTGTTACTTTATGCTTTCACATCCCTCACAGCACAAGAGAGCAGCCAGGCGATTAATACCCACGCCGACTCCTCCCTGCCTCCTCTTCGAGTCCCAAGCCGAGCCTCCACAGTAACGCTCGGCCCAGCCTCGACCTCCTCTGCTTCTATCGTATCCACTCAGACCTACCCAGGCATGCGCCGCGTCGACTCCCTCCACAGTGTGGCTCTCAGCAGCAGTCCGGGGGACGGCTCCCATCCCCGCTGGGCCGGGGACCCCATGACCATCTCTTCCGTGAGACGACCAAGAAAAACAGTTGCCGAGCAACAGCAGCAGGCGGGCTGTAGGTGGACACGCTCACACAGCTTAAAGGAGAGGCCTAAAAGACAGGACAGCGAGACTGGAGGTGGGGCGGGGCGAGCCCTCGTGGCCAGGTCTAAAAGCATGAGGGAGGGACCTTCGCGTGCACATGTGAAGCGCTGTGGCACCCACGGAATGGAAGCTGTGGAGACCACGCCCTGTGTTCGGTGGTCTAGCAGAGAAGGAGGGTCCTCATTTCTTGGTAGCATCGGGGGCAGTATCGAGCATTTGACAGAATCCGTCATTGAGCTGGAACTCACTGAAAACAACCTGCAACGACACCAGCAAAGCCAACCTCCAGCAATGACATCTTCTGTGGACCCGTTCCACCCAAAGAACGACCCGGGAGGCTTGAACAATCTATCTCAGTGTGAAACTTCTGGCTGTGTCGGATCTGACTCACATTCACACGTTCCAATCATCGACTTTGGCAAAAAGAAGAAGCAAAAGAAACCATTCTGTCCACCGCTCCAAGTGCTGATCCCCTCTGATCCAGACCTCGCCTTAGAAAAATTGACGCCCCCTCTTCCACCTATTGGCAGCACCATCGCTGGCCTAAATGATACAGGAAATGACGTCACGGGAAGTGATATCCCAGGGAGTGACGTCATGTTCGCGGGTCAGCGAGACGACAGTTTGAGCCACGTAGACTGCTGTACAATCAATACTTGATTTCGTTTCTGTGGAAATTATGATTCACAAAGTGTATGATAACAGTCGCCCCGGCTGTCTTCGGGCAGCATGTGTATATCCACGCGTTCATTTCATGGAACTTTTACTATGCTTAGTCACGTGAATATTCACCAGTGATGGATATATCCTCGTATATATTTTGTATTGTATTCGTTTATTATAGTGACTAGTGTATTTAAACACATTCGTACAACAAAAACATCATAATACACCCAGCCTCATAAGGCTTATTAGTCACTTTCATAATGTGAACAAACAAACAAACACAGGCAAGACATGTACAATAAAACCAAACAAACACAGGCAAGACATGTACAATAAAACCAAACAAACACAGGCAGGACATGTACAAAAAAAAAACCAAACGATTAAATAAAACTAAATCTTCACTCATTTATACAGAAATTTTCGTCTCACTTCGTATGCTGAATCTATATAATTTGACAGGTACTTTTGACACGTTTGTAATATTACTTTAAATTTATGATTTTCGTCTAAAACTTGAAAATTTGGTACAATCCCGGAGGCCTTATCATACAAAAGACAACGTAACTCCATGTACAATTTACAAGATATTACAAAGTGAAATTCATCTTCTATTTCATTTTTGTCACAAAATTTACATATTCTATTTTCTACAGGAGTATTTACAAATCTACCAGTTTCTATATGCAAAGGCGAAATGCCCAATCTTAACTGAGCTAACAGTGATCTCTTTCGTTTTTGTATATGATTAATAATACAACTTTCAGTCAATAATTCTTGCTTGAATGTACAATAAGTTCGTAATTTAGGTTTACTTTTCACAGATGCGATCCATTCAACTTTGTTACATTGTTTTAACTTTAATTCTACTTCTACAAGATTACAAACATTTTGATTTACATACACATCCTCCATTTGGATTTTTGTACAGATTGATTTAACATCGCTACAACAGTTTGATTTGCACACATTATAGTCATATTCAAAGACATGCTTCGTTAACCGGTCATCACGCATATTAATTAACCTATTCCAATACCGTAATATACATTTGTACCTTCTAAATTTAGAACATTCCCATCCCATATCACCTAACATTCCCGCAACTGGTGCGAACCTGTGAACCACTAATAGTGCAGGTTCTTAGCAAAAAAATTGTTCACATTGTGATAAAAGCATGAAACTTTGCAGAGGGTTCGAGTATCACTCACTGATCAATATAAGCTAGGGAGCCATTCTCAATATGGCCTGTGGCGGATATGGCAGTCATTTTTCTTTTTGCAGTAATTCGACTTCAAGCGGCCGGTTTGCGAAATTTGTTATTTCTACTTATGCCTGTCAAATATTATCCAATATCCACAAAATTGGTATCAAACTGACCGGAATAACAAGGCTAACTCACTTATAATGAAAAAAGATAATTATATTGAATGTTCTGCAGCAATATGTAAAAAAACCCAGTCTTTTGCTTGAATTTTGCAAATTATTCACGGATCGGCCATGTATGATAGGTATGCCTGCATCCTCTCCTCCTCCTCCCCCCGATGATTTTCTGAAATTATTTTTTCAGTTAACTTCAAACATATTACTGATTATTAATACTGTTTCTAGAGACCCATCGCTGGCAAATATGGTTTTCTGGGCCGTTTTCAAACTGGCCGCCGTTGAAAACTCTGAAATCATGTTTTGGGCTATATCTCAGCTTCTGTTGCAGGTAGAGACATAGTTTTGGTGTCTTTACCTATGTTTTTGATATTGGGGAATCCAATATTATCAATGCTAAATACTTGTGACTGTTGATTGCTTCGGAATTACGAATGGCTGACATTGAAACTGGCGAAAAGCACATTTCCAACCATGGTGCGACTGATATGAGTAGAAATCCTAAAAGAGGCCAGATTGGTAGTAAAAGCAGTTCCAGTCCCACATATCAAGCTCAGAAGAAGAAGCCGAAATAAAGCTTAACGGCACTTTGGGCTCAAAAATGATTACACGGCAAATTTGGAATGTCATTTACATGTATACATTCCAAGTTAGACCTTTTTGCATTCGCAAAATTGACAAGGGTTTGTGCAATGACATTTGACATCAAGAACAATGACATCCCTGAAACAAGATATTGTGGTTAACATGGGAAAATTTTTGACGTCTTTCTCATTCTATCCATGCCCTGTAGGGTTTTGAACAACCCCTAGTGGTTAATGGGCTCTAGTCCCTGTGCTTACGAGGTCATAAATAATATGTTGATATCATAAATAATAGATTCAAGGAAGGACAGTCCACAGAACAATTGCATCATCACAGACCAATTGCATCGTCTCAGCTCAGATGATACTAACATATGAAGGGGGACGCGCTGTCAGATCCAGTGAATGCATGAAATAGGATCATGAATTTATCACTGATGACATCAACGTTGACCTTGTCGGGATGAAGGTTCTCTTTCAAAAGATCAGTCATATGTGATGAATTCTTGAAACAAGTGATGTGCTAGAACAACATACCAGAAGACCTCCAATAAAGGACACGCACTAGAGCCCATTAACCAGTGAGGGCTGTTCAAAACACCACAGACCATGGATGAACTGAAACAGACAACAAAGATGGTTCCCATCTAGACCATAATGCCTTTTTTTCAAGGATGTCTTTAACCTTTGTGTCAAATGCCACTGCACAAAATATAGTTCACCTTGCGAATCCAGAAGATCCAAGTTGGAATGACCATATATATACCAATACTTATTTGCTGTGTAATTGTTATTTAGACTAATTTGTCCGGAGCTACTGCATTGTTTTCAGTTCACTGTCATACCGTGCTGCACAAAGAATTACATATATTTCTGTGCCATACATGAGGAGTAATCATTTTTATTGTATTAAACACATCAGCACGATTATGTTACTGTGTCAACAGGAAAGCTTTTCAACAATGACCATGCTTCATTTGCCACGCAGAACAAAACTGGTGGGTGTTGAGGCAGGGACCATTCCCATGTTCATGACAGCTGATAAAACGATCAAAGAATGATAGGGAACTTTACTGGCATTTTATTGTGGCATGATTACAATGCAATAGAAGGGAAATTACAGGATTTGTGAGTCTATTATTAGACTGTTCAGTTCCAATACTGATAATTATTATGCATAGACCTTGCTTATATTCAACAATTATCTATTGGCTTTGGTAGCCATCTTGGATTTCCCTCGTTTTCCGTGAAGTGAAAAGGTATTGTATTACATTTACAACTAATAAAGATGGCTTCTGCAGACCCCAAATACTGGTTCATGTGCATTTTTGACTTTCTTACCAGGTCAAATGACAGAAAACTGCACTCTTTTTTAATGACTACAAGCAAGCGTCGCATTCATCATCAAATCATGTGTCCAGGAATTCACTATTTCTGTAAATTGATTCTTATCTTCTGAGCTTGTTATGTGGGAATGGAACTGCTTTCACTATCAATCTGGTCCCCTCTCAGGGTTTCTACACATATCATTCGCACCGTGTCAGACAGACTGAAGCAACCAACAGACACAGGTACCCAGTAATGACAGAATTGGATTCCCCAGTATCAAAAACATGGGTATAGACACCAAAACCATGTCTCTACCTGCAATAGAAGCCGAGTTATGGCCCAAAAACATAATTTCGGCATTTTCGATGGTGGCCATTTTGGAGAAGGCCCAAAACAACCATTTTCAACCATTGGTGGGTCTCTGGAATATCTCTAATATTCAATAATAGGATGAAATCTAACTAAAAAAAATTATTTCAGATGATCATGCGTTGAGGGGGTGCAGGCACACCGACTACGAGATACATAGATAATTTGTTAAAATTCAAGCAAAAAACTGTTTTTTGGACATATAGCTGTAGAATGTTCGATATAATTATCTTTTTCTGTTATAAGTGGGTTGGACTTGTTATTCCGGTCAGTTTGATACCAATTTTGTTGATATTGGATAATATTTGACATGGACAGGTAGAAATAACCGATTTCTCAAACAGGCCGTTTTAGGTCGATTTACTGCAAAAAGAAAAATGGCTGCCATATCCGCCACAAGCCATATTGAGAATGGCTCCCTAGCTTATATTGATCAGTGAGTGATAATCTACCCCTCTGCAAAGTTTCATGCTTTTATCACAATGTGAACAATTCGTCCAAAATTATGAGCTAAGAACCTGCACTATAAGAAGTACCTCATAGCTCGATTAGTAATATTGTCACAAACAGTAAAATTCTTATATCCCCATATTTCAGAGCCGTAGTCATTGACGGGAGTCACAGCTGAATTAAACATTTTGTCATATGTTTTGAAACCAATATCCCTAAGACTTTTATATCTGTTTATTACACCACCTAAGGCGCGTCCTGCCGCTTCAGAAAGCCCTTTAGCACATTTATAAAAATTTAAATTCTCGTCCAGTACAACGCCTAGATATTTGTACGAATTAACAACACCGATAGGTTGCTCATTATAGGTGAAATTAAATGTGGTCAAACTTTGTTGCTTAGGTCTAAAGTGTACAACATTAGTCTTATTTACATTCAAATTCAGTTTCCACTTAAAACTCCAATTGGCTGTGCAGTTCAACATGTCTTGCAGATTATTTTCACAATCAGATATTAAAACAATATCATCTGCATATAACAATATGGATATATTTCTTCCATTCACGTCAATACCTTTATTTAAAGTTTTAATTTCTTCCGCCAAACCATTAATGAACAGAGAAAACAATGTGGGGGATAAACTATCACCTTGCCTTACGCCACTATGAGTAGTAAATACTAGTAAACCAATCAGTAAACGAATTATTGATTTGCACACAAGAAAATGTTTGGCTGTACAAAGTTTTCACCGCATGAAACATTTTGCCCCGTACATTATATTGCAACAATCGATATAACAATAAATCTCTATCAACATAATCGAACGCCTTTTCCATGTCAATAAAACAGCAATATGTTGATTTTTTTTTGTTTCAGTCGATTCCGAATGATGCTGGAAAGCACATATAAGTGATCACTACAAGATCTACCTTTACGAAACCCATTCTGTTCATCCACGAGTATATTTTCATTCTCACAATGCTGTGTAATCCGCTCATTTAGCAGAGATGTATATACTTTAGCAATACAAGAAAGTAGAGATATCCCTCTATAGTTCAGAGGAACGTATGGGTCCTTTCCAGCTCCCTTCGGAATCGGCTTTACAATAGCTCTCGACCATGTTGTTGGTATCACCCCGTTATTATATATGGCTTTGAATAACTTGAACAGAACAAAATGTATACCACATCGTCTTATTACTTCATTTGGAATTTTGTCCAAACCGACGGCTTTTTTCTTTTTCAATTTATTGATAACCTTTACAGTTTCATCAAAAGTTATATCTTCATCAAATAAATTGTTATCAACGCTCACATGTTGATTATCACACACATATTGTTGGGCATACTCATAAAAATCATTGTCAAAATTTACATTTTTTCGATTATATAATTTCTCAAACGATTCTTTCCATTCGTCAAGTACAATTGTATTTTCTGTTATCACCTCATTATTCACTTTCACTGCCATTGGTATTGTCTGATTCTTATGGGGTCCTAAACGTTTTAACTGTTCCCAGAACTTTCGAGGGTTATCTTTACAAATAGATTCAATTTCATTAATTTTATGGTTTCTATATTGTCGTTGACATTTACGTAATGTTTTATCAAAAATATTCCTAGCTGTTTGAAATTCTTCCCTGATCAGAGCTTTATTTCTTGGGGGACCTCTATATTTAGCAAAAGCTTTTTCTTTTATGCACATTGTTTTCCATAAATTTGTTAGGTTTTCATTCCAATAAGGTTTGTGTATCTTTAACCTTTTCTTTTCTTTCCGTGAATCCAAATCCCTATAATTAAGAAATTTATCCATTTCACTGAAAATTACTTGACACATATTCTCATAAAGATTATCAACTTCAGTTTGATTTGTACATTCAGCTTCTATGCGGGCAATGACTTTGTTTATGTCGTCACGCCAGTTTGTGTTTTGCATGAAATCTTCAGGTAATTCAGACACATTGTAAATTCTATTGATTTTATGTAATACACATGGACTCTCTGAGCTCTGACCCACATTTCTTGAGCCTAGCGACGACAGGGGATCGATCGACTCCCGCATTGCGTCGCCGTCGCTAGGGTATAAATTGGCAACAACGATTGAATGGTCAGGGGGCCGGCTCAAAACTGAAATAAGTTGATATAAATTATATTTCTGTATTAATTCAGAGGTTGTGTATACCACGAAATTATCATATTTGGACAGTTGGGCTTGGGGCACACATATATAATCAACAACTGAACGACCCCGACCAGATATACACGTAAAATTGTCATTACCAAACCTTCCATTCAATACACAGAATACCATCTCATGTAAAAATTCCATAAATTCTTCACCCTGTGTATTTTTTACAGAGTCTAATACTTCACGGTTTGGAACACCAATGTCAATATTTTCAATAGTATCAGACATATCACCAATTCTGGCGTTGAAGTCACCACATAATATGAAAATATCAGATATGAAAATATTTCGTTCGATATTCTACCACGTGTGGAATTCTCTGGCGGAATATAACAACCAAACATCGTCATCAATGTGTCAGAAAATTTGTGACATAGAACAATTTTAATAACCCCTTCTATCTCCTTACATGTTTTTACATTATAATACTGCAACAGGGATAGTTTCACTAGAAAACCCACACCTCCGGAGCCCTTTCGGGCACGTACATGTAAATTACTACGGTTATGACCAAACCACTTATAACCCTTTACATATATCTCTTCATCATTTTTCAAGTGTGTTTCACAAAGGCATAAAATGTCAAAATTACAATTCAAAATTATTTGTATTCTCAGTTCTGAATTCGAAGAGGTCCAACCATTGATATTCCAGGTTGCCACAGAAACCATTTCCCTATGAGGCTGGAACCTGTCCTAGGCAAACTGCAGTGAGCGCGGGTGCGGAGGACGGCGTGGGGGAAGCGGAGTCACCATAGGAGGGATCGGACCGGGAGGTGGGGAGCCAGGTCGGAGCGGAGCGGAGAGAGGATGACTCGGCGTATCAGACCGGAACGGAGCGGCGTGGGAGTTACTTTGGACGAAAGGTACCTGTGGGAACGATGGACTGGTGTTCATGGGATGATGATGGCCCATGTGGACAGGAGGAGGACTCGCGGGAGGTCGGGGTGGATACTGCTTCTCCACCAGGCGACCGTTACCAGCGAAACGAAATTTCCCTTGGAGCTCAGGGAAATAATCTATGAGGAATTTGATATTGTTCTGAGCGACACGTTCCTCGTGAGTTTGAGATGATCGTATGTGCACACGTCTGTACCTGGCTCGCGACTTGAGATTATGCTTCCTCTTCAGAACATCGATCTTGTCCGAGAGAGAGGAGAATTCCGCCTTCATCAACCCAGGGTTGCCGTCACGACCTTTGAGACGTTTTGCTCGAACCACTTGAGTGCTCAAACCTAAGCCATCACGGACAAGGGCCTGGGCTTGATCGAGGGGAGATCGACCTTGTTCCAGATCCAAACTCGTAACCACTATCGTTCTGGATGGATTGAAGTAGTCATCTTCTACAACAGTTTGAACTCGTTTCTCAGCTTGCTCAGCCCGAGCAGTCATGAGGGCCACGTCGATGTCAATTTCATTTTTCAGCGTTTTGAACCTCTCGTTCACTTCACTCAAAATTTCTTGTTTGTACTCGTCGAATTTGGACAACAACTTATCCTGGAAACTGGCCTGCTCACGTTTCATTTCCTGGATCACGTGTGTCAACGAACGAATATCATGGCTCAGGGTGCTGATTGGGTCAATGTTGTCCGGTATTGAGATGGACACAGCTGGTGGAGTGATTGACTTTGAGACGGTCCCTCGGCCAGGCGAGGTGACAATGTTAGCCATGATACACGGGCGATTTGTACAAAAGTTCAACGAATAAATATTACACTAGAGAGTTCACCAAATACCTGGTCTATTATGATGTCAATATATCCTAGTAAACGTTCGTACTGATGGTTTTATTCAGATATATCCAATTTTAACCAGAGAGAGAAAATTAAGTCCGCCATGTTTGTTTGTATGGAAAGCCTTGTATCTATATATATTTATATGGTTTATTCGTACATAAAAAATACATTAATGCATATACATGTACAGGTGACGGCTAAAGTACAGACCAGATAGTCGTAATATTCGCAAAGCATCAAACTCGGTTAACAGTATGGATAGTGATAAATTCAGATAAACGGAACAGCCGATTCGCGATTTGTTCATTTAATTTATGTGTCTCGACAGAATGGATAACTGGTTACATATGTTTTCTTAGATATAAGCCAGCCACTTTGCGCACTAATTATTTAGATATAAATGAAACTCCATAACTACTTCAGGAATTATTTGTTCTTGAATAGATTTCAACTCCAAGTCAACCACATTTTCAACTACTTTTATTGTTATAACACAATAACACAAATTTACAGAATTAAAATTCAAACCACAAAATCTAACAATAAACATGTAAAATCTTCACAGTCATGTTATCATGATAATAAATACAACATTGTAAAAGCTATGGAATACCAAATACAGAAACTTCACAATGGACACCACAGCTACAACTGACTCAATAGTGAGATTTGTACCATTAAAACATTAACAAATACAACATCACAGATATTTTTTTTTTGCACACGAGTGCAGGTATTTACATTCCTAATATTTTTGGTGCATAGGTTATATTTTACACATGCTAATTGACCAATACCGGCACATACATTAGGATTGTGTTTACGCATCTATGCTTCATATCCATATGTGTCACATAGCTACATTTTACATTTAGTGAAATATAGATATATAAATATCCATGGATTATCCATGACAAAAAATACAAAAACATTCTAATACTAGAGAAAACGTGTTTATGATATGGGAAAGGCTTTACCTTCAGTCAATAACTAATAGTTTGTTAACTTTATGGTTGATGGCAAGTCGGCTTTGCATATCACATTTCTAACCCCACTGAGAGAACTCTAGAAAAACGTGATTCCGCCAAATATCACAGGTCTATATCCACTCCGCCAAATATCCCCCAACTGTCGTTGTTTGTTGGTGAGAACACTCAATGGCCAAGTGGTTGACAGTCATCTGCGACCACCCTCCCCCACAATGTCAGGAAACTGTAATCTATATTGGTCCACCACTATTATGACATTGTCATTTTGCCAAAAGAAACTCCAGACAACACTTCGATTTGTAATAGAAACCCTGCCCGATCTACCATGTATAGCAATAACCCATGAATGAATAGTGCCCGATATGGCTATCCTTCCTACAATTGCTGCTAAACAAGACTGAACATCTTCAATGATAATAAGATTAAAACATGCATGCAGTTGATGCATAACTTGTGCATGAGGGCTCAATCATGGACGAAGGGTGGGTCTCGCATAGATTTTGTATTTTCAGTCCAACCATGCTGTAACTGTCATTTCCTACATTTGTCACTAACTCCGCTAATACGGATCAGATCCATTCAAACATTGCTATATGATCGTTATGTATCCATCCAATAGAATTGTGGGTTAATCATGGTAACTTGCACATATAGATAGTTGCAAGAACGCAATAGATAACATGGTAGAACGTACTCGTGATTGCGTTGTTGTAACTAAACTTACACTACAGTAACATGCTCATCCCGAACCAATATTTGTTTTCTGAATGTCACAGCAAATGCTGCAAAAATACAAGCGACTTCAGTTTTCTCTACTATACACGGCGCCAAATAATCACTTCTTTAAAATTGATTAAAGTTGAGTTGATTGTTGAACGGGATTACTATTGTTCAACAATATTTGTCAGAGGTGTACACTACACAGAGAACGTGTTTGACCATCACAAGATCAACTGTAAAAATAAAGAGTGTGCGATAACAATTAATTAGTAGATTCCTTAGTTCTCTGAATAGAATGTATGACATGACTTCAGTTGACTTCAACAACTGAGCAATGTCGGATCGCTGATTCGCTCAATTAAAGTTGTGGTCACGGCAACACACACAACGTAAATTCCTCTTGATGTACCGGATATACTGTAAAACTACTAATTTTAGCGGACGATTTATTTGGCGGATTTGGCGGTAGGTGAAAAACCGCCAAATTAAATCGTCTGCCAAATTAACTAGATATATGTTAAGAAATGTAAGTGGTTTTATAACCGCCGAATTGAAACTCCGCCAAATAACGTGGGGCTCACAACCGCCAAATTTAACAGCCGCCAAAATTAGTCTTTTTACAGTAGGCCGGTAGGTATCCATGTATCCTGATCAGTCCTGCCTGGGATCTGAAAGCTTGTATCTTGGCATCGTTCCTCATGTCAGCTATGTCACGGACCGCCAAGCCAATTAACAGATTCACCAGAGATATGCTCATAACACAAACAAACACCAGGAAAAGTATCACCGTCACAGCGTCGTAACTGTGCACAGTGTTAAACTCCTCCGGGTAGAACAGCACCTCGAAGTCAAGTTCTCCCATCATCATGGCTAGAGCTTTATTGAAGGACATGCCAAGACTTCCGAAAACACTCTCACAGCCCATGTGACTGCTGTAGATTAATGCTGAAGCCAGGAGAAATGTCACAACCACTGGTATCAGTAAGATGACTGATCTACACACACGAAACAACATGGCCACCATCAGCTGCAACTCTCTGAGATGGCAATGCATTGGACGAGGAACAATAGAAGTCGTCATCCAAACTGTGTTTATCCAAGCAAAACAGACAGAAATTACACTGAGTTGGTGCATCCAGAAAGCATAGTTCGTTATGAGAGAAGCTATTGATACAATCACACCAGCTAGGCCGATAAGTGGTTGCAGCAACACGAGCAGCAAATAGGCGAAGTTTTCACGTAGTTCGTGACTGTGCCACATGACTTCAGCATGGGTTCTGAAAATTTGGACAACTAGAAAACCGACGGAGGAGATGAAGAGCATCAACCGAAGAAAGGCAATGACTTGAGAGGTTGCTGTTGGTAGAATTTCATCAGGGATGGCCGAGCCACTGGAACACTGGTACTTGTGGGCGTACATGTGCGAGGTGAAAAACGCCAGTTGCAGAACTCGGATAATGAAGTCACTCATAAAATAAAATATGATACCTCCTTTCCAGCATGCCTCTATATATTCCTCCGTGTAGGGGTGTTCCATGAATGGGCGGTTTTTAGACTTTGCAATTGTCTGCAACAAGTCATTTCTTGAGTCTCTGTTGTTAAACAGTTGATATTTTACTGGATTGTCGACTGGAGAATATTTGGGGTCTGAGGCCGTAGCTTTGCTTTCATTTTTGGGTTTGTTATGAAAAAACTTCAAAATATCTGTCAGAACTGTGGAATCTTTCTCTTGAGTGTACTCAATGACTGTTTGTTTGTGGATATCTTTCTCCGTCAATAACTTTGAACAAAACACGCCATACTTTTTCTTTTTGTCACCCGAAGATTCCTCGTCAGGGTCAGTGATACTCTTGATCAGCAATTTTTGTACTTCCTCCTGAGTCTGGTCAATGTACCAGAGAAATGACCTCCCAAGGTTGTCCTTTGTCTCCAGCAGGTCCATATAGAATGAATTAGAATTGTTGCTAGAAACGTGTGCTGCTTCTGTTAATACGACTTCGAGACAATCTCGCCATTGAAATTGTTGTCGACAAGCAATATGTATTAAGGTCGGTTCGCCTTCATCTCTTTTTTTGGACTTTTTCCTCTCAGCATCTGATTTTTGGTGTTCATTTTGGTACTCAAGTTTCAGTATTTTTTTGATTGCCTCAGCACCTTTCACCCTAACATGGTGAAGTATGGTGTTTACCATGTCAATTTGACCACTTTCAAACGCATACCAGAAACTTGTCTTGCCGTAGCAGTCCTGTTGTGCAAGCGTGTCCTGTAACTCTTGCGCTGGCTTATTCCCTTCTGACTTGGCCCCCGCTGGGTGTGCGCTGAGGATATCATCAAGGATATCATTCATCACATCAGACTTGTCGGTCAGCAAGCAACAGTCATGGAAAGCCGTTCTACCAAGGTTGTCCTTTCCCGACAGTAACTGGTACAAAGTTTGTTTCCCCAACCGCTTGCAGCGCTCCATGATTAACTTTACAATATCATGATTGGCCTGCCTCACTGCTACACGAAATGCAGTCCTTTTATGCCTATCACATACCATGAGCAATTCTTTGCCGCTTTCGTGCTCCAACATCACTTCGACCATGCGACTGTACCCTTTAGCGCAAGCCTCATGCAGTACGGTTCTCCCATCATTGGATGTTTTCAGAAATAGTTCATTGATTAGATCGTGGTTCTTATCATCGCTGTTCTTATTCCCGGCAATTGCCTCAAGTACAGCATGGTGACCTCTACAACACGCCTCATAGAAAGGCGTCCTCCCATAACTATTTTCCTCGCTAAGTAGTTCCTTCACATCATCTTTAGACTTGACTAATAAGAACCTTACTATTTCCCCATGTCCCCTAACACAGGCTTCGTGCAGGGCTGTTCTATTCAAGTTGTCTCTCATTTTCACGAGTTCTGCCCATTGCTCGTGGTTCAAACTGGAGCGAATGTTCTCTACCTGACCGACCTCCCCTGACATACAGGCTAGATGCAAAACTCTCTTGCCATCATCATTGTTATCTTTGAATAGATCAATCTTATCTGATTGTGGGATATCTTGCAAATATGTTGTTAGGAGGTCCTTCTGTGTACATAGTAAATGTACGCCAGATTGACCACAATTGTTTTTCTTCTTCAATACATCTATATAGTGTTCTCTGTCGTGTTCCTTGAGATACTCTATGATGAGCTTTGCTGTTTCGACATTACCACAAATACATGCACATTGTAGTGCATTATTACCATATATGTCCACAAGTTTAAGGAATTTTAACAAGTCTTCGCTATCCAATGTGTCAATTACTTTTTGGACACTTGCAGCCTTCAGCAGTTGACAGACCCAGTTGATGTCCGCTATTTCCCCACCTTTTTTCATCAGTGCCGCCTGCTTGTCAGCAGGTACTTCGGGGACGTCTTTGTTGAAGGAACGCGTGGCATCCCTAAACTTCTCCATACAGTGCCTGGAAGAAATATTTATTATTAGGTGTTTTTCAAGAAGACGACATCGCTAATGTTTCCATCTCAAGCTCCTATCTCACTGGACGATATTCACGCGGGTGTTCCTTACAACTCGTACGATTGCTGCACGTATACCATGTGCGATTAAAGTGAACCCAGGAAATTGTAGCTAAAGTGACAGTTAATTTGCAATTTCTTAATATAGTTTGATCATAGTTATGTCGTGAGCCATTTTTATGGATTAACAGAAACCAAATTGAGACAGGTTTGAGTAGATCCGCGAAATCCACCATGGATCTGTCGCAGTGAGAGAGGAAAGTTGCGCGGCGTGTGAGAGGAACACGCAGTGAGAGAGGAAAGTTGCGCGGTGTGTGAGAGGAACACGCAGTGAGAGAGGAAAGTTGCGGGGCGTGTGAGAGGAACACGCAGTGAGAGAGGAAAGTTGCGCGGCGTGTGACGTGATGGTGTGTAGGCATGTGGAAGCCTATAGACATGTTCACCTTAGACCTTCACTTTGTTTAGTGTGCATCAGAGTGTATCTAACCAGTGGCGTACCTGACGGGGGGAGGCGCCCATCACCCCCCCCCCCCCAGCGTCATTTCTGCGGAATTTCGGGGAAATCGGCAGGTGAATGAAAATTGTAAAAACGTGAGAAAATGAGGTATTTAAAATTAGGAGAAATTTTGATCAAAGTGACTTCGGCAAAATTCCACGAGACTGCAGAGTTAGAAATATCATATCTCTGTACATCCAAACCGTCTATATTCATGAATGAAAGTTTCGTCGAGATTCTTTTACTGGCAACATACGGCTTTAGACTCTTTGTGGCATGCTTTATAATGCGTTGACACTAACACTAACACTAACATACAACGGAAGTTGTGCAATGACCATGTGCAGGAATTGTAACCAGAGTCAGTATACTTTTTTGCCGAAGTTCAAGGGCGTCGTACCCGGGGGGATAAGATTTAGGGAGGGGAAGGGGGCTCCCTCAATAATTTTTTTTAAAAATCCCTGATTCAAAAATCTGTCAAGCCGCAGTACAGCATTACATAACATGCGTAAGTCATTGATCGTAATATATAATTTACAGATATTGGAATGAATCTCTCTCATATTAGTGTCGATTTGAGTGTGTCTGCTGGCAAAAGCGCACTCTATATGGAACATATTGCAATTATATATGACTCTCCTTTCATCATCGAGTTGCTCACTGTACCCGTACACAAAGCACATATGTGTCGTGACAATTGAGTGTCTTTATTCATTAATTATGTAATTTGAAATGAAATATGTAAAGTGACATGATGTATAGTTTCGAGATACATATACTTATAAGATACCAACATGACAAGATAATTGCTTGCTTGTGGGGAATTAAAGTATCCATTTAGAGCCAAAGAAGAGCTCAGAATCAACCACAGAACATGAAGAAAGCTCTGGCTTCTGAGGCCCTTCACCGAGCCCCCAGACCCCACGCCATATAGGCTGCTCCTTTGCTTTTCGGTGAATTTATGAGTGATAGAAAATTATGTTCGCTTTTGTACCCTCTGCATTACTGTGCAAAAATACTCGCCAGCACACAATATACATCACACCATGATGTATCACAGCATTACCTATCACAATATATCCATATTCGGATATTTCGAAAGTTTGGCCCCGTCCGGAAAAAAAATATCAGGTACGCCACTGTATCTTACAGAATTTCTTGAGCATTCGCGAACTGCGTACCCAATACTTGCGTCAAATTTATTCTCGAAGGTATCTGGATGCTTTTACAACAAATAACCAAGGAATTCTGAAACTGGTAATTGATAGCCATAAAGTTGATATTGAACCATTGCCACATATGAACCATTGCCACGGAAACAAACATGATGTATGTGATAACCTCGTTATTTCTTCAGAATAATCTCTGACTCAATAGCCTACATTTAATCCCAAATATTCGGAACCATATTATAAAGATAAGTTCAATAATTGCCTTCAATGTGGCTTTATACAGCATTAGCCCAAAAAATCAGCCCAAAGGCGAAGACAGGTTACCAGACAATATATGTTTTATATTCTGGATATTAGCCATTTTGTCCCGTGACCTTCAAAATGAGGTCACTGGTCAAATTCAAGATCACAAGAATATCCAGAATACATGTATATCATTCCCCATATCCCCACAATTGTTTGCTAAGCTGTAAATTTTGTCCTATGACCTTGAAATGAGGTAAAATATCATATTCGAGGTCATCAAAATATTCGGCATACATCATTCCCTATATGTGCACGATTGACTCCTCAACTGTAAAGTCGATACGAAGCGAGATATTAGCTATTGTGTGTTCTGACCTTGAGGTCAAATGTCAAATTCAAGGTCACGACAATATTCAGCATTTATATACATCATTTAATAGATGTGCACAATTGATCCCTAAGCTGTAAGGTCGAAAATAAGAAAGGTATTAGCCATTTTGTGCTGTGACCTTGAAAATGAGTTCGAAGGTCAAATTCAAGGCATGACAATATTCAGTGTTTAACATTTCCTATATGTCCACAATTGATTCCTAAGCTGTAAGGTCAGTATCAAGCGAGACATTAGCCTTTTTGTGCTTTGATCTTGAAAATGAGGTGGATGGCCAAATTCAAGGTCATGACGATATTCAGCATATATCATTTCCTATATGTGCACAATTGAGTTCTAAGCTGTAAGGCAGTAAAATTAGCCAGTTTGTGCTCTGACTTTTAAAATAAGGTCAACTTTAGCTCAAACTCAAGGTCACGAGAACATTCAGCATATATCATTTCCTATATGTGCACAATTGATTTCTAAGCTGTAAAGTCGATGATAAACAAGATAATAGCTATTTTGTGCTCTTACCTAAAAATAAGGTCAAAGGTCAAATTCAAGGTCGCGAGAATATTCGGCATATCATTTCCTTATGTCTTATGAAAAATTTCAATGAATTTATTCGGACGAGATAAGCACTTGACGCCTTCCTATCTTTTAACATGGGGGTGCATTTAATATGGTGATATTAAATATATAAACGATATCTTTAGTTTTTTGTAGTATCCATACACGATGAAGATATACAAAAACTGCTGTAAAGGATAAAAGTGGCCAACTTCACAGCATACTCGAACATTGAAGATTCACTGAAAAAAATTACCCCAAGGGCTAAGAAAGGTTAGCGGACAAAGTTTCACATCTTAGATATTAGCCATTTTATCCCATGACCTTGAAAATAAGGTCAAAGGTCAAATTCAAGGTCACAAGAATATTCAGCATATATCATGTCATGTCCACAATTGATTCTTAAGCTACAAAGACGATCGACAATGAGCAAGATATTAACCATTTTGTGCTCTGACATTGGAAATGAGATCAAAGGTCAAATTCAAGGTCATGAGAATATTCAGCATATATCACTTCCTATATGTACACAATTGATTCCTAAGCTTTAATTCGTTCACTGAATATATGTCTAATAATCCAAACAATAAATCAATGTACTTACATCCCGTAACAGAAGAAGAAATATCAGATTTAATAACTGTACTAAAAAATAAAAGAAGCTCCGAGTTTGACGGTATAAAGTCGATTTTGTTGAAACAAATCAGAAACTCCATAATCAAACCATTAACAGTTATTATCAATAAGTCCTTAGAAACTGGTAAAATCCATCCAAAATGAAATTAGCTAAAATTATACCTTTATACAAATCCAAAGATAAAAAGTTGTTCTCAAATTATCGATCAGTTTCATTACTACAATGTATTTCTAAACTACTTAAAAAGTAATGCATGAAAGGTTGTACAATTTTATGTCTAGTAGTAAAATATAATATAATAGTCAGTATGGGTTTCGTCCCAACCACAGCACTATTAATGCACTAACAGAATTAAATTACAATACAAGCATTTGAAAACAACGAATATGTATTATCAGTATTTTTGGACCTCTCCAAGGCCTTTGATACTATTGACCACAAAATATTGTTAGCGAAATTAGCACAATATGGTATACGGGGTGTGGCTTCGGAGTGGTTCAAGAGTTATTTAGAACATTTGCTTCAGTATGTTCAAATAAATAATCATAAATCAAACACACACATAATGAAATGCGGGGTCTCACAAGGCTCAGTACTTGGGCCTTTATTATTATTTATACTATACTCTAATGACCTGCCTCAAAACTTAAACAGTTCACAGTCTATACTATTTGCAGATGACACCACAATATTTAGCCACGCGAAGGATATTCAACAATTGTACTTATCTATGAATACCGAATTGCAAACATTAAATGACTGGTTTAGAGCTAACAAGCTATCATTACACACGAGTAAAACTTACAGCATTTTATTTTACAGAAAACTTTCAATTAGTCTCAAATAATGATGTAATTTCCACGGTGAATAAAACTAAATTTTTGGGTCTAATTGTCGATAAACATTTTGAATGGGGCCCTCATATCAGCATGTGCAGGAAAAAGATAACGACGGGGCGATCGTTTTCAATGAATTTTTACCACAATATATTACTGCATGGTCCACCCTCATCTTACGTATAGGATATTATTATGGGGTACCGCTGCTAAACGATACTTCGATCAACTCAATATATTACAGAAAAAATCACTCCTGTCCATTAATAAAGCTAGATACAATGATCATACACTACCTTTGTTTCTGCAGAGTAATATTTTGACCGTAAACTTCGAAAATTTGTGAACGACGGCGGGCGGACGACGCACAGACGACGGTCGCAACGCCATGGCAATAGGTCCGGTAATAGGTCTTCGAATAAAGCCTTTAACAGAAGGCCTGTTATTCTGAAAAAAAATTGCACAAGTATATCTGATTTGTACTTTCGCTAAAGTTATTTGACACAAGACATGCTATTTCAAATTGGGCGATGATAGGTTTATCCCCGGCGACGCCTTATTCACGAATATTTTATTGGAATTTTTTGCCGATCATACTTCCGCCTTCCAGCCTTATTGATTCATAATCTCTAATTTTAATACTACGTGAGATATTGGGCATAATGTAATCTCCTTATAAAGCATAGGAACTACGAAAGTCCTATTTGCATCCGTCAAGAAAATCAAAGTGGCCACCAAATGCAGACCGGCGATTCAAGGGCAACGAAACTTATACAAATCACAGAGGTATATGAGGGAAATCTTTTGAAACAAAAAACTCAAAACTGATCAGACAGTTTTTGAGAAAATGGCCATCGAAGTTCAAAATTGAGGGTTTTCGACAAAAATGGCCGCCATTTTGAGAAAAAAAAGAAAATTAAATAACTAAAAAATACCTTTTATATTTCGAGGTATATATTTCTCAAATTTTCAGAAAAATTGGACCGTAAACTTCAAAGATAAAAAATTAGCCCAAGGGCTAAGACAGGTTGCCGGACAATATATAATACCTATATTTTGTCCCGTGGCCTTGAAAATAAGGCCACGGTCAAATTTAAAGTCACGAGAGTATTCAGCATATATGATTTCCTATATGTTCACAACTGCTTACTAAGCTGTAAATTCAGTAAGAAGACAGATTTTAGTCATTATGTCTTGTCACATAATGAAAATGGAATCGAAATCAAATTAAAGGTGTCTACAACAGGATCCTAAGTTGTTAATTTGATAATAAACAAGATATTAGCTAAGTTGTCCTGTGAGACCTTGAAAATGAAGTCAAAGGTCAAATTCAGGGTCACGACAATATCCAGCATATATAAATTCCTATCAGTCCACAATTGATTCTCAAGTTGTAAAGTCGATGATAAGCGAGATATTAGTCATTTTCTTCTTTGACCTTGGAAATGAGGTCAAAGGTCAAACCAGGGTCATCAGAATATTCGGCGTATGTCATTTCCTATATGTCCACAATTCATTCCTAAGCTGTAGAGTCAATAGTAAGCGAGATATTAGATATTTCGTGCCTGACCTTGAAAATTAGGTCAAATGCCAAATTCAAGGTCATCGAAATATTCGGCATACATCATTTCCTATACGTCCACAATTTAGTCCCAAGCTGTAAAGTGGATAACAAGCGAGATATTAGCTGTTTTGTTCTTTGACCTGGAAAATGAGGTCAAAGGTCGAATTCAAGGTCATCAGAATATTCGGATTATATCATTTCCTATATGTGCACAATTGATTCCTGAGCTGTAAAGTCGATAATAAGCGAGATATTAGCCATTTTGTGCTCTGACCTTGAAAATGAGGTCAAAGGTCAAATTCAAGGTCATGACAATAATCAGCATATATCATTTCCCATGTGTCCATAATTGATTCCTAGTCTCTAATCTCAATACTAAGTGAGATATTAGGCATCATGTGTCCCGTTATAAAGCATAGGAGAATTTAACATGGAAAAGTCCCATTTGGGACCCGTCGAGAAAATGAAAATGGCCGCTACATGCAGACTTGAATTCTGGGGCAACGAAACCTAAACACATCACACAAGTATATGAGAGCAATCTTTTGAAATGAAAATCTCAAAACTGTCTGAACAGTTTTTGAGAAAATGGCCGCAAAAGTCAGAAATTGGCCGTTTTTTGGCGAAAATGGCCGTCATTTTGAAAAAAATGCGAAAATCAAAAAATTAGCCCAAGGGCTAAGAAAGCTTATATATATTTTAGAAATTGGTATTTTGTTCCGTGACCTTGAAAATAAGTTCATTGGACACGATAATATTAAGCATATGTCATTTCTAGTATGTCCACAACTGATTTGTAAGCTGTAAAGTCAATAATAAGCGAGATATTAGCTATGATGTCCTGTGACCTTGAAAATGAGGTCAAAGGCCGAATTCTAGGTCATAGCAATATTCAGCATATCATTTCCAATATGTTCATAATTGATTCCTAAGCTGTAAAGTCGATAAAAGCAAGCTATTAGCCATTTTGTCCTGTGACCTTGAAAATTAGGTCGAAGGTGAAGTTCAAGGTCATGACATGTTCAGAATATATCATTTTCTATATGTCCACAATTGATTGCTAAGTTGTAAAGTCGATAAAAAGCGAGATATTAGCCATTTCGTTCTCTGACCTTGAAAATGAGGCCAAAGGTCAAATTCAAGGTCATAGCAATATTCAGCATATATCATTTCCTATATGTTCATAATTGATTCCTAAGCTGTAAAGTCGATAATAAGCGAGATATTAGCCATTTTGTCCTGTGACCTTGAAATGAGGTCAAAGGTCAAGTTCAAGGTCATGACAATGTTCAGAATATATCATTTTCCCTATGTTCACAATTGATTGCTAAGCAGAAAAGTCGATAATAAGTGGGATATTAGCCATTTTGTCCTGTAATCCTGAAAATGAGGTCAGAGGTCAAATTCAAGGTCACGATAATATTCAGCATATATCATTTTCTATATGTCCACCATTGATCCCTCAGCTGTGAAATCGATAATAAGTGAGATTTTAGCCATTTTGTCCTGTGACCTTGAAAATGAGGTCGAAGGTCAAAATCACCGTCATCAGAATAGTCAGCATATATCATTTCCTATATGTCCACAATTGATTCCTAAGCTGTAAAGTCGATAATAAGCGCGATATTAAACATTTTGTGCTCTGACCTTGAAACTGAGGTCAGAGGTCAAATTCAAGGTCACGAGAATATTCAGCATATATCATTTCCTATATGTCCACAATTGATCCCTAAGCTGTAAAATCGATAATGAGTGAGATATTAGCCATTTTGTCCTGTGACCTTGAAAATGAGGTCAAATGTCAAATTCAAGGTTATCAGAATATTCGGCATATATCATTTCCTATATGTCCACAATTGATTCCTAAGCTGTAAAGTCGATAATAGGCGAGATATTGGCCATTTTGTGCTCTGACCTTGAAACTGAGTCAGTGGTCAAATTCAAGGTCACGAGAATATACAGCATAGATCATTTCCTATATGTCCACAATTGATCCCTAAGCTGTAAAATCGATGATAAGTGAGATTTTAGCCATTTTGTCTTGTGACCTTGGAAATGAGGTCAAAGGTCAAATTCAAGGTCATCAGAATATTCGGCATATATCATTTCCTATATGTCCACAATTGATTCCTAAGCTGTAAAGTCGATAATGAGCGAGATATTAGACACTTTGTGCTCTGACCTTGAAACCGAGGTCAGAGGTCAAATTCAAGGTCACGAGAATATTCAGCATATATCATTTCCTATATGTCCACAATTGATTCCTAGTCTCTAATCTCAATATTAGGTGAGATATTAGGCTTAATGTGTCCCATTATAAAGCATAGGAGAATTTAACATGGGAAAGTCCCATTTGGGCCGGGTTTGGGCCAAAAATGGCCCACTTCGAGCGATTCGAGGCGAACAAAATTCATACATGCACAGGGGTACATATGAGGAGTGTTATGCATCAATAAGAAAAAAAAGTTACTGAACAGGTTTGGAGAAAACGACCGTCAAAGTCTAAAATTGGCCATTTTTCGACTATAATGGCCGCTCTGACCTCGAAACCGAGGTCAGAGGTCAAATTCAAGATCACGAGAATATTCAGCATATATCATTTCCTATATGTCCACAATTGATTCCTGGTCTCTAATCTCAATATTAAGTGAGATATTAGGCATAATGTGTCCCATTATAAAGCATAGGAGAATTTAACATGGAAAAGTCCCATTTGGGACCCGTCGAGAAAATGAAAATGGCCGCTACACGCAGACCGGCGTTTCAGGGGCGACGAAACCTATACACATCACAGAGGTATGTGAGAGCAATCTTTTGAAATAAAAATCTCAAAACTGTCTGAACAATTTTTGAGAAAATGGCCGCCAAAGTCAGAAATTGGTCGTTTTTCGACGAAAATGGCCGCCATTTTGAAAAAAATGCGAAAAAAACAAAAAAAAAATAACCCCCTCTTGAAATATAACCCCCTCTTGAAATAAAATTTCAGAAAGATCTGATTGTAAACTTTAAAGATAAAAATGTGGACAGACGACGCCGACGACGCCGACGACGGTCGATGGACGCAACGCCATGCCAATAGGTTATCGGACCATAGGTCCGGTAACCTAAAAACAAAATATAACCCCCTTTTGAAATATTTTTAGATATTTTTGTGCAAAATTTCAGAAAGATCTGATTGTAAACTTTAAAGATAAAAATGTAGACGGACGACGCCGACGACGACGGACGACGGACGCAATGCCATGCCAATAGGTTATCGGACGATAGGTTCGGTAACCTAAAATGTGGACGGACGATAGACGACGGACGCAACGCCACGGCAATAGGTTATCGGACCATAGGTACGGTAACTAAACCATGTCTCCCGGACAAATTCTTACGCAATTCCTGTTATTCTGTAGCTTCACCAACTTCACAAGTATTTACAGTGTATCTTTGACACAAACTGCGAGGTATACAAGAAGAAAATGTGAGAAAGTGTGAACGGAAAGCATGCCCAGTACGACATGTGCATTCGGGCCTCAGACACACACGATATGCCTGGCATATGGAAGCGTATTGGGGACATGACACACAAGATGTACATGGCCTATGGAAGCGTATTGGCGACATGACACACAAGATATCATCCGTTCAGACGCATTAGTAATTCTCCCAAGTGCATTTACCAAAAAATACATTTAACTAACGCTTCTGGTCTGTTTGGAATCATTTTGTGGCACGTCCTTGCATGCATGCTATGCATGCATTACTGCCATACTAATTGATAAAAATTAACCCAAGGGCTAAGATAGGTTAATTTTAGTTGAAACACGACAGGTGAGATATGACGTTCAGACTAACCAATCAAGGTCATCTTCGTGAACTTCAATGTCATAATTGAGTGTGCAGCATATAACCTTGTATTCATGTATGTTCAAAATACAAATACAATGTCTATCTACAAGTCTTTCGTCTATAGATTAAATTTACACATTTCTTTTTGGACGTTACACTGAGATATAGCACTCAATGTCATCTGAGGTAAAGTTCAAGATCACCAAAAGATGTGGTATATATGACTTCCAATTCCAGCTATACCTACAAACATTTTTTGGCTGTAGACGCCAATTTACACTCTCAAGGGGCCTTTTAAGCAATTCAAAGCACTCCACCTTTATACACAATGTCAGGGACCCCAATTAGCATGTTTTATAATAAAAATCTCACAACTGATCAGATAATTTTGAAGAAAAACGACCAAAAATTAAATTTGGGGCCTTTTGAGCAATTCAAGGCACTCCATCTTGATACACAATGTACACAAAAACTCCAATTACTATGTTTTGAAATAAAAATCTCAAAAGTGATCAGATAGTTTCCGATTAAAGACAAACAAGGTGCAACTTTGGGCATTTTTCGACCCAAAAATGGCTGTTTTGACCTTTCAAGGTCATCTGAGGTCAAATTCAAGGTCACCACTAAAGTCGCCATACATGGATAGATAGATAAATAGATTATACTGACGTAACCCTGTAAGGGAACTTGCCTTACCACCATCCGACCAACTTTGGTCCGCGATATATTGGTGGCGCGTCGCCGCAGTGCAGCGCCTGGCATATTTTTGGTTCCCGTGTATGTATGTAGTGTATGGACGGGATTTTCTGGTGTACTGCATTGTTGGGTATTTGTAGCGCGGCCCATGACAGATCCAGGTACGCCTAGTGAACTAGGTTTCTGCCCCTTCACCACCGCCGATACACCGAGTGCAGCAGTCTACAATGTATCACCTGGTTACCATATTAGTGTCCGCTCCAGGCCGACGGACTGAGAAGTGAGGGTAACCCTTGATCCGCTGAGTGAATTTTGATCGCCGAGAGCGGGGCTCGAACCCACCAACGACGAACATTGAAATCCCTTCAGCAGCGGGGGAACGACTTAGTGCGTTGCGCCACGGCCACATGACTTCCATTTAAAAGTGCCAATTTCTAAGCTCTATCTTCAGGCGTTCTAGGAGTACAGTTATGGCAGCTCCCATTACGAAGGATAGGTTACCGGACAATATATAATATGGTCATGGTCAAATTTAAAGTCACGAGAGTATTCAGCATACCGGAAGTATATGATTTCCTGCATATATCATTTCCTATCTGTCCACGATTGATTCTCAAGCTGTAAAGTCGATAATAAGAGAGATATTAGCCTTTTTGTTCTTTGACCTTGAAAATGAGGTCAAAGGTCAAATCGAACGACATCACAATATTCCGCGTATATCATTTCCTATATGTCCACAATTGATTCCTAAGCTGTAAAGTCGATAATAAGCGAGATATTAGCCATTTTGTCTTGTGACCTTGAAAATTAGGTCAGAGGTCAAATTCAAGGTCACGAGAATATTCAGCATATATCATTTCCTATATGTCCACAATTGATTCCTAATCTCTAATCTCAATATTAAGTGAGATGTTAGGCAAAATGTGTCCCATTATCAAGCATAGGAGAATTTAACATGGGAAAGTCCCATTTGGCCGAGTTTGGGCCCAAAATGGCCCACTTCGAGCGATACAAGGGCAACGAAACTTATACACGGCACAGGAGTACATATGAGGAGTGTTATGCATCAATAAGAAAAAAAGTTTCTGAACAGATTTTGAGAAAACGACCGCCAAAGTCCAAAATTGGCCTTTGTTCGTCAAGAATGGCCGCCATTTTGAGAAAAATGCGAAAATCAAAAAACTACCTCCCTCTCAAAATATTTTTAGGCATTTTTGTGCAAAATTTCAGAAAGATTCGATGATAAACATTAAAGATAAAAATGTAGACGGACGACGACGACGACGACGGACGACGGACGACGGACGACAGACGCAACCCCACGGCAATAGGTTATCGGACCAAAGGTCCGGTAACCTAAAAATTAATGGCACGTGGCTTTTTTAAATAGTATCATAGCTAATAATTGACTTTCTAGTTATGAGACTGGAGGTGAATAGATCTTACCATATGCTTGACTTACCATATATGCTTGACTTACCATATGCTTGACTTTCTTCCCTGTATAAATTAAAATACATTAAAGACATAGTAGCAAGGTACCATTATATGGTTTTATTCCTGTTCATATCAAGACATTGTGGACATTTAGTGAAAAAACAGGGTGTTTGCGTCAATTGGTAACTAATAACAGTGACATGTAATGGAGTTTATCACACACTATAAACTACAATGCTACAGGACCCAAAAAGGTGTGATAACCTTTTCTGTATCACCCTACTTCAAATTATTCTGTATCACTCGCTGAGCCACATCGGGCCGAAACTACTTTTTTTACTGCGGATTACGTGAAGATCGTTATTACGTAAAAGAACAATGTGAAGTCATATATATGAAAACGATCTTAGCAACCGAAAGTCACCAAGCCGACTTGAGATTTTTTAACATCACAGCAAGCAATTAAATTAATATTATTATATTAATAATCATTCACAATGTTCGTATGATCTACGACAATTATATTAGAATTATGTCTGAACAGTTGTGTGTGATAAAATAAAAACCACGCTCGTGTGTTTTCCGCAAAAAGATATCGGTCTCGTTTGGTCTGGCGGATGAACACAGAATACACTCGTCCTTCGGACTCGTGCATCCTGAATTCATCCGCCAGACCAAACTCGACCGATATCTTTTTGCGGAAAACACACTCGCATGGTTTTATATATGTATTGAGCCATTATTGCAATCGCCTTCTCCAGCCGATGTAAGAAATAGCTTCGGCAATTTCCGTAATCGTGACGTCAGTTGAGGCAGAAAGTGCTTTGATGGCTCGCCGAAAACGTAAAATACGTAATTTGGTGGCCAGCTCAAAGAAAGAAAATCACTTCAAAATGCATGCGATTCAACAGAAAACACGCAAAAACCAGCAAATACTGGATATCTTGCAGTTCAACAAACCTCCGTTCTGGGTGAATAAATAGTACTGATTCTAAATATCAAGACAAGAAATGCCGTATTTCTGCCATCTCACCCCTTCACTTGAATTGTCAAACATACATCAGGGGAATGAATATGCAACATGCTGTTTATCTGGCTGGCTACATGTACTTTCAGGTCTGCCTCAACTGACGTCACCAACCACGTGACCAACACTAAAATCAGGATCAAAATCTTCGGCAATTTACGGAAGGAGTGCCTATTTGGTTCAATATCTCGAAGCCAATTGTTTGTATTTGTAAAATTCGTTCGAATTTATTGAAAACTATTCAAAATAGACTAAATGAAAACACTTTCATCGGCATGCTACTAGGTCTTTAAAGGTCAAATGATGTTTTGCGAAGACAAATTCCCCTGAAGACTAAATATAATAGACACATTCGGACGCCCTCGACCGCAAGTCGAGCCAACTCCGTGAGACGGGGGATGGGGGGTCAAGCCAACTCCAGGGTGAGGGGGGCGGGAGTTAAGCCAACTCCCGGGAGAGGGGGGGGGGAGTAGTCCCGCCAATTCGGGGGGGGGGGGGGGTGTCAAGCCAACTCCGGGGGGCAGGGGGGGGGATCAAGCCAACTCCGGGGGACGGGTGATGGGGGGGGGGGGTGAAGCCAACTCCAGGGTGAGGGGGGCGGGAGTTAAGCCAACTCCCGGGAGAGGGGGGGGGGGGGGGTAGTCCCGCCAATTCGGGGGGGGGGGGGGGGGAGAGTTTCAGTAAATTTGGCATATTAGATGGGGAATTCATCCTCTTGTAAGGGTATAGCCCAAACTATCTTTCGTGACGATATATAGTATGCACCTCGAAAACGCCTTTAAATGGGCGTGCAAGCTCTGTGGCAGAGATTCACACACACTTACGATGCCGGCCAACCTATTTCTATTAAATAAAAACACGTTCACCAAACTTTTCAGAAATTTATATGTAGCGATAGGTCTGTAATTGGCATCGAACTTTGGGCTGGGAGAATTTTAATTTATCCAAAATCAATTTCTTCAATCTCCGAATGGTATAAAACGGTATGCACACCACGTCAGTGATACCTGCAGTTTGGGTTCCTCTCGTGAGCTAGTCCCGCCTCCATCCAGCACGTCAATCTGTACCAGTGTCTGGGGATCATCCGCTCCCGAACTCGACAGGACGCCTGCAAACAGGGATGAGATATATTGTAACTGGGGACTATGTAGAATCATAGAACTCAAGGCCAGGCGAGTTGATACAAGCTTGTACAACGTTCGTTTTGTGACTATACAGACAATCTCTACATTTCCCAGCAGTTCAGTTACAGTACACTTGCCTTTTCTGACAGAAATGTCCACTTTGGGGAGGTCGGGTGCGCCCGGGGACTGGAGCTGTCCGTGGGAGATTGTTGAGCCTCCCTCCGTGACCTTGACATTGACCTTTGTGCGTCCTTCTTCATTCATGGTGTCGTGTGACGCTCACTGGTTGAGCTCCTGGCGTCCAGCTATAAAAATACAACCAACCAACGTGAGGTCTGAAACATGAATCGTGAACTGAACAGTTGTTTGAGACTGAAGATTATGCGATTTGTTTCATAGTGATATATACGGTGGCTGATACGTGACATTGTAAGAAACGTATTTCTTTCAAAGAATAGGCCTGGCTCGTACATGATTGACATAAATCATGCGGGAATAACATTACTTTTGCATAAATAACAACGTTTACACACTGTCAGAAAAAACTTCACTCATGCAGAAAAAAAAATTACTTACGTAGAAATAACAATAACTATGCAGAGAACAATTATTTAGGCGCAAATAACAATGTAGGGTTATGGTGAAATTGTCTTGTACGCTTTGTACGGTATATACAGAAAAGAAACCAAAGGCCCACTTTGAGGAGGTCAAGTGTATGGTATATTGTATATGAAGAATATACACAATATCTCACAATATTGCGTTTTTGGGTGCTCAACAGAAAGCTTCTCGATTATAGCATCATGTCCTTATATGGACATTGTCTTTACATCGAAAAATCATCAACGATCATGGAAAATTCACGTGTTGATGTATAAGTAATAATATTCCCGAGTAAGTTATGTCAATCATGTACAAAAAAATATTAAAAAAAAATAATAATAATTTCACTCATCAGCCACTGTAAACATTATGTAAATTTGGACTAAGACTTTGTTTAAGTTTTGGCAGTACTTGTACTCGCTAAAGCATGACAAGCATCACAACATCAGAGCTAAAGTTTAGGCTTGTGGTCACGTGGTGCGACAATGTAAACAAATGTAAACAATTTTGAACAGAGCTATGATATAAATTACAGTGATGTAATAGATCAAGGCTGTTTCAGAGTAATAGGTCTTCTTGACATACTACACCAAACTGAAACCGCGGAAAAATACATTATTTACCTGGTATATTATATAAAACTGAGATGAAGGGGGTTAAAGCTCCTGTTGCCAAAGAATATGTCGAAAAAAGATTTTTGTACTGAGAATAAGGTTATAATGAAAATGTAACTCATGAAAATATTAAGTACATGGGCCCAACGAGAACTTAAAAATATTAAGTACATGGGCCCATACGAGAATTTGTTGAGAAGTATTGATGATTTTGTTTTAGTTGTTTTCAAATTAATCCCTGGTGCATGAACAGATGTATTTCGCTGAACACATTGACTCATGCATTTCGAATACTGATACAAGTTTGAGAGGTATCACAGAAAATGAGGTCAAGGTCAAACTCAAGGTCACCAGAGAATACGGCATACCGGTATATCATTTCCTATGTGTTCGCGATTGATTTCCAAGCTATAATGTCGATTAGAAACGAGATATTAGCCATTTTGTCATACGACCTTGGAAATTAGGTCAAAGCTCAAATTCCTGGTCACGAGAATTTTCGCATATATCATAGTACACATTTTTCACGATTGATTCTGACTTAATCTCAATATTCAATTAGATATAAGGAATAATGTGACACAATTTAAAGTAAAGGAGAATTTAACATGAGAAAGTCCCATTCGGGCCAACTTAGGACCCAAATGGCCCACTTCGAGTGATTGAAGGGAAACGAAATGAAACACATAACAAGGGTGTACATAAGGAGTCTTAAGCACCAATAAGAAAAAAGTTACAGAACAGATTTTGAAAAACGAACATCAAAGACCAAAAATGGCCATTTTTCCTTTAAAAAATGGCCGCCATTAGGAAAAGAATTACAAAAATCAGCCAGAGGGCTAAGATAGGTTACCAGACAATGGTAAATTGACAAAGTCCAAAAAACCTTCAGCTGAATGGCCATTCGGAAGTCTTCATTTGAAGATGTCATTTGAAAATCAGTTTGTAGCCACTATCGCATATATCAATACACAAAGTTTCAAAAGATTCCATCAAGCAGCCTCAGAAGAGAAGACGTCTGGGAATGGACAAGTCTAGAATGTAGTGTCAAAGCTGGCCACCATTACGAAAAGTATGCAAAAATGAACAAATTGAAATATACATCCCTCTTGGATGTACATGTATTTTTTATCATTTTGTTAAAAATTTCAGAGATATATGACCGTAAACTTCAAAATTCCCATTTTGATTAGATGGTATTTTTCTTCAAAGTTGAATTAATTTGCTACAAAAAATTAAGGAGAATTTCAAAATTCTAAACATATCAGTTTGGGGGATTATCCCTCAGTATCAACATACGAAGTTTAAAAAATTCCATCAAACGGTCTCGTGGCAGAAGACATTTGAAAATTGCCAAGTCCAAAACCGAACGATGTTTGTCAAAATTGGCTGTCTTTCTGGAAATAATGTGAAAATGTCAAAAACCAAAAATACCCCATTCTTGCAGTATTTTTCAGTATTTTTATTCGGAATTTCAGGAAGATTAGAATGTAAACTGTTTTCTGTAGATCTGTTGTGAGACTATTCCATAGTATCAGCATGCAACGTTTCAGAAGATCCAAGTGGTCTTGGATGAGAAGATGTTTGAATAAGTCCAAAATGGGAAGTTTTTTTTTGGACGAAAATGGTCGCCATTTTGAAAATAATGCAAAAATTGATAACACAAAAATGCTCTCTCTTGCAGTATTTTTCAGTATTTTGATACAAATTTTCAGAAAGATTCGATTCTAAACTTTGAAGATATTTTTTTTTTAATTATTAATAATTGGCATTTTTTAAGGTAAAAATATTGCCCAAAACATTTGAAGGAAAAATTCAAAATTATAAAAAAATCAGTTTGTGGTGACTATCCCATAGTATCAGCATACATCGTTTCAGAAGATGCCATCTAATGGTCTTGAAGGAGAAGATGTCTGAATATTGCAAGATCCAAAATCGGACGTTTATCGACGAAAATGGCCGCCATTTTTACAGTAATGTGAAAATCGAAAAACTAAAAAATACCTTCCTCTTGAGATATTTTTCAATATTTTTGTGCATAATTTCAGGAAGATTCCAGTGTAAACTTTAAAGATAAAAATGTGGACGACGGACGCAACTACATGCCAATAGGTTATCAGACTAATGGTCTGGTAACCTTAAAAACATCTCTCTTGAAATATTCTCAAGCAACATTCCAGAAAAGTTCGATCGTAAACGTTAAAGATAAAAATGTAGATGGATGACGACGGACGACAATGACAGACAACAGATGCAACGTCATGGCAATAAGTTATCATACCAAAGATCTGGTACCCTAAAGTTTAGCGCAAGGGTTAAGGAAGGTTACCGGAGAAACAGTGTTAGGCAAAAAATCTTTTTGCAGATTATTGCTGCTTTGACATATCAATTTCACTGAAAGTCAAGTTCAAGGTCACCAAATGCTCCACCTGATGTGACTGCCTGTAGGGCCAAGATCTGATGAATCACACCTGAGCTCATATACAAGTATTCTGCCTGCAGCAGTCAGTTCACATTATTCACATCGAATATTACCACTCAAGGACATCTTAGGTCAAGTTCAAGGTTACCAAAAGATGCTCCATATGAGACTTCCTGTATGCTTATACTACAAACTTGGAATCTATGCACACGTGTATTTCTAGCCTTTCTGGTCTATGTATCGGGCCTAATGAGCAATTTTAGGTGCTCCATCTCCAAATACAATATCGAGTATAACCATCAGCACCAGAGAGTTTATGAGGAAAATCAGCGAAAAGGCTAAGAAAGTTTCCTAGTCCATTGACCCTGAAAATAAGATCACTGGTTAAATTCAAGGTCGAAAGAGTATTCAACATATATCATTTCTTATATGTCTAAAATTAATTGCTTTACTGTGAATTCGACAATGAAAGAGATATAAGCCATTTTGTGCTCTGACCTTGGAAATGAAATCAAAGGTCAAATTCAAAATCATCAAAATATTCGGCGTATATCATTTCCTATTTGTCCACAATTTATTCCCAAGTTGTACAGCAAGATGCTAGCCATTTTGTTCTGTGTTCTGAAAATTAGGTCAATTTCATCCTGTGACATTGAAAATGAACAAAATTAAAGGACATCAAAATATTCAGCATGTTTAATGTATGTTCACAATTGATTCTTAAGCTGTAAAGTTGATAATGAGCAAGATATTAGCCATTTTGTGCTCTGATCTTGAAAATATATATTCAGCATACACCTATATGTGCACAATTGATTCCTAAACTGTAAAGTCAATAATAAGCAAGATATTAGCCATTTGTGCTCTGACCTTGAAAATGAGGTCAAAGGTCAAATTTAAGGTCATCAAAATATTCGGCATACATCATTTCCTATATGTTCACAATTTACCCCCAAGCTGTAAAGTCGATAGTGAGCAGCCCTTTTCTGCTCTGATCTTGGAAACAAGGTCAAAGGTCAAATTCAAGGTCATCGAAATATATATGATATCGGCGTATATCATTTCCTATATGTCCACAATTGATTCCTAAGTTGTGAAGTCGATAAGAGGGGATATTATAGTGCAGGTTCTTAGCTCATAATTTTGGACGAATTGTTCACATTGTGATAAAAGCATGAAACTTTGCAGAGGGGTAGATTATCACTCACTGATCAATATAAGCTAGGGAGCCATTCTCAATATGGCTTGTGGCGGATATGGCAGCCATTTTTCTTTTTGCAGTAAATCGACCTAAAACGGCCTGTTTGAGAAATCGGTTATTTCTACCTGTCCATGTCAAATATTATCCAATATCAACAAAATTGGTATCAAACTGACCGGAATAACAAGTCCAACCCACTTATAACAGAAAAAGATAATTATATCGAACATTCTACAGCTATATGTCCAAAAAACAGTTTTTTGCTTGAATTTTAACAAATTATCTATGTATCTCGTAGTCGGTGTGCCTGCACCCCCTCAACGCATGATCATCTGAAATAATTTTTTTTAGTTAGATTTCATCCTATTATTGAATATTAGAGATATTCCAGAGACCCACCAATGGTTGAAAATGGTTGTTTTGGGCCTTCTCCAAAATGGCCACCATCGAAAATGCCGAAATTATGTTTTTGGGCCATAACTCGGCTTCTATTGCAGGTAGAGACATGGTTTTGGTGTCTATACCCATGTTTTTGATACTGGGGAATCCAATTCTGTCATTACTGGGTACCTGTGTCTGTTGGTTGCTTCAGTCTGTCTGACACGGTGCGAATGATATGTGTAGAAACCCTGAGAGGGGACCAGATTGATAGTGAAAGCAGTTCCATTCCCACATAACAAGCTCAGAAGATAAGAATCAATTTACAGAAATAGTGAATTCCTGGACACATGATTTGATGATGAATGCGACGCTTGCTTGTAGTCATTAAAAAAGAGTGCAGTTTTCTGTCATTTGACCTGGTAAGAAAGTCAAAAATGCACATGAACCAGTATTTGGGGTCTGCAGAAGCCATCTTTATTAGTTGTAAATGTAATACAATACCTTTTCACTTCACGGAAAACGAGGGAAATCCAAGATGGCTACCAAAGCCAATAGATAATTGTTGAATATAAGCAAGGTCTATGCATAATAATTATCAGTATTGGAACTGAACAGTCTAATAATAGACTCACAAATCCTGTAATTTCCCTTCTATTGCATTGTAATCATGCCACAATAAAATGCCAGTAAAGTTCCCTATCATTCTTTGATCGTTTTATCAGCTGTCATGAACATGGGAATGGTCCCTGCCTCAACACCCACCAGTTTTGTTCTGCGTGGCAAATGAAGCATGGTCATTGTTGAAAAGCTTTCCTGTTGACACAGTAGCATAATCGTGCTGATGTGTTTAATACAATAAAAATGATTACTCCTCATGTATGGCACAGAAATATATGTAATTCTTTGTGCAGCACGGTATGACAGTGAACTGAAAACAATGCAGTAGCTCCGGACAAATTAGTCTAAATAACAATTACACAGCAAATAAGTATTGGTATATATATGGTCATTCCAACTTGGATCTTCTGGATTCGCAAGGTGAACTATATTTTGTGCAGTGGCATTTGACACAAAGGTTAAAGACATCCTTGAAAAAAAGGCATTATGGTCTAGATGGGAACCATCTTTGTTGTCTGTTTCAGTTCATCCATGGTCTGTGGTGTTTTGAACAGCCCTCACTGGTTAATGGGCTCTAGTGCGTGTCCTTTATTGGAGGTCTTCTGGTATGTTGTTCTAGCACATCACTTGTTTCAAGAATTCATCACATATGACTGATCTTTTGAAAGAGAACCTTCATCCCGACAAGGTCAACGTTGATGTCATCAGTGATAAATTCATGATCCTATTTCATGCATTCACTGGATCTGACAGCGCGTCCCCCTTCATATGTTAGTATCATCTGAGCTGAGACGATGCAATTGGTCTGTGATGATGCAATTGTTCTGTGGACTGTCCTTCCTTGAATCTATTATTTATGATATCAACATATTATTTATGACCTCGTAAGCACAGGGACTAGAGCCCATTAACCACTAGGGGTTGTTCAAAACCCTACAGGGCATGGATAGAATGAGAAAGACGTCAAAAATTTTCCCATGTTAACCACAATATCTTGTTTCAGGGATGTCATTGTTCTTGATGTCAAATGTCATTGCACAAACCCTTGTCAATTTTGCGAATGCAAAAAGGTCTAACTTGGAATGTATACATGTAAATGACATTCCAAATTTGCCGTGTAATCATTTTTGAGCCCAAAGTGCCGTTAAGCTTTATTTCGGCTTCTTCTTCTGAGCTTGATATGTGGGACTGGAACTGCTTTTACTACCAATCTGGCCTCTTTTAGGATTTCTACTCATATCAGTCGCACCATGGTTGGAAATGTGCTTTTCGCCAGTTTCAATGTCAGCCATTCGTAATTCCGAAGCAATCAACAGTCACAGGTATTTAGCATTGATAATATTGGATTCCCCAATATCAAAAACATAGGTAAAGACACCAAAACTATGTCTCTACCTGCAACAGAAGCTGAGATATAGCCCAAAACATGATTTCAGAGTTTTCAACGGCGGCCAGTTTGAAAACGGCCCAGAAAACCATATTTGCCAGCGATGGGTCTCTAGAAACAGTATTAATAATCAGTAATATGTTTGAAGTTAACTGAAAAAATAATTTCAGAAAATCATCGGGGGGAGGAGGAGGAGAGGATGCAGGCATACCTATCATACATGGCCGATCCGTGAATAATTTGCAAAATTCAAGCAAAAGACTGGGTTTTTTTACATATTGCTGCAGAACATTCAATATAATTATCTTTTTTCATTATAAGTGAGTTAGCCTTGTTATTCCGGTCAGTTTGATACCAATTTTGTGGATATTGGATAATATTTGACAGGCATAAGTAGAAATAACAAATTTCGCAAACCGGCCGCTTGAAGTCGAATTACTGCAAAAAGAAAAATGACTGCCATATCCGCCACAGGCCATATTGAGAATGGCTCCCTAGCTTATATTGATCAGTGAGTGATACTCGAACCCTCTGCAAAGTTTCATGCTTTTATCACAATGTGAACAATTTTTTTGCTAAGAACCTGCACTATTAGCCCTTTTGTCCTGTGACCTAAAAAATTAGGTCAAAGGTCAAATTCAAGGTCACGAAAATATTCAGCATATATCATTTTCCATATATCCACAATTGATTCCTATCTCTAATCTCAATATTAAATTAGATATTCGCGTGATTCAAGGACAACGAAGCTTACACACGTCTCAAAAGTACATAAGGGGAATCTTTTGAAACAAAAATATCAAAACTGTCTAACAGTTTTTGAGATAGTAACCGCCAATATCGGAAATTGGCCGTTTTCGAAAATCCAAAAGCTTCAGGCATATCCAGCAGGAGGAACACAACTGGCGGCTATCAAGTGGTACCTTCTCCCCATCAAGACATCGACGTGAGGAGTACCACTGGGCGCCATATTAGGCCACGTTATTTCCTGATTTATGTGAACGATTTGCAATTGATCATCTCATGCAAAGTCTTATTTTATGCGGAGGACACTGTCATCATGGTATCAGGTGAAAATGTCCTGGAAATCGAAAAACGATAACAACGGAACTCACATGAGGGACTGGTTAATCGATAATAAAATGTTCCTTCATTTAGGAAGGAAATCCGACCTACAGATCGCCTGTGCAGGGAAGTATCAATATATACAAGTAAGCGTCAGGAAATGCAGTAAGAGACATGTAAGGGCACCGGGGAATTTTCTTGAGTCTGGACTTCTGAAGTCATGACCTACTGCAAATATAATCACAGTGTTACCACTCTTGTGGATAACAAAATCAAGGACTTTCCAGACCTAAAACGGAACAATTTCCATATCGGTTCATTTCCAAACCCCTACAACTCCCAATCTCGCAAACCAAAAAATAATGTTATGCACGATAACTCTAAAATATACATTCAACACGCCTATACTTATATTGACATCTATGTATGCACTGATGTTGACTTGCAATCAACATTTTGGCTGAAATATTTTGTAACTACGGTGGCTGATAAACGACATGGTTAAATTGTTTTGGGGAATTAAATCCACCCTGGTAGAAAATGAGCTAACTACCTGGAGAAAATGTCTACATCGACGGAGGAAAGGTTAAATCCAGGGAGGGAAGTATAAATCCAGAGAGGAAAGTTTAAATCCGCGAAGGAAAGGTTAAATCCGCGGAGGAAAGGTTAAATCCGCGGAGGAAAAGTTAAATCCGCAGAGGAAAGGTTAAATCCGCGCAGGAAATGTTAAATCCGCAGAGGAAAGGTTAAATCCGCGGAGGAAAGGTTAAATCCGCGAAGGAAATGTTAAATCCGCGGAGGATTGGTTAAATCCGCAGAGGAAAGGTTAAATCCGCGGAGGAAAGGTTAAATCCGCAGAGGAAATGTTAAATCCGCGGAGGAAAGGTTAAATTCGCGGAGGAAATGTTGAATCCGCGGAGGATAGGTTAATTCCGCGGAGGAAAGCTTAAATCCGCGAAGGAAATGTTAAATCCGCGGAGGAAAGGTTAAATCCGCGGAGGAAAGGTTAAATCTGCGGAGAAAAGGTTAAATCCGCGGAAGAATGGGTATATTCGATGTACAGCTACATGTGATGTACTCTAGTGGGGTGATGACAAACAAGTATAGGCCTACAACGCAGCAGCAATGGATGCGCATGGCGTGAAAAGTGTAAGAGAGGTAAGTGACAGACTGTATAGATTGCGTTTTATTACCGTGTCACTTTTGAGTACGGTGTCCTGTGTATAATAGGCCTGATCAACATTGCAGGTGTGTGAATTTCTCAGCCAGAGAGGTGTAGAGCAGGATGTCATACACAACTTCCAAAGAAACAAGGTAGGCCAAAGGCAATGTGATCATGTGAACTGGCCGTACGTTCACATGCATAGGCCTACATGTTTCCCGAGGGGAAACAATGGACCTATCATCTTTCGAGCGTCACTATTTCGCATGAAATCCCCACCGCAGGCTTTTGCCAACACTGAGCGCAGTGAGCTGGCCTCATCTTTCTTTTTACGGAGTTGCTACAGCGACCGTGATCAAGACCCGGTGCGACATGCGACATGCGAGAAGCGACATGCGACAACGGACAAGCGACTTAGCTCTACTAGCACATAGCCCTATAAATTTACAATTAAAATACAGAAAAATGACGAATGATAATTGCCCGAAGATACCAATCATTAGATAGAGAGCCTAATTGCCGGAATGTAATTTTTCAAAGCCAGAATAACAATAATAATAAAAAAAATTAGCCCAAAGGCTAGTATAGGTTACCGGACAATTTTGGTTTGGCCATGGCAGCATTGGCAGGTAACAGACCTTGAGATTTACCAATCAAGATTCGCAGTGTGAACATATGATTGATTTACCAATCAAGGTCATCCGTGTGAACTTCGATGTCAGCAATACATGTATTTGTGCGGCATTTGATATTCTATATGTTCATAATACATAGATATATCTGGGTGGAATCGTTTAGGCCGCTCAGGTCAATTTACACATTCCGAGTCAGACATTCGGCACTCAAGGTCATCTGATGTCAAGTTCAAGGTCATCATTAGTTGTGCCATATATGTCTTCATATATGTTTATAATGCAAACATAAGCTCTATCTGCAAGCATTCCATCTATAGAAGCAAATCTGGGCATTTGTTTACCCCAAAATGGCTGTTTTGACCTTTCAAGGTCATCCAAGGTCAAATTCAAGGTCATCACACAAGTCGCCATATATGACTTCCCATTTGAAAGTGCCAATTTCTAAGCTCTATCTTCAAGTGTTTTATGAGTACAACTACAACGTTGCCCCCTGTTGAATAATTATATGACATGCCCCGTAACAATATTGCCCCTGTTGAATAAGTATATGACATGCCCCATTACAATATTGCCCCTGTTGAATAAGTATATGCCACGCCCCATTACAATGTTGCTCCCTGTTGAATGAGTATATGCCACGCCCCATTACAATGTTGCTTCCTGTTGAATGAGTATATGACATGCCCCATTACAATGTTGCCCCCTGTTGAATAAGTATATGACATGCCCCATTACAATATTGCCCCCTGTTGAATGAGTATATGCCACGCCCCATTACAATGTTGCCCCCTGTTGAATGAGTATATGACATGCCCCATTACAAAGTTGCCCCCTGTTGAATCATAATATAACATGTCCCTTTTCTCCAATCAATTATACGTAAATTATGTTGATTATTCTGTCCGTAGCCCTAGCAGATGGCTTTTCTATTTCTGGCAATATAATTTCTCAAAATGACAACCTCGTTTGTTTCAATCATTTGTCTTAAACGCGTGTTTCTTTGGGAACATATTATGACCCACAGTTTTCTGAAATGTACAATTTTAAATATATTGTGCCACCCCACCCTTGTGATGCCTTTGATCCGGGGAGGTCTAGTTCTATGGTTAAAGTGATATTGGGAGAAAGTTGTGGATTTTGCCGTACATTTCTGACCAAACGAAGAAAACATTATGGTTATATATGGGTCAACATCAAATTGGAGGCAAATCTTGCTAGTGGGGCGGATAACGGAAAAGATGTTTACTTTTTGGAAGAAAGCATGAAAGTTTGCATATAGAGGTTTTAGGGCATGCTGATTTCATATAGATTAGGATACATTTGATCCGACACCTGTAACCTCTTCAAAATCCAAGATGGCTGCCATGATCGACGTAAATCAGGTCTATATCATAACTCTACTTCTAATCACGATATGAAGATGATTTTTTATTCTATATATATGTTTTCGATGGTGACGAATCTGATTCAGATGTTGTTTCACCATTTGGCGGCCATCATAGGAACAAAAATCAACTATGGCCGCCAAAATAACGTAAAACTTCTATAGTCGGGTAAACATAATTTTACATACAGCATATATGATTAACAAAAAGCTTGGAACTTCATCCAAACATGCCTTTGTTGAGGGCAAGATAGTTCAGTACGCACAGTCTAACTTCAACAGATGGACAACCAATTCACTGTGTGTGGGCTTCTATAGTCTACTGGTTGGAAACTGTAATCAGCCAGTTATCCAAAAACCTCGTTAGACGAATGCGCAACTGTGAGCCCAGGTAGAAAGCAAATGGAAGGTGCATGTGAATAGGTATATGTAGTCTTGGACGAATCGAAGGGACCGTCGGTAGCATCTCGAGGATGGATGTACTGAATTTTGGAATACGCATCCTTCAAGTCGATTGACATCCTCCAATCGTCCCACAGAGAGACACCAGAAATGATTGAGGACACTCTATAGGGAATCGTTCCTTGATCACTAACTGGGAAAAGGCTGAGATCTCTGATCAACCGCCAACTGACAGTCAGCTTTGGAACCACAAACAGCCGACTGCAGAAGCCGGGGATATCCGAAGTACAACCACAGTGGCCTGCTCATCAGCATCCCGATGATAAGGTGATCGAGCATCTGAAATGCAGTGCATGAAGAGGGGGTGCGAATGCTATCAAGGAAGGGGAGAGGGCAGGAATCGGATCTTGTGACATTTCTGGAGGGTCGCCGTTAGAAATTTATCCTGGGACTATGTATCCAATACATGTGAGTAAGGCTGGAGACAAGCTCCACTGGAGATAAATCCTTATGTAAGGGCCACGGAAGCATCTGAAGCACACAAAAATCGAGACATCTGGCGAGGAGCCAGAGCCACCACAATGCCCTTGAAGTTATTCAGCTTCGAGGTGTTGTCATATCCCTGACAGTGATCACTGACAATTTTTTGGAATGATCGTCCTTTTTGGGATGGTGTCTTGAATTGCTCAGTGGAAATCGGACAAGGATACTTCTTAGCAACATGGCGTTCACATAACATTGCCAGGCTGGGTTTGGCCTCCTGTGACATGGCTTGCCCAGCCCTAGAGAGGACGTCCGAATTGAGCTCCGAAATCTGACGTCAACTCTGGCTTGGTTCAGGAAACCTTCCAAAAGCTTGGAAGTTGCCTCAAGGAACGTACCACTCCATTTGTGACTCCTTCACGTAAAAATCTGACCAACGGACTTGTTGACCAACGATAGGAAGTGCTTCGTCTTGGCTACATCAGCTCTTGGGATCTGGACGATGGGTTCAGGTTGAAGTTCTCCATGACAAGATGAGCGACCTTGCTGCTACGAAATCTACACTCCCAGCCCAACATATTGGAAAGTAGATGCACTCAGATGAGTTTAGCGGCCAGGTCCTTGAGATCTGACTCTGAGAGCAAAACCGGAATGCTCAAAGACTTGGCAAGGGCGATGGATGAGATCCTCATTCACACATCTGCCTCTAGATTGCATGCCTGCTTGTCGTGGTGATAATATTTCAGAGACCCCTAAAACCATAGAACAAGCATTCCAGGCTTGAGGTTGTTCTGTTGGGGTGATTTTTTGACATTAGAGCGTTGAGGGCGAAACAAAACGATTCGTCTGCGATGCCACGGCTACATTTACCGTGATTTTATGTATTTTATCACATGACAAAGTGTTTCATGCTGGGTTGCGAAGCCTTTTTATTTTGGTCTTTTGATTTGCCTAGTAGGCATGTGTTAGGCTATATCATGATATCAGATGGAGATATTCCTCTTAGTTTCCAATATTTTTAAGGATATTTATTGAGGTTCAATATTATTCTAGCAGGTGTATCTGTTTCGTTGAACGATTTTAAAAAAAAAAGTTTACTTATTAGGAATATAAATGAATGATAATATACGGGAATAAATGGGAATCATGTGGGTTAGGATATGGTAGCTTTTTTTTTTTTTGGTGGGGGGGGGGGGGGGTGGCATTGTGTAAGATACATTGAGCTGTCGTGGTGCTGATGATGTGCTCGAGCTGTAATGTCGTCTCCCGCAGTTAGCTGCATTTTCTTGTCTCCTACCAAAGAACAAACACTGAATATCCCTTCTGAACAAGAGAAGCGTACAAAGGTAGCGACGGCTTTGCAGAGTCCAGGATTCTGCCACCCAATGAGCTGTACCAGTGGCCCCACCTCCGGTTTTGGTATTGGTCTGGAGAACACTCTAGGGGCCTATTAAATTAAGATGTCGAGCTCGTTACCAACCACGTCCTCATTAGGTTGGATATTCGTCATTAAATAACGAGCATTTGATTTTTTCTCCCACTAAGATTTCCATTTCTAGAAATACTAATTTCAACCATTGTAAACATTGTGTTGTCACAGTACCTTTTCGTTTTTATTGCATGGTTGACATGTAATGATGAGTTCGGTATCTTAGTGAAATGGCTACCTGGACTCAAAAGACTGCTACGGTGAAGGTTTCACACCTGACCTGATTTAGGCCTTGAAGACAGACCTGTCGGTATATTTAGCTGAACTAACTAAATATTGCGCTTCTAGATTATGGTGAGAGCTCCACCAGATCCAGAACTGTGGTCAGTACAGGTTGTGGCTGTGGCTGATCCTGAACTGAAATCCTGTCATAACAGACTGCCTTTAGACAAGCTTGGATGGCTGGAACGAAAGGTTTGGCTTGTTCTTTCAGCTGCGTCCAGTCGATCTAGGATGCCATAGTTGCTAAGGTCAACCCAATCTTCCATTGTGGACACTCCTCCATTAGGAAACAGAGAACATCGTTCTTTCTTGATCGACCAAATTGTGAAAAAAACAACCACAAAAGGTTGACAACGCTTATGGCTATTTTTATGGTATTGTTTGGCCTACATGGATTTACATTTCCAAGATGGCCACCAAATGGTGAAATAGCCTCAGAATCGGATCCGTCACCATCAAAAACATATATTTAGATACAAAAATCATCATTATAGCATGAATAGAACTGATTTTATGACCAAAATTTGATTTACTTTATTCATGGCGGCCATCTTGGATTTTGAAGAGGTATCCTAATACCTCCTAATCGATTTGAACTCAGCATGTATCCTAATCGATTTGAACTCAGCATATATTAAAACCCCCGTATGCAAATTTTCATGCTTTCTTCCAAAAAGTAAACATGTTTAATGATATTTGTCCGTTATCCGCCCCACTATGCGAGTTTCTGCTCGCAAGAAGTTGTGTTTGTTTGCCACCAGAATCATACCGTGACGGCACGTGACTTACAGGCCCTATAACTTTAAACGCATCCATCATGATCATATCAGAGAGAATATAGTTTAAGTAGGCTACTTACCATGCTACTGAAGACTATCGAAGGTTATCTTATCAGGTTTAGACCGACATTTATACCGTAACGTTACTTATTCACACCAATGACAAATATTCTAGTCTGACATCTCCTCAACACTACAGTCTGCAGTTTGTTGATGCGTGGTCTCTATAGCAACAAGATTCGCGGGTGTTTCGATTTTGGTTTCTGTTTCGTGTCACCAAGCCGCGGGAAGAGAAATCGATGACTGAGGATACCGCCCGAGAGATATACGTAATACTCCGAGTTTCCATGGTCCACTATAGACTCAGTGAAGCGCAGCTCTCAACCAATCGATCGTGAAGTCTGTTGTAGCGGTTTCGGATGTGGGAAAACGCCGGGATGGCAGCATGAATACACTGTCTTACATAGTTGGACGTAAATAGCCTAGCACCACTCTCCTACAAATGGAAACAAGAGGTAAGGCGAATGGCGAGCGCCATGGAAATCGTATTGACCTATATCATATATTCAGCGTGAGCAGCTTGGAATGCTTCTGCAGTTTCGTATATTTTTCAGGTACTTGTGAGGATTGAAACAGAATCGACAATGTTATCGAGTTCACCACAGCAAGGTAATATAAGGCCTACATATGCCATCCGAAGTATATAATTATATGAATCGGAATATAACTACAGTTTTTAAAGTTTTCTTTAGGTTTTTTATTTTCGTTTTTCTAAAAATGGCAGCCATTTTCGACGAAAAACGGCAAATATTGCTCTTCGATGACCATTCTCTTAAAATCTATCCGATAATTTTTCTTTCCTAATAGCACTCGCTTATGTAACTCTATGATGTGTATAAGTTTTATTGCCCTTTAATCGTCGGTCTGTGCTTGACGGCCATGTTGATTTTTTTACTGGTCGGTACAAAAATGGTTGTCTCAAATTGCGTTACTATCCATTTTGAGTCCTGTTTAGGCAACAACGAAAATCACCTTTTGGAAAAATTGTTGGTTGATGTAACGTTCTTAAACCACCGAATATATATGCTAACTTCTTGATCTATCACGAATTTCACAAATATATTCTAAGGATTTAGCAGAATTGTTCGTCACCACTTTGCTTTGAGTTTGCTTCTTTGCATCTTTACAAAATTTTCACCACTATATCCTGATATTTCTAAATCGTTTACACCGGATATTTTTGTGATGCCGAATGGTATCTTATTATTTACACGGTAATCAAACGATATTTTTTGCTGAATTCCAGACTTCTGTCTCAAAAATTGAAAAATTTGTCAATCTGTCCCAATGTTAAATTTCAGCCCGAAACGGGATCTGGAGAATCTGAGCATATTCGAGTAGTTCAGGAATCGAATTACTTGTATCGTTGTAATTTTGGTCCACAAGACACATTGAAGTGTATTCTATGCAAAAGTGTTGATTTCGAAAAATTGCACCGCTACAAAAGCGCGGCAAATGCACAAAATTTTATGCGGACCCCAAAATTCAATGATTGGGCTGCATTAAGCATTGAGGTAGATTGCCAACTTTTTCACTTTTAGCAATAGAAGTTTAGCAGATAATTGCCGTTTGACTCCAAGGTGAAATGTGGCGATTTTGCCCTAAGCACGCGGCAGGTGATTGTAAACATACATGCCATTTATGTGGCCTTTTCGTACTTGGCCTTGTTTTGACACGCTCCGTTCGAGCGTGCGTTGCCACAGCGACGCATTGTAATTTACGCTCCAGTAAACTATAACAATGGATCGATTAGACCTCGCGTGCGTCCTACAGCTTGTGGTATATTATATATACACTGGGAGCGACTCGATCGAGGAGATTGTCCGAGAGAGAGTGAACAGGACGCACGCAAGGCTCGCCATGAGCTTTGCGTTCCCTGGTCAGGAATAGTGGGCTCTTAGAGCCCTGGGGACGATTTCCATGGGGAGGCCCGGGCTGGGAGAGACAAGTTGCTGACTCGGGGGCGTAAGCCCTGTGGATCGCCAGTTCTCTCCCTTCCCGGGACGTGTGACATAGGCTCTGGCCAGCATGTCGGACTGTACGGGGTTCCGTCCCCGAGGCAGACCGCGGCTCGCCAGGCCCCGCCAGTTAACACCGTGGTGATGAACCAGTTCCTGAACGGTGTCCGTAGGCCTGGGAGTGTCGGGTGGGCTGTTACCTGGTTACCGTTAATGCTGAAGTAGTTACCGTGTCCGCAGTGACCTCCGGTGAGCGGCGCCGCCGCAAGGATCCGGAATAGCGGATGCGCGTCCGCAAGGACTCGTGGTGAGAGGACTATCCTCGAGGATCCCGAAGAGCGGACGGTAGTCAAAAACTTTACATTGGTGCCGTGACCAGGATCAGTCCGACAGTGTTCCATCACAGCCTACCGTCACAGTGTTGTAGCCTCCTTCGTCCCTGGGGATCGCTCGCTCTTCACGGACAACTCAGACAAAATGACGAAAGAAAGAGACAAAGCCAAAGATAAGGCGAATGAACCCAAGGGGGGGAAACGGGTGGAAACGTCGCGGACCGCACCCGGTCAAGCGACGGCCGCCGTGAGATTTCTCCGGATGACTCCGGCGGTAGGAAGGAACGTGCGGAGACCTCCGTGGACAAGATCCCGTCTGCGGAGTTGACTCCGACGTCCCTGGCTCCGTCTCCGGACGACGAGTCGCGCCCCGAGGGGCCGCAACAGAAGTTGCGATCAGGGCCTGGCCCTGATCCGGTAGGCGCGGTAGGTGGAGCTGGCAACGGCGCTACCCCGCGCCCGCCTAAGTCCGGACGGCAGTCGTGGCAGGCGACGCTCTTCCAGGGGACATCTCCGGATGTCCGGAATCGAGTGGAAGCCGGCGCGAGTACCTCCGGGCAAGCGGACCAGCGGTTCTGGGTGCCACCTCCAGCCGGAAGAGCTCTTGCGAGGGCTCCCGGCGGGGACTCCAGGCAGTCCGCGTCAGGCGGAATGGACCAGCTCACCCACACTCTGAGTGAGCTGGCTCCTCTAGGGCGCTATGACCGCGCCCGGTCGCCCCACCAGGGACGATCAGACCGGCGGAACCGTTCCCCCTCTCCGCTGTCACAAGGCAACTCGGGGCCTTTGACGGAGAGGGAGAGGTGGCTGATATCCGAGGCGCTTGTACTGTTCAAGCGGAATCAGCCGCCTCCGAGCGTTGATCCGTCGGCCGTTCTAAGTCCGGGGATGTCTGGGCCAATAGCCCCTCCCCAAGTCCTGCCGGGTCCGCAGGCGCCAGTGGCCCCCGCAATGGGACCCGCGCCTGCTCCGCGGCTCGGAGGCACCGCGTTGGCGACCGCGTCGACCGTTCCAACGGTTGGAGCGCAAGCCGCGTGGTCGACTTACCCTGGCGCGTACAGTGTGTCGGACGGGCAGTGGCAACAGGCGGCTTCGGCCCCAAGCTTTGCCGCCCCTTCTGGAGCCTACCCAGTAGGTTCGATGGGAGCCCCGCCCGCACCTAGCCAGAGTGGGTTGGTAGCGGGAATGACCCCGGCGGCAAGCGTGAGCTTTCCTGCTCTTATGTCCGCGGCGTCGATGTTTGCTCCGGCAGACTCCGCCGCAGGCACGGGCAGCTCGCGGAACTTGCCGCTGTGACGGGCCCGACCACTCTCAAACGCGATGACGGGCCCGACCACTCTTCGTGGCGGAAACGGTTTAACGGGGATAACGCCGACTTGGAGGACTACTTACTCCAGGTATGGCATACCGCCGTGTACGAAGGATGGTCCCAGCATGAAGCTGGACATGTCCTCGCGGGGAGCTTGGAAGGAAAAGCTCTCCGCGTGATGCTGTGTCTGCCGGTGGGAACAGTGACTTTTGGCGAGGTTGCCCGTCAACTTCGCCTGCTGTTCACGCCGATGATCAATTGGCGGCAGTCTGAATGAGAGTTCAAGGCGCGTACCCGCCAACTGACTGAGTCCGTGACAGACTATGCGTTTAACCTGCGCATACTCGGCCGGAGAGCTTTTCCGGACATGGACTCTAGATGGTTCGAAACGATGCTGATCGATCAGTTCATCGATGACCAGCCTTACCACTTAGCTTACGGGCTGGCCACCCATGAAAAACGATCGATGGAGGAGGCAATAGACTCCGCGCTTGCGCTCGAGGTAGCTGTCCGCCCTAGACAGTTGCCTTCGGCCCCGGCTCCGGCCTCGGCTGTACCCGTGCAGGCGGCGACTCCTCCTCCGGCCAAGGCATCGCAGGTAACCCCGTGGCAGGACCCGGTCGTCCGGGAACCCGCCAGGGAACCTACCCCGCAGTGGGTTAGTGCGCCGGCACCCTCTACAGGGGCGCCTGCACATGCGGCACCAGTCGCCGCGCCGTGCTCGTCCTTGGACGTGTGCGACTTAGAGGAATACGACCTCGGCGCCGCGCAGATGATTGCGCACTGCGCCGGGATCGAAGCTCCGGGACCCGCAGAATGTTGCGCGTTCACCTCCGGACCAGCTCAGAACCGTCCCTATTACTTCTGCGGAAAGCAGGGACACTTTTGGCTGAAGTGTCCGGAGTTGTTGGAATGCCTGCGGTCGCGCGGATACCAGGGAGCCCTCCCTGGCCCGCAACGGAGGAGTTCCTTCCGGTCTGGTCCTCTGGGACAGCAGGGCCGGAACCCGCGGCAGGGAAACTAGATCCGGACGTGGTGGCGACCAACACTACGTCCGGGGATAGTTGTTCAGTGGCAAAAGATGCCGCCCCACCCGCTGATGAGCAGGACGAACCCCAAGTTGATATGAGTTCTCCGGACGTAGTCCTTGGAGATCAGTCTAGCTCCTCCGCGGCTGAGGCGGATGGCGAGGACTCCGTAGATGAGCCCAGCGCGTGCGAAAGGTATCGCCCTACCTGCGCGCTGGTGAGGGACCCCTGCTGGTACCTGCCCCTGTCCTTCGGACGGGAGCCGGTCCGGTTCCTCGTGGACTCTGGCTCGGAGGTGACCTTCGTTGCCGCCGGAACGTTTAACCTTGAGTTGCGGGATCCCGGACCGTACAAGCTCTACGAAGCGAGAGACAACCGCATCCGTATCCATGGCATCATCGATCTGCCTATTACCCTTGGGGACAAGGTGTATCCGACAGAGGCAATTGTTGCGGATATCGGAGCGGCCGGGATTATTGGGATGAATTTTCTACGGGTCCACCGGGTGACCACCAACTTTAGTGCTGGCGAATTCCGGATGGGAGAGGACACACACTTTCTCTTCCGCTCGGGCCCGATGCATTCATTCCAAATGCGGGCGTCGCGCACTGTAGTAGTGCCGCCGATGAGTGAGATGATCATTGAGGCGAGGCCGCGTCGTCCCCGCATGCCCCTCGATGGTCGACCGTGTATAGTGCAACCCGTGAGCAGTTTCGTTGCAGGAACTGGGCTCGTGCTGGGTGGGGCCCTGGTCATGTCCAACCCAATCATGAAGCCAAGTAAGTGCGAGCTATTCGCGCAGGACTTCGACCTCATGGTAACGGGCACCGGAGTGAGACCAGACCCGGCAAAGGTGGCGGCCGTGAAAAAATGGCCTCCGCCATGTAACGTGGCGGACGTGAGGTCCTTCTTGGGCTTCGCGAGCTACCACCGCAGGTTTATTCGCGGCTTTGCGGAGATCGCGCGTCCCCTTACTATCCTCACGGAAAAGGGCGTCGATTTTGTTTGGTCCGCCGAGCAGGCTGACGCCTTCTCGGGACTCCGGCAGGCCTTGGTAGCGGCCCCGGTGCTGCGGCACCCTCGTCCGGACTGCGAGTTCATCCTGGACACTGACGCGAGTAACTTCGCACTCGGCGGTGTCCTCTCGCAGATCGTGGACGGGCAAGAGCGGGTAGTAGCTTATGCGAGTGTGGCCTTGAGCCGCTCTCAAATGAACTACTGTACCACTCATCGCGAGTTGCTCGCTGTGGTTACGATGACCAAGCGCTTCCGGCACTATTTGTTGGGACGCCATTTCCACTTGCGGACTGATCATAGTTCGCTGAGATGGCTCCTCAACTATAGTGAGGCCGATGGCTTGGTGGCGCGGTGGCTCGTCAAACTCCAGGAGTATGACATGCAGATAGAGCATCGGGCTGGTAAGTTGCACGGCAACGCGGACGGCCTGTCCCGTTGTCATAAGTGCAAGAATCCGGGCTGTGCAGGGATGGCGCCATTCCAGCAAGCCGCGGATTCGTCCTCAGACTCGGAATTGGACGTTCCGGGGAGACCGCAGGCCGCCGCCCCCTCTAACAACACGGCGGCCGGAGCGTTTAGGGCTAATCTCCGCGCGCGGACCCGCCGTTATCGGCGAGGGCGTCCCGCATACGAAGCGGAGGTGCGGCTCAGCTCCAGCGAGTCCTCCTCGAGTCCGGCGGTGTACTCCTCGTGGGTACCCTCGTCCTCTGGAGAGTCTGAGTATGAGCGGTCCTTGCCCCCTGTGGTGATGGCCGCTGCGGCGCAGCCGGACGCGACGGATGAGGAGCCTAATTACTTGGGTGGCTACTCTCCGGCGCAGATAGCTGCGACGCAAAGAGCTGACAGAGCTCTGGCACCGGTAATGACAGCCCTTGAGGCCGGCCAGAAGCCCTCGAAGGATGAGCGGAAGACCTACAGGGAGGAGACTTTGTCTCTAGTATCCCAGTGGGAGAGACTCTCCTTGAGGGATGGCCTCTTATACCGGCGCTATGAGCCACCGACTCCACTGCCTCCCATATGGCAGTTGGTGCTTCCGGCGGAGCTGCGGAAAGAAGTACTCTACCAGTTGCATGACCTCTGGGTTACGGGTCACTTGGGAATCCGGAGGACCGTCCATAGGCTACAACAGCGCTTTCATTGGCCTCGTAGCGGCTTGGACGTGCAACGGTGGTGCGCAGCCTGCCCTCGGTGTCAAGCTCGCAAAGGAGTTCCGACTCCTGGCCGCCACCTCTTAACCACGGTTAAGGCGGGCGCGCCGTTCGATCGGATAGCTTTGGATATACTGGATACCCACCGGGTCACCCCGCGCGGTTTCCGGTACATCCTGGTGATTTCCGACTATTTTACCAAGTATACTGACGCCTACCCACTGCGCCGCCAGACTGCGGACGAGGTAGCTTGGTTGGTGGTAAATAGATGGGTGGTGTACCATGGGGTACCTAAACAGGTACATTCGGATCAGGGCACGCAATTTGAGAGCAACCTGTTCCGAAACCTAGCACAGATGCTAGGCAGTACCAAGGTGCGGACCACCCCCTACCGGCCCCAGTCTGATGGCCAGGTCGAACGCTTTAATCGATCGGTCCTCAATATGCTGGCGGCCTTTGTGAACGATCGTGCGAATGATTGGGATGACCACCTCCCGTATGTCTTAATGGCGTACAGGTCGTCGGTCCACTCTTCGACCGGAGTTACTCCGCACGCGATGTTGTACGGCTGGGAGCTAAATTTGCCAGTGGATATTATGTATCCAACTGCGGCAGAGACCGGCGCAGTACCCCAGTGCGGTCCGGAGTACGTGGAGTGGATTCGCCGCGCCCTGGCGAATGCCCATGATTTCGCGCGCGCGCGCCTGGACAAGTCGGCCATCTGGCAGAAGCGAGGCTATGACGCCCATGCTAAGGGCAGGCCAGCTTTTGCGGAGGGCGACAAGGTGCGCTACTATTATCCGCCGCTTAAGCAAGGTGATAATTTGCTAAGCCGTGGATAGGCCCGTTTACGGTACTGAAACAGGTGACAGATGTGGACTACCGGATCCGGAGAGATTCCGATCCGGACAGGGTTCTGGTTGTCCATATCGATAGTCTGAAGAAGTACGAGGGCCCGCTTGTCATGGATCCGCTCGTTCAAGATGCGGAACCGGATGATGCTCCCGTATGGGATCCGTCCGGTCAGCATCCGCGGACTCCGGACGAGCGTGTGCGCCGTATGGTGGGACTCCCGGACCTCTCTGACCCGTCAGATGATGGACTGGGTGGCTATCAGCCAGATGACGGCGATCCACAGGTACCCCCACTCCCTCCAGTACCTGCGGATGACGGGCGGCCACGGCGGAAACCACATGCGCCAGCCCGGTATGGGTGGGAATAACCTTCCGCCCATGCGGATGCGGATGCGTCTGCGGTACCTGTCTATCACACCAAGGACGGGTTTTAGGTCGTTCCGTGAGAGTCCGCACGACTTACCTCCGCGGGTGGCTACTTTGTGGCTATCTTCGGAGTTGAGGTCCGCGGAGACTTTCATGTTGTAACGCCGCCGCTCCGCATCCGCCCTCCTGTAGTTTTCAGCGCTAGGGACGTGCGGCAGCCTCATCCGCATCAGTTCGCCTGTAGTCCGGCGTAGTTAACACAGCGACTACGCTGGCCGGACGACTTTTGTGGATTTGCCGGACGCCCCTGGTCCCGGAACAGCCTCTTAAGTGGCCAGACTGAGGTTGGGATTTACGTCCGCTACGGGAGAAGCGCCTTCCCACGGATTTGGGGAACTGGCTCTGGACGCGGGGATAGTGTCCGCACGTTAGGACTGACGTCCGCGGTTCGTCCGCGTGACTCGTTCGGCGTCCGCGACGCTTTAAGATGACGCACTTCGGTGTGGTTATCCCCCGTGAGCCATTACTATAATTAAGGTTATAGTAAGTAAGGTTTCTTACGGCAGGAAACCGACTATCCATTATGATAATGGAGCGGTTGTTAAGTCCGCGTGTGCGGACCAGCCGCGGTAGTGGGTGACGCTCATTCTCGTCCGGATCGTACCTTACAATACGCGGTCCGGCCGGAATGACCGGAACCCCGGCCTCCTTCTAAGAAGGGGGTCGTATATGACATGCGCAACACTTGTGGTGGCTTTTAATTCTAATTTCATATTCATTGGATAAGGGCAATACGCCGTTCTATGGTAGGCGTCCGGCCTGGACTCCGTCCGCGGGCAGCTCCGGACGTCCGCCGGCTATTGCTTTCACCATCTTTGGGCGCCTCTAGATTGGGCGCCGGTATGAAGGGTTCGCCCCCTAACCATTGAGGTTATGGACCATGCCGGCTCCGCGTCTAATCTATTGGCTCTGCACTCCGGTAGTCATTTGAGGAGGCTCTGGGCTGGACCGGGCACCGCTCCGCGGCCAGGCTGTACGTCGGCGATGCTAGTGGGCGCTTTGCAAACGCCCATAGGGCGCCCGATTGTCGGTCCGGACGTCATGGGTATGTCCGATCGCCTTGTAAGCGTGCCAGCGGCTATGGGGAGTGATTTTGTTTATTTTCCATCTCATTTTTTATTTATGGGAGGATTATAAGCCACAAGTGTGTGCGTGTTCCCGTGGAAATGCTATTCATACTCATTTATCATATATATGAGAAAGTTTAGTGATATATCTCTTTTCCTTGGTGCAATAGAGAGTAAGAAATCGGGAGATTTCTGCTTTCGCAAGAGGGGTGTAGGAGATTGTGTACATTGTATCAAAGGCTGTATGCCGTGATCTATGAAAAGCATGCAAGTGGTGGTGGATTTATTTCCATTGCTGCTTGGGCGGTGTTAAATTTTTATTTATCGCTGCTGATAGGGTGACATAATCGTAACACCCACAAGTAGTTTGGCTTTTGATACATTGTGTACAATCTTTAACCTGCGAGGGTGATTAACTTCACGTCATTAATCGCCAGTGCGAAAGCTATTGCTAATGACTGCTGTTAATTACTGTAGTATTTTAGCGGGTTCCCCCGGGATGGCTTGTGTACATAAGCCACCCGTATACATGGCACGATAGGAGTCACCGGGGGGAGATGTGTGTATGTGAATGCGATAGTGTAAAACGTTCTTTTGTCTGTCGATCTGGTAGATGCAGTGAATAGACGTTTCCACGGGAACGCGTCATACTATGCGTGTGCAGTATAACTGCCAACACTTGATGCCTATAATCGATGTAACTCGACACTTACTGGTCATTCAAGCGCTCGGCACTGGTGGAGACGGATCTGCGGATCTGACTCCCAGTGTTTGTAGCGATTAGAGTGCTTGATATGTCAGAGTCAAGTGACGGGTGGGGTGATGATGTAGGGAGGGAGGAGGGGTCTCTAGAGCGCACTAGTGTGTACTCGAGACCCCTAGCTAGGCCTGACAATGATGACCGCGAGGTCGTCTCCGAAGGCGAGGATGTGGGTTCTGCGGAATCCAGCTCCGGCTCTGATTCCGGTACGGGAACTGAGTCCGAGAGCGAGGTCGCGGAGGACCGCCCCGCAGAGAGTGACTCGGCCACGCCAGGCGCCGAGCAGCTCTTGAATCCGTCGTCTTTTCCTCACATGGAAGAGATGATGGACTGCGGTGGTGCGGGACTTGCTCGTGTGGACATTGAGTTGCATCCGCCCTCGGAGATGCTTGCGTCTCTGGGTCCAGATGAGAGTACTCGTGCGGAAACCCGTCCGGATGGCCGTAGCCGTCCGGACACCGGTTCCGCCGAGAACTCCTCGGTGTCCGCACCTGCGGAGTCTGGTCCCCACGACCAGAAGGCCCCTGGGACTTGGGCGGAGCAGGTTGACGCGGCTGAGGAAGCCGCATCCCAGGCTCCGGCCCAGGAACAGGAGCCTGGCTCGAAGGAGACCGAGAACCAAGATGACGGGTTTACATCGCCCATCTCTAGGCGTACTCGCCGTCGAGCCCGAGAGATTGCCCAGAAGCAGTGGAGAGCCCAGCGAGCGCTGGAGGCCTCCAACCGCGGGCAATCTGAGACCGGATCCGACCCGGACCCGGTCTCCTCGCCTCCGAAGAAAAAGAAGAAAAAGCGGACCCACCGGAAAAAGAAGTTCGGCGGTCCCCCGCCTAAAACCGGATCGCAGTCCGGAGGACCTAAGCCGCTGGCGCCTAAGCCGGGCGGCCAGTCAGGGTCCTCCGCCAAACCCGGAGACGCCAAGGCGCCTAATCCCTCGGGATCTGGTGCGGGCGGCGCCTCCGAAGGATCCGGCCAGGGCGCAGGAGGTTCCAGCAAGCGGGTGCCTATCCAGGCACCGAAAGGAACCTCCTCCTCTTCTTCCTCCGGTAATAAGAGACCTACCGGAGCTGCGGAGGTAGGGTCCAGTCCAGTGGATCGGGGGCGTCATGTGCCGAAGGAAGGAGATCTGCGTTTAGAACTCCTCCGGAAGCGCGCGGAGCAAGACGGGGTCCACCTGTCTGACGCCGCACTGGAAGCGGGACGGCGGGCCTTCGTTGCGCAGCAACAGAGGACCGCGCCCCAACGCGGGAAGAGTGTGCCCCGACAACCCAGGTCGGAGAATCGTTCGGGGGCGGCCAAAAAGAAGAAACGGTCGTCCTCGGAGCAGCCCTCTATCCAGAGGCTGCGGGCCGAGATGGGCCCCGAACTCCCTGGAGTCCGTCAGGGACACATGTTCCTCCCGCGTTATGGCAGGGATCTGCAGGGGCGCCGCACAGCGGACGCCGGTGCGGCGGCCGACACGCCTTTCACACGGCCTCGTCCACTCACGGACGAGGAGCGTGTCGGGCTGCCGCCCGAGACAGAGGACGGGGTAATATGCCTCCTCTGTCCGGAATCCCTGGATGGGTATGAGGACCCGCACCAAGCGCTCAACCGGGATCGTAGGTATCCTTCCTACGACCACCTGAGTCGACATGTTGTGGGATACCACTACCCCTGGATGAAAATGTTCGTCTGCAAGAGGTGTTACTCCAGTAGACCTCAGCAGCGATATTTTCCCAGTTTGGAGGCCCTGAACACTCACCGCGCGGGTGCACACCGCGGTGAGTGACTTCACACCGTTGGTGATGAAGCGGGGCCTGTATTCAATTATGGATACATTCCACCTAGGGTGGCATCGTTCATGACCACGTCAGGAACATTGAAGAACCGGTTCTTCCACTGGGGTCCGTGGCGCTTTGCACAGCGCATCATGGACGATGCCTGGAAAGAGTCTGGCGTTGTGTCCGCGGGCTCGAGCTACACAGCTCGCCTGACGGCGTCAATGGGCCAGACTCCGGCGGAGTACCAGGCGGCGGAAGCCGCCCGGACAGCAGCAGAGGCTGTCCGTCAACCGCCGGCGACCCAGGCAGTGGAAGAACGGCACCGGGTGACCATGGTCGTGTCGGAGATGCCGCAGATCGCGGCCAAGACACGAGTGGCTTCTCCTAAGCCGCGCCCCCCGCCAAGGACTCAGGGGAAGGGTTCGTCCGCCGGAAAAACTCCGGCCGGGACGACGCCCCTGCAGTCCCCGGGTGCGCTGACTCAGGAGGATTTCCCGGGCTTGCTCGAGGTGACGGTACCCGCGGGTCCGTCTGAGGGACGGGTGGTGGCAGACACCTCCGCCTCCTCGAGTACTGCGTCGGTGGTCCCGCCAAGGACCCCACGTGTGACTCCCTCGGTTGCGAGCAGTAGCGGACGTGCGGTACTTCTCTCGGCGTCCGCGTCCTCGTTGGTAGTTGAGGGGACGTCCGCGGGATGGCAAAGCACCACCTCCCTGGACCTGGATCCCCTCGACGCCACGGCGGACGTACGCCGGAGGCTCGGTCCCACGACCGCCAGTGTCTACGAGACTTTTCGCGAGTCTGTAGGCCAGGCGGTCGGCCATCGTCGTGATGGTATGGACCGGATCCCCGGTGACCCAGCGTTGGTGAACCTGCCAGTGCCCCGAGCCATTCGTGACTTTGGGTCCGCAGGTGTGGCCGCGTTGGTCCGCGCTCGGGAGGAGCACCCCTGGGATCACCCCCAGCGTGGTCGACTCACCCGAGCGGCGGAGTACCTTGTGGCGGAGATGGACAGCTCTCTGGATCGGTTCAGCCGGTGCCGCGCCGAGGCCTCCCGTGTCGCATGCGATCTCGCATACGACCAGGGCCTCATGGAAGGCACCCGGCGGAGCCTAGAGAGCTACCGGACTTTGTCGGCCGTCATTGAGCGGCGCGCGTTCGACCAGGGTCGGACCGCCGCTCTTGCCGAGCAGTCCGGGGCGTCCGCCCCCGCCCCAGAGGTGGCCGCTAGGATGGAGCACCTGGAGGCTGAGAATGAGCAGCTACGGCGTCGTCTTGACGAAGCCGAGGCCGCTCGGACTTGCCTACTCCAGGGCGTCGATGACCCCGAGTCGTCCGCCCTGAACCAGGCGGCTCTCCAGCGGGCGGATGCTGCTTTGGAGCTGGCCATCTACCCATACCTGGTCCAGGTGGGGGGAGAACGTAGGGCCGGTCCTCAGCGCACCCGCGATACGGTAGAGATGTTCCGCGCCATTGCAGATCTCGGCGCTACATCTCTACCGGCCTCCGTCGTGATGGCTCCGTCAGGACCCGGATTGCAGGGCTCACCGCAGAAGCCCCTGCAAGCGCCACCGGGCCTGCCTCTTCCGCCCGTGCAGCCGGCTTTCTCCATGCCGGCTCCGCTGCTTCCGCGGCGTAGGGACTCGTCACCGCCGCCAGACCCCAAGACAGGCGGCACGGATGAGGAGCCGATGACGACGGAGGAAGGCTAGGGTACTAGCCTCGTCACCGCACTTGTGCGGCGGCGTGCCGGAGTCGCTCCCGCGGCTCCGCCCTGCCTCAGACCAGTTCTGCGGATCTGAGGAGCCGGCCGGCAGGGCGGTCGGCAACACTTTTTAGAGGTACTATCACTTTTGATCACTCGGTGTGTCATTTTACAAAATTTCTAAATTTAAAGTTTAACCTTAAAGATATTCCAAAGACTCGACACACCGTCCTTTTATAACGGATGACCTTCCAAGGTCATCACACGGTTTTGGACCACCTCGGTCAAAATTTTAGCTTGTTTATGAGGGTTTATTCAAAATTGCAAAGCGTGTTATAGTTTACTCCGTAAGTCCGGGGGTAGTTCCCCATTCTTCCAAAAGGGACTCTTAAAGTCCTAGTCTTGCGCCGTGACTTCCGGGTGTTGCCATCTTGCCTTCTTCCGGACCCCGCCATGCGAAGCCTTCGTCGGGTTTTGGCTGTTTTGGGCGCGGGCGGAACATGTTGGGGACCAACATTGTAAGAAGGGGGTAATGTGGCGATTTTGCCCTAAGCACGCGGCAGGTGATTGTAAACATACATGCCATTTATGTGGCCTTTTCGTACTTGGCCTTGTTTTGACACGCTCCGTTCGAGCGTGCGTTGCCACGGCGACGCATTGTAATTTACGCTCCAGTAAACTATAACAATGGATCGATTAGACCTCGCGTGCGTCCTACAGCTTGTGGTGTATTATATATACACTGGGAGCGACTCGATCGAGGAGATTGTCCGAGGGAGAGTGAACAGGACGCACGCAAGGCTCGCCATGAGCTTTGCGTTCCCTGGTCAGGAGTAGTGGGCTCTTAGAGCCCTGGGGACGATTTCCATGGGGAGGCCCGGGCTGGGAGAGACAAGTTGCTGACTCGGGGGCGTAAGCCCTGTGGATCGCCAGTTCTCTCCCTTCCCGGGACGTGTGACATAGGCTCTGGCCAGCATGTCGTACTGTACGGGGTTCCGTCCCCGAGGCAGACCGCGGCTCGCCAGGCCCCGCCAGTTAACACCGTGGTGATGAACCAGTTTCTGAACGGTGTCCGTAGGCCTGGGAGTGTCGGGTGGGCTGTTACCTGGTTACCGTTAATGCTGAAGTAGTTACCGTGTCCGCAGTGACCTCCGGTGAGCGGCGCCGCCGCAAGGATCCGGAATAGCGGATGCGCGTCCGCAAGGACTCGTGGTGAGAGGACTATCCTCGAGGATCCCGAAGAGCGGACGGTAGTCAATAACTTTACAGAAGTATGCCAAGATAGATATATTACAATGCCATTGAGCATCGCCAAAATATCATGAAAAACAGTGTAAACGAGTTAGAAAACCAGAGTGCAGTCCGGATGATCAAGTGGAAGAAATAATTTGCCATCCAGTCCCTGGGTCTAAACTCGATGTCAGATTTCAGACTTGAAGAAACCCGAAAGTTTTAGGACATTGGTTGTGAATGTGTGCATTGAGCATCCTAGAACAACAGGGAAGAACCGTGTTTGTTTGGGGGAAAAATAGCTATTAGGGTTACGAAAACTGTTTTGCTGAGCTAGACGAAAGTTGCTAGTCAACCCTGAGCCCGTCCACACTTTGTCTAATTGTTTTTGTTTTGTTTGTTTGTTTTAGTATAAAGTATTGTCAATTTCCAGGTACTGTTTCGTCGTTACAAATTTCTTCCAAACATCGTGTGAAAATCGTAGTCAGTGTCTACAAGGCGGGGAGTGATCCGAAGGATGAAAGGTGAGACTCTAGGTAACATCATCACTAATCTCTGTTTGTCTTTGATACCATGTGATATCGCTCAATACAGCGTTATTCAGCGAACTAGAGGCTAACTAGAGAAGTTCACTTTTCTACATAGCTTGCAGGAGCAGGAAAAGGCTGAGAAAGCTGAGATTGAACCGGGTAACGTGATTAATTGTTGTCATTGTGCTTTTGATAGTGGTAGGGCATTATCATATCAAAATATACTGCATTGGGATATTTGATAAAAAAATTTCTGCTATGGTCATTAGTTCAATAACTCATAAGCCCCCCCCCCCCCTCCCCCTTCTCCCCTCCTCTTTTTTTCCCTACTCGCAGTGTCGTTAAACTGGCCAGTCGATCCGCACAATCCCTCACTCCCACCGCCACCGTCACCCTCTCCCCCACCCTCACTCCCACCGTCACCGTCACCCTCTCCCCCACCCTCACTCCCACCGTCACCGTCACCCTCTCCCCCACCCTCACCCCCACCGACACCGTCAGCCCGGATCCCACCCTCACCCCCGCGGAGTCCGACTCCGATCCAGCCCTGGGCCGGCCCCTGGAGAGTCCCGGAGCGAAGAATTTCTCTGCCTGTCGGACGTGTCACCCCGTCACTGCCTCCGTCGCCGGCTGCCTCAGAACCAGGCATCAAAACACCACCAAGTACGCTGCATTGATTTTCCATTCCGGTTAAATCAACGTTAAGAACCACTGAGCTTTCAGACACATACAGGTACAGGATAGCTGACGACTATTTTACGAGTTGACGAAGTTCATATTTTCAACAGGGAGGAACAGTGCACTGCCGAGGCGATTCAGCTGGCGGGTATATGATTTAGACGCCTGGCCTCCTACTAGACGAGTGGCGGAACAACCGTACGTCGCTTTTCTCTGCGAACTATTCCCCATCGTGCCAACTATGAAAGATAAACATCAATGTATTCGTGTTTTCATTTCCATTCAGGTCGGTTGAACCTAACGAGGCAAGAATTGCAGAACTTGAAGCCATTTACTGCCCTAAGAAGACAATTGATTCCAAACTCACCAAATCTGCAAACACCAAGCAGGTAAGAAATTAGCGCGTATGCGCGCGTGTTTTACTGTTGATATGGCAACATTTTGATTTTTACTCCTGTACAATGTTATAATAGACCTATTATTTTCTATGTATGCCTGCTTCGTGTGTGCTTTCAGAAAAAGAATCGAACTAGGAAGCTTCGAGGTATGTTAAGTATATGATTGACGTTGACATGATTGACAGTATATAATGTCAATAAAGATATTACAATATCACATACAGACAAATATACAGAAGATTTTCAGGTTCCTGGACCTATGGTCTGATAACCTATTGGCATGGCATTGCGTCCGTCCGTCGTCCTATCACATTCTCATCTTTAAAGTTTACAGTCGAACTTTTCTGAAATTTTGCACAAAAATACCTAAAACATATTTCCAGGAAGAAGTTCTTTAGTTTTCTGATTTCCACCTTTTTTTCAGAATGGCGGTCATTTTCGACGAAAAATGCCTCATTTTGAACTTTGACGGCCATTTTCTCAAAACTCGCTCAGTATTTTTTCTTATTGATGCACAACACTCGTTATATATGTATCCCTATGAGGTGTATAAGTTTCGTTGCCCTTGATTCGCTGGAAGTGTACCATTTGGCCATTTTCCCATGTTATATTCTCCTATGCTTTATAATGGGATACATTATGCCTAATATCTCACTTCATACTGAGATTAGAGATTAGCAATCAATTGTTAACATATAGGAAATAATAGATGCTGAATATTGTCTTGACCTGGACTCTGACCTTCGACCATATTTTCAAGGTCAGAGCACAAAATAGCGAATATCCCGCTTATTATCGACTTTACAGCTTAGGAATCAATTGTGCACATATAGGAAATGATATATGCTGAATGTCGTCATGACCTTGAATTTGACCATCTCCCCATTTTCAAGGTCAGAACACAAAAGGGCTAATATATTGATTTTTATTGACTTGGCAGCTTAGGAATTACTTGTGAACATATAGGAAATGATACTGCTTAATATTCTTGTCACCTGAAATTTGACCTTTGACCTCATTCTCAAGGTCTAAGTACAAAATGGCTAATATCTCGCTTATTAATGACTTTACAGCTTGGATCCATAGTGAACATATAGGAAATGTTATATGCTGAATATTCTGATAAATTAGAACTTGCCATTTGACCTTATTTTCAAAGTCAGAGCACAAAATGGCTAATATCTCGCTTGTTATCAACTTCACAGCTTAGTAAATAATTGTGAACATATAGGAAATTATATATGCTGAATATTCTCATGACCTTGAATTTGGTTTTTGACCTCATTTTCTAGTTCACAAGACAAATGAAAAAATATCTCATTTATTATCGACTTTACAACTTGATAATCTATTGTGGTTATACAGGAATGATATATGCCGAATATTCTGATGACCTTTAATATGACCTTCGACTTCATTTCAAAATCATAGGACAAAATTGTTAATATCTCTCTTATTATTGAATTTACAGCTTAGCAATGAATTGTGAACATATAAGAAATGATACGCTGAATATGCTGACCAGTGACCTTAATTTCAAGGTCACGGGACAAAATAGCTAATATCTAAAATATAAAACATATATTGTCCGGTAACCTTTCTCAGCTTTGGGTTAATTTTTAGGTTACCGAACCTATGGTCCGATATCCTTTTGGCATGGCGTTGCGTCTGGCGTCGTCGTCCACATTTTTATCTTTTTTGTTTACGGGGGAATTTTTCTGAAATTTTACACAAAAATGCTTAAAACTAATTCAAGAAGGAGGTATTTTTTAGTTTTTAGATATTCGCATGTTTTTCAAAATAGCGGCCGTTTTCGACGGGAAAGGCCTCATTCTGGACTTTGGCGGCCATCTTCTCAAAATCTGTTCAGTAACTTTTTTCTTTTTGATACATAACACACCTCATATGTACTCCTATGATGTGTATAAGTTTTGTTGCGCTTGAATTGCTCGAAGTGGGCCATTTTGGCCCAAACTCTGCCCAAATGGGACTTTCCCATGTTAAATTCTCCTATGCTTTATAATGGGACACATTATGCCTAATATGTCACTTAATATTGAGATTAGAGACTAGGAATCAACTGTGGACATATAGGAAATGATATATGCTGAATATTCTCGTGACCTTGAATTTGACCTCTGACCTCAGTTCTAAGGTCAGAGCACAAAATTGCTTAGATCTCACTTATTATCGACTTTACAGCTTAGCAATCGATTGTGGACATATAGGATATGATATACGCCGAATATTCTGATGACTTTGATTTTGACCTTTGACCTCATTTTCAAGGTCACAGGACAAAATGGCTAATATCTCACTCATTATCGATTTTACAGCTTAGGGATCAATTGTGGACATATAGGAAATGATATATGCTGAATATTCTCGTGACCTTGAATTTGACCTCTGACCTCAGTTCTAAGGTCAGAGCACAAAATTGCTTAGATCTCACTTATTATCAACTTTACAGCTTAGCAATCGATTGTGGACATATAGGATATGATATACGCCGAATATTCTGATGACTTTGATTTTGACCTTTGACCTCATTCTCAAGGTCACAGGACAAAATGGCTAATATCTTGCTTATTATCGACTTTACAGCTTATGAATCAATGATGAACATATAGGGAATGATATATGTAGATTTCTGCCATGGCCTTGAATTTGACATTTGACCTCATTTTCAATGTCACAGGACAAATGGCTAATATCTCACTTATTATCGATTTTACAGCTTAGGAATCAATTGTGGACACTTAGGAAATGATACATGCTGAATATTCTCGTGACCTTGAATTTGACCTCTGACCTCATTTTCAAGATCAAGAGCACAAAATGGCTAATATCTCGCTTATTATCGATTTTACAGCTTAGGAATCAATTGTGAACATATAGGAAATGTTATATTTTGAATATTGTCATGACCTCAAATTTGACCTTTGACGAATTTTCAAGGTCAGAAGACAATATGGCTAATATCTCGCTTCTGATAATTTTTACAGCTTATGAATCAATTATGAACATATAGGAAATTATATATACAGATTATTCTCATGACACAGGACAAAATGACTAATATCTCCCATATTATCGATTTTACAGCTTAGGAATCAATGGTTGACATATAGGAAATGATATATGCTAAATATTCTCGTGACCTTGAATTTGACCTCTGGCTTCATTTTCAAGACAAGAACACAATATGGCTATATCTCACTTATTATCGATTCTACAGCTTAGGAATCAATTGTGAACATATAGGAAATGTTATATTTTGAATATTGTCATGACCTCAAATTTGACCTTTGACGAATTTTCAAGGTCACAGGACAATATGGCTAATATCTCGCTTCTGATAATTTTTACAGCTTAGGAATCAATTATGAACATATAGGAAATTATATATACAGATTAATCTCATGACCTTCAATTTGACCTTTGACCCTAATTTCAAGGACACAGGACAAAATGACTAATATCTCCCATATTATCGATTTTACAGCTTAGGAATCAATGGTTGACATATAGGAAATGATATATGCTGAATATTCTCGTGACCTTGAATTTGACCTCTGGCTTCATTTTCAAGATCAAGAACACAATATGGCTAATATCTCGCTCATTATCGATTTTACAGCTTAGGAATCAATTGTGAACATATAGGAAATATTATATTTTGAATATTGTCATGACCTTGAATTTGACCTTTGACCGAATTTTCAAGGTCCAAGACAAAATGGCTAATATCCCGCTTCTGATCATTTTTATAGCTTAGGAATCAATCATGAACATATAGGAAATTATATACAGATTATTCTCATGACCTTCAATTTGACCTTTGATCTTAATTTCAAGGGCACATGACAAAATGACTAATATCTCCCTTATTATCGATTTTACAGCTTAGGAATCAATTGCGAACATATGAAAAATGATATATGCTGAATATCGCCATGACCTTGGATTCGACCTTTGACCTCATTTTCAAGGTCAAAGGACAAAATGGCTAATATCTTGCTCCTCTATTGAGTGTATGACTTGGAAACCAATTGTGGACATATAAAAAATGATGTACACTGAATATTTTGATGACCTTGAAATTGGCCTTGAACATATTTTCAAGGTCAGAGCACAAAATGGCTAATATCTCGCTTATTATCGACTTTACAGCTTAGGATTCGATAGTGAACATATAGGGAATGATATACTGAATGTATAGTATGCTGAATATTTTGGTGGCCTTGAACGTGATTTTTGACATCATTTTTGAGGTCAAATCACAAATGGCTAGTATCCCACTTGTGAACATATAGGAAATAATATATGCTGAATATTGTTTTGACCTGGACTCTGAACTTCGACCATATTTTCAAGGTCAGAGCACAAAATAGCGAATATCCCGCTTATTATCTACTTTACAGCTTAGGAATCAATTGTGTTCAAACTCCAAATGATATATGCTGAATATTCTCGTGACCTCAACTTGACCAGTGACCTTATTTTCAAGTTTCCTTTGACCTGATTTTCAAGGTGACAGGACAAAATGGCTAATATCTCACTTATTGACTTCATAGTGTTGGAATCAATGAAGGACATATAGGAAATGTTATACACCAAATATTCTGATGACCTTGAATTTGACCTTTGCCTTCATTTTCAAGGCCACAGGACAAAATTGCTAATATCTCTCTGTTTGTTATTAATTTACAGCTTAGCAATCAACTGTGGACATAATATATGCTTAATATTATATATGCTGAATATTCCCTTGACCTTGAATTTAACTAGTGACCTTGCTAACATCTAAAATATTTAACATATATTGTCCGGTAGTCTATCGTTGGCCCTTGGCCTATTTTTTTCGTACAGATTCTGCAAGGAGAGAGCAGATGCCTTGTGAAGATTGGGTTGTTAATTACAAGCATGAGTCTCCTTACACCACCAATCTGATGACAACAGGCCTCTCAGACCGAATGCAGAACCTACTCCAGTAAATCATTTTTGTGCCAAGATAATCTCGATTCACCAGTGTAGGTTGTGAGATTGAAAGACACAAAAGTTTGATTTGGGAAACCAATTTGTCATTCTATGTTTGCCAAGTATTTGCTGTCAATGTAAACCTATACCCAACAGGTCACTGGAGGAAACCAATCGCGGGCGTCTGCTGGTCATAGGAGATAGGCGACAATCAGGTCTCGTCAACATTCCGCGCCTTCATCGCCGAGTCGATATCACTGTCAGTACAGAACTGGGAAACGTCAAAACACATCCCCTTTCCTCAATACACGTAGTATAACCTGATTATACATATCCCACTCCCTCCAGAGTGTAACCTGATTATACACATCCCACTTCCTCCAAAGTATAACCTGATTATACACATCTCACTCCCTCCAGAGTGTAACCTGATTATACACATCCAACTTCCTCCATAGTAGAACCTGATTATACACATCCCACTTCCTCCAAAGTATAACCTGATTATACACATCCCACTTCCTCCGTAGTATAACCTGATTATACACATCCCACTTCCTCCGTAGTATAACCTGATTATACACATCCCACTTCCTCCAAAGTATAACCTGATTATACATATCTCACTTCCTCCAGAGTATTACCTGATTATACACATCCCACTTCCTCCATAGTATAACCTCATTGTACACATCCCACTTCCGCCAGGGTATAACCTGATTATACACATCCCACTTCCTCCATAGTATAACCTGATTAAACACATCACACTTCCTAATGAGTGTAACCTGATTATACACATCCCACTTCCTCCATAGTATAACCTGATTATACACACCCCACTTCCTCCATAGCATAACCTGATTATACACACCCCACTTCCTCCATAGTATAACCTGATTATACACACCCCACTTCCTCCATAGTATAACCTGATTATACACACCCCACTTCCTCCATAGTATAACCTGATTATACACACCCCACTTCCTCCATAGTATAACCTGGTTATACACATCCCACTTCCTCCAGGGTATAACCTGATTATACACACCCCACTTCCTCCATAGTATAACCTGATTATACACACCCCACTTCCTCCATAGTATAACCTGATTATACACATCCCACTTCCTCCAGGGTATAACCTGATTATACACACCCCACTTCCTCCATAGTATAACCTGATTATACACACCCCACTTCCTCCATAGTATAACCTGATTATACACACCCCACTTCCTCCATAGTATAACCTGATTATACACACCCCACTTCCTCCATAGTATAACCTGATTATACACATCCCACATCCTCCATAGTATAACCTGATTATACACATCCCACTTCCTCCATAGTATAACCTGATTATACACATCCCACTTCCTCCAGAGTATAACCTGATTATACACACCCCACTTCCTCCAGAGTATAACCTGATTATACACACCCAACTGCCTCCATAGTATAACCTGATTAAACACATCCCACTTCCTCCGTAGTATAACCTGATTATACCATATACACATCCCACTTCCTCCATAGTATAACCTGATTATACACATCCCACTTCCTCCATAGTATAACCTGATTATACACATCCCACTTCCTCCATAGTATAACCTGATTATACACATCGCACTTCCTCCATAGTATAACCTGATTATACACATCGCACTTCCTCCATAGTATAACCTGATTATACACATCCAACTTCCTCCAGAGTATAACCTGATTATACACACCCCACTCCCTCCATAGTATAACCTGATTATACACATCCCTCTTCCTTCGTAGTAGAACCTGATTATACACATCCCACTTCCTCCATAGTGTAACCTGATTATACACATCCCACTTCCTCCGTAGTAGAACCTGATTATACACATCCCACTTCCTCCAGAGTATAACCTGATTATACACATCCCACTTCCTCCGTAGTAGAACCTGATTATACACATCCCACTTCCTTCGTAGTAGAACCTGATTATACACATCCCACTTCCTCTGTAGTGTAACCTGATTATACACATCCCACTTCCTCCGTAGTAGAACCTGATTATACACATCCCACTTCCTCCAAAGTATAACCTGATTATACACATCCCACTTCCTCCGTAATATAACCTGATTATACACATCCCACTTCCTCCATAGTATAACGTGATTATACACATCCCACTTCCTCCGTAGTAGAACCTGATTATACACATCCCACTTCCTCCAGAGTATAACCTGATTATACACATCCCATTTCCTCCGTAGTAGAACCTGATTATACACATCCCACTTCCTCCGTAGTAGAACCTGATTATACACATCCCACTTCCTCCGTAGTAGAACCTGATTATACACATCCCACTTCCTCCGTAGTAGAACCTGATTATACACATCCCACTTCCTCCATAGTATAACCTGATTATACACATCCCACTTCATCCATAGTATAACCTGATTATACACATCCCACTTCCTCCGTAGTAGAACCTGATTATACACATCCCACTTCCTCCATAGTAGAACCTGATTATACACATCCCACTTCCTCCGTAGTAGAACCTGATTATACACATCCCACTTCCTCCATAGTATAACCTGATTATACACATCCCACTTCATCCATAGTATAACCTGATTATACACATCCCACTTCCTCCGTAGTAGAACCTGATTATACTCATCCCACTTCCTCCATTGTGTAACCTGATTATACACATCCCACTTCCTCCGTAGTAGAACCTGATTATACACATCCCACTTCCTCCATAGTATAAACTGATTATACACATCCCTCTTCCTCCATAGTAGAACCTGATTATACACATCCCACTTCCTCCATAGTATAACCTGATTATACACATCCCATTTCCTCCATAGTATAACCTGATTATACACATCCCACTTCCTCCTATAACCTGATTATACACATCCCACTTCCTCCACAGTATAAGGTGATTATACACATCCCACTTCCTCCAGAGTATAACCTGATTATACACATCCCACTTTCTCCGTAGTATAACCTGACTATACACATCCCACTTCCTCCAGAGTATATCCTGATTATAAACATCCCACTTCCTCCATAGTATACCCTGATTATACACATCCCACTTCCTCCATAGTATAACCTGATTATACACATCCCACTTCCTCCGTAGTAGAACCTGACTATACACATCCCACTCCCTCCAGAGTATAACCTGATTATACACAGGTTTTACCCACTCCCTCCAGAGTGTAACCTGATTATACACATCCCACTTCCTCCAAAGTATAACCTGATTATACACACCCCACTTCCTCCATAGTATAACCTGATTATACACATCCCACTTCCTCCAAAGTATAACCTGATTATACACACCCCACTTCCTCCATAGTATAACCTGATTATACACATCTCACTCCCTCCAGAGTGTAACCTGATTATACACATCCAACTTCCTCGATAGTAGAACCTGATTATACACATCCCACTTCCTCCAAAGTATAACCTGATTATACACATCCCACTTCCTCCGTAGTATAACCTGATTATACACATCCCATTTCCTCCAGAGTATAACCTGATTATACACATCCCACTTCCTCCAAAGTATAACCTGATTATACATATCTCACTTCCTCCAGAGTATTACCTGATTATACACATCCCACTTCCTCCATAGTATAACCTCATTATACACATCCCACTTCCGCCAGGGTATAACCTGATTATACACATCCCACTTCCTCCATAGTATAACCTGATTATACACATCACACTTCCTAAAGAGTGTAACCTGATTATACACATCCCACTTCCTCCATAGTATAACCTGATTATACACATCTCACTTCCGCCAGGGTATAACCTGATTATACACATCCCACTTCCTCCATAGTATAACCTGATTATTCACATCCCACTTCCTCCATGGTATAACCTGGTTATACACATCCCACTTCCTCCATAGTATAACCTGATTATACACACCCCACTTCCTCCATAGTATAACCTGATTATACACACCCCACTTCCTCCAGGATATAACCTGATTATACACACCCCACTTCCTCCATAGTATAACCTGATTATACACACCCCACTTCCTCCATAGTATAACCTCATTATACACATCCCACTTCCTCCATAGTATAACCTGATTATTCACATCCCACTTCCTCCATTGTATAACCTGGTTATACACATCCCACTTCCTCCATAGTATAACCTGATTATACACACCCCACTTCCTCCATAGTATAACCTGATTATACACACCCCACTTCCTCCATAGTATAACCTGATTATACACACCCCACTTCCTCCATAGTATAACCTGATTATACACATCCCACTTCCTCCAGGGTATAACCTGATTATACACACCCCACTTCCTCCATAGTATAACCTGATTATACACACCCCACTTCCTCCATAGTATAACCTGATTATACACACCCCATTTCCTCCATAGTATAACCTGATTATACACATCCCACTTCCTCCAGGGTATAACCTGATTATACACACCCCACTTCCTCCATAGTATAACCTGATTATACACACCCCACTTCCTCCATAGTATAACCTGATTATACACACCCCACTTCCTCCATAGTATAACCTGATTATACACACCCCACTTCCTCCATAGTATAACCTGATTATACACACCCCACTTCCTCCATAGTATAACCTGATTATACACATCCCACTTCCTCCATAGTATAACCTGATTATACACACCCCACTTCCTCCATAGTATAACCTGATTATACACACCCCACTTCCTCCATAGTATAACCTGATTATACACATCCCACTTCCTCCAGGGTATAACCTGATTATACACACCCCACTTCCTCCATAGTATAACCTGATTATACACACCCCACTTCCTCCATAGTATAACCTGATTATACACACCCCACTTCCTCCATAGTATAACCTGATTATACACATCCCACTTCCTCCAGGGTATAACCTGATTATACACACCCCACTTCCTCCATAGTATAACCTGATTTTTTAACACATCCCACTTCCTCCATAGTATAACCTGATTATACACACCCCACTTCCTCCATAGTATAACCTGGTTATACACATCCCACTTCCTCCATAGTATAACCTGATTATACACACCCCACTTCCTCCATAGTATAACCTGATTATACACATCCCACTTCCTCCAGGGTATAACCTGATTATACACACCCCACTTCCTCCATAGTATAACCTGATTATACACACCCCACTTCCTCCATAATATAACCTGATTATACACACCCCACTTCCTCCATAGTATAACCTGATTATACACACCCCACTTCCTCCATAGTATAACCTGATTATACACATCCCACATCCTCCATAGTATAACCTGATTATACACATCCCACTTCCTCCATAGTATAACCTGATTATACACATCCCACTTCCTCCAGAGTATAACCTGATTATACACACCCCACTCCCTCCAGAGTATAACCTGATTATACACACCCAACTGCCTCCATAGTATAACCTGATTAAACACATCCCACTTCCTCCGTAGTATAACCTGATTATACCATATACACATCCCACTTCCTCCATAGTATAACCTGATTATACAGATCCAACTTCATCCAGAGTATAACCTGATTATACACATCCCACTTCCTCCAGGGTATAACCTGATTATACCATATACACACCCAACTGCCTCCATAGTATAACCTGATTATACACATCCCACTTCCTCCATAGTATAACCTGATTATACACATCGCGCTTCCTCCATAGTATAACCTGATTATACACATCCAACTTCCGCCAGAGTATAACCTGATTATACACACCCCACTTCCTCCATAGTATAACCTGATTATACACATCCCACTTCCTTCGTAGTATAACCTGATTATACACATCCCACTTCCTCCGTAGTGTAACCTGATTATACACATCCCACTTCCTCCGTAGTAGAACCTGATTATACACATCCCACTTCCTCCAGAGTATAACCTGATTATACACATCCCACTTCCTCCGTAGTAGAACCTGATTATACACATCCCACTTTCTCCTATAACCTGATTATACACATCCCACTTCCTCCGTAGTAGAACCTGACTATACACACCCCACTTCCTCCAGAGTATAACCTGATTATACACACCCCACTTCCTCCATAGTATAACCTGATTATACACATCCCACTTCCTCCAGGGTATAACCTGATTATACACACCCCACTTCCTCCATAGTATAACCTGATTCTACACATCCCACTTCCTCCATAGTATAACCTGATTATACACATCCCACTTCCTCCGTAGTGTAACCTGATTATACACATCCCACTTCCTCCATAGTATAACCTGATTATACACATCCCACTTCCTCTGTAGTAGAACCTGATTATACACATCCCACTTCCTCTGTAGTACATGTATCACCTGTATGTACACATCCCACTTCCTCCAGAGTATAACCTGATTATACACACCCCACTTCCTCCAGAGTATAACCTGATTATACACACCCAACTGCCTCCATAGTATAACCTGATTATACACATCCCACTTCCTCCATAGTATAACCTGATTATACACATCGCGCTTCCTCCATAGTATAACCTGATTATACACACCCCACTTCCTCCAGAGTATAACCTGATTATACACACCCCACTTCCTCCAGAGTATAACCTGATTATAGACACCCAACTGCCTCCATAGTATAACCTGATTAAACACATCCCACTTCCTCCGTAGTATAACCTGATTATACCATATACACATCCCACTTCCTCCATAGTATAACCTGATTATACAGATCCAACTTCATCCAGAGTATAACCTGATTATACACATCCCACTTCCTCCATTGTATAACCTGATTATACCATATACACACCCAACTGCCTCCATAGTATAACCTGATTATACACATCCCACTTCCTCCATAGTATAACCTGATTATACACATCGCGCTTCCTCCATAGTATAACCTGATTATACACATCCAACTTCCTCCAGAGTATAACCTGATTATACACACCCCACTTCCTCCATAGTATAACCTGATTCTACACATCCCACTTCCTCCATAGTATAACCTGATTATTCACATCCCACTTCCTCCGTAGTGTAACCTGATTATACACATCCCACTTCCTCCATAGTATAACCTGATTATACACACCCCACTTCCTCCAGAGTATAACCTGATTATACACACCCCACTTCCTCCATAGTATAACCTGATTCTACACATCCCACTTCCTCCATAGTATAACCTGATTATACACATCCAACTTCCTCCATAGTAGAACCTGATTATACACATCCAACTTCCGCCAGAGTATAACCTGATTATACACACCCCACTTCCTCCATAGTATAACCTGATTATACACATCCCACTTCCTTCGTAGTATAACCTGATTATACACATCCCACTTCCTCTGTAGTGTAACCTGATTATACACATCCCACTTCCTCCGTAGTAGAACCTGATTATACACATCCCACTTCCTCCAGAGTATAACCTGATTATACACATCCCACTTCCTCCATAGTATAACCTGGTTATACACATCCCGCTTCCTCCATAGAATAATCTGATTATACACATCACACTTCCTCCAGGGTATAACCTGATTATACACATCCCACTTCCTCCAGAGTACAACCTGATTATACACATCCCACTTCCTCTGTAGTACATGTATCACCTGTATATACACATCCCACTTCCTCCATAGTTTATCCTGATTATACACATCACACTTCCTCCAAAGTATAACCTGATTATACATATCTCACTTCCTCCATAGTAGAACCTGATTATACACATCCCACTTCCTTCAGAGTATAACCTGATTATACACACCCCACTTCCTCCATAGTATAACCTGATTATACACATCCCACTTCCTCCGTAGTAGAACTTGATTATACACATCCCACTTCCTCCATAGTATAACCTGATTATACACAGCCCACTTCCTCCAAAGTATAACCTGATTATACACAGCCCACTTCCTCCAAAGTATAACCTGATTATACACATCCCACTTCCTCCGTAGTATAACCTGATTATACACATCCCACTTCCTCCGTAGTAGAACCTGATTATACACATCCCACTTCCTCCATATTTTTACCTGATTATACACATCCCACTTCCTCCAGAGTACAACCTGATTATACACATCCCACTTCCTCTGTAGTACATGTATCACCTGTATATACACATCCCACTTCCTCCATAGTTTAACCTGATTATACACATCCCACTTCCTCCAAAGTATAACCTGATTATACATATCTCACTTCCTCCATAGTAAAACCTCATTATACACATCCCACTTCCTCCGTAGTAGAACCTGATTATACACATCCCAGTTCCTCCAGAGTATAACCTAATAATACACATCTCACTTCCTCCGTAGTAGAACTTGATTATACACATCCCACTTCCTCCAGGGTATAACCTGATTATACACATCCCACTTCCTCCATATTATAAATGATTATACACATCCCACTTCCTCCAGAGTATAACCTGATTATACACAGCCCACTTCCTCCAAAGTATAACCTGATTATACACATCCCACTTCCACCGTAGTAGAACCTGATTATACACATCCCACTTCCTCCAAAGTATAACCTGATTATACACAGCCCACTTCCTCCAAAGTATAACCTGATTATACACATCCCACTTCCTTCGTAGTAGAACCTGATTATACACATTCCACTTCCTCCGTAGTATAACCTGATTATACACATCCCACTTCCTCCGTAGTAGAACCTGATTATACACATCCCACTTCCTCCATATTATTACCTGATTATACACATCCCACTTCCTCCAGGGTATAACCTGATTATACACATCCCACTTCCTCCATATTATAAATGATTATACACATCCCACTTCCTCCAAAGTATAACCTGATTATACACAGCCCACTTCCTCCAAAGTATAACCTGATTATACACATCCCACTTCCTCCGTAGTAGAACCTGATTATACACATTCCACTTCCTCCGTAGTATAACCTGATTATACACATCCCACTTCCTCCGTAGTAGAACCTGATTATACACATCCCACTTCCTCCATATTATTACCTGATTATACACATCCCACTTCCTCCAGAGTACAACCTGATTATACACATCCCACTTCCTCTGTAGTACATGTATCACCTGTATATACACATCCCACTTCCTCCATAGTTTAACCTGATTATACACATCCCACTTCCTCCAAAGTATAACCTGATTATACATATCTCACTTCCTCCATAGTAGAACCTCATTATACACATCCCACTTCCTCCGTAGTAGAACCTGATTATACACATCCCACTTCCTCCAGGGTATAACCTGATTATACACATCCCACTTCCTCCATATTATAAATGATTATACACATCCCACTTCCTCCAGAGTATAACCTGATTATACACATCCCACTTCCTCCAGGGTATAACTTGATTATACACATCCCACTTCCTCCATATTATAAATGATTATACACATCCCACTTCCTCCAGAGTATAACCTGATTATACACATCCCACTTCCTCCATAGTATAACGTGATTATACACATCCCACTTCCTCCGTAGTAGAACCTGATTATACACATCCCACTTCCTCCAGAGTATAACCTGATTATACACATCCCACTTCCTCCGTAGTAGAACCTGATTATACACATCCCACTTCTTCCAGAGTATAACCTGATTATACACATCCCATTTCCTCCGTAGTATAACGTGATTATACACATCCCACTTCCTCCAGAGTATAACCTGATTATACACTTCCCACTTCCTGCATAGTATAACCTGATTATACACATCCCACTTCCTCCATAGTATAACCTGATTATACACACCCAACTTCCTCCAGAGTATAACCTGATTATACACACCCCACTTCATCCATAGTATAACCTGATTATACACATCCCACTTACTCCAGAATATAACCTGATTATACACATCCACTTCCTCCGTAGTAGAACCTGATTATACACATCCCACTTCCTCCATAGTATAACCTGATTATACATATCCCACTTCCTCCAGATATAACCCGATTATACACATCCCACTTCCTCCATAGTATAACCCGATTATACACATCCCACTTCCTCCAGAGTATAACCTGATTATACACATCCCACTTCCTCCATAGTAGAACCTGATTATACACATTCCACTTCCTCCATAGTATAACCTGATTATACACATCCCACTTCCTCCATAGTATAACCTGATTATACACATCCCACTTCCTCCGTAGTATAACCTGATTATACACATCCCACTTCCTCCATAGTAAAGCCTGATTATACACATCCCACTTCCTCCATAGTATAACCTGATTATACACATCTCACTTCCTCCATAGTAGAACCTGATTATACACATCCCACTTCCTCCATAGTATAGCCTGATTATACACATCCCACTTCCTCCATAGTATAACCTGATTATACACATCCCACTTCCTCCATAGTATAACCTGATTATACACATCCCACTTCCTCCGTAGTAGAACCTGATTATACACATTCCACTTCCTCCATAGTATAGCCTGATTATACACATCCCACTTCCTCCATAGTATAACCTGATTATACACATCTCACTTCCTCCATAGTAGAACCTGTGTATAACCTGATTATACACATCCAACTTCCTTCAAAGTATAACATGATTATACACATCCCACTTCCTCCATAGTAGAACCTGTGTATAACCTGATTATACACGTCTCACTTCCTACATAGTAGAACCTGTGTATAACCTGATTATAAACATCCCACTTCCTCCATAGTAGAACCTGTGTATAACCTGATTATACACATCCCACTCCCTCCAAAGTATAACATGATTATACACATCCCACTTCCTCCATAGTAGAACCTGTGTATAACCTGATTATACACATCTCACTTCCTACATAGTATAACCTGATTATACACATCCCACTTCCTCCATAGTAGAACCGGTGTATGACCTGATTATACACATCCCACTTCCTCCATAGCATAACCTGATTATACACATCCAACTTTTTCCAGAGTATAACCTGATTATACACATCCCACTTCCTCCATAGTATAACCTGATTATACACATCCCACTTCCTCCATAGTATAACCTGATTATACACATCCCACTTCCTCCGTAGTAGAACCTGATTATACACATCCCACTTCCTCCATAGTATAACCTGATTATACACATCTCACTTCCTCCATAGTAGAACCTGTGTATAACCTGATTATACACATCCAACTTCCTTCAAAGTATAACATGATTATACACATCCCACTTCCTCCATAGTAGAACCTGTGTATAACCTGATTATACACGTCTCACTTCCTACATAGTAGAACCTGTGTATAACCTGATTATAAACATCCCACTTCCTCCATAGTAGAACCTGTGTATAACCTGATTATACACATCCCACTCCCTCCAAAGTATAACATGATTATACACATCCCACTTCCTCCATAGTAGAACCTGTGTATAACCTGATTATACACATCTCACTTCCTCCACAGTATAATCTGTGTATGACCTGATTATACACATCCCACTTCGCTCCATAGCATAACCTGATTATACACATCCCACTTCCTCCAGAGTATAACCTGGTTCATTGCAGTCAAATCAAACTTTTTAAACATATGGTTTCAATCCTGGAACAATTCCATGTGATATATGTATCAGTTTGATAATTGATGGATGGGAAAACTTTCCTATGATCAGTATACTTGTGTTGTATTATTGAGTATAATAATGGTTGTATTTCTCTCCCCCCCCCCTCCACCCCACCTCCTCGCATCTCCAGCGGACGCTCGAGGAACTCCTTGAGATCAACGCTAATCTGCTGATACCTAGACGAAAAAGACGCGGAAAGTTTCTGTGAGATATTCGGATTTTCTGTATTTTGCCGGGATCTAGTGCGAATGACCACAGCTTTAATGCACGGGGCATATTGACGGAAGAGGTTTCACGGAAACATACACAGGGTTTAAAATTCGTATAGGTCTACTCTCATCGTGCTTCGGAAAAGGAACGTTAACTTTCTTATATGGAACCTACTCTTTAGGTTGGACAGATCTATGTAAAAAATAAAATAAAAAATACCCCAACAAAATGTTTACCTATGGCGCCCCGTTCGTGCCACCAAAAAGGGAAGTTATATTTTTATTTATCTCATACGTATGAAATAAAAAGTCATACGTAGGAGATACTAACACATACGTATGAGATAACAAGTCATACGTAGGAGATACTAACACATACGTTTTAAATACTAAGTCATACGTAGGAGATACTAAGTCATACGTAGGAGATACAATGACATACTGATACATATGAGATACTATCTCATACGTATGACTTAGTATCTCATATGTATGAGATAGTATCTCATATGTATGACTTATTATCTCATACGTATGACTTAGTATCTCAAACGTATGACTTTTTATCTCATACGTATGACTTTTTATTTCATACGTATGAGATACTATCTCATACGTATGAGTTAGAAAAAAAATAAATTCTCTTTTTTGTGGCACGAACGGAGCGCCATAGTTTACCAGAATGTGTAGAACATGATTACTGTGCACGCCGCTGTGTTGACTGTACTAACAATCATCGGGTTGGTGGCTAGCCTGGAATAGATAAACAATACCCCCAACAAAATGTTCACCAGAGTGTGTAGAATATGTTCACTGTGCACACCACTGTGTTGACTGTACTAACGATCATCGGGCTGGTGGCTAGCCTGGAATAGATAAACAATACCCCCAACAAAATGTTCACCAGAGTGTGTAGAACATGTTCACTGTGCACGCCGCTGTATTGACTGTACTAACGATCATCGGGCTGGTGGCTAGCCTGGAATAGATAAACAATACCCGCAACAAAATTTTCACCAGAGTGTGTAGAATATGTTCACTGTGCACACCACTGTGTTGACTGTACTAACGATCATCGGGCTGGTGGCTAGCCTGGAATAGATAAACAATACCCGCAACAAAAGGTTTACTAGAGTGTGTAGAACATGTTTACTGTGTACATCGCTGTATTGACTGTACTAACGATCATTGGGCTGGTGTGGCTAACCTGGAATAGATAAACAATATCCCCCAAAAATGTTTACCAGAGTGTGTAGAACATGTTCACTGTGCACGCCGCTGTATTGACTGTACTAACGAGCATCGGGCTGGTGGCTAGCCTGGAATAGATAAACAATATCCCCCACAAAAGTTTACCAGAGTGTGTAGAACATGTTAACTGTGCACACCGCTGTATTGACTGTACTAACGAGCATCGGGCTGGTGGCTAGCCTGGAATAGATAAACAATACCCCCAACAAAATGTTTACTAGAGTGTGTAGAACATGTTTACTGTGCACACCGCTGTGTTGACTGTACTAACAATCATCGGGTTGGTGGCTAGCCTGGAATAAATAAACAATACCCCCAACAAAATGTTCACCAGAGTGTGTAGAATATGTTCACTGTGCACGCCGCTGTATTGACTGTACTAACGAGCATCGGGCTGGTGGCTAGCCTGGAATAAATAAACAATACCCCCAACAAAATGTTCACCAGAGTGTGTAGAATATGTTCACTGTGCACACCACTGTGTTGACTGTACTAACAATCATCGGGTTGGTGGCTAGCCTGGAATAGATAAACAATACCCCCAACAAAATGTTCACCAGAGTGTGTAGAATATGTTCACTGTGCACACCACTGTGTTGACTGTACTAACGAGCATCGGGCTGGTGGCTAGGCTGGAATAGATAAACAATACCCGCAACAAAAGGTTTACTAGAGTGTGTAGAACATGTTAACTGTGCACACCGCTGTATTGACTGTAATAACGAGCATCGGGTTGGTGGCTAGCCTGGAATAGATAAACAATACCCCCAACAAAATGTTCACCAGAGTGTGTAGAATATGTTCACTGTGCACACCACTGTGTTGACTGTACTAACGAGCATCGGGCTGGTGGCTAGGCTGGAATAGATAAACAATACCCGCAACAAAAGGTTTACTAGAGTGTGTAGAACATGTTAACTGTGCACACCGCTGTATTGACTGTAATAACGAGCATCGGGTTGGTGGCTAGCCTGGAATAGATAAACAATACCCCAACAAAATGTTTACCAGCGTGTGTAGAACATGTTAACTGTGCACACCGCTGTATTGACTGTAATAACGAGCATCGGGCTGGTGGCTAGGCTGGAATAGATAAACAATACCCCCAACAAAATGTTTACTAGAGTGTGTAGAACATGTTTACTGTGTACACCGCTGTATTGACTGTACTAACGATCATTGGGCTGGTGTGGCTAACCTGGAATAGATAAACAATATCCCCCACAAATGTTTACCAGAGTGTGTAGAACATGTTCACTGTGCACGCCGCTGTATTGACTGTACTAACGAGCATCGGGCTGGTGGCTAGCCTGGAATCGATAAACAGTACCCCCAACAAAATGTTTACCACGGTGTGTAGAATATGTTTACTATGCACGCCGCTGTATTGACTGTACTAACGAGCATCGGGCTGGTGGCTAGCCTGGAATCGATAAACAGTACCCCCAACAAAATGTTTACCACGGTGTGTAGAACATGTTTATTATGCACGCCGCTGTATTGACTGTACTAACGAGCATCGGGCTGGTGGCTACCCTGGAATAGATAAACAATATCCCCCACAAAATGTTTACCAGAGTGTGTAGAACATGTTCACTGTGCACGCCGCTGTATTGACTGTAATAACGAGCATCGGGCTGGTGGCTACCCTGGAATAGATAAACAGTACCCCCAACAAAATGTTTACCAGCGTGTGTAGAACATGTTAACTGTGCACACCGCTGTATTGACTGTACTAACGATCATCGGGCTGGTGGCCAGCCTGAGCGACGCGCGTCGCTCAGGCTGGCTGGTGGCTAGCCTGGAATAGATACAGTCTTGTCTGAGTGTTTGGGGCATATGTATTGTTTGTGCAGTGTATTTCAAACAAAACTGTGCAGTCTGTTACGGCTACCGTGCAGCGACATCGCTGCAGGCTAGGCTATCTGTTAGTACGTGATTGGTGAAATTAATTGCTTCGACATCGAAATGTTCTGGAGAAAACAATATAAACATCTATGAATAAATTAATAAACGTGTGTTTCATTATTACGAATATTTGAATACGGAATCTCATCACAGCGCTTGCTGACATTATTTAGACGAGGGAACATTGCACTCAAGAAGCAAATAGTGGACGGCAGCTTTTCGGTTTTTTGACGGGAAAATTTTTCATCAGTGAACACGTCGGTAAGAATGCCAGAAGCGGTGATAGGACACTGTGGTAATAGATCACCGACTCGTAGCAAACCAAAGTACCTGCATTCAATTTAATGTCCTATTTGAGCAAACTAAGCATAAAACCCTGTAGTTCTATTGGGAATATGTTTTTTTTCCGGCAACACACACGACTCACACACGTGAATACTATGACAGCCAAGTGGAACTTTGTTATTCTCGCAATAATATTGCGCACTGTAATTTATAAGTTCACAAGCTGTCACTGATGTAGACTGATAGTCTGTAGTTATAACAGACTCTCCCGTGCGGTCTACAATCAGTCCACCACCAATGGGGACGGTTCTGTAGTGTTCTGTTTAGTTCTCCGTGTGATGAGAATATTTCCCGTTCTGGGAATGCAATCAAGATGACTGCAAAAGAAGAACATCATTAGAAGTATTATCGACAATACAACACAAACAGAGCAATACAGCGGGGGAGGGAACACACTGTCAACTGAATATCGATCTGTGTACAACTGGAAGGGTCATCGAGTGACATTAATAAAAGCATCACTTTTTTGTGAAAAATTCACTGGAATTTTCAATTGGAAAACTGCTTTGAAGAACAGCATATTAACACTGCAAGGGTAATTATTTACGTGTATTCCATTATGTCAACAGAGACAACACTCATACAAACTACGTGTACAATATATCGACGTATCAGATAATAATGCATTGAAATTACTAGTAATCAGAGTGAAATGAAGTCACCGATATCAAATATATATCATGAGAGAGATAACACATGGCCGGTTTTTGCTGGCGGACTACTTGACTTCTTTGTTTCTCCATTTCTGCTCCTGTCTGCAGCCGAAAACAGGTTAGTACAAACAAGTATTTACAATTTTGAATTTCTGGGTGTTTTTTTGCATTGGTTTTATCATACGAAATTCTATGTGTCACATTCGCTAATTCTATATTCGTCTCCACAAACATATGGAGAAAAATATCATATAAACAATGTATTCGTTTAACATGATCCTAACAATAAAAAAAATCGTATATTCAGCCGTTAGATGTGTATCTACAAACAGAACTGTCTGAGACCCGTGTAATTAAAGCAAAGGTACTGATGTAGTCTATCCACCTGATATATGATCAGGATGATGGTTGGGAAAAATCTGCAGAGGAAAGGGATCCGCTCATACCGAAAAATAATTTTACTTGTGACAAATGTAGTCATAACTGATACTGTAAAGCCATTTAAGTTCGCTGCTACACATTTTCGCGTTTTTGCGATCAGACCATGTTCGTGTCCGTTTGATTTCGCGGTTTGGCCGTCTTGAACAATTTCTTCATAACAATGTGGGTTGTCATCAGAAATGTTTCGCCACCATTTAATTTCGCGATTTTTGGATTCGCGAAATTCGCGAAAATAAAAGGTCGCGAATAATTTGTGGCTTTACACTGTGGATATCTGTGGAGTGTACTCCACGCATGCACTCGCTGCTGTTTAGTAGTAAGCCTACTGAAGGGGACAGTCCTGTACTACTAGTATTTGTTCTATACTAGCTGTGACAGTGATGCGCTGATTGCAGGGAGGGAAACACAGCGGTATTACTGTTTTGTGACTACCCACGCTTCAGCTTACATGTATAATCTCTAGCCAATTATCGACCTTCAAACGACCCTCAAACCGTTATCAGATATGGCTCATCATAGTTTATACAGTCGTCTACATGGTAACAAGGACCAGTAAGCTAATGGATCGAGCTTGTAATTTGCTTTGGATTATAACATTGATTTTCTAGAGATACAAATAAAATTTGACACTGAGAGCAGAAGCGCGTGATTTGTGGAAGTAGCCTAGGTATATTCACAATTGTATGTCTTTCTCTTGAAAAAGAATCTTGGCAGATACCCAAACAATGTCACAATATAAAAAACATATTGTATCAATGGGACATATTATGACATGGATCGATTTACGCAATAAGCCGATTTGTAGCTTATCGACCCATATTGTGCTGCTTCCTCGCAATTCGGTCAAAGGCATAGGCTAATAAATTCGTGAATTCACCACACCGCACAGTTGGTTGCAAAAGAGGAGAAAATGCCGCACTGACGCCCTGATATGAATAGTACCATTGATTCATTTTACAAAGCTCATTCGATAGGTGGCAGCATTGTAGGCCCTAATAGTAGTAATTTTGACTCCAAATCACTGAAGAATATATCAAGGATCTAGATCCTTGAATATATTCTACCCTCTGTTGTGAAACATGCACGTGACATTTCGCGCGAAAATTCAGTATGTTTGGAGTACTACCATAGTATCGTCATAATGAAAAACGTCATATTACCAGTAAACAGTGCTGCCAGCTGTTGATTAGGTTTTTATTCTGCTCATGTCCCAATATTATCATCAATATGAAAACTTGAATAATATTACTTTGTTTCACTTACGGTCTATTTCATGTCATTTTCCGGTGTCCAGATCTGATGGTACAAAATGGCTGACAGAATAGTTATCACTGGCATTGTTTTGATATTTGCTTGTGAGTATAACATACAAGTGTTCCCAGAGAAAATAGTATGACACATGATCTCAACATCAAGTTACAATAACATCGTTTACAACTAGTTGCCTGGTAATTGTATTGACAAGAACTATCATGATTTCACGATTCCCCCCCCCCCCCCCCCATTACACTCCCTGGTGAAGGCGCGGTCCAGGCTCAAATCACGGCCACGTGTCAGTTGGTTGTGAACTCGGCACTGGATCCGGCCGAACAAGAGCCCCTGGCTGGTACACTCACACTGCTACAAGATGTAAGTCTCATTCTATGAAATACTCATTCAATGTGTCGGTTCAATTGAGAATGTATTGGATGATGTATTGTCACGAAAAAAGAGCACCGGGCAAACTATATTTATATCGATCTATTACAAGCTATGATCCATGACAATAGTGTAGTGTTGGTGGTACAGGTATTTCTGAAGGTATCATTCTGTGATCCACGTAGACATTGAGCTAGTAAATAGTAATGGTCACAATATCTGAGGTGGAATATGGTATCAATTGACTAGTTATGATAACGACAATTAGATACGCGTAGCTGTTAGGCCTATACACGACAGTCTTATCCCATACGACATTGGATATTCTCCTCTCTGTTGTAAACTATTGCATCTTGATCGAGCTCGGAGAGTGGCGTCTGACTGGTCAAAAAACTAATATTGTTCTCTGATTGGTTCAAATGGCAGTATCCATACGCTTGCCCCCGTGTGTATCTGTGCCCCTGTATCTCGCGGACAGGGCGCTGGTTCAATGATTCACATCCACGGGAACGTGACGGGGTTTGACGTGACAGACGCTGACGTTTTACACGGGTTCCATGTCCACAACACCAAGGATTTCTCTGACGGTTGCGACTCGACCGGCGGACACTTCAACCCGACTCTGTCGGACCACGGCGCTCCAAATGCCACTGTCAGGTGATACTATAAGTTATCATGTGCTTCAGACCCCAATACTATAAGTTACCATGGGCTTCAGACCCCAATACTATAAGTTACCATGGGCTCAAGACCCCAATACTCTAAGTTACCGTGGGCTTCAGACCCCCCAAACGGTGTAATATCCGGAGAAGAATACTACTGACTGAAGGTAGATTCTTACCGTAGCGGGGTCTGAAGTCCATGGTAACAATTTCATTTTTGTTTTATGAAACTCTCAAAAAGTCCTTATTACCCGCCTGAAACCCACAATACAGAAAATATTGTGGTATCCCTGAAGGACGAAGACGGCCCTAGCCCTGAAGAACGAAGACGGCTAAGGCGTCTTCGTCCTTCAGGGCTATGTACATGTGAATTTTCATGTTGATTGGAGCTGTTACTGTGCGCATGAATACATATAAACAAACCGGCCCTTTTTGCTTTCCAATGAATTCGCCAGGCGTCAGCAGCTAACGGTCAAATGCTTGTAGTGTGTGATCTATTCCAACAACATGTGCTGATTTTTTTTTTGTAAGTTATATATATTGCTTCGACATACTGAAATTCTATCAAAATTGATCCATTTTTGAAAGTGATTTCTCTCATAAAACGTTACAATGGAGTTAAATGGCATTCCTATTTGTGTTTGATAACCTTCAGGCAGTTTACAATCTGAAAAGGCATCTTCTTCAATGTGGATACCATGAACCACCTGATGTTTATTCCACCAACGGAACAACTTCCAGTCAACTTAATACTCGTAATGTTGTCATTGATAACCACACTGTTTTCTTTCAGACATGTCGGAGATCTCGGAAACATTATGGAGGACGAAAATGGAGTTGCTGAGATTCACATTCATGATGACGTCATAGATTTTGATGGCGTTAACAATATTCTGGATAGGTCAATTGTTGTAAGTTGTTTTATTGGGTACTAAATACCGTATAATAACATTTGCTATGGTCATATATCATCAGAACTAGTTTATATCAATCAATCAATCAATCAATCAATCAAGTTTATTGGCGTAAATGTACAGGGTACATAATAACCAACATACAGACAAATATTATACATGAGATACGTGTATATCTGCGTATTGAATAGAGCCACAAACAATGATACCAATATTCCTTGCTTGTGTATATTTATTCAAGCATATTGACCAATTGACATTACTATTGTATCTAATCTAGTATTCTACATGGACGTGCAAACTCAGATAAACATTCTAAATTCGGTAGTGTCTCATACCTGAATGAAAAAAAAACACAAACAGAATTCTGGTACTATACAAACTATATAAAAAAAGCATAGTACGTCTATGTAAAAAAGTACTGACCCATATCGGTATAGGACCTGCATACGAATTACAGATCCACGCGTGGGAGGACGACTTGGGCCTGACTAACCACACGGACAGCCCAACCACTGGGAACGCCGGGCCTCGCCTGGCTTGCTGTGCTATCACCCGGGACTAGTGTACTGACGCTACAAACATCGTGAACACTGAACTTTATAGTCAGGGAAATACAGTAGTGTTTCACTCGCTTCTCTAGTTTGTGATGATTATTTGTTTGAATGTGTATTGTAGGTTCAAGTTTAGGATGTGCTGAAATGGTTCTTTGAGCACTGTCAGACATACGCCGTCAGAGTAGAATGACATGACGCCTAATAATTTCCCAGAATAAAGAAACGATACTCAATTTTGGTTCCATTGTGTATGAGGACGGGTTGTCTTAAAAGTTTGTTTGGCGTTCGTGTGCGGGTAACTCTTCCACGAAATTTGGCCCTAACACACACAGGAAATCTTGGGTCCTTTAACGATATTTTTAGGTAGTTGTTCCTCAAGAATATCTTTCCTTCAATGTCGGATAATTAATGAGCGATAAAACGATATTTTCTCTCTGATATATTGTGCAGGCTTTTCTCTTTTGTTCTGGCGTCGATAGAACAGGTTTCAACTTGAGATGTACACAAGAAATCATGAGTTGTGTGTTGTATATTGGCTTGTGTTAAAATTTGTGTGTGTGTGTTAACATTCCGTGCTGCCTGGTACCTTTTCACATTCTGGTGGACGCTAAACAAAGTCTTAACACAACACGGCCTAATTATTACTACTAGCACAAACGGAAATACAACTAACCAATGTGCTCAACTGTTCTCAATACAATACGGATACACTGGATACTTAAACGGCGTCTTTTTCCCTTAAAAAAGCTCAAATGCGCTGATCTCAAAAGATTTGAGACGTTTCCTGAAGACCACGAGACTTGGGGAAACTAGTGATTTCCAATGAAAGGCCCAAAGCCTGAGCTGGTTTGGAGCTGTGTTTGATAATGGTGGGCCACCGAAGGTGTGAGGTCTGATTCTGATAGTTTATGAAAACAATCTGATACAATGTATGAAAGCATTCTGTGAAATCATTCTGATACAATGTATGGAAGCATTCTGATACAATGTATGAAAACACGAGACTTGGGGAAACTAGTGATTTCAAATGAAAGGCCCAAAGCCTGAGCTGGTTTGGAGCTGTGTTTGATAATGGTGGGCCACCGAAGGTGTGAGGTCTGATTCTGATAGTTTATGAAAACAATCTGATACAATGTATGAAAGCATTCTGTGAAATCATCCTGATACAATGTATGGAAGCATTCTGATACAATGTATGAAAACATTCTGATACAATGTAGGGAAGCATTCTGGTACAATGTATGAAAGCATTCTGATACAATGTATGAAAGCATTCTGATACAATGTATGAAAAAATTCTGATACAATGCATGAAAGCATTCTGATACAATGCATGAAAGCATTATGATACAATGTATGTCAATTGACAGTAATTCATTGATGTAGCTGGTGGCTGTGTTGTTGAGGGCTTTGACGACAATGACGGCAACGTTGACGGCGATGTTGTCTGATCGACAGCCATGCAGTGGATACTGATAAAGTTATGTGTGATGTAACTGGGGACTGTGTTGTAGGGGGAGCTTGGTCCTCCTCTGTTCTGCAGCCAGAGACTGAGCATGTTATGTGTGATGTGGCTGTGTCTCGGTGATCCGGTGATCAAACGGAGAGCGCAGTTCTGTATGGGTTCTCAATGAGCTGCATTGAAGCTCGCTTGTCGTGCCATACAACATTGATTTGGAGTAATCAATGTTGTAACACGAGTATGAGATTTCAGACTAGCTTATGGTATGGCTGCTACTGATGGTGAGGCGACGACGAACTTTTCTAATGAAAGGCAGGGCAATGCAGGCTGCTATTAAACACTACATCTAAGCTGATTCAACTTTGGTTCCGATGGGCAACATTTTCCTTATCGATCTTCAACGAACTTGATTTCAGTTTTTCTGCACTCGACTTGTCATGAGCAAGTTGACGTCAATCCGGATGACCCTGGTGCGTTTTGGGAGTTTGTAGATGGCGTTGTCAACTGATTCCTGGGTGGTGGGGTAGACAGAGATATACACACGATAGTCATCTGCATACAAAACACTGGGCCCAACACAGACACTAGAGTATCTACCCAGATCATATCAGTGGAAGGTGATCTCATACCATTATCTTGAAACACTGGATCGCATCAGTCAAATACGACTGAACCATTTCAGTAGGACACTATGGATTGATGGGGCAGTGAATCCCGAGCAGAAGTAGACCTAGATCATGATCAATACTCTAAATATCGGCACTCGAGTCACAGTCAACATTGTTATGTCATGAACGCCGTGACAACAAATAAAACCCCATGCAATATATATGACATGCAGGCCTACATAAACATAAGTACCCAGTCACAAGTGCCCCAGGCTGGTGATGTTGGAATATTACTGCTCAAGACAAAGAAATAGACGGTGGGAATACAAAGTGTCTGCAAGAGTTGCAGTACATCTACCAAATATGTTCGTACCATGCGTTTTTTATCATAATTTCGATCACTCAGTTAATAATCTGAAGAGAACTATTTGCCGATAAGCTAAAGAACCTTCTTTCTGCTTGGATCATGATATGCTTTCACCATTGTTTCCATGCAATTTTTCGGAGATTACTCATTTGGCATTAACCGAAATGCCTGTTTGTGTACAAGGTCACAAAAACTAGCGAATTAAGTAGGGTAACAGCATTTGAACTCGCTAAGTACCCTAATTATGCGGGTAATTTGTGGTCGACCTGGGAATGTTAATGGGTCAATGTACGACATTCGCTTGTTTCCATGATCAACCTCTGACATACGGAGGACAATTAACTATGGGGTACGATGGCGGCCATTTTAAGATTTCGTGTTTTCGCCCATGGAATTTAGGCTGAGAAACGATTCGAAAAGTTAAGAGTACGAAGCGATAACTCGAACGCACGAAACGAAAAGTCGAGGTCTGAAAAAGGGCGAAGGCGAAATCCCGAAAACACGAAGCGAAAAGACGAAATTACATTTCGTGATTTCGCTTCGTGTTTCCGGCATTTCGCTTCATTAGTTTGATTGTTAAGTTTATGAATGATGCTATAGTATAATCGATAGTTGAATGAGTATCATTTATAAACTTAACAATCAAACTAAAGTTAACGCGCGTACTTCTCACTTTATGAAGATCTGTTTTAGATCTACAGTATGAATCTGCGCATGTGCACATATTACCCGATGCTTACTATCGAAAGAACGAAACTAGGAAGCGAAATGACGAAAACACGAAGCGAAGAGGCGAAATTACGAAGCGAAATAACGGAATGTAATTTCGACTTTTCGCTTCGTGATTTCGTGTTCCCGCTTTATTTTTTAAGGGCGAGAACACGAAATCTAAATATGGCCGCCATCGTACACCATGATTAACCGTGCGCTGTGCAACTACGAATGGGCCACATTCAAGACATTAAATAATGCTAACATCACTGTCGTTACCCCGATTACCGTATGATTACCGTAACGAGCGTTTGTATTCCTCCATCTTGCGAGTGTGAGCCACCGTAAAATTGTGATCTTGTCTTTGGCCTCCGCCCTCAGCAAATTGGCAAAATGCCAAAAACTATCGAGGCGAATCCATCTTCATTTCAACTGACATCGGACTCGGATATATAAGCTAACGGACTACTGCAGAAATACTTTTTGACATTAGAGCGTTGGGGGCGAAGCCCCCAACCCTCTACATGTCTATGTGCTGACTTTTTCGTGGAGGTTTCATGCCAAACTATCGACGCCCGTTTTGGGGCGTAAACGTTTGCATACCTACTTCAAATGAGGATTTTCTTCGTCCTTGACATAAAATCTCTCGATTTGATGGCAAGCTTTGAATATTCCGCAGATATATAATGCATAAATCGATGTGTTATGTTTGAGAAAATTACGCAAAATGCTCAGCTCGTCTGAAAAAAACGTCAAAATGGCGGAGCCGATGGAAATTCACGTTCCCAGAATGCAAAGCAAATTTTACCGCAATGACGCGTATTTTGGAAAGTACAATTTTCTGTGCAGCATTTCGTGCATGCATGTACATGGAACCTTGCTTGTGCCCTTCTTTAGCGTAATGAAGGAAACACAGAAATTCGTTTGCGACTACGTTTACCGTAATTTGACGTATTTTATCACATGGCAAGGTGTTCCATGTTGGGTTGCGAAACCTTTTTATTCTAAACCGGTCTTTCAATTTTCCCAGTATGCATGTGTTAGCTATATCATGATATCAGATGCAGATATTCCTCATAGTTTCCAATATTCTAAGGATATTTTATTGAGGTTGAATATCATTTTATCAGGTGTATCTGTTTCATTGAGTTCAAAATAAATGTTTATAGGAATATGATTGAAGTAGACCTATGTGTTTCATCATAATATACGGGACGGAATGAATTGGAATCATGTGGGGGAGGATATGGTCCATCATTATTTTTTTGCGGGGCGGGGGGGGGGGGGGGTAACGTTATGTAAGATACATTCAGCTTTCGTGGTTCTGGTGATATGCTCGAGCTCTAATGTCGTCTCCCGCAGTTAGCTGCATTTTCTTGTTTTATTTCATATTGGTTGCACTCGAGGTGTATGCATGATAGTTCGGCCCATGCCTTGATCTTCAATGCGACGATATATACATGCGTTTGCAAGGCCTTTGATATTACAGAAAAAAGAGCAATAACTTGAAAATATTCTGAATAGTAGTTATATACCTCTACACAACATATTTTATCCTATTGAACAGGTTCGTCAGTCGTCCATCTACATTCATGAACAAAATATACCAAAAATTACGAAAGGTTCAATTTTAAATATGTATCTTATAGTTTCGCTTTTTTCAGAATGACGTCCATTTTCGACGAAAACAAAAACAGGCCGATTCTGAAACTTGACGGTCGTTTTCTCAAAATCGATGTATTGATCTCCTCAGAATCTTTGTGACAAGTATAAGTTCCGTTGCTCTCGATTCTCGCCCGAAATCAAATTATTCTTTGTGCCATTGAAATAAAGCTTTGGAAAATTGCATTCACTTTTTCCGTAATGGGAGCTGTATTGAGTTAACTGCTAGAATATTCTAAAATAGAGCTAAATCATGGGCAAATCCAAATGGGAAATACGGCGATTTCATATTGACCATGAATTTTACCTTCGATGAACATAAAAGATCAAACAGGCATTTTTTGTAAGAAAAAAAGAGAAAAAGCACCATTTTTTCCTCCCCCCCCCCCCCCCCCCACCAACCCCACTTCAAAACAGGAATATATCACGATTTCAGATACTTAGAACTTGACATTGAATGACATCAAAACGTCAAAACTGCATGTTTAGTTGGAAAAAAAAAATACAATTTTGTAGCCTAACACGGTATATTCTCCGGTAATATGGCTTTGTCCTTGGGCCAGTGTACTTTCATACATCATACATCATCATGCCAGTTATAACAAATCGCCAGGATGACTGATCGACCTATCCGTGTGTGACACTGGGTAGAGAATACGCACAGCCGCAAGTTCTCTATCGCAATTATTGTCTTGTCCACGTAATTACAGTAATTAGTTCGCCTCACTTAGGCTGGTGAATATTTCCATCAATTATGTCTGCTGTATTTATGTGACACGGTGTACGATCCTTATTCATTGTCTGTATGTTTTTCGTTTGTCCGTGATATACTGAAAACAAATATGCGATATTTACTGTTGTTGGGTTGCACGTGCTGCGTGTTTTCAATCGCACAATCCCAGGTAAGTCGTGTAGAAAGAAACATCCAGTGAAACCTGCGTGTTGTTTGCCTAGAATGATACGTTCATTTTTGAAGTGTTATCAATGAAAAAAAACGAAAAGTCATTCTTGTGACGTTTGATTCCAAACGACACTGGTCATACATCCACGCTCGGAATATAATTTCAGCGAGCGGCGAGCAGTCCTAGAACTGAAGACCAACTCATTAAGGACTTGATGTCCGACTACCTGAAGCTGGCGCGTCCTGGAGGAGACACCGAGGCCACTAATGTCGTGTTAGGATTTTCCCTACAGGACATTGTCGAGGTGGAGCGCTCGGATCAGGAGGTCACAGTCACACTCCTGGCTTGGATCAACATGGTAAATCGTGGTCTCAAAGTAAACCCGTGTAATTCATGTGCTGCATGTTATGCACCGATAAATAAGTCGTCAAACTTAGGTCGATCCATCAATATATTATCAGTCCCCAAGTCCACAAAATTACCATTCGCTCCCGGCGTTTCCATGCACGATATATTGAGTCTGGAGATTGCGAGCTGCGTTCACTAGGCTTACTCCGCGCCATGTGGTGCACAAGTTTTGTATCGGTGACAGTAGCCCATCCAGCAAAATATCAGTGGCAACAACAGAAGTAGTCCACGATACTCATGTACGTTTTTCTTCTTCCTGTTCCATTATCCCCTGTCTCACAAAGGGATGGACGGACCCCGCCTTGACTTGGGATGCCTCTGTTTATGGAGTGGATTCTATCCGATTGCCAGCCGACCTCATGTGGATACCGGACATCACTCTGTACAACAGGTAAGCATAGCAACGGGACTCCGGGTGTCATGAACCTCTGGAATGTCGGTATTCTGAATTATTTGTTTTTCTCCTGCAGAATTGACAAGGACTTTGCCTTTGACATTGACGTGAAGTCCGTCGTTACAAGTCGCGGTTCCGTCACATGCACAAGTGTTCCCCCAGCAGCTGACCGTTCATTGTGGCGTCGATTCTGACAACAATCCCCTTTGTAAGCTCAAGTTTGGCAGCTGGACGTATGACGGACTGAGGCTGAACCTGACATACCAGGGCGATGTGGATCTGTCCACGTACAACTCACGGACTTGGCAGGTCACCAACACTAGTGCCTATAGGAGTGTCGTGCGGTACGAGTGTTGTATCGAGCCGTACATCGATATAACTTACACCATCGGACTGAGTGCAGCGTCTCCCCTCGAGCCACGAAACTTAGGTCTGCTGGTCATCCTGGCATTCTCTGTGTTGTATTAATATCAAATTTTCAACCCTATCCATGTAAAGTAGTTCAAACGAGAACATACTTCTGAACTGACATTCTAATCTGATGTGATGTACACCTCAAACACAACATCTCTTGAGTCTGGACGCAATTCAGCTATTTAATTACATGTACACATTTGGATAGAGTGAAGGTGTTTCAATGCATTACTCTATCTTGTATGTGTCTTTCGGAAATATGCTCTGCAAGCTACCTTGAACTTTTGATAGTTGGTTGAGTTTGTCAGTCCCAGATGGACTGCAGTAAGTTTCATAGATTGGCACCTTCATAGACATGTGTACTTGTGTCCACTATTGTACTTGGTGCATGCAAACAAATTTTGACTGGACGATCTAGTGTTATGACAAAGGAACTTTAGTAACTGGATTGAACACATTTGTGAGGTATTTCGGTACTTCATTATACATATATTTCGCTACCATTAACACTTCTTCATATTACACATATTTAGGATAGAATGCTATCCACTGTCACTCTATATGCATGTCCGTGATACTTACATTTTAGTGTCTCCCGATCGGCTCTAATTTTAACTTATACGCGATGCTTTATTGCCCTCGCACCATTTAATATCACCATAATGTATAATTGGTAGAGTTATTGCTTTGTACCGTTTGTCTGTACCATCTGGTGTGATATATTTACGAACTCTAGTCATCATGCCTATTCTCTGAGACACTTTTGAATTTATTATATCAACATGATTGAGAGATGTGTCAAAATGCAGGCCAAGATACTTGAAACAATGTTACTCGTTCCAGTAGAGTATGTCCAATTGTAACGCTTATAGATCTATATGGTTTGTATTTGTTTTGTGTACCTTGTGTACCAAAACCATACATTTGGTTTTGTTACCATTCAAGGCGAGCTTGTTCTCAGTCAACAACTTGTTGACTTCTTGCTAATCTGAACGCAATTGGTTTTTAATGTTGGTTATGTAACGACAGGACACGAACAATAAGGTATAATCTGCATATAATGCATCTTTTCTGTGACGAACAACATTTGGCAGGTTGTTTGTATACCGCGGGTGGATAATGACCTGATGGTCCCAATATGGGCTCGCACGGTACACCGTATTCTATGGCCATGCTGTCTGATATAGGCTTACATCTATCTATTTCAACAACTTGTGTGCAATTACATAGGTAGCTCTTGAACCATAATAATTCGTATCCTATTATGCCTACTTCGTTTAGCTTATCCAATAGTATTAAATTTATGTTCGACAGAATCAAATACTAGTACCTTTTTGAGATCTAGGAACAGAGAGCATGTTTTCCCATTTTCCCTTTGTTCATGCACATAATCGGTCACATGCCTTCTAAGATAATTATGTTCTGATACAAGCTTGTACATTTGTTTATGCACAGATCGCTCAAACACTTTCATGACAATAGAAATAACTGATTTGGGTCTTTTGTTCGTGGGACCTGAACCGGACCGGACCTCAACACCATATTTTTTTTTCATACCATGCAGACACTTTTGTATTTCATTCAGTTCATGAACGCTCTGTGACAGTCCAAAAATAATTCCATACCCTGCTAGGTCTCCAGATCTAACAATACGGGACAGCATCTCTGGGGTATTGTCATGAGCAAGTGTTTTGGTGATCCTAAACCAAGAACAATTGAACAGTTTCATAACTGACCACAGTGTCTGTGCCATGATTGACAATGGAACATTTCACAGGACACTGTTGAACCCACAAATGTTAAAACGCCCACAAATGTGAAAACAAATTTTGTAAATCACCCACAAATGTAAAAAAATCAACCACAAATGTGAAAACGTTTTTTGTCAACTACCCACAAATGTGAAAATCTTCACCCACAAATGTGAAAAAAACTTCACCCACAAATGTGAAAAAAAAAATCAACCACAAATGTGAAAACGATTTTTGTCAATTGCCCACAAATGTGAAAATCTGACACAACATTAGCTTCAACGTGAGGAATGTTTTAGGTTACCGACCTTTGTTCTGAAAACCTATTGCACAATTAATACTTTCCCCTATTATCATCATTTTTCCATAAAAACCTTCATATCTCAGTAAATATTGATCGTAGAGCAAAAAGGACGTTATTTTCGGACCCGTAGGACAAATTGGCCATATACTGGTGTGGTTTAGTATAAGATTACACCTGTGATGTCAAATTACACCAAACCGGAAGTACAAAAAATATTTTTCAAGGAAATGGGCTCAGGATGCCCAAGGATCAACAAGGCCGGACGATCAACACGGCCAAGCGTTGTGGTTCCGGGGACCCCTCCCATGGTTCTCGGGCCTCACGTAACGGCAACATTACTATTATTATTCATTATATGATATGTGATATGTGATGTGATGTTTGTCTACTAACCATGCTATGACGGTACTAACCTGGTTGCTACTTAACGAAGTCACATTCGTTACAAAAATTTAAAGATAAAATTGTTTACGGACGACGGATGGACGGACGACGGACGCAACGCGATGCCAATAGGTTATCGGACCAAAGGTCCGGTAGCCCAAAAAATCTTTCAGAAAAGTGCTTCCCTGTATTCTTAGGCATTTTAGCACAAATTTCGAAAAGATTCGACCGTAAATTCGAGATAAAAATAAAAATGTAAGACGTATGACGGACGACGACGGATGAAGGACGCAATGCCATGCAATGGGTTATCAGAACAAGGTTCCGTAAAAAGACATAACAATAAAAGACATTCCTCATGTGGAACCTAATGCTGTGTTTGATTTTCACATTTGTGGGCAAATGACAAAAACCGTTTTCACATTTGTGGTTAAATTTTTTTTTCACATTTGTGGGTGGATTTTTTTCACATTTGTGGGTAATGATATTTTCACATTTGTGGGTGATTTACAAAATTTGTTTTCACATTTGTGGGTTTTCACATTTGTGGGCGTTTTAACATTTGTGGGTTCAACACACTCCCGCCAAATATTTCGGAAGTCAACAAAAAAAAACGTAAAAATTTTTGGACCAATCAGAAGCGAGGGGCTTTGAATCAATTTCAACCATTTTGTGCATAACTTCAAACGATAAATGTGCACATACATCGCATTTAGATAAAGTAAGCCTTTGCCTCGACTCGTATGGCCTAAATATATTATACAAACACAAATTATCTGCAAAATGTCACATTTCTTTGGTGTATGCCCATTCTTCAATTCTCAACGGTCTTTTTGCATATAACCATATCGCGTGACTGCTTAAGCGTGCACGCGGCTAAGCGCGCGGATGCTGCTTGAGACAACTTCGGAATCTCGTGTGTGGTTTTATTTAAGGGCAAAGTATAGTAATTAAATTGGCCATTCAACTCAATGCTAAATGGTCTTATTTTGGTGATCCATAACACCTTTCCCAAAAAAAATCCCAGCCTCACCACTATGCTAGTTTTATCAATTGATGTATTGGACATCGCGTGATAAGCATGACTATATTTGACGACACATGGGATTTTTCGCTATTCTGCCTCGAATGGACCCGGGGTAAAAATACCCGAAATTATGGGTGATGATGGCCATGCAAAACCATAAAAAAATGATGGCCATTAAAAAAAATATACGAGGTGATGTTTCACAAAGATTTTCCTTCAAATTGCCTGAGCGAGGTGAACGCTCGCTGAGTGGCTGAACGGGTTACTGTTCTGTGGCATTTACGCTGCCATGGAAGCGGGTGTTCTGCCCTCAGTAGCCATTGGTCTGTTTGAACTACGGAAATTACCGAGTAATGCCAAATATTCATGAGGTCCGAGTGAGCTCTGTGAAATGGTCCATTATATCCTGTCATCGGCTGGAACTATGGCTTTCTCGGAGTTTCAAAAAGAACGTCATGCATTAAACTGAACTTGGATTGTTCATTGTGTTGAATTGTTTCAATAGTTCGTACCGATTATTGTTTATTACTTCCCATCAATACACCCCAATTAGGATTTTTTTTTCCGATATAGCTTTTGTTGTCTCACTTCGTAGTGAGCACAGTCAGTTTTCTCTCCTTGGTTCTCAGGCCCATTTAAAGCTATAATCACTTTTAGACTTGACAAAATTTATTCATTCTGCGATTGCTTTATTTTGTCTATAGAATGAGAAATCGTACAAATTTGGGTCTGAAAATGTGCATTACGTGCCTAAATTGAGTTTCCAAATCAAGATTCAAATTCGGGCCAGTCAATCTCGCTTCATTTTTTTCCTCAAAGCGCCTTCTGGGCGAGTTATATACAAGTCTGATGACATCATTGGTATTTGTTTAGATACTGTGGCAACCGGCAATGTAGGTAGGCCGATCATTCTCTATCCACTGTTTTTATGCACGATTAGCGGCAATTTTCTGAGTATCTGTTTTCGAACTGTGCATATTTCTTATATATTCCCGACTATCTCGAGATGTACTTTCAAGTTTGCGTGAGATTGCTTAATTGGAATTAAAGATTCCAACTTTAGGGCATTTGAGCGATTTTAAGCCAAATCATCCCAAATATTATCCAATTTTTGGAATCACGTCGCAAGGTTTGAATTGAATGATTGATTGAAAATAAACCTTGCGAAAACTTCACATTCCCTCGCGATAATGTCGTGATCCCTCGTGATTTTTCACGGTACCTCATGATTACTTCGCATTCCCTCGCGATATTTTTGTATTCCGTGATGAAAACTTTTGTATGAGACTCTCAACATGTTATAAAGTTTTAACCAATTTAAAAATCAGCCAATTTTGGCATTCTTGTCTGTCATGAATACTTAAAAATACATCTGGAGAATGTCAGAAGAAAATACACCAAGGGTGCTGTAGCTTACCGGCACTCATGAGAATTGTACAAAGTATTAATTTTCCAAGTCCAAAATTGTCCATTTTTCGGCAAAAAACGATTGAATAAAAAAAAACGAAAAAGAACGTCTCAGGGTATTGGCCCAAGGAATATTTTGGTAAATTTTCATAAAAATTCATCAAGGCAAAAAAACTTATTTGCCGGTCGACGGATGGACGGACGTCCCAACATTATAGGTTTTAAGCTTCTCACGTGTTAAATTGCTTATCTCCAGCAAGCCCCTTATTCCAAAAATAGCCCCTGAACACACTTTTGCTCCTAGAATGTGCAAACGAATGGGCGTTATGGGCAGACCCAGTGTTAAATTTCCTATCTTAACTTTCCCTGTAAGTCCTGAAAATATCCCCGTAAAACCGAACTTTCGGCTTAAACCATGGTTAGGGGGCATTTTCAGCTTTTCTCCCCCTAATGCCCGGCCAGACGGACGACGGACGAAAAACCACGACAATAGCTTATCGGCCCATATGGGCCGGTAAGATAAAAATACACCAAACAAAGAAATTTGTTATGCGAAAATTACAATTACATGAACGTGCATGAAACGTGCAACGTGCATGAAAGCGGGTCGTGCATGAACGTGCAGAGTGCATGGAAGCGGGTCGTTTGGAGGGGGGGGGAGGCAAAATAGATGAGAACCGGGTTTGAATCTCGGCTTTGGCAACTCATTTCAAGCATGTATATAACCAATATCTGCGCGAAGTGTCATTCCATAGTCAAAATAAAGCTACTACAGAATGAATAAATTTGGTCAGTTTTAAAAGTGGTTCTAACTCTAATCAACATTAAAAATCGGAGGGAATGATTTAATCAAGCTCTATTTTAAAATCATAGGTGATGGTCTATTCTGAATCGCGAAAAGCTCGCGAGATTATGTGAAGTTATCGCAAGGGAAAGCAACAAGATAGTGAGGGAAAAGTTATAATTTCGTAGAGGAACACACCAATATTGATAGGTTAAGGAAACACGAAAAAAGTGCTGTTTTTTCACCCATTGATGTCTACCCTTGAGGGGGTCCGTACTGAGAGGTTTCAAGCTAAAAATTAGATGAAAAAAGCAACTGCCCAACATTTACACAAGCTTTATTCATTGAATTCACGAGCACCAATATCAGTAATTTATTAATTTACGAACAAGTACACGTGACGTTATGTATTTCCAGTATGTGGATAGAAAAGGCATTTATGGTATCGTGTGCTTTATTCCAAACAATCCGTTCAATGCGTCGGATAATCTGCATAACATATGGTGAGTCAGTGTGGTGGTACATTCCTCAAATATGTCAATTGTTTACGTGCCTTTGTTTTTCCTTTGGTGTGCTGTTGTTGGTCCAGACGGCGAAATCCGCAAATTTCTGGGAATATATGAAAAAAAAGTTATGTAGCCTACTATACTCTGATTTTTCTAACTCGTTTACATGTTTTTTCGCTGATATTTTTGTGATGCTAAATGCTATCGTTCTGTAACTTGACATTCTTTACCTTGAAGTCAAACGGCAATTATTCACCGAATTTCAGACTTCTATCACGGAAATTGAAAAATTCGGCAATCTACCCCAATGTTAAATTTAGCCCTGTCATTTAATTTCTGACCCGTACACAATTTTGTGCATTTGCTCGGTTTTGTAGTGGTGCAGTCTTCAACATGTTTGTAAATCAACATGTTCGTATAGAATACACCCCAATGTGTCTTCTGGTCTAAAATTACAACAATACTCCGAATCCTGATGGATGTAAACATGATCAAATCCTCGAATAAGCTCAGATTCTCGAGATCCCGTTTTGGCTGGAATTTAACATTGGGGTAGATTGCCAACTTCTTCAGTTATTGTGATAGAAGTCTGAAATTTGGTATAATATTGCCGTTTGTCTCCAAGGTAAAGTATGCCAAGTTATAGAACTATACTATTTAGCATCGCAAAGATATCGTCAAAAACCGGTGTAAACAAGTTAGAAAAATCAGAGTATATATTCGAAACAATGTGGCAGTACTAAGCATCCATATGAATGAGTATTGTATTCGTTGTTCACAAGCGAGGTTGTTTGGTCATACGTCGATAAGGCCAAAAAAAGTATTATGGTTTTGATTAGGCGCGCGCGTCACCTAAAATCCTATGCATCACTTGTTTTTCACGCCCATCACTTCCTGAAAGCCGATTGTCAAAATAGAATTGTTTGTCAAATTCTATTTTGACAAAAATTTGACAATTGTTTGTCAAATTCTTTTTTGTTTGTCAAAATAGATTGTCAAAATTGATAGAAACAACTACATTTACCACACTGTCTGCCCTTGATGACGCCATTGTGTCTTTTGATGAAGTAATTGGTCAGGCTTTGTTTCTATTGCAAAATGTTGTAATTTATGTTTGTTATTGGAATCATCAAAATTTGGCTGTCTTGGTGGTAATAGATTGATTCTTACATTCATTCCACTGAGCCGGTGTCACTGCTGGTGGACGTTAAGTCTGTCCCCGAGGATACCATCAACTCAGTAGCCTTTTGGCTTGTGATTAGGTACTTATGTACTTGTCATATATCTATTCCATGGGGTTTGTTTCGGATTTCTAAATTATTTTCATAGGTTGTTGGGCAGTTGTATACTAATTCCATCAGGTGTACAGTAGAAACAACTACATTTACCACACTGTCTGCCCCTGATGACGCCAGTGTGTCTTTTGATGAAGTAATTGGTCAGGCTTTGTTTCTATTGCAAAATGTTGTAATTTATGTTTGTTATTGGAATCATCAAAATTTGGCTGTCTTGGTGGTAATAGATTGATACTTACATTTCTTTTCTTTTTTAGTAAAATGACACCCGTACACCGAGGTGAGATAATGATCGAGTCAAATGGTCCCGAGTGTCTTTGACATTGCAAAATTTAGTGTATGGCTGAAAAAAATGACAGAATTGACCGACTCATAGACTTTCCCGCCAAAATTCCCGAATGCTGTCATTTTCCGACCAATCACAATTGCTCACATTCGAGTTATTTAACGGTCGAAAACAAAATCTTTGTAGCGGAAAAAAGCCGATTTTCACATGAAAATGTGCAAAATGTGAAGTATTTTCATAAGTATCAAATCACAATATCAAACTGGCCGTTTATGTTTATTTTATCTGCCTGAAACGAAAAAAGAACGCGTTTCGTGAGGCGGGTTTAAACTGTCGTTTGACATGAAACTAAAACCACGTGCGGCTGGCGCGTGCAATCTTGAGAAGAAACTGGTCAACAGACTACCCTCCTTGGAACCCAAATACCGTAATGCGGCATCACGTGTGATAATATTCAACGCGATATATATGTGTAGCGATTTTGCCCTAAGCACGCGGCAGGTGATTGTAAACATACATGCCATTTATGTGGCCTTTTCGTTCTTGGCCTTGTTTTGACACGCTCCGTTCGAGCGTGCGTTGCATTGTAATTTACGCTCCAGTAAACTATAACCATAGAAATAACAATGGTTTGATTATACCTCGCGTGCGTCCTACAGCTTGTGGTGTATTATATATACACTGGAAGCTACTCGATCGAGGAGATTATCCGAGAGAGAATGACTAGGACACACGCAAGGCTCACCATGAGCTTTGTGTTCCCTGGTCGCGAGTAGTGGGCTCTTAGAGCCCTGGGGACGATTTCCATGGGGAGGCCCGGGCTGGGAGAGACAAGTTGCTGACTCGGGGGCGCAAGCCCTGTGGATCGCCAGTTCTCTCCCTTCCCGGGACGTGTGACATAGGCTCTGGCCAGCATGTCGGACTGTACGGGGTTCCGTCCCCGAGGCAGACCGCGGCTCGCCAGGCCCCTCCAGTTAACACCGTGGTGATGAACTAGTTTCTGAACGGTGTCCGTAGGCCTGGGAGTGTCGGGTGGGCTGTTACCTGGTTACCGTTAATGATAGAGTGGTTACCGCGTCCGCAGTGACCTCCGGTGAGCGGCGCCGCCGCAAGGATCCGGAATAGCGGATGCGCGTCCGCAAGGACTCGCGGTGAGAGGACTATCCTCGAGGATCCCGAAGAGCGGACGATAGTCAATAACTTTACATATGTTCGTATGTTATATATCGTAAATTACGAGGAAGCTAGTGGTAACTCTAAAAATGATGGAAGTTGGCTTGTTCCACGGATTCATTCACACTATCATTACATAGATCGTTATCGGACATAAAGTCTACGTACTTTAAAATAGATAGGCTATTCAAGATAATACAGTTACTGAATTAACCAATTGTCCAATGAAAAGATATTCACAAATAAATATTATAGTCTCGTCAATTAGTTTTGTGAATTTGTTAGGCAAAATAAATAAATTTATGGCAAAAAGTGTACATATATTTTGCTGAATTTTCACACCGGCGAAAATCAGAAAAAAATAGCCTATAGTTATCCCAAAAAAATGTTGTGTATCGATGACTTTTAGCCTATTTTTTGCACACAAAATCAATGAAAAGGCTTGTTCGAGGCTACGGAGCATTGTATTATTTGAAGCAACTGCCTTCGAATGTATGCAGTAAGTACAAACACTAAATTTTATTGAAAATCGTCTAATACAGAACAACAAAACATGTACAGATTGGATTTAACGATTTCAGTCCGTCTGAGTTGTCTTTACATCTGTTTCAACACACATTTTATGCCAGTTTCGTATATAACAAACGAAGTGTATCCCTCAAACCCGAATGTAAACAAATGCTCAAATTGACCTTGAAAGTCCACATCGAGTACACTTTCCACTTTTTCATCTGTATTAATAATGTAGTTACGAGAAAATAATTATAGGTAATTGACTGGATACAGTGTTTGAGGCCCGAGGTCGTGTCTGGGCCGTAGCACGCACGAGCTTGCGAGTGCGTCCGCGGCACAGACACGACCGAGGGCCTCAAACACTGTATCCAGTCGATTAACTTATTATTATATGCCGCATCATGATATGCATACCCCTCGGGAGAGATATAATTACAAATGCTGACATTTTCTTAGCCATTTTAGACCCTGAGAGCACAGAATTTTATGGACATTTTCATGTACTACAAAACCAAAAACGTCATTTCGCCAGCGCACGAATACGTAAACTTCAAAAGACTGTCGGTTGCTATGCGCGACGCCGGTCAATATGAAGGAGGTCAATACCGCAATATATCGGACCGATCGCACTCTGTGTAATCCATTGTAGCATTTTCGTAGGCATATAATAATCAATGATATACGGTGGTGTACGTGGAATTGTCAGTTCATCTTGCACTTTTATGTTTTGTTTACATCTGCGTGTGATGGATACAGTTCCTGTATTTACGTGTGAACCGCCTGTTCAAATGAGCAAAATTTCGCAAAAGAGTGGGTTGCAGACATAACATTTGATGTGAGTACGTCTCATTGAATTAATTTCACATGTTTGATATGAAATATAGGTTTCAAGAAATATTGCCTGTTTTCGAAGGCAGTTGCTTTAAATGTTTCAAATTGGGTATTAGTAAAAATTTGATACGCAATAGCAGAAACCCATAATCGGGTTTCTGGCAATAGGAACATCTTGATTTTCAACTTTTCATGTCAAAACTACCTCGCTATATTGAATTATTTCTACTCTCTAGTCTAGTAACAGCACGCTTATAATCTTTACGGTGGTGGAGTTTCTTTGAGTTCTCATAAGCCACGGGGTTTCACGAACGTGGTTTAAGGTTACCATCTTCAGTGGCTAAGTGGCTCTTCAGTGGCTAATTCGAAATGACCAAAAAACCCGACGATTGTCGAATATTCATTGTCTCTGAGAGGCCCTGTGAAAAGGTCCATTCGACCGAGTTAGTCATCAGCAGGAAATTTTAGGGGATAATGGTCGGCCAAATGGGCCATATTTGACCGGATGATTCACGAGCAGCCAATTTTAGGGAATAAAAAAAGAAAAGAAAGAAAGTTGCGTCGCCCCATCACTTTTTCGGGAAACCATAATAAAGTCGCGTCGCCTTATCAATTTTTCGGGGAACCATAATACTTTATTTAGCCTAAGTGTGCTCTTCAATCACCATAAACTTTGTGAAACATGTCTGGTGCCAAACATTACCGCAATCTTTTTCTCCGCCGGTCTAATTTCTGTGTACATCTGACTCTCTGTAGGTCTTCGTGTGTCAGCTTCACAGTATGGAAAACAAGATAATAATCACATTGTCATCTATGTCAGCATTTTGAGTTGGTTGATTCAATAAATCCTCGTATTACTGGTGTATATTACTGGTGTATATTCCTGGTGTATATTACTGGTGTGTATTACTGGTGTATATTACTGGTGTGTATTACTGGCGTGTATTACTGGTGTGTATTACTGGTGTGTATTACTGGTGTATATTACTGGCGTATATTACTGGTGTGTATTACTGGCGTGTATTACTGGTGTGTATCATGGTGTATACTACTGGTGTATATTACTGGTGTGTATTACTGGTGTGTATTACTGGTGTGTATTACTCGTGTGTATTACTCGTGTATATTACTGGTGTGTATTACTGGCGTGTATTACTGGTGTGTATTACTGGTGTATATTACTGGTGTGTAATACTGGCGTGTATTACTGGTGTGTATTACTAGTGTGTATTACTGGTGTATGTTACTGGTGTATATTACTGGTGCGTAATACTGGCGTGTATTACTCGTGTGTATTACTGGTGTGTATTATTGGTGTATATCACTGGTGTGTATTACTGGTGTGTATTACTCGTGTGTATCACTGGTTTATATTACTGGTGTATATTACTGGTGTGTATTACTGGCGTGTATTGCTGGTGTGTATTACTAGTGTATGTTACTGGTGTATATTACTTGTGCGTAATACTGGCGTGTATAACTGGTGTATAGTACTGGCGTGTATTACTGGTGTATACTGGTGTGTATTACTGGTGTGTGTTACTGGCGTATATTACTGGCGTGTATTACTGGTGTATATAACTGGTGTATATTACTCATGTATATCACTGGTGTGTATTACTGGTGCGTAATACTGGCGTGTATTACTGGCGTGTATTACTTTCGTGTATTACTGGTGTATATTACTGGTGTATATTACTGGTGTATATTACTGGTGTGTATTACTGGTGTATATTACTGGTGTGTATCACTGGTGTATATCACTGGTGTGTATTACTGGTGTATATTACTGGTGTATAATACTGGCGGGTATTACTGGCGTGTATTACTGGTGTATACTGGTGTATACTGGTTTGTATTACTCGTGTGTATTACTGGTGTATATTACTGGTATATATTACTGGTGTATAATACTGGTGCGTAATACTGGCGTGTATTCCTGGCGTGTATTACTGGCATATATTACTGGCGTGTATTACTGGTGTATATCACTGGTGTGTATTACTGGTGTGTATTACTGGTGTATATTACTGGCGTGTATTACTGGCGTGTATTACTGGTGTATATCACTGGTGTATATTACTGGTGTATATTACTGGTGTGTATTACTGGTGTGTATTACCGGTGTGTATTACTGGTGTATATTACTGGTGTGTATTACTGGTGTGTATCACTGGTGTGTATTACTGGTGTATATTACTGGCTTGTATTACTAGTGTGTATTACTGGTGTATGTTACTGGTGTATATTACTGGTGTGTATTACTGGTGTGTATTACTGGTGTATATTACTGGTGTATATTGCTGGTGTATATTACTGTAGTGTATTGCTGGTGTATATTACTGGCTTGTATTACTAGTGTGTATTACTGGTGTATGTTACTGGTGTATATTACTGGAGTGTATTACTGGTGTATATTACTGGCTTGTATTACTAGTGTGTATTACTGGTGTATGTTACTGGTGTATATTACTGGTGCTTAATACTGGCGTGTATTACTGATGTGTATTACTGGTGTGTATTACTGGCGTATGTTACTGGTGTATATTACTGGAGTGTATTGCTGGTGTATATTACTGGCTTGTATTACTAGTTTGTATTACTGGTGTATGTTACTGGTGTATATTACTGGAGTGTATTACTGGTGTATATTACTGGCTTGTATTACTAGTGTGTATTACTGGTGTATGTTACTGGTGTATATTACTGGTGCTTAATACTGGCGTGTATTACTGGTGTATATTACTGGTGTGTATTACTGGTGTATATCACTGGTGTATATTACTGGTGTATATTACTGGTGTATATTGCTGGTGTATATTACTGGAGTGTATTGCTGGTGTATAATACTGGCTTGTATTACTGGCGTGTATTACTGGTGTGTATTACTGATGTATATTACTGGCTTGTATTACTAGTGTGTATTACTGGTGTATGTTACTGGTGTATATTACTGGTGCGTAATACTGGCGTGTATTACTGGTGTGTATTACTTGTGTATATTGCTGGTGTATAGTACTGACGTGTATTACTGGTGTGTATTACTGGTGTGTATTACTGGTATGTATTACTGGTGTGTATTACTGGTGTATATTACTGTCGTGTATTACTGGTGTATATTACTGGTGTGTCTTACTGGTGTATATTACTGGTGTATATTACTGGTGTGTATTACTGGCATGTATTACTGGTGTGTATTACTGGTGTGTATTACTGGTACCGATTACCGGTTTGTCGTTTATTGTGAATACGCGTCCTTCGCAAGTCTCCTCTAATGATCTGCGGATATATATTAATTGACATTTTAATTGCACAACATCCAAGTCTATATCCACGTTACCATGACTACTGCTTACATGTAAAAATAATTAGCCAAAGGGCTGAGATAGGTTACCGGACAATTTTAGATTCAACCATTGTATGAGTTATGTGTGAGTCCATTGCACCAGTCCAGGTCATCTTGGTCAATTTCAGTCTCATCGAAGGACTCACCATTAGCACTGTCCGGAATCCGTTTCGGCAGATGATATTGGGAAACGATATTTTTCGGTTGGGAAACGATATGTTCGATTGGGGAACGCCAAGCTGCAAGGGGGTATGTGTTGTTTTCCTCAATAAAGTATGAAAAATAGGTGTAATCGGTAATCAGAAGAAAGACAAACATGCGCTAATGTTGTATAAAGTCTTCAGTGTCGACCAAACCTGCTATACTTGATGTAATATCGTTTTTGTGACGTGAAATGCGATGAAAATAACACCGTTTTGAACAAAAAGTAACACGAGTCAAGAGAAAGGTGTATTACATGATCCCCACCGAAAAGAAACATTTTACATCGTCTCATTAATAAATGTTTGCTGATTTTCTGAACCATTGATGTTTCGGTGGGTAAACGATACTGTTCCGATTGGACAACAGTTCTGATATGGGTGTCTCGATTAGTAAACGATATTTTATTGGAAATTTATGGCCCGTTAATCGTTTTTTGGCTATTATTCATTCATACTTATTATTTCTTCCAACAGATGGCGTCTCACTGCTTCAACGCCATATGTTATAACTGTCATTCCAAGATTGAAGACTCTAACCACATTGTGAAGCACTCATTTGACAAAGTAAACACCAAGAAAAAACCTTTTCAATACTGAGACCCGCTGTGGATGAGGAAACAGGGAAAAATTAGCCTGCAATGGTAATTTTTCAACAATGTCTGCCCAAGGGGAAAATTGTTTTCTATATGTTTACAATTGATTCCCAAGCCATAAAGTCGATAAGGAGCGAGATATTAGCCATTTTGTCCTGTGACCTTGAAAATTAGGTCGAATGTGAAATTCAAGGTTATGAGAATATTCAGCACATATCATTTTTTTATGTCCGCAATTGATTCCTAATCTCTAATCCAATATTAAGTGAGATATTAGCAATAATATGTCCCATTATAAAGCATAAGAGAATTTAACATGGGAAAGTCTCATTTGGGCCAAGTTTGGGCCAACATGGCCCACTTTGAGCGATTCAAGGGCAAAGAAACTTGAACATGTCGCAAAGGTCCATAAGTGTGATCTTTTCAAACGATAATCTGAGAACCACCTGAACAGATTTTGAGAAAATGGCCGATGCGAGAGACCATTTTTCTGACAAAAAAGGGCGTCTCAAGGACATTGAAGGTCAAATTCAAGATCACAACCGAAACCACAATATATGAATTCCTCTTTGAATGTGCCAATATTTAAGCTCTATCTCGAAGTGTTCTAGGAGTTTACTCCATACAGCTCCCATTATGGTTGGATATCACTCAAAACGAATAGTGACTTCATTTGGGACGAAAACGTTTTTTCACCAACCTGTCGAAAATTCAAAATGGCCACCACATGCAGACCGGATTTTCAAGGGCAACGAAACTTATATATACACTTCAGAAAGGTACATAGGAGGAATCTTTTTTTTTTTAAATGTCAAAACTGATCAGACAGTTTTTGAGAAAACAGCTAAAAACTGAATTTTGGGCCTTTTGAGCCTAATTATTTGGCCTATCGTAGTCAAGGCACTCCATCTTTATACACAATGTCAAGGACCCAAATCAGCATGTTTTGAACCAAAAATCTCAAAACTTATTCTATTATGTCTAGCCCGGGCACATGATTCACCTTATTTTACACCCAAAATGTTGTGCATACAGTCATATAATTATAAGTCACTCGAGGTGACCTTTCAGTAAAGACCACACAGTATTGTTCGTGTATAACAGTTGATCTCGTATTTTATCTGTACAAAGTTTTCCGTTTCCCAATCGAAACAGCATGGATTACCAAACGGCGCCTTCTTTATACGTATCGTTTACCCACCGAAACATCAATGGTTCAGAAAATCAGCAAATATCTATTAATGAGACGATGTAAAATGTTTCTTTTTGGTGAGGATCATGTAATCCACCTTTCTCTTGACTCGTGTTACTTTTTGTGTGCATCAGACACATATTTAATCATCAGTGTTCATTTGTTCAAAACGGTGTTATTTTCAGCGCATTTCACGTTCCAAAAACTTACATCAAATATAGCAGGTTTGGTGGACACTGAAGACTTCGTACAATATTAGCGCATGTTTGTCTTTCTTTTGATTAACAATTACACCTATTTTTTCATACTTTATTGAGGAAAATAACACATACCCTCTTGCAGCTTGGCGTTTCCCAATCGAACATATCGTTTCCCAACCGAAAAATATCGTTTCCCAATATCCTCTGCCGAAACGGATTCCGGACAGTGATTAGATGATTTTCTATATACATGATTTTTTTTATTATATATGATCTTCATAATATAATACATAAGCTCAACCCTTTTGTCTGTAGCGGCTGATATACAGGCGTGACCTTGCGATTTAGCCTTCAACGCCATCTGAAGGTCAAGCTCAAGTTCCCCCAAATTATGTGCAATATGAAATGTAAAGGTAACGGCGCCAGTGTAAAGTTCGGCGACCCAAAGATAAATAAAAGAGGTATGTCTCATTACTGGAGTGTCACCGAATGTCTTAATAACATGCCTGCATATGTGCGCTATAACTGTGGTGTGACTACTTGTGTAGCCACCACGTCGTCACAACGCTACATATATGCTTATAATACAAACGAACCTAAGCTTTATCGGCAAGAGTTGAATTGACCTCTGAATTGACCTCAGAGGCCCATCTACACATACTTCAGACGTAAGATTGAGCACTCACGGTCATAATGGTCCAATTCAAATGACACTATTAAGTATGCCATATACTTCCTATCTGCTCATAATACAAACATAAGGTATATCTACAAGCATTTTGTCTGATTATGCCAACTCACACATGTCCGGTCAGGCATGACCCTGAGATTCAACCTTTAAGTTCATATGGGGTCAAGTTCAAGGTCACCAAAAGATGCACCATAAATGACTTCCTATATCTTATAACATAAACAGAAGCTCTATTTACAAGTGTTTTGGACCCAGAAGTACAAACCAGGTGGCATTCACAGCTCTGACCTTGAAAATGAGGTCAAAGGTTAATTCAAAGTCACGAGAATATTCTGTATAAATCATCTTCTATATATCAACAATTGATTCCTAAGCTGCTGTAAAGTCAATTATACGCGAGATATTAGCCATTTTGTGCTCTGACCTTGAAAATGAGGTCAGAGGTCAAATTCAAGTTCACGAGAATATTCACCATATCTCATTTCCTATATGTCCACAATTGATTCCTTATCTCTAATCTCAATACTGAGTCAGATATTAGGCAAAATGTGTCCCATTATAAAGCATTGGAGAATTTAACATGGGAAAGTCCCATTTGGGCCGAATTTGGGCCCAAAATGGCAAACTTCGAGCGATTCAAGGGTAACGAAACTTATACACGTCATAGGTGTATATATGAGGAGTGTTATGCATCAATAAGAAAACAAGTTACTGAACATATTTTGAGGAAACGACCGTCAAAGTCCAAAATTGGCCGTTTTTCGTCCAAAATGGCCGCCTTTTTCAAATAAATGCGAAAATAAAAAAATCATATTTTAGACATTTTCGTGCAAATTTTCAGAAAGATTCGATTGTAAACTTTGAAGATAAAAATGTGGACGGACGACGACGACGGACGCAACGCCACGGCAATAGATTATCGGACCATGGGTCTGGTAACCTAAGAATGGGCTAAACGGTCTGGTCGCACGTGTCACCACGTGACATTCTTCTCCGAATATTGTCAACAAACTCTCGGCGGCCGCGATGGACTTAATGATAAATTGCAAACCGATAGTATCTGATGAACTTAGTATAATAATATAGAACAAAACTCGTAACCCTACTCCATTAAAGTCGTCAGTCTGTCCGGTAACTCGGGGTCGGTATCCGTATTCCCTGTATACACCAGCTTTTTGACGTAAGGAGACCCTCCTATGACGTGGAGTGCCCAAGGATCTGAGGAAATTCTCCTTTTGGAAGCTGTATGATGGAGATATTGTATACACGACACGTGCTGCATTACTTTCCTGTTAAACGTGTTCCAAACTTTTGAATTGTGTTGTAGAAACTTTACCTCGGGTTTTGGGACCTCGGGTTCCGTGACTCTGGCGCTGGCTCTGGTGGAGTTATGGAGAGCCGAAGTCATGACGTGGAGTATTTAAATAACAAAAGATTTAAACCGCCCACTGGTTCCAAACAACTCCAATTCAATGGCACTACTCACTTGAAACATAGGCTGTACACTTGTTTAGAACCAAAAATGACGTTACACTTCGGCCCTCTATAAGTACAAATATGTCACACATACGAGACTCCAGCAATCTGGTTGTAACAGGCGCGACACTACCGGATCACGTACGCGGGTAAATGTTGCGGTCTCGAGAGGAGTTCCGGGGCAGTAGATGTCCCGCGTCTCTCCAAGGAGTCTCAAGTTTGGTTCCGCTAACCTGGGGCTATCAGGATGTGAGCATAAATGGTATTTTGGCAATATTTCATATCTTAATCGTGTACGAAATCTGGACATTTATACAGTCTCGGTGTTTTCAAAATCGGAACGTTGAATGCTTGGAAATATGTGTCATTAAGATGAAATATAAAAATGCAATATATACACTAGGCCCCCAGTCTGTTTTCTTTGCGGTTGACCGTAGACCGCCCAATGGAATCCCCTTGGTACCGTGCCGTTGTCCTCTGCATGAAATGCAATATAAATTTCTCATGTTTTGTGTGGTTGATACGGAAGCGTACTATAGCTTCCGTGGTGTTGGGGCAACGTGAGTTATTTTAATTAAATTCAATTTGTCAAATTATTATCACGAAAATCTCGATAAATCGAAGTTAATGTCTCAATAATTCGACTTACTGTCCCGATAAATCGACATATTATCTCGAAAAATTGACTAATAGATGGATTATATAATTGATAATCAAAGGCCTGCATTAAACGCTTGAATAATACAGTCCAAACTACTCAATTGGAAAAGCCGTCCCAGATGATGTCACGAATATATACATCAATCGCATAATCATTAACTAAACAATTTCGGGGAAAAAGATATCAGTTTCATTCCTAAACATGTTGCAAATTTAGAACAAATAGTGATATATTAAACACATATTGCCATTTTATCCTGTTTTTTTTTTAATGCCTATGACAGATTCCATTTTATCGAGATCTTATTTCGATTTCAATTATCGAGATAATTTAGTCGATTTATCAAAATAACTAACGCCATTTATCGAGACCTCTGCATGAAATGCAATATAATTTTCTCATGTTTTATGTGGTTGAGACGGATGAAATATATACGGATGAAATATCAATATATAACATAAACATTTATCGAGTTAACTAGCACTATTTATCGAGATAATAGCACAGACCGTCCATGGCCTTTGAAAATAGGCTTACAATTTGAATTTCAAAAATCACGTGGCTCTAATACGCTTCTGTAGGTTGAAGGGATTAGAATGACATAGTCAATACTCACGCGACTGAGACCGAGCTATTAGAGGCGGCAGTTTGCTGACACGGCCGACAGGAAGCGACAGGGATTTCCTGTAACTGCGTGGTGGCTTGACCGAAGTTGTGCTTGGTGTTTCCAGTGGTGTTTGGGGTTGTGTTTTAGTTTGTGCTTCGGGTGGTGTTTTGGGTGGTGTTTTGGGTGGTGTTTTGCGTGGTGTTCTGGGTGCTGTTTCGGGTGGTGTTTTGGGTGGTGTTTTGGGTTGTGTTTTGGGTGGTATTTTGGATGGTGTTTCGGGTGGTGTTTTGGGTTGTGTTTTGAGTGGTGTTTTGGTTGCTGTTTCGGGTGGTGTTTTGGGTGGTGTTTTGGGTGGTGTTTTGGGTGCTGCTTCGGGTGGTGTTTTGAATGGTGTTTTGGGTGGTGTTTTGGGTGCTGTTTTGGGTGATGTTTTGGGTTGTGTTAGTGCCGTTTTGGGTGGTGTTTTGGGTGGTGTTCTAGGTGGTGTTTTGGGTGATGTTTTGGGTGGTGTTTCGGGTGAATGATCGGCTGTAACTTTGTAGATAGTTAAGACTATTTTGACGGAGTGTTTAGAGGACGCATATGATGGGGCGGCATCACCTGGATGGTTCATAAATAACATAACATAATGAAATATTGGTGTGAAGGCGATCGATGAAACCGGCATTGATTAAAATACTGCTGTTGAGGAATAACAAATATATATATATACACCTCTTCAAATAATTTTTAGATGAAATAGATCTAAATACTACATGAACAACCTCAATATAGCGATTTCCAACTCTACTTCCAGAAGAATTAAAAAATTTCAACATACCGATGCGCTGCGCAGAATGCCCTTCAGATGTCATGGCGAGCTAGGTTTTTACTCGAACAATACACCTCAGTAGTCAAAGTGAGTTTCTATACTGGGTGTACATCTTGATTGGTGATTACCTTAGGCAATAGGCATAATACATTTTGATTTACTTACCACAGGGAGACAGATAATATACCTATTAGATAAAACGAAACCTCTTAACGGTCTTTGGATTACCTTGCAATAAAGTGGTCATAGTTCTATAGTACACGTGACATTGAGAGTGCGTACGCGTATTGAGAGAATCTGACGGATTTGCACAGTAAATAATAAGCCGTTGGTACATAGTAACTTAATACTTCTAACTCGAGTGCTTCACAAGTCCTCACTAGTAAAGGCCATTGATCAGAAATCGAGATAATACAACGTATTTTTAGTCATACCACTCCAAGTGTAACAGAAGTCGGTTGAGCCTATCGATTTATGATCATCTGATAATAGACAATCAAATCGTTATTCAATTGTGAAGTGGGTCTATCGCCTCGCTGATAAAATATCAGATTTTGTCGAGGTATATCGGATGATTTACCATTCATAGAAATTGAAGCTCGGTGATAACTCGTCTTCCAATATTCCAGCACATGAAAGGTATTATTATTATTATTATTATTATTATTATTATTATTATTATTATTATTTTAATTGTTCGCAGAGGAATTTGCCATTCGAATGTAACATTCGAAATATTTCTGGCACGTATTACCGACCTCCAGATGTGGCATGAGTCAAGAAGGATGTACAAAGGTCAATGTCAAGGTCACGGAGGGAGGCTCAGCAATCTCCCACGGACAGCCCCAGTCCCTGGGCTCACCCGACCTTCCCAAAGTGGACATTTCTGTCAGAAAAGGCAAGTGTACTGTAACTGAACTGCTGGGAAATGTAAAGATTGTCTGTATAGTCACAGAACGAACGTTGTACAAGCTTGTATCAACTCGCCTGGCCTTGAGTTGTATGATTCTACACAGTCCCCAGTTACAATATATCCCACCCCTGTTTGCAGGCGTCCTGTCCAGTTCGGGAGCAGATGATCCACAGACACTGGTACAGATTGACGTGCTGGAGGGAGGCGGCACCAGCTCGGAGGAACACAAACTGCAGGTATCACTGACGTGGTGTGCATACCGTTGTATACCGTTCTGAAACTGAGAAGTTTGATGGTATGATGGTTGGTATGACGCTGTTCATGCAAAGTGGGGTTCTGCAAATTGACAATTCAGCAGTAACTGATGTTCGCGTTCCAGGGGATAGTGTATACTGGTAAAGAGCAAATGTGTTCACAAAGTACGCTATCACTTGACATGCTGTTTTGTTCTAATTTATTCAGGGAAGAAAGTCTCCCTCGAGAAACAAGGCCCCGTACAAGTCCAGCATATGGTAAGATGTGTTCATTCCTAATATCATGACTAGAAAAGTGAACTTTCAGACGTAATACTATTTTCGAAGAGCACGTTGTATCCACAAATCTCTCTTACTCAGTAGGCTCCTACGATACATATGCTACGTATTAGAGGCTTGACAAAAATAATTCCGAACAGAACAGAAGCCTTAGTTGAATGTATTTATTTAATCATTATATGATATTAAGGCTTTCTTAGGCCCATATATCATTCCACCTCGCCCGAGTTAAACAACAGATCCTATCTCGCCGTGATCGTTCCATTACAGATGTGTCGGAACCAGACTCAAACCCGTCTCAACTCAGTAATCTGTCGATCATAAAAATTACTTCCAATATAATTATATGCGTACTTTGTGGAAATTGCACATGAACTGGTATACTTTGGCTGCGCATTGCTGAGTTCCTTTAAATTGTAGGACATGTTCATCAATCGTATGACATTCATGCACTACCCGTGTGAAAATCGTCCAGTGAAATAGGAGCTTGAGATGGAAACATTATCGATGCCATCTTCTTGAAAAACACCAAATAATAAATATTTCTTCCAGGGACTGTATCATGAAGTTTATAGATGCCACGCGTTCCATCAACAAAGAGGATCCCAAAACATATGGTGACGGGCCGCAGGCACTGGGTGAAGAAGTTGAAGTTTACGGTGGGGAAGAAGCCGACATCCACTGGGTCTGTCAGCTGGGGGCTGCAAATGTTCAAAAAGTAATTGACACGTATTCCCCCAACAAAGAGGATCCCAAAACATATGGTGACGGGCCGCAGGCACTGGGTGAAGAAGTTGAAGTTTACGGTGGGGAAGAAGCCGACATCCACTGGGTCTGTCAGCTGGAGGCTGAAAATGTTCAAAAAGTAATAAAAGTAAAAGACAAAAGCGAATACCTGTTAAAATTCCTTGAACTTGTAGACATATATGGTAATAATGCACTACAATGTGCATGTATTTGTGGTAATACCAAAACAGCAGAGCTTATCATAAAGTACGTCAAGACACACTACAATGAACAATTTGAATATTTGTTGAAGAAAAAAAACAATTGTGGTCAATCTGGTGTATATTTGCTATGTACACAGAAGGGTGAGAAACAAACAAACCTCCTAACAACATCTTTGCAAGATATCAAAGATAAGGGTGCTTTATTCAAAGATAGAAATGATGATGGCAAGACAGTTTTGCATCTAGCCTGTATGTCAGGGGAGGTCGGTCAGGTAAAGAAAATTAACTCCAGTTTGAACCCCGAGCAATGGGCAGAACTCGTGAAAATGAGTGACAACTTGGAGAGAACAGCCCTGCACGATGCCTGTGTTAGGGGACATGCGGATATAGTAGGGTTCTTATTAGAAAAGTCCAAAGATGATGTGAAGGAATTAATCATGGGGGTGAATAGTTATGGGAGGACGCCTTTCTATGAGGCGTGTTGTAGAGGTCATCATAATGTATTGCAAGAAACTGCTATAAAGGCGGAACATGACCTGATCAACAAATTACTTCTGGAGGAATCCAAAGAAGGGAAAACCGTACTGCACGAGGCTTGCACCAAAGGCAACATTCGCATGGTCGAAATGATATTGGAGCACGGAAGCGGCAAAGAATTGCTCATGAAATGTGATAGGCATAAAAGGATTGCATTTCGTGTAGCAGTGAGGCAGGCCAATTATGATATTGTAAAGTTAATTCTGGAGCGCAGCAAGCTGTTAGGGAAAGCTTTTGTGTACGAGTTACTGTCGGGAGAGGACAACCTTGGTAGAACGGCTTTCCATGACTGCTGCTTGCTGACCGACAAGTCTGATGTGATGAATGATATCCTTGATGATATCCTCAACGCACACCCAGCGGGGGCCAAGTCAGAAGGGAATAAGCCAGTACAAGAGTTACATGAGACGCTTGCACAACCGGACTGCTACGGCAAGACAAGTTTCTGGTATGCGTTTGAAAGGGGTCAAATTGACATGGTGAACAGAATACTTCACCATGTTAGGGTGAAAGGTCCTGAAGCAATTGGAAAAATATTAAAACCCGCCAAAGATGAACCTCAAACATCACAGGATGAGGAAAAACAGTCCGACGAGATCGAAGGTGAGCAAACGTTAATTCATATTGCTTGTCGACAACAATTTCAATGGCCAGAATGTCTCGAAATTGTACTAGCAGAAGCAGCAAACGTGAACTTGAAACGCCCTCAAATAGAACCAAAAAAGTCAGCTAAAAACGTGTCAACCGGCGACAGCACAAAACAAGAAAATGCTTGCAACAATTCAAGCAAATGCAAGCAACAACAACCATTCTACATGGACCTGCTGGAGACAAAGGACAACCTTGGGAGGTCATTTCTCTGGTACATTGACCAGGCTCAGGAGGAAGTAAAAAACTTGCTGATCAAGAGTATAACTGACCCTGACTTCTTGAACGAGGAATCTTCGGGTGACAAAAAGAAAAAGTATGCCGAGTTTTGTTCAAAGTTATTGACGGAGAAAGATATCCACAAACAAACAGTCATCGAGTACACTCAAGAGAAAGATGCCACAGTTCTGACAGATATTTTGAAGGTATTTCATGAGAAACTTTCAAGCAGAAGCAAAGCCCCGGCTTCGAACGCCCAATCCCCTTCAGTTGAGACTCCAGCAAAATATCACCTGTTCAACAATAAGGGCTCAAGAAATGACTTATTGCAGACTCTTGTTGAGTCTAAAAGTCTTCGATTCATTGAGCATCCCTACACAGATGAGTATATAAAGGCATGCTGGAAAGGATGTATCAAATTGTTCTTAACATGTGACATCATTATCCGAGTTCTGCAGTTGGTGTTTTTCACCTCGCACATGTACTTCCACAAGTACCAGTGTTCCAATGGCTCGGCCATCCCTGATGAAATTCTACCAACAACAACCTCTCAAGTCATTGCCTTTCTTCGGTTGATGCTCCTCATCACCTCCGTCGGTTTTCTAGTTGTCCAAATTCTTCGAATCCGTGCTGAACTCTTGTGGCACAGTCACGAACTATATGGACAGATCGTCCATTTAATGCTCATGTTTCTGCACCCACTTATCGGCGTATCGGGTGTGATTGTACCAATAGCAGCTAACATAACGACCTATTCTTTCTGGATGCACCAGCTCAGTATCATTTCAGTCTGTTTTGCTTGGATAAACACAGTTTGGATGACGACCCTCATTGTTTGTGACGGAATGCCTCTAGTCCTGGAGATGCAGCTGATGGTGGTTATGTTGTTTCGTGTGTGTAGATCAGTCATCTTACTGATACCAGTGGTTGTGACATTTCTCCTGGCTTCAGCGTTGATTTACAGCAGTCACATGGGCTGTGAGAGTGTTTTCGGAAGTCTTGGCATCTCTTTCAATAAAGCTCTAGCCATGATGATGGGAGAACTTGACTTCGAGGTGTTGTTCTACCCGGAAGAGTTTAACACTGTGCACAGTTACGATGCTGTGACGGTGATTCTTTTCCTGGTGTTTGTTTGTGTTATGAGCATATCTCTGGTGAACCTGTTAATCGCCTTGGCGGTCAATGACATAGCTGACATGAGGAACGATGCCAAGATACAAGCTTTTAGATCTAAGGCAGGATTTATCAAGATATTTGGGGTCATGAGAACCAAAAAGTCTGATAATATCAATATTTCCCACCAAAAAGATAGCAAATGCTGAATAAAAGCATAAATACCCCTTCCATTATAGTCATGCAAGTATAAATGTGAACATCCAGTTGTAGCTGCTGTGTATCCTCTACATGTGCGCTCCGAACCCCCGCACTGCGTTCATGAGAATCAGCGACTGCCCCCTCCACTTTCTCTCCGCCCCCGCTATTAGACACATCCTAGATCCACCCCTGCTCTAGTCTGTATCATCTTACCAGATCAAACTATGTATAACTCCCAAATACATTCCCTTCCTAGTTTGACACATTACAGACGTTTATTCAGTTGAGACATGTACCATAGACCTACAGCAGTTCGTTGTAGGTCTATGCATGTACTCAGTGTATGGAAAGAATATACGGATACGATTATCACAAAAAGTGGATACAAGATTCAACATCTGACGCTAGGATTTATCTTCCAATGCCTGTGACATAATCGACTTTACATAAACTCAGTAGTCGTTTGGCTTATGATGAATGCCTATGTACTAGTTGTTATAGACCTATTGCGTCGGTTTGTTTCGGACTCCTAAATGATTCTAGTAGGTGGTTTGGTAGTTATATATGAATTTCATCTGGTGTACAGTAGAAAAACATATATTTCACACACTGTCTGCCCCTGATGACGCCAATGGGGCTTTGGCTGTAAAAATTTTATCAGGCTTCATTTTAATCCCAAAGATACTGTATTTTAGGTTCATTATTATAATCTTCAAATGCTGAATGGGTAGTTTGTAATAGGTCGTTATTCTTCGATACTATTCTACAAACAAATTCGATAACTTGAAGAGGATCCGCTATATGCTAAGCTGTCTGGTCATCACCTTCACAATTTAATTGATTATTCATAATTACAACACATTCGTGCATGTACAGACTATATTTGTTTTTTTTTCCAAAATAAAATGTTTATGAGCATGTAATTTGGTAAAGCTATTTTTAGAACAGACATTACTGTTGAGGTTTTCATATCTTGCGTAACTCCAAACTTCAAAGTAACATCTTGTGTATAGAGTAATACAGGCCGACACCCTTTGAAATTAGTACTTCTCTGTATAAAATCGTGTATATAATTTGTAGTCTGGTCAGGAATTACTGTAGACTATCAGGAAATATGTTATGTTGCACTGATTAACTTCACCTTTATTCAAGAGAGAGCATACATTATCCATGACAGATGAGCTTAGAACATTGAATTATCGATCCGTTTATTATAACACGATTCGGATCCGTTTTACAAATAGCTTGATTTTGTTCAAGTTTGGTTTTTGAAGAACGTACTTTTGTAGCATTTGATTTTATACATTTCATGATGATATGCTTCTGTATCTCTGTATTATATATATATTAATCATTTACATAAATTCACAACTCTGCCTGTACCTATACGAGAACAGTAAGATTTATTTATCAATGTAGTATGTTATGCTTTAATCGAAGCATGATTGATGAAGCGCTGAACGGATTACTTTGTTAGTCTGGTAGTCTAATGATTAATTTCAGTTGTAAAATTTTTATCCAAATAAAGACTTATCCACCAATGTGTTGGTGTTTGTTTTGTTTTTTTAACATCTGGGCTCTTGAAAATATGACATCTTGAATCTTCAAAATATGCGATTATCCAAATCTTTATTTTATACAAAGGACATACCAACTACATGTTGGACAGAACTGAACAGTCCATAATGATTTTTTTTCGAATCTGAGAGCCGAAGCGGTTTAACAATCTTAATATTTCGTGCAGAAATGCCCTAATGAGTGAGTCCTTGAAAGCAGCAAAAGTGTAAGTGCGGGATGAATACATACAAATACAACAGATCGTTCATATAACACCTTCACGATTTAAGAATTTTCGAGAGCGCTTTGACGCATGACAAATCTACAAATAACAGAGACTGTACAAATGTGTTTTGAGTTCGGCTTTGAACCTGTGAAAGTTGGTTTGTTCTAGAATACTGGCTAGAACAGGTGTACTGAACAGCATACTGCTGTCATGATGAAGATAACTAAAAAAACACTGAGTGTGGTACAACTCAACTCTTACCCTTGAAGTTAGTCCGAGGGTAAATATCAAGTTCATATCCTGAAATGTTCTGTATCGTGATTGCATGTTGAGACAAAAATGTGATGAAGATTTTCCATGAACATTCCTAAGTTATCTGCCATGTTTTTGTAGCACTCTCCCGTGTAACTTTGATGATATTTGCAGGAATGTCGTGGTCACTTGGCAGTGGTCAACTGGCGAAATTGTCTCAAGACAAGTTTCAAAAAATTGTGGCAGAGTTACAAAGGAGAACAAAGTTCAATTTTCAGTAAAAATTAGGTCAAAGTATCGGATTGTAATTCTGACTTCACATCTACACATTTAAGGTCCCTGCCGTCATTTTTGAAAAAGTAGGCCAAAGTTCAATTTTTGGTTGAAAATAGGTCAAAGTGCAAATTTGCACTAATATGATAGTAAATTAGCCCAGAGGGTCGAAATTAATGTTATTTCTGCTCTATGATCAATATTTTGCGAGATACAGGTATTTTCCCATTTTAATGACCTAATTAGGGTTATAATTGAGGAACCAGTGGTCGGATCGCAATTCTGACCTCACATCTACACATCTTAGGTCCCAGTCGTCATTTTTCATAAAGTGGGCCAAAGTTCTATTTTTGGTCAAAATCAGGTCAAAGTGCAAGTTTGCACTATTATGATAGTAAAATAGCCCAAAGGGTCGAAATTAACGTTATTTTTGCCCTAGGATCAATATTTAGCGAGATACAGGCATTTTCCCATTTTAATGACCTAATTAGTACCATAATTAAGGAAACAATGGTCGGACTGCAATTCCGACTTCACATCTACACATGTCAGGTCCCCGCCGTCATTCTTGGAAAAGTAGTTCAATTTTTGGTCAAAATTAGGTCAAGGTAGAAATTTGCACTATTACGATAGTATATTAGCCCAGAGGGTCGAAATTAACGTTATTTTTGCTCTAGGATCAATATTTAGCGAGATACAGGCATTTTTCACATTTTAATGAGCTAATTAGTGCCATAATTAAGGAACCAGTGGTCGGATTGCAATTCTGACTTCACATCCACACATGTCAGGTCCCTGCCGTCATTTTTGGAAAAGTAGGCCAAAGTTCAATTTTTTGTCAAAATTAAGTCAAAGTGCAAATTTGCACTACTATGATAGTAAATTAGCCCAGAAGATCGAAATTAACGTTATTTTTGCCCTAGGATCAATATTTATCGAGATGAGACATGTTAACATTGAGTTAAATGTAATAATTAATGTTATCACTGATTACACAGAACCTGTAAGACATTTGATGCAAATGTAAAAAGTTGGTGAGAAAATTTTCTGTGGCCTACAGAGCGCTAACAAACAAACAGACAGACAGACAAACCGAACCAATCAACATACTTGTCGAAATCGTAGATTCCGGCAAGTAATAATTCTCAATAGAATAGGACAGTTTGACGAAAGATTCATCATTAAACAAATCACGTTTTGGATTTTTTGTGAACCTGGTTTGAGTAAGTGTTTGAAGTAAGTGTTTCAAATATGTTAATGAAGTGTTGGCAAGGTGTGAAATGAACACTCCAGAACTTATAACACCTAACCTGTGCTTTAAGTGACGTGTTTATAATAGAGTCAAACCGGTTTCTGGATATGATTTAGTGAGGTGTTGGGCCATTAACCGCTGGTGCTGACTAAAGTGCATCTCAACCATGTAGAGACTCGAGGTCACAGAATAGAGTGAAAAACAAACTATATCAGTCGGTGCAGGGTAACTACCTGGCTGTCTAACTAATGGTATTGTCAGAAAATTGACCAATCACGCATTTCCAGCAATCCAATGATAAGGTTTCATTTATGAAGTGGACTGGTCTACAGTCCGTAGTGATTGGGACATTTTTTGTTTATTTCACATGAAAATGTGACTGGTTGTCATTCGTATCTGTTTCAGACGTAAGATACAGTTTCTTACTGACAGTGATAGTCAGGAGAAAATTTCACACAGGGTTGAAACATAGTACATACTTTTTCTGTCGATTGATATGGCTTCATAATGGTCTAAGACAACCTTTTTCAGAGGGTGTGTAAAATTTTCTCCCGGGCTAACTAAATTATCCTCCTGGCATGATGCGTTTGGTCTAATAAGGTGAAATTTAGTTATATGGAGATATATTCTTCATAACAATACTATTAAAGTGATATTGGCAGGAAAACTCTCTTTTCCAAATCAATTACATATGTGCCTGTGTTATCAGAAAAACAGGTTACAAAACAAACTTTGCTTTATCAGATGGATAAATCAAGCATATGGCAGTAATAGCAGCCGCTTTTCTTTTGTTTTGTGCGCCACTCAGAGTTACCTTTGACTTAACCTAGTTCAAGCTCGATTGGCTTGAACATATACAAGTGAGCTGGAGTGAATGGCGTTAATGTAAACAAACTCAAAATATTTCCACCAGAAACTCGCAACAAAATCTATTAGAAAGGGGCGTCTGTTTGGGCATACAAGTGCAGATATATGACTGTTATGTTTTCTTCGTTCGATCAGAAAGATATGGAAAAATCCATAGCTTACTGCCAATGTCACTTTAATACCGATTCAAACACCCCGAAAAAGGAGAAAATCCAAGATGGCCACCAAATTTGCGTCATTTTTACACAAATACTCGTAACTGCCTGCCAATTGAGATAGGAAGCCAATTCTGGTGTCTAACCCTGGGTTTTGGGGTATTAGGATTCCAAATATATAACCAGTATTGTGATTGAATGGTTTGAAGCTGCTCAGAATCCAAGATGGCTGCCAAATTTTAGCCCGATTTCCCAAATAAGCACCAATAACCGTCATATATATCAAGATAACAAGCCAACTCTGGTGGCCAGTCCTGGGCTTAGGAGTATTAGTGTGCTACTTGAAGAAATACTTGTGAAACATTCAAACGAACCCGTCTAATAGCACTCACTCGCACAAAATCAACAGAATCAACCACTATATATGCCATATGAGAAGTGTCCAATAAATTTGAGTACTGTCGGAATATTTATAAGAACTGAAATATCAATGTTGAAGACGGTGGTGGTGAACTCAGAGCCCATTCCGGCTTTTACACATTGCCAACGATAAATACTACGGTAATCAATCTTCCGCACTTTGCGAGCGAAAAATTAGCTCAGTGTGGGACATCGAAAAATAAATGCGTATGATTGTTAAAAGTAAAGATGCAATCAGAAAAAAGAACGAAACAAACGGAATAATTTTAGTTCTCCAAAACAAGGAAACCGTCACCGTGGTGATGTATGTATTCTCAAATCCCGCCGACACGCAAATGTTGACGTAAATCGGCGATAGTGACGAAAAATTTGCTCCATTCGACGAAAATATTCGCCAGATTATATTAATTAACTGAATTGTTTACGTCCAACACTGTGAAACAAACGTTTCAAGTATTTTCTCTTCGACAGCAGGTTTTTCCCCCAGTCGCCGAGTATTTCCCCACATGGGAATCTCAGTGAGCGTTTAAGAAGTCTCCCCTGCGGGGAGACAACAATATATCGAATGCAGGCGTATGCATCAACAACATATTGTAGGTCACAATTAGGATTCCAGGCTTTCAAAGGGTTTTGGTTTGTACTGAATTATCCATCAGTCTGTGTGCTTATGCTTATGTACAACCATTTTCGTGGAGGCTATAATGTTCCAGGCTTGTTCTTCCGCAGCGTTTTTTCACTCATCTGGATCAGTGTCTGCTGGGACGACATATAAAGGTCTGACAAGAAGGTGGACGTGATAACCTGAACCTGTAGGACCTGTTACCCTTCTTGCATGACCTTGTATAATTGATGGAATGAAGCTGAACATCATTTATAATGTCATGTAACTTGCTGTATCTCGTCTGATCAACGTCTTCTGTGTTGATATATTTGTTAATAGCGTCAACAACTTCCTCATCAAACTCCTTGTCCAGCTTTGGAGGTTTTCCACCCAGAAAAGGAAGTGAATGTAAGTATCAATGTGATCTCTTTGTAGAAACTCAATTCAAACAAAGTAGTCACAGATTTTGCCAATTTGATTTGATGGTGAAATGATCATCAATTTCAAGGAGTTTTTTTACTCTCTGATCAAACATTCTGGCAGCTGTTATATGGTTTTTATATGCATAATATAATATACTTGGTATTGATATGCCTAATATAATATACTTGGGTTTGATTGCTCGGAAAAAAATTATGCCTAGTAGTGGTACTGTTTATTCCGAAGTGCGAGTGAGTGCTATTAAACAGGTTTGTTTGCATGTGTTTCATTAATCAGTCGTTATCCTGGATTTTGAACAGTTGGACAGCGTTAAACTGGCCATCACCATCTACACACAAAAGTGTTTCTTCATGTAGCACCCTCATATCCCAAACCCCAAGACTGGTCACCAGAATTGGCTTCTTATTTTGAATATGTGACGTTTATTGGTGCTTATTTGCGAAATCGAGCTATAATTTGGCTGCCATCTTTGATTCTTGGCAGCCACAACCCATCCAATCACAAAACTGATTATTTATTTGGAATCCTCATACCCCAAAACCCAGGGTTAGACACCAAAATTGGCTTCTTATCTCAATTTGACAGGAAGTAATGAGTACATTGTATTTGTGTAAAAACGGCGAGAATTTTGGTGGTCATCTTGGACTTTTTTTTCATTTTTGGGGATCTGAATCGGTATTATTAGTATTGTTATGAAAAATATATTTCCACATAACTATATTGTACCATATTAGACCGAAAGCATCATGACAGGAGGATCATTTTGATTTTTTCCTAAAATACCAAATTGTCAGTGGCAACCATTTTGAAAAAGGCCATAAAAAAGCTAGCCCAGGAGAAAATTTTGCACACCCTCTGAAAAAAGGCTGTCATAGACCATTATGAAGCCATATATCAATCGATAGAAAAAGTCTGTACTACATTTCCATCCTGATTGCTATATGCTCAATATTCCTCCTGACTATAATGGACGGTTTCTCAATCAACAAATTACGACAAGGTTCATGGATTCAGCTAGACATTTATTAGTACCATGGCCTAATATCTGAAGTATCTCAACCGATAGTCGCATCTTACAATTCAGACTGGCATTCTTGATGAAACAACCTTCCACTTCGCACAAACGTATTGTTATCACTGATACAAGTCTATGTTAATCTCACTCGTGAGGTTATTCCAAGATCAAAAAATACGATCACACTTCCGTACCAATATAGGCCTACCACACGAATGATCACAATACATTTGAATCTTCGCTTTATGTTAAAGAAGTTCTAACTAGGATCTTTAATAAGATAAAAACCGATTATCACTGGGTTCAGATGAGCTGTTACGCACCTACTGCAATTCACTGGTCAAATTAGGGAATACAGGTGCAGCGTTATGATGTGTTGGAGCTGCCCAAGTAGCGACACCACTAGCTTGACGTTCGGATATTGCTGTATTTATAGTACAATCGGGTCCTGCGCCAACTGCAAATGCATTGAAATCATTCGGTGAAGACAAACCTTGCATTTCAAGCGTCTTCTGGACCTTTCATGCAAAGTCAGTATTGTTGACAAATTTCAGTCGCCCTACTGGTCAGCATCGACCATGTCCTATGAATATCGATTAATTTTAGTAATGCATGATTAAACTGCGAATATTGGAATATCTTTATATGGCAAGGTGGGCCAAAATACAGAAAGACACAAACAGTTTGCACCTTTCGATAATGTACCCCATTGATAACACTGGGGTATAACTATTTTGGCCGGGGTTGTCGGTTCTTTACACGTGTAAGCTCTCGAGAGTTGGACCACAAAAGATAGACGCCATAACGGGAGAAATATTAAAGACACAAGAATAATCCATGAGTGTCAGTTCTAGATCAAATTCCATATGACTCCCGTTCCTTCTTGTGTTCCGTTGTTGTGTCCCGTCCTGTTGTTGTGTCCAGTTACTTGTTGTGTTACTCTGTCCCATTAGCCTACTTGTGTTCGGGCGGCAAGGACACTAGCGGGGGCATAGAGATACGAGTGTCTGGTCTGTTTTGGCCGGCGTCTCCTCGTGTCTGTACCCGGGGCTGCCTACTGTGACCCTCGGAGTTGTCATCGTCTGCTGTGGGGTAGATATTGAGAACGTATTCAGGTATTGGTCCATCATGCAAATTGTATATATAGGCTAGGGATGGTTAAAGAAAACTCTATAGGGCATCATTTAGCTTTATTGTGGCCACATGTTCTCACCATTTTAATTTGAATATATCCTGATACATTGCAGCTACAGCTAATACATGATAACTAAGAGCAGCTAAAGATAATCAATTAAGAAATGTTCAACTTCACGACTCCGTGTCCATCTATTTACCGGATACATCCTGGTCTTCATCGTCTGTTTCGTACTCAGAGGAACTCCCTGTGACGTCACTCTCGGAATCGCCCCGCCCCGTGTTCTGATTGGTCGGTTTGGATGACGACTCCGTAATCATATACTCGTCTCCGATGTCGGTGTGTTGACGTTTCCTGGAGGTTATCATCCTGCTCGGGCCCGGGGCGATCACGGCGTTACCTCGGGTAGGCGCCACTTCATTTTCTCTGTCAATGTCGCAATCAAGAGAAGGGTTTTCTCTGAATACTTGTTATGCATAAGGTATTCATGTTTCAGAAAAATAAAATTCAAATCAAATGAAGTAGAGGGGGGGGGGTACCCGAATTGTCGATTGAATATCCCACTTTACCAGTTTTGTTGATTTTTACCGGAAACATAAACACAAAACACAAATAACAACTGAAAACATAAACACACATCGTAGATAACAACTGGAAACATAAACACACAACACAAATAACAACTGGGAACATAAACACACAACACAAATAACAACTGGAAACATAAACACACAACACAAATAAAAACTGGAAACATAAACACACAACGTAGATAACAACTGGAAACATAAACACACAACACAAAGAAAAACTGGAAACATAAAACTTGTGTACCGAAATCATACATTTGGTTTTGTTACCATTCAAGGCGAGTTTGTTCTCAGTCAACAACTTGTTGACTTCTTGCTAATCTGAACGCAGTTGGTTTTCAATGTTGGTTATGTATTATCTGCATATAATGCATCTTTTCTGTGACGAACAACATTTGGCAAGTAGTTTGTATACTGGGTGGAGAATAGCCTGATGGTCCCAATATGGACCGGTACATTACACCATACTATGGCCATGGTATCTGATATACATCTATTTATTTCAACAACTTGTGTGCAATTACATAGGTAACTCTTGAACCATAATAATTCGTATCGTATTATGCTTACTTCGTTTAGCTTATCCAATAGTATTAAATTTATGTTCGACAGAATCAAATGCCTTTTTGAGATCTAGGAACAGAGAGCATGTTCTCCCATTTACCCTTTGTTTATACAAATAACCGGTCACATGCCTTCAAAGAATATTATTTTCTGATACAAGCTTGTACACTTGTCTATGCACAGATCGCTCTAACACTTTCATGACAATAGAAACAACTGATTTGGGTCTTTTGTTCGTGGTACCTGAACCGGACCGGACCTCAACACCATATTTTTTTCATACAGTGCAGACACTTTTGCATTTCATTCAGTTCATGAACGCTCTGTGACAGTCCAAAAATATTCCATACCCTGCCAGATCTCCAGATCTAACAATACGAGACAGCATCTCTGGGGTATTGTCAGGAGCAAGTGTTTTGGTGATCCTAAACCAAGAACAATTAAACAGTTTTATAACTGACCAAAGTGTCTGTGCCATGATTGACAATTATATCCTGTCATTGGCTGGAACTATGGCTTTCGGAGTTTCAAAAAGAACGAAAAAGAACAAAAAAAGAACATCTCGAGATGTACTTTCAAGTTTGCGTGACAAACAAGAATGCTCAATTGGAATTAAAGATTCCAACTTTAAGGGCATTCGAGCGATTCAAGCCACAACATCCCGAATATTATCCAATTTTTGGAATCGCGTCTCAAGGTTTGAATTGAATGATTGATTGAAAATAAACCTTGCGAAAACTTCACATTCCCTCGCGATAATGTCGTGATCCCTCGTGATTTTTTGCAGTACCTCATGATAACTTTGCATTCCCTTGCGATATTTTTGAATTCCGTGATGAAAACTTTTGTATGAGACTCTCAACATGTTATAAAGTTTTAACCAATTTTAAAATCAGCCAATTTTAGCATTCTTGTCTGTCATGAATACTTAAAAGTACATCTGGAGAATGTCAGAAAAAAATACACCAAGGGTGCTGTAGCTTACGGGCAATCATGAGAATTGTACAGAGTATTGATTTTTGTCCAAAATTGTCCATTTTTCGACAAAAAACGATTAAATAAAAAAAAACGAAAAAGAACGTCTCAGGGTATCAGCCCAAGGAATGTTTTTGTAAATTTTCAGAAAAATTCATCAAGGCAAAAAAAACTTATTTGCCGGACGGTCGACGGGCGGACGGACGGACGTCCCAACCTTTTAGGTTTCAGGGCCTCTCACGTGTTAAATTGCCTATCTCCAGCAAGCCCCTTATCCTCGAAAATAGCCCCTAAACACACTTTTGCTCATAAAATGTGCGAACGAATGGGCGTTACGGGCAAACCCAATGTTAAATTTCCTATCTTAACTTTCCCTGTAAGTCCTGAAAAAAAATCCCCGTAAAACCGAACTTTCGGCTCAAACCATGGTTAGGGGGCATTTTCAGCTTTTCTCCCCTAATGCCCGGGCAGACGGATGACGGACGAAAAACCACGACAATAGCTTATCGGCCCATATGGGCCGGTAAGATAAAAATACACCGAACAAAGAAATTTGTTATGCGAAAATTACAATTACATGAACGTGCATGAAACGTGCAACGTGCATGAAAGCGGGTCGTGCATGAACGTGCAAAGTGCATGGAAGCGGGTCGTTTGGAGGGGGGGGGGGAGCAAAATAGATGAGAACCGGGTTTGAATCTTTGCTTTGGCAACTCATTTCAAGCATGTATATAACCAATATCTGCGCCAAGTGTCATTCCATAGTCAAAATAAAGCTACTACAGAATGAATAAATTTGGTCAGTTTTAAAAGTGGTTCTAACTCTGATCAACATTAAAAATCGGAGGGAATGATTTAATCAAGCTCTATTTTAAAATCATAGGTGATGGTCTATTCTGAATCGCGAAAAGTTCGCGAGGTAATCACTGGGGAGGAGCTTGCCCATGCGTAGGCCGATTTTTGACGAGTTTAGGCCGCGATTTTTGACGAGTTGCCCATAATTTTTGACGAGCGACATGTTTTCATTGCTCAATATTTGCCTTTTCATGGTATTGTATTGTGAAATGGTCTAGAGGTAAAGTCATCGACCGTGTTATATATGAACCAAGCTACAGGCTGATGCATATGAAAATTAATTTGATCATAGTTTGTGTCATGAACTGTCTATGCCCCTCTAAAACCTTAGCTGTGGACAGCTTTGTCCATCAAAACACAATGTGATGATTCAATGGCCCATAAACTCTCAGGAAAATAGATTTAGGTTATGTTTGTATATGATTGTTACCGTAGCGCCCATGATTGTTACCTATGAAAAAATCGGCTGTTCATGATTTTTACCGAGGCTGCAAATAAAGAGATTGTTCTTAAAATGTGTCAAATGAACATATCAATCATTTATTACGGTTTTTGCAGGACTGTCCATACAAATGCTACCACTGCAAAGCCAAGTTCGACAGTGGAGTGCTGTGGTTAAGCACTGCATGGCAGAGTATGAAAATAAATCAATCTCAATATTGGAACCAACAAATATCAATGGTCGCAACAAGTTTAAATCATTACATTTTAATTTGAATCATTCCGACATTAAATGCAATCCTTCCAAAGTTATCTACACTTCTGAAACAGGAGCCATTTCCATCTCAGCTGATTCCCACCTTCACAGTCCAGCACCAAAAACCACGAAAACGGATGAGACGTCTGAAAGAATATGTACTGGATCAAAAATGTAAGATATCACTATTTGCCTAATGTTTAGATATTATTCAGTGGGGCTCATAACACCGTAACAGGGTTAATCGATATTAATATGAAATCATTACATTTGTAACTGACATCAACATCATAATATGATGGAATTTCCGATGACGAAGACATCGCCTGACATAACTCCTTACAACAGAAACAATACGACACGACTCTCTCCATTATTGTTGACATTTATTAACCCTATGCCACCTAGAGTTGCGTTTTGTTACTACCTCTGGTCATCTACAGTTGCTTTTTGTTCGTGTTTTCGAGATGTGTGTCTCTGTCATTGCATTGTTCACACCTTCGCCAATATTCGTAGCACTTCCAATTATGATATACGGCCAGAATGAGGAGAACATTCTGATTCACATACATCAATAATCTTCATTAGGCTTCAGAAAGTCTTTTCTGTGGAAAAAGCCAAATTCGAAGATATCTAAATATTCCCAAATTAATTCAAATTCTCATGGGTGGCTCTGAAAATACCTCAGGTAGCATAGGGTTAACTGGCGTGCCCATTACAGGCCCATCAACTGTTGTCGTGGGCTTTCGTTTGTCGTCGTCCGCCCGTCAACATTGGTTTCTCAGAGCAAGCAAGGCTCCCAGGCCCCTTTTGCCGGCTAGAGGGCCCGCGAGGGCCCCGGGGACAATTCCAATTGGGGTCCCAGGAAGGGGGCTCTCGCCCTGGGATGGTGCGACACAGGCTCTGCCAGACCGTCGGGCTGTCCGGTGTTCTATCCCCGTGGTGGACCGTCGGCGAGCCGGCCAGCAACACGCCCACGGGCGCGTGTTCCGGGAGCCGTACCCGTGGCTCTTGGGCTTGTCACACTGGGCCACATTATCATAATGATGCAATGTCTAGCAATGTATCGAGACCGGACTCGTTTGGCTGACTGTTACCTGTTTGTAGTTATATAAACACGACGCGGGGCGGGGCGGGGCACTAGGTAGCGGGCGTCAAACTTTATACAATTTTATTGTCTCATTTTGTTCTGTACCTGTGTTTTCCAAATTTTGTGTAAAGATGGCATACAAGTAATTACGTCATTGATTTTCGTTTACATAGCCTACATGTAGTTGGGGATTTAACTCATATCATGTCATACATCGGAAAATTTGTGGTGACCTTGTACTCATTTATTTAACATTTAGGTTATGGTTATGTCCGCCTATATTGTAAACTGGTCTGTGAACACACATGCTTGATGATTTATATTATATGGTGAATGTTTTGGTGTCCTCGAACTTGACATGGGATAGACTCGAGTGCCATTGAAAGACCAAACCCTTAGGTATGTATTATATACATACAGGAAGTGACGCATTCTGGATCTCTTGGCTATATTAAAGTCAACCTCGGATAACTTTCTGTGTTCGAGCTCAGGGGAATTGACAACCTATACGAGTTGCTGGTAAGAACAGCGCCCTTGTGCTATGTGAGGTTTTAGCTTACCTGCTTATCGGATAGTTTTAGTGGGCCTATTTATAAACATTCTAACAAACTCACATGGTATGATACTACAGTAATACCAACATCTATGGCATGAGGTATTCCGATGAAGTGAAATCTTTATCTGGAGAATAAACCGAAAAATTATAATAAATTATAACATGCGCTAAATTACTACATTACTAGCCTGCATCGCCCCCGCCCCTTCCCCCTAACCCCCCCCCCCCCCCTATATGACGGTCAGAATGAAAAGCGCAGGTTTTCGTGAACGTTAAAACTTACGTCACTGCGATATATTTCTTTTAGCCCTCCCCCCCCCCCCCCCCCCTAAAAAATAAATCCTGCTCATACCCCTGACATGTATATAGATGCAATGAAAATACACGCACATCTCAAAAACCAAAAAATAGGCCTAATTAGATTCATCACTAGGCCTATAACAGCCAAATATGTATATTTGAGACCGGTGGTGTGTAGGCCTATGTGGGCCTGAAGGCATCTGATAGCAGTATGGTTTGACTGTAGCATTATGAGGTCTAGTTTCATAGATATTTAACCTATTAAAGTAGGCCCCAGTCCCTTTTTGCATTATTTTGACGACATACATTCTCCATTGAACACGTGCGTTTTCAACAGGCCTTAACCGACAATTATCAATCTCATGTGTGACTTTGGATCCTATTATATTAAGAAAACATCACGATAACATTAGACCCTTGTCATGAAAAACTCGGTAAAAATCCAGGGCGCTGCGGTAACAATCATGGGCATCATAAATATTGCTCGTCAAAAATCACATGTTCCTTATTTTCTTTAAGGTGTTTATGGCATATAAATACAGGCGTATTTCATTTTGAAAATGTACACTAATATTGTTTGAACACTGATATGCCTTCCTGTATTTTTTGCTCACATGAAAACATCATAAAAAGTGTGATATTGATGTATCAATAACCATACATTATCAACAATTACCTTCGGCAAATTTTACTGTACCATAGTATACACTATTGACAGTAAGCTATTTGACAGTAAGCTTCACATCTAAGTATTTCACGGACATACTATCGTGAATATTTTGATGAATTCCAGCATACAAGATCTTACTCAACTTTGGTTGTTTGCCGTACGTCGCTCGTCAAAAATAATGGGCCACTCGTCAAAAATCGCAGGCTAAACTCGTCAAAAATCGGCCTACGCATGGACAAGCTCCTCCCCAGTGGTAATGTGAAGTTATCGCAAGGGAAAGCAACAAGATAGTGAGGGAAACGTGATAATTTCGTGAAGGAACACACGAATATTGGTAGGTTAAGGAAACACGAAAAAAGTGCTGTTTTTTCACTCATTGATATCTACCCTTGGGGGGGGGGATCCGTACTGAGAGGTTTCAAGCTAAAAAATTAGATGAAAAAAGCAACTGCCCAACATTTACACAAGCTTTATTCATTGAATCCACTAGCACCAATATCAGTAATTTATTAATTTACGAACAAATACACGTGACGTTATGTATTTCCAGTATGTGGATAGAAAAGGCATTTATGGTATCGTGTGTTTTATACCAAACAATCCGTTCAATACGTCGGATAATCTGCATAACATATGGTGAGTCAGTGTGGTGGTACATTCCTCAAATATGTCAATTGTTTACGTGCCTTCGTTTTTCCTTTGGTGCGCTGCTGTTGGCCCAGATGGCGAAATCCGCAAATTTCTGAGAATATATAAAAAAAAAGTTATGTAGCCTACTATATTCGAAACAGCGTGGCAGTACCAAGCGTCTATATGAGTATTGTATTCGCTGTTCACGAGGTTGTTTGGTCATACATCGATAAGGCCAAAAATAGTATTATGGTTCTGATTAAGCGCGCGCGTCACTTAAAAATCCTGCGCATCACTCGCTTATTTTTTCAAGCGAAAAAAATAATTGCGCACATCACTTCCTAAAAGCCGATTTTCTTTTCTTTCTTCAGTTGATTTTGGTGAGATAATGATCGAGTCAGAAGGTCCCGATTGCCTTTGACACTGCAAAATTTGGTGTATGGCTGACAAAATCGACCGAATGGACCGTTTCATAGACTTTCCCGCCAAAATTTCCCCATGCTGTCATTTTCCGACCAATCACAAGAGTCATTCAACGGTCGTAAACAAAATCTTTGTAGCGGAAAAAAAGCCGATTTTACCCATGAAAATGTGCAAAATATGAAGTATTTTCATAAGTACAATATCATACTGGCCGTTTGTGTTTATTTTATCTGCCTGAAACGAAAAAAGAACGCGTTTCGTGAGGCGGGTTTAAACGGTCGTTTGACATGAAACTAAAACCACGTGCGGCTGGCGCGTGCAATCTTGAGAAGAAACTGGTCAACAGACTACCCTCCTTGGAACCCAAATACCGTAATGCGGCATCACGTGCAATAATAGTCAACGCGATATATGTTTGTGTGTTATATATCGTAAATTACGAGGAAGCTAGTGGTAGCTCTAGAAATGATGGAAGTTGGCTTGTTCCACGGATTCATTCACACTATCATTACATAGATCGTTATCGGACATAGAGTTTACGTACTTTAAAATAGATAGGCTATTCAAGATAATACAGTTACTGAATTAAGCAATTGTGCAATGAAAAGATATTCACAAATAAATATTATAGTCTCGTCAATTAGTTTTGTGAATTTGTTAGGCAAAATAAATAAATTTATGGCAAAAAGTGTACATATATATATATATATATTTGCTGAATTTTCACATCGGCGAAAATCAGAAGAAAAATAGCCTATAGTTATCCAAAAAAAAATGTTGTATATCGATGACTTTTAGCCTATTTTTTGCACACGAAATCAATGAAAAGGCTTGTTCGAGACTACGGAGCATTGTATTATTTAAAGCAACTGCCTTTGAATGTATGCAGTATTTTTTTCTCAAAAACTAAATTTTATTGAAAATCGTCTAATACAGAACAACAAAACATGTACAGATTGGATTTAATGATTTCGATCCGTCTGAGTTGTCTTTACATCTGTTTCAACACACATTTTATGCCAGTTTCGTATATAACAAACAAAGTGTATCCCTCAAACCCGAATGTAAACAAATGCTCAAATTGACCTTGAAAGTCCACATCGAGTACACTTTCCATTTTTTCATCTGTATTAATAATGTAGTTACGAGAAAATAATCAATGATATACGGTGGTGTACGTGGAATTGTCAGTTCATCTTGCACTTTTATGTTTTGTTTACATCTGCGTGTGATGGATACAGTTCCTGTATTTACGTGTGAACCGCCTGTTCAAATGAGCAAAATTTCGCAAAAGAGTGGGTTGCAGACATAACATTTGATGTGAGTACGTCTCATTGAATTAATTTCACATGTTTGATATGAAATATAGGTTTCAAGAAATATTGCCTGTTTTCGAAGGCAGTTGCTTTAAATGTTTCAAATTGGGTATTATTAAAAATTTGATACGCAATAGCAGAAACCCATAATCGGGTTTCTGGCAATAGAAACATTTGATTTTCAACTTTTCATGTCAAAACTACCTCGCTATATTGAATTAATTCTACTCTCTAGTCTAGTAACATGCACGCTTATAATCTTTACGGTGGTGGAGTTTCTTTGAGTTCTCATAAGCCACGGGGTTTCACGAACGTGGTTTTAGGTTACTATGTCACGCACTCGTGAGCGAGCAGTCTTCAGTGGCTAGTTCGAAATGACGAAAAAACCCGACGATTGTCGAATATTCATTGTCTCTGAGAGGCCCTGTGAAAAGGTCCATCCGACCGAGTTAGTCATCAGCAGGAAATTTTAGGGAATAAAAAAAGAAAAGAAAGAAAGTTGCGTCGCCCCATCACTTTTTCGGGAAACCATAATAAAGTCGCGTCGCCCTATCAATTTTTCGGGGAACCATAATACTTTTTTTGGCCTAAGTGTGCTCTTCAATCACCATAAACTTTGTGAAACATGTCTGGTGCCAAACATTACCGCAATCTTTTTCTTCGCCGTAATAATTTCTGTGTAAATCTGACTGTCTGTAGGTCTTCGTGTGTCAGCTTCACAGTATGGAAAACAAGATAATAATCACATTGTCATCTATGTCAGCATTTTGAGTTGGTTGATTCAATAAATCCTCGTATTACTGGTGTATATTCCTGGTGTATATTCCTGGTGTATATTACTGGTGTGTATTACTGGTGTGTATTACTGGTGTGTATCACTGGTGTGTATTACTGGTGTGTATTACTGGTGTGTATTACTGGTGTATATTACTGGTGTATATTACTGGTGTGTATTACTGGCGTGTATATGTATATTACTGTGTATATTAGTGGTGTATATTACTGGTGTGTATTACTGGCGTGTATTACTGGTGTGTATTAAAGGTGTGTAGTACTGGTACTGGTTACCGGTTTGTCGTTTATTGTGAATACGCGTCCTTCGCAAGTCTCCTCTAATGATCTGCGGATATATATTAATTGACATTTCAATTGCATAACATCCAAGTCTATATCCACGTTACCATGACTACTGCTTACATGTAAAAATAATTAGCCAAAGGGCTGCGATAGGTTACCAGACAATTTTAGATTCAACCATTGTATGAGTTATATGTGAGTCCATTGCACCAGTCAAAGTATGAGTCCATTGCACCAGTCCACTGCACCAGTCAAGGTCATTTTGGTCAGTTCAGTGTCACCAAAGGACTCACCATTATATGATTTTCTATATATACATTATTTTTCTATTATATATGATTTGCATAATACAATACTCAAGCTCAACCATTTGTCTGTAGAGGCTAATACACAGGCGTGACCTTGCGATTTAGCCTTCAACGCCATCTGAAGGTCAAGCTCAAGTTCCCCAAATTATGTGCAATATAAAATGTAAAGGTAACGGCGCCAGTGTAAAGTTCGGCGACCCAACGATAAATAAAAGAGGTATGTCTCATTACTGGAGTGTCACCGAATGTCTTAATAACATGCCTGCATATGAGCGCTATAACTGTGGTGTGACTACTTGTGTAGCCACCACGTCGTCATAACGCTACATATATGCTTATAATACAAACGAACCTAAGCTTTATCGGCAAGAGTTGAATTGACCTTTGAATTGACATCAGAGGCCAATTTACACTCACGGTCATAATGGTTAAATTCAAATGACACTATTAAGTATGCCATATACTTCTTATCTGCTTATAATACAAACATAAGGTATATCTACAAGCATTTCGTCTGATTATGCCAACTCACGCATGTCAGGCATGACCCTGAGATTCAACCTTCAAGTTCATATGGGGTCAAGTTCAAGGTCACCAAAAGATGCACCATAAATGACTTCCTATATCTTATAACACAAACAGAAGCTCCATATACAAGTGTTTCGGCCCCAGAAGTACAAACCAGGTGGCATTCACAGCTCTGATCTTGAAAATGAGGTCAAAGGTCAATTCAAAGTCACGAGAATATTCTGCATAAATCATCTTCTAAAGTCAAGTTCATCCATCAGTGAAACACGCTTTTGGGCCGTAGATTTGTTTTAAATAATCGGATCAACTTGAAATTTTGTGTATATTAATACGGAATCATGCCGTAATTTATCACCAAATGTCAGAGTTCTATCTCAAAAATTGAAAAAAAATTGGCAATCTAATCCAATGTTAAATTTCTGTCGGAAATGGGACCATGTAAATTTCAACAAATTCAGGGCTTTCATCGTGTTTATGCCCATAGAGAATGAACCTAGTGCATTGGTTTGGAGTCGGAAGACATAATCGGTGTATATGAAGTAAATATGTTTACTCTGAAGCAACATATAACTCGCACATCCAATGAAAGTTGTTGTTTTTTTGTGCAGACTCTGAAAGTCCATGTTGGGGCTGAAATTTAACGTTGGGTTAGATTGCCAACTTTCTCAATTTTTTAGATAGAACTCTGAAATTTGGTGAAAAATTACGGCAATATGCCCATATAATACACGCACTGACCTTGAAACTGACCTTGCTCTGACCTTGAAAATGAGGTCAGAGGTCAAATTCAAGGTCACGAGAATATTCACCATATCATTTCCTATATGTCCACAATTGATTCATAATCTCTAATCTCAATATCAAGTCAGATATTAGGCAAAATAGGAGAATTCAACATGGGAAAATCCCATTTGGGCCGAGTTTGGGCCCAAAATGGCCAACTTTGAGCGATTCAAGGGTAGCGAAACTTATACACGTCATAGGTGTATATATGAGAAGTGTTATGCATCAAAAAGAAAACAAGTTACTGAACAGATTTTGAGAAAACGACCGTCAAAATCCAAAATTGGCCGTTTTTCGTCCAAAATGGCCGCCTTTTTTAAATAAATGCGAAAATAAAAAAACTGAAGATTTTCTCTTTCTCGAAATATTTTAGGCATTTTTGTTCAAAATTTCAGAAATATTCGAATGTAAACTTAAAAGATAACAATGTAGACGAACGACGACGACGGACGACGGACGCAACGCCACGGCAATAGGTTATCGGACCATGGGTCTGGTAACCTAAGAATGGACTAGAAGGTCTGGTCGCACATTTCGGCCTAAGTGTATCCCTGAAACATCATCCGACATGGTCCCGTGTCACCACGTGACATTCTTCTCCGAATATTGTCAACAAACTCTCGGCGGCCGCGATGGACTTAATGATAAATTGCAAACCGATAGTATCTGATGAACTTAGTATAATAGTATAATAGAACAAAACTCGTAAGCCTACTCCATTAAAGTCGTCAGTCTGTCTGGTAACTCGGGGTCGGCATCCGTATTCCCTGTATACACCAGCTCTTTGACGTAAGGAGACCCTCCTGTGACGTTGAGTGCCCAAGGATCTGAAGAAATTCTCCTTTTGGAAGCTGTATGGTGGAGATATTGTATACAAATATTTCACGACATGTGATGCATTACTCTCCTGTTAAACGTGTTCCAAACTTTTAAATTGTGTTGCAGAAACTTTACCTCGGGTTCTGTGACCTTGGCGCTGTCTTCCGTGACTTTGGCGCTGTCTCTGGAGGAGTTATACAGAGCCGTAGTCATGACATAGAGTATTTAAATAACAAAAGATTTAAATCGCCCACTGGTTCCAAACAATTCCAATTCAATGGCACTACTCACTTGGAACAAAGGCTGTACACTTGTTTAGAACCAAAAATTACGTTACACTTCAGCCCTCTATAAGTATAAATATGTCACACATACGAGACTCCAGCAATCTGGTTGTAACAAGCGCGACACTACCGGATCACGTACGCGGGTAAATGTTGCGGTCTCGAGAGGAGTTCCGGGGCAGTAGATGTCCCGTATCTCTCCAAGGCGTCTCAAGTTTGGTTCCGCTTGCCTGGGGCTATCGGGATGTGAACATAAATGGTATTTTGGCAATGTTTCATATCTTAATCGTGTACGAAATTTGGACATTTATACAGTCTCGGTGTTTTCAAAATCGGAACGTTGAATATTTGAAAATATGTGTCATTAAGATGAAATATATAAATGCAATATATACACTAGGCCCCCAGTCTGTTTTCTTTGCGGTTGACCGTAGACCGCCCAATGGAATCCCCTTGGTACCGTGCCGTTGTCCTCTGCATGAAATGCAATATAATTGTCTCATGTTTTATGTAGTTGATACGGAAGCGTACTATAGCTTCCGTGGTGTTGGGGCAACGTGAGTTATTTTAATTAAATTCAATTTGTCAAATTATTATCACTAAAATCTCGATAAATCGAAGTTAATGTCTCAATAATTCGACTTACTGTCCCGATAAATCGACATATTATCTCGAAAAATTGACTATTATATGGATTATATAATTGATAATCAAAGGCCTGCATTAAACGCTTGAATAATACAGTCCAAACTACTCAATTGAAAAAGCCGTCCCAGATGATGTCACGAATATATACATCAATCGCATATTTATTAACTAAACAATTTCGGGGAAAAAGATATCAGTTTCATTCCTAAACATGTTGCAAATTTAGAACAGATAGTGATATATTATACAAATATTGACTTTTGGTGAGGTGAATACGTGAAAATATGTACCTCTCGCAAGACATATTCACCGAGCTTGCGAGGTGAATATGTCTTTGGCGAGAGGTACATATTTTCACGTATTCACCGAAACCAAAAGTTAATATTTGTTTTATTATATAATACATGTGATACTAGTAAGTACTACTGCAAATACTGAAGCAATGTTTATGTATGACGTTTATGTTATAATATAAACACAATACATTCAGAACTATCATGTGTTGATTCGAATAAGTACTGCGCCAATCCAGCAGTCAGGCCTTAAATTTCAGTTTGATGTCAATATTTCAGGAACACTATAAACAAACGAGGAATGATTTCTGAAACAAGCTCATTCAATTCACTATATCACTGGATACGCTATACTAGTAAGAGAAAAAGAAAACAAGCATGACAAAGCATTTGAGATGCTCTTTGGCGAGAGGTACAAATATGTGATATGGACCGATCGGTGAATATCAAAAAAACTTCACCGGCTGGTCTGGTGAATATGTACTTTTATGCATAGACACGTGACCAGCTTTTAACCAATGACAACGTCGGGATTCTTAGTAGTATATAATAATAAACACATATTGCCATTCTATCCTGTTTTTTTCATGCCTAGGACAGATTCCATTTTATCGAGATCTTATTTCGATTTTAATTATCGAGATAATTTAGTCCATTTATCAAAATAACTAACGCGATTTATCGAGACAATATATAGATTTATCGAGTTAACTAGCACTATTTATCGAGATAATAGCACAGACCGTCCATGGCCTTTGATAATAGGCTTACAATTTGAATTTCAAAAATCATGTGGCTCTAATACGCTTCTGCAGGTTGAAGTAATTAGAATGACATAGTCAATACTCACGCGACTGAGACCGAGCTATTAGAGGCGGCAGTTTGCTGACACGGCCGACAGGAAGCGACAGGGATTTCCTGTAACTGCGTGGTGGCTTGACTGAAGTTGTGATTGGTGTTTTCAGTGGTGTTTGGGGTTGTATTTTAGGTTGTGCTTCGGGTGGTGTTTTGGGTGGTGTCTCAGGTGCATGATCGGCTGTAACTTTGTAGATAGTTAAGACTATTTTGACGGAGTGTTTGGAGGACACATATGATGGGGCGGCATCACCTGGATGGTTCATAAATAACATAACATATTGAAATATTGGTGTGAAGGCGTCGATGAAACCGGCATTGATTGAAATACTGCTCTTGAGGAATAACAAATATATATATATATATATATATATATATATTGAATACGACTAAAGCTAGCATTCCATAGACGCGGCATGCGGATACGGCGTCCGGTATGCGGCATCCGGCAAAAATCAAAATGACTGTTTTCAGAAGGACACATTCCATACATACGGTTGCGGTATCCGGCAACGGCATGCGTGAATAAAAATCACTTCATGTAGCGATTTTTGCCGCATGCCGGACCCATTCCGCAAGGGATAATTCGAACATGTGACGTCATCGGGCACCTGCCACATGGCCATTGTAGTGATTTTTCAGATTGTCTGGATCATATTTCGTGCCAAATGCTGTAGACTAATCATCATACATACTGATATGTAATCGTTCATAAAATAATGATCAGTATAGGCCTATACGCGACATATATACACGTAGTACATCAAACCATTATTATCGTACAAATTGCTGCATAATATTTGATTTCGAATTTCAATATACATGTATCGGAGTCTTATGCTTGGACAATTTTGATGAAAAGTCCTTTCGCACATATATGCTGTATACGAGACAGGGACGGTGTCAAGTAGTCCATCAGAGCATGATGGATGAAATTTAGGCCTAGATATAATCTATTCCATGCAGCAGAACACAGAGATATACCCCACTCGACCAGTTCGTAGTAACTCATGCCATGATGCCGACGTCCAAAATTATACATCATTACCAAAATTATACACAATATCATAATGTCAGTAATCAACATAACATCAACATAACAACCAGCAACCACAAATGTATGAACAAACATCATCCGCCGTCCTGGTGAGCCAGGCATTTCATATGGTCAACAACATATAAAAACCCATATTGTGGAATAACCCTAAAATCTAACCCAATCTTTTACACAATGTACAGCATAGGCATATCCCTTTTTTCAGACAAAATGATGTCTTTATGCCCCCTCTTTAGAGAGACTGTGCCCAAGTCTTTCCCTTACCAGTAATAAAACCTTTAACATAAGTCCTATAAACATATGCATTATCAAAATTACAAAAGTTACCGAGCATTAAATTTGTTCAAAACTTTCTCGCGGAGATTTATAATAGTTGCCGGCCGCTCCTGCCATATGAAGAGTCCCGTCGAACTTGCGGAGTCCCCCGTATTGGGTTACTGTATGTGATCCGTTCCTCACTCATCGCACGGCACAAGTGAAGTCGGGAGACAATCCAGACTTACCCGTGTATTTTATGTATTACTGAAAAGGAGTGCCACCATTATTGCCAAGTAATTGAAAATAAATATGCATGTCAGTATCTGTATACATAAGGAACAACATTTTGTATTCTCTGACTTATGTTGGAAGAACTTCACATACAATTATACTCGCCCTTTGATCTTTTACCTATGAACACTAGTTGAATTTTCACATGCATACTAGTCTATAAATACTTGATTGCAAGACTGGTTGTACTTGTAGTCATAACTGTTGAGTTGTCAAGGGTAGTATGTACCGAAAATAGGGCCAGAATGCACCAGCAAACGCCGAAAAGCGTTGGGCTTCTGGGGCCCTTGAGTGGGCCCCATTCCCTCAGCCGCTTGGGACTCGCTGCGCTCGGACCGTGCACTCAAGTTAATTCTTGTGCCCCACCGCCCCCCCCCCCCCCCGCCCCTTTCTGGGATTTCTAGATACGCCCCTGTACAGTACTTCAAGGCCAATGCCGACGAAGTGGTGGCGCCCCTAGTGAGTAAATTGTGCATGTTCTAGGTAGGCCTATCGAATATTTCTCAAATATATAGCATGCCATTAATGTTCATGCTATTTATTAGTGCACCGGTTATATATGTGTGTGAAATTAATGCTAAAAAGCCATCAGATGAAACCAAATACCAACATTTATCATGTGTATTTCCAAAAAAATTCCGAGGGCATGCCCCTTGAAACCCCTAAAGTGTTGCTTCACCCCTCCGGGGCTCGCGTCATAACATCATGTTTTATCCAAACATTGAACCGCGATCCCCCTCTCCTCCCCCCACATTTACACCGTGGTTGCGCCCCTGCGAGGAAGAATAGCCGTCTTGAAGAGAATCCTGTCACAACATTGTGCACGGAATAGTGTGGAGTCGAAACCAATTGTTGAAGAGCGCACAAACTATATCTATGTTGGTTTGTTCAAATGACATACTGTAAAATATAGATCTAATATTCCATGAACCAAACGGTCAAAGTTCTTAAAATATCAAATTTGGTCGCTAAAGTCGATAGCTACAAACTGTCAAATTTTGAAAGAGATCTATGGTAAAAAAAAAATAGCCCCAAAAGTCAGATTTACTAGAAGCCTAAAAAAACTTTTTTTTTTCAGAACCACAAACATGTGAACCTACATGACTGTAATGCTGTGTTAACATAAGTTCTATCTCGTTATTTATCGTTACTTGCAACTATCTACATGTATATCAGCAAATTATCGTAATATATCTGCGCTTTTACTTGAATGTAGGCCTATTTGAGACTACAATTAATGGAAACATAGCGATCGCGGGATTTGAAACACATGTAAAATATATGGTCATTATGCCTATTCGTGAAGTGAAAGATGTTTTCCTTTTTTGTTCTTATCTTTTTTAACTGTTTCAGCGATTTTGCGAATGAAAATAGTGTCATCTCTGAGCTTTTGCCACAGTTTTATAGTGTATGTAAATGACGAAAAGCACGCGATTCCGTATATATGGAATACAACATTACGCATGTCGGATGCCGCACGGTACTGCTGCCGGATGCCGCATACCGGACGCCGTATCCGCATACCGCACCTATGGAATGCTAGCTTTAGGCAGACACCAAGTATGAAATATATACGCATTAGGCAGACCCAAAAATTAGGCAGACAAAAGTTGGTCTGCCTAATTTTCAAAGTATGATTGTCATCTCCAGTCGCCGGTAGTCTGGTTTCTTTTGAGTTGGTGTGCTTCTTTTTTACCTACATTTTTGATGAAAGGTTATGCCCACGTACATGTGTGACATTTTGAAGTACTTTTGAGCCTCGGAAAAGTCGGGCGGATATATTGTGAATATATGCTAAACCACACTATGGCAGACATTCATTAAATGATCAATACATTTGTCTATTTGCAATATGTTTTTATTCTTTGTTATGTGTGACAGCTTTAAGCTAGTAACCTACAATCTTAGCCACATTTCACTTGATAAAACATAATATTAAAAATATCAAGTTTTTATATACCGTGTTTCATGATTTTAGCATAGAAATAGAGAGGTGGAATGCCAACAAGGCATTGCGCGGCCTTAGGTTGTGGCGCGCATGCGCGAGGACTTGTTGGGTTAGTTTACTTCCGGATGTCAGGCGGCGGACAGAAGTCAATAGAAATTTCACTGGTCGGTAAAATCAGTGAACACATCGATTTACGTGCTCAGGTACGTGTAATACTATTATAATTTAGTGCTGTGTGTGATGTAGATCTGGAATTTGTATTACATGACCAGGCTATAATCTAATTTTGCGTGTACTGTCTAACTGTGCATTCGAGGGCAGTAAAAAATGGACAGTCAAGTCATTCACGCTAACCCTGCTTCACGACTGAACCTGTTTTCTCGATCGATACTTACTCAGTTACTTCACCGGCACTTGACTGCACAGGCATTTGTCTCAAGAGAGGGCGTGGGGTGGCGTGGGGGTAAAAAACACCACCCCATCGCGCGCCCTCTCCTGAGACAGATGCCTGTGCTTGACTGGTCACAAGGTCAATGGTGTACCCTGAGTCAGCACCGTGGCAGGGTGAATGTCATCACACTCAATCCCTCTAATATATGACATGTTCAACTGCTTCATTCCAGCAGATCTACACGGCTGCACAATGCCGGGAGGGAGTTTCTGTTGCGTGGTCAATTGCAGTGCATCCTCACAGAAATGCAGGGGGCTGTCATTTCTGTCAATACCCAAAAAAGGTACTGGTCAGCAAGATCAATAAATATACTTTTTTAGATCTACTAGGCCTATGTATGTACTCGGCGGTCTTGGCCTATCTCCAAAGTGCCGAAAGGTTGTCCAAGTTTCAAATATTATATTGGTAAACTTCTCTTTGGCCAATAATAATGTTTGTAGAATTCGTCGAGAATGACGTAAAAACTTAAAGACTCGTACAAACTGGTTTGGCGATAGGTTAATTGCAAATAATTCTTTTTGCCGGTAAATATGCTTGTCATACAGCACTTCTTGAACATACATCATGTAAATGTGATAGCTAACCCAGCGGGCACCCAACGTTGTGACAACGTTGATCTAACGTCGGATTTCGTTGCAACGTTGTACAACCAGAATACAACCAAAACCCAACACATATCGGGTGGGCTGTTTCAACCCCCTTAAGTCCAATGTTGAATGACGTTGGCTAGACGTCGCAATCTAGTTGTTAATTTAAATGGAGGCAAATATATCTTTAGTTCTTATTTAAAAATAACACACAGGTTGATTGATTGATTGGTTGATTGATTGATTGATTGATTGATAATTGATTAGATCGATCAAAATGAGAATAAATTGGTAATAAAACCGAACACACATACAATGTGAAGCATGTGAAATAATCAGCAGAAATAGATTTTATTAATTATTATTATTATTATTATTATTATTACTATTATTATATTATTATTATTATTATTATTATTATTATTGTATCCCCCGAACAAAGTTCGGCGGATACTATGGATTTACGATCGTCGCGCCGCCGCCGCGTCCGCGTCCGCAGACACTTTCTTGTGAACGCGCTGCAGCTTGCAAATATGAACCGATTTTGATAATATTTCATATGGACATGTCTTATGGTGAGATCTGGACACCTATCGATTTTGGTTGCCATAGCAACCAAAATAGCCGATTGGCGTAACATTTTGTGCTCAAATTAGCCTGTTTAACACACATGGGTTGTGAACGCTCTACGGGTGGGAGTTTTCAATGAATGATGATGAAATCGCACAGGCTCAATGAGAAAGACCATCACACGAAACCTATTGTTTTTCAGAATGATCGAATAAATATTAATAAGTTTGAGAGGTTAACTTATTACGACAATTAAAATACCTACTTTGACATGTGTGATCACTCCAATAACCTGTACTATGAAAGCAAATTGCACTGGATTCTTGTTCAGAATACAGAACTGATGTTTTTGGTGAAAAAAGAACAATATTACTGAATAAGTTAACATTGGTTTTACTAGTTAAGTCTATTATTGACCACAATAAAAATAGTTAAGACGAGAAACATTTATTATTGAGCTCAACAAGGTAAAGGTTTTGTCCAGTAGAGATTTCACAGGTATAACCGAATAAGTTAACATTATTTTTACTAGTTAAGTCTATTATTGAGTGGGAGTTTTCAATGAATGATGATGAAATCGCACAGGCTCAATGAGAAAGACCATCACACGAAACCTATTGTTTTTCAGAATGATCGAATAAATATTAATAAGTTTGAGAGGTTAACTTATTACGACAATTAAAATACCTACTTTGACATGTGTGATCACTCCAATAACCTGTACTATGAAAGCAAATTGCACTGGATTCTTGTTCAGAATACAGAACTGATGTTTTTGGTGAAAAAAGAACAATATTACTGAATAAGTTAACATTGGTTTTACTAGTTAAGTCTATTATTGACCACAATAAAAATAGTTAAGACGAGAAACATTTATTATTGAGCTCAACAAGGTAAAGGTTTTGTCCAGTAGAGATTTCACAGGTATAACCGAATAAGTTAACATTATTTTTACTAGTTAAGTCTATTATTGACCACAATAAAAATAGTTAAGACAAGAAACATTTATTATTGGGCTCAACAAGGTAAAACTTCTGTGCAGTAGAGATTTCATGGCTGTAGCCGAATAAGTTAACATCTTTTTTTCTGGTTAAGTCTATTATTGACCTCAAGAAAAATAGTTAAGACAAGAAACATTTATTATTGAGCTCAACAATTTAAAATTTTTGTCCAGTAGAGATTTCATGGGTGTAACCGGATAAGTTAACATTATTATTTATGTCCATACTACTACCTCTATAATAAACACTTTGGGTAATCTTACCTTGACATTCAAAGAAGAGGAGAGGATCAAATGTCACAAAAGAATTTTGAAAAAATTCAAGTGACATTTATCCTTAATTTCTTTGAAAAAATTGAACCAAAATCCCCTCAGATTGCATGCGGTGATGTTTTACATCCGGGGTCACATGACCCTAGACCGCCATTATTTTTGCTCCTCCATCTTGTGAATGGTTGTGAGCTGTCTTGCTTAGACATTCTTGGAAGTTCTAGGAGCTCACGATCGTTTTTATCACGATCATCTCTTTGGATTTTCTCAGAAAATCAACTGTAGTTACTTTTAGAGTACTTTACAGATACTTTAGTGTGTTTTTTTGGGAGGAAATGGTGTAGTCCTCCCCAGGCCCATTTCTTCCCCCATTTTCGCCCACTACTTGTTGCTATTTGCAGATGAAGTGTAGTGGGTGCCATCACTTCCTGCCGAAGTGGGAGCTTCATGCCACCTGTTGGGCATGTAGGATGTGTTTCTGCCGCCCTTCCTCCACCTGCGCCTTTTGTGAGGATGCGGAGGAGTCGTTCTGGCAGGTTGCTCTCGCCGGCCTCAGGGATATCCAGACGAAGCGTCAGGCGGAAGGTCCTCCTTCTGCTGGTCCAGGAACTAGCAGTAGCGCTAAGTCCCGTCACCGCCAATCCCTTGATAGATGGCACAGGCAGGACGTAGTTCTGTCGAAAGTTATAGCTGATGTGAGTTTAGATTTATGTTTTCCTCCCACAGCTTCCCGGGTGCCGGGAGCCGTTACGGCGGCTTCCGTTACCCAGTCTCCTCTGTCTGTGACTAGCCTTGTCGCTCTCCCTTTGGGTTTGCGCTCTTGTAGTCCAGCATCTTTGGCTCACCTTCGCCCGGTGGCTCCCGGTTCTCGCGTCGCCATGGCCGAGCAACACGGGCCCCGGCTTCCAGGTGGTGTCTCGTGGGTTGCGGGAGCCGGCGATCCGGCTCCCGGGTCCCGGGACTCCTTTGGATTGGTAGAGGCCGTGACGGTTTCCTCGGGGGTGCTACCCCTCGTGGATTCCCCACGCTTCTCGAGCCAAGGCCCTGGTAGGCTTACCGGTCATGCTAGCCGGCTGCCGCAACCTGGGCATCACCTGGAAGCCGGTTCCCGGTTCCCGGCCTCCCAGGCTGGGACCCAGGGGTCACGGGATCCAATCTTCTGCAACCTACAGGGTGTGCGTAAGGCTAGTTTGCGAGGGAAATCGTTTTCTCGCACTACATCGTCGCTTCATGTTTTTCAGATGGCTGAAGATATGGGCGTCGACCAGTCTGATACAGTTTCCCAGCCGCTCCCAGCTGGGGTCTCGGTTTCCGTTTCTGAGTCCCAGCCGTCATCGGTGTCGCCTTTGGCTACCCAGGAGCCACCTTCTCGCTCTCGGGATTCGCCTGCGCGTGTCGCTGCCTCTGATTCTCACCTGGAAGAGAGGATTATGCGTCAGTTCCACTCCTTCCAGCAGCAGATGTGCCAGCAGTGGAGCACCTTCATGTCTCGTTTTGCGGAACAGCAGCGGGAGAAGGAGCCGCCAGTGCAGCAGTCGCCCGCTTCCCAACCGCCCGAGGAAGGCGCTGGGCCTCGAGAGGGCATGCGGGACTTGGATTCCGTGGACCCCGTGCCGGGCCCCTCGGGTCTTGTGAGACCGTCTAAGCGTCCGAGGGAAGAGGAAGATGTGGATTCCATGGCTCCTCCCCCTTTGGACGACGACCCTTTAACTTGGACGGAGAAGCGGGATTTCGTCCGGAAGCTCCTTCCGTCAGAATGGCCCACAGACTTCGATCAGGAGCCCCCAAGGAAGAGAGCCAGGTCTATGATCGCCGGGCAACGTGAACGTCCGAAGCCGCCCAGGGATGCCTATCGTTTTCTGTCGTTTTAGTAATCTTACCTTGACATTCAAAGAAGAGGAGAGGATCAAATGTCACAAAAGAATTTTGAAAAAATTCAAGTGACATTTATCCTTAATTTCTTTGAAAAAATTGAACCAAAATCCCCTCAGATTGCATGCGGTGATGTTTTACATCCGGGGTCACATGACCCTAGACCGCCATTATTTTTGCCCTGTTAAGGCGGGGAGGCGGGAGGGCACTCCTCGTGTTTATTATAGAGGTAGGTATGTAATAAATACTGGTTTTAAACAAGTTAAAACTTCCTATTTATGTCCATACTACTACCTCTATAATAAACACTTTGGGTTATATCAGAATAACCACCGGCGGAGGGCTTAACCCTCCACGCACACGTGCTCATCATAGGGGATTTTGGTCAAATTCACCAAATTTAGCAATGAAATGAGAATATTTGAATATTAATAATGGTGATTTAATAGTTTTATAGGCAGCATATGTGAGAATCCAAATAAATGCTGCACAATATTCGTATTTACATGAATTTACGTGTAAATTACATGAAAAGACGTTAAAATGAAAGCAATAATCACCTTGGATGCACTTGAAGGCGAACAGGGGTCTCTGGAGGTGATCTTTCCTCCAGCAGACGAACCAAATTTTTCTCGCAAAGAAGAGGGGCAAATCCGTCCCTGTTCCGCCGACTATGATAATAACCTGTACTATGAAAGCAAATTGCACTGGATTCTTGTTCAGAATACAGAACTGATGTTTTTGGTGAAAAAAGAACAATATTACTGAATAAGTTAACATTGGTTTTACTAGTTAAGTCTATTATTGACCACAATAAAAATAGTTAAGACGAGAAACATTTATTATTGAGCTCAACAAGGTAAAGGTTTTGTCCAGTAGAGATTTCACAGGTATAACCGAATAAGTTAACATTATTTTTACTAGTTAAGTCTATTATTGAGTGGGAGTTTTCAATGAATGATGATGAAATCGCACAGGCTCAATGAGAAAGACCATCACACGAAACCTATTGTTTTTCAGAATGATCGAATAAATATTAATAAGTTTGAGAGGTTAACTTATTACGACAATTAAAATACCTACTTTGACATGTGTGATCACTCCAATAACCTGTACTATGAAAGCAAATTGCACTGGATTCTTGTTCAGAATACAGAACTGATGTTTTTGGTGAAAAAAGAACAATATTACTGAATAAGTTAACATTGGTTTTACTAGTTAAGTCTATTATTGACCACAATAAAAATAGTTAAGACGAGAAACATTTATTATTGAGCTCAACAAGGTAAAGGTTTTGTCCAGTAGAGATTTCACAGGTATAACCGAATAAGTTAACATTATTTTTACTAGTTAAGTCTATTATTGACCACAATAAAAATAGTTAAGACAAGAAACATTTATTATTGGGCTCAACAAGGTAAAACTTCTGTGCAGTAGAGATTTCATGGCTGTAGCCGAATAAGTTAACATCTTTTTTTCTGGTTAAGTCTATTATTGACCTCAAGAAAAATAGTTAAGACAAGAAACATTTATTATTGAGCTCAACAATTTAAAATTTTTGTCCAGTAGAGATTTCATGGGTGTAACCGGATAAGTTAACATTATTTTTACCAGTAAAGTCAATTTTTACTTCGAATTTCAACTTGAAACCAAGTTTGGTACATATTATGAATTAAAATTTAAACTATGGTTAAAAGTTGATCTGGCTCCAATTTCGTCATCTTGAAATGTAGTTTTGGTCAACTTTTACTTTGAATTTCAACTTGGAACCAAGTTTGGCACATAGTATGAGTTGAAATATAACTTATAGTGAAAAGTTCGATCTGGCTCCAATTTAGTCATCTCGCAACTTGGAACCAAGTTTGTCAAATATTCTGAATTGAAATATAGCTTTAGGTGAAAACTTTTATCTGGCTGTAATTTCGTTATTTTTTTCGAACATGTCGAAATGGAAATTCGAATGCAGTGATTTTAGTGGTGATCTTGAATTCGACCTTCAATAAGCTTGAAAGGTTTCACACTCACAATGTACATCAGCGATATATTTGGGGCAACAGGGATGATAGGGCTACGGGGGATACACCCAAGCGGTCGTAGGCGACCGGAAGCATCTAGTTATTATTATCATTTTAAAATGATAATAAAATGGAATACAGGCATTTCCTTATCAAACTATGGTTTAAGAAGATGATGTGAGTCTCACTTACCCCAAGGGGTAACTGTGACCAAAGTCGGACATACCCCGATCTTTATTCTTATTATTATTATTATTTTTATTATTCAAGGTTTAATTTGATGACATCTCAAAGCATACATCAGAAACTCATGGGTTTCTGCATACATGTACATGTCTAGCCATTGAATCCTCCTGACACAGCACGTGCCAGTCAATGTTGTTTATCTGGATCTGTGATCATGTTTGTTACTACAGTCATGATTAGATTCGGTCTCTGCGGTTTTGCCCAATAAAACCCACCCATTCCAGCTCACCCTCAGTTAAGCCAGTATCCATGCCATCTCTGCCCCCCCCCCTCCCCCCAATGCCGCCACACCCGGTCACTCACTTCTGCAGGCCAACCTGCCCACCATGCATGCCACCCGGCATCGCCAGGAGCATCAGCTTGCACATGTATCAGGAAGGCAGCTCGGCTGGATCAGCTAGGAGGGATACCTAACAGGCTGTGCCCGGTTCAGTTACTTTTAGCGGGAAAGTTTTAGCGCGAATTTCACTGCGTACAAAGAGACTTTCAGTACGGCTGGATTTGGATATTAATGTGCTATTTGCGACAATTCAGGCTTAAGACAGAGACAATAGATTCACAAAGGATTTCCACTTCAAGGTAAATATATATTGTTATCAAATGTTATGTTGTCTGGAACAGATAGAACACATTATGTGTATATGTGGACTGTAGGATTATGAATCTAAACAAGAACAAACCTAAAAAGGAAAAAATAAAATGAGGCAGTAGCAACGGTCCCTGTAATCTTCTCTGGGCTACAAAGTATGTGAATTTACCATATATTTCAATTTAATATGTTCAGTGGTAGATCTATCATATTTCTGTTGGTCGTTCGGGTATGAGTATATGTAATAGCATTTTGAAACGTTTAAACAACCTTAACCAACCAAGAAAAAAAAATTGTTTCCGGCAATTGTGTGTCCCGAATACATGTACCTGGTTCTTGTACATGTATTTATTCTGGGCCTCTGATTTTGTGCGTGCATTGTATGGCGTCTGAATGGAGACAGGTGTAATATTTCATGTAATGTAAATGTAAGTACCTTATGTCTTGATCTAGCCTGTTCATTTGACCAAAATGCCATGGTGTTATCGAAAATGAATATAGTCTCTCAGTTATAGGGCGGAACAGGAAATGTTTTCATGATGTGTTCATCTACCACTGAACATATTAAATTGTCCTTCATCTCCGTTCTCAAATCGAAGCTTGCATCAATATAACTCTATGGCAGGATGGTGGGGGGGGGGGGGGGGGGGAAGAGATCTGGATTTATAAATACCTGTTTGTAGTCTTTATTATGATGTTGAAGCTATTAAATTCGAACCCAAAAATTCTGACTGCTGCATATTTTCTCAGCGTTTATGAATAAATGAAAAAGTTCCCGGCAGCTTTCAAATTCCTTATACCGGTACATGTAGATAGACTGACCAGATATACATGTACAAAGGCGCTGTCCTGGATCAAACTTCGAAAGTGTGGACGGCTATAATACTGTTTGACCTCAGGGGATCACAGGTGTATACCGGGGCATGACACATTCAAAGGCAAAGGTGATGAACATTCTGATAGAATTTTATAGAGCCCGAGGGTAAAAGGGAATTATCCAGGAAACAATTTACCGGACGGAACTTAATTGCTTGTCCAGAACATGGAGTTTGATCTGGATCATGGAATTATTTTTGCCTGTTGGGGTTGAGATACTATGTTATGTGTACGGGAAGGACTGAAACAAATCTTCAAATTTCCTACATCATTGTACATGCAGCCACAATAATTAAGTCACATGTCACGGTCATAAAGCAATTATCAGGTCCATTATATTATGCAACATACTCATTCTAAACTGTTCCATATGGAAGATTGCTACACAAGCAAAGATAGGATCCAGCCAACGGCTGAAGTTTTATTGCATGTACAATAACATTCGATAGTTTCCCTACTGGCAAATCAACCTTGTAGTGCGGGTACAGGTAATTTGTTTATTTAACTGTTTAATTGCAGAAATAGGCTGAATTGAATCATATACGCCTCCACTTGTATAATAAAAATGCTAAGGACTCTAAGGACATGCTAAGGACATGGTATGTACATGTAGGCTGCGATATTTATATAAGCTGAATCATCGGATGAGTTTATTGCATGTAGGTAAATGGACTCATATTCATAATCATTATGCCAAAAGAAGTCTGCTTGCATGATGTCATGTCTTGTACATAATATATTGTTGTGTGTATTTTTTTTTCTGAAATTGAGTTTATTTTCAGCAAATTTTTAGTTTTCTTTTAATTTAACTTTCTCTGGTTCTAGACCACAGCCCACAAGCTCGAGGTGCTCACCGGCGGAAAAGAAACAGAGATTCTTCAATATCGTCAGGTATGTTTTCCCCAAATTATACAAGAAGATTAGAAAAAGCAAATTTTCATTCACATTTCAACATATTGTGAATAACATTACATGTAGTTATATTTTTTAACTTCAAGATGAGAGCAGCCTTGAGATAGAGTTGACCAGGCCTAATAAGAGGAGAAAGCAAGATCTTTCATTATCAGGTATATATATATATATATACAATTATAAATGTACATACATGTACATGTACACATGTATATCATCGATAGTATTGCCTGAATGCTATACATGTACATGTACCCTTTGAAACATGCTTCATAATTTTTCTATTCATTATTAATCGATTTATTCAGGGAGCGATGATGAAATGGATTTCCTGAATGCTATCCCTGAGCCTCCTGCCATTCTAAATGCTACTAACAGCCAACTATCGCCAGCTTCATCCCCAATGCCACAATTCCCGGCGACATCCTCAGCGCGGCAATCCCCAACTGCATCTTCATCGCGCCAGTCGCCGAAGAATTCCCCGGCGACATTCCCAGCGCGGCCAGCCACAACTGCGTCTTCAGCGCGCCAGTCGCCGAAGAATCCCCCGGTCCCAAAATTCCATGTGGCATCCTCAGCGCGGCAAGCCACAATGGCATCTTCTTCGCGCCAGTCGCCGAAGAATCCTCCAGTCCCGAAATTCCCTGCGGCATCCTCAGCGCGGCAATCCCCAACTGCATCTTCATCGCGCCAGTCGGCGAAGAATCCCCCGGCGCCACAATTCCCGGCGATATCCTCACCGCAGCAAGCCCCAACTGCATCTTCATCGCGTAACTGGCCAGGGGCATCCTCAGGCCAACGATCCGCACCTGGGATTCCACCATTCACCCTGCCACATATGTCACCAACAAGCAACCTTTCACGTGGAGACATATATCCTATGACTGAAGCGAGTGAGTATTGTATTCCCAGGGCTGCTGCTAAACAATTAGTGTCTCAAACAAATTGTCAACATTGACTTTATTAATAGGTACATGTTATTTGATGCTAATATCAATTATCATGTTAATTGCAGAGTTTCAACAGAAAGTCATCCAGTTGCTAGTTCAAATTCGCAACAATGTGAACAACTGTCAAGCAGTTGCCTCTGATGCTTCACAGCCATTTTTCGTTGAAGTCTGTGAGACTTTGAATGAACTGGAGGAGTTGGAACAGAAATTAACTGACCGCTCGATGATGAGAGCTATGGTAAGTTTGTTGTCACTCACTTTCACATGTCGGGTCTTGTTTCTGAAATAGATTCTCAAAAGGTAAATTGTTTGAATGCCATCCTGCTAGTAGAATAAGATAATGCTTTATCCCCCAGGTGCAGGAAATGGCACGTGTTGGTGGCACCAAAACCAGCACAAATGTTCAGAATGTCATGAACAGGTACAGTTTCTGTATTTTACAATGTACATTCATACACAAGCATACAATTATAGTTGCTATTTTGACTTCACATTTATGAAATACATGTACATTTACATATCAATGTATCAATTTCAGGCTTCTATCAAATGAAGTGATGTCACGATTTAACATGAAAGGTAACAAGGGAAAACGGGCCTTCGTTGCCTTGTATCTGCACAAAGTCATCAGAGGTAGGCATTTAAAACGACAACATTTCATTATTATTATTATTTATGCACAATTGGCCCTGTTAGAAAAATATCTCTTCACGAGGTAATATTTGCGACAGAGAGTAACTTGTTTTTATTCTTCCAGACAGTGTGATGATCTCCCAGCCAGCAGCTACAGAGGCAGAGATCAATTCTGCGATTTCTGCTCACCTGAAATATGCGCCTGATAGGCGTGGTGGTGGTGGCCGAAGACACTGATGTGCTGAAACTTATGGACTCATAGACAGAATGCCAGAATGAATTTCCATTGCTTGTATTAGATCTAGTATGTTTTCTTTGCGCCATGTGCATTGATATATGTCATGCAATTATAGATTTAGATAAAATCTTCATCAAAACTTTAAAACTGGGATGTTTTGTTTCTTTGAATAGCAGATCACATTCCTGTCAGTGTGTCATTATTCGGTCAGTTACGGTAAGGTGATAAGCGGTGTATTACGTTCAACATCGTTAAATATCTAGTCTACTGTGAACTAACCGATTAATGCTACCTGGATAAGTAGCCACATACATGTACATGAATAGACATTGTCACAATGTTGTAACCACGTCAATTTAAGTGGTATAACAACGTCAAAACAACGTTTTGAGGACGTTGATATACTCATCATACAACGTTGAGACAACTTGGAGACGACGTTGTGATGACGTTGTCCTTGGTTGTATCGACGTTGCGCGTTGTTGCAAATACAACCTCCAGCCGACCACTTTTAGACGTTGGGATACAACCTGCATACATGTACAACGTTGCCACAACGTTGTGTGCCTGCTGGGAAGGCTGAGTCAGTTTGCTGCAAATCAACCCTGTGTACAATTTATGTACACGTTCATGGCTGTTGCTCAATAGGTGTGTCGTTGGAGCAAGACCAGTGGCGCAGCCGACTGATTGCTACCATCAGCAGATGTGACCGCTCTTTCAACCCGGACAAAGCCAGGATCTGCTCCAGACACTTCGAGCAGGATTGTCTTCTGAATCGTACGTGTCTTTATCAGTAAATCCTAGCATGATGCTTAATACTGATACCTTTTAGGTACATGTGATGACTAATTATTCTGAAGCAAGTTTGGTGGGTGATAGATGGTTAGGTACTGGTGTTATTTTGTTGGTATATCACTGCTACTTATTCTAACGCTATCAATACAATCTACATGTAGTAGTGAATCTGTATATACTTGATATCATGGATTAAATAGGTATAATTGGTGTCCACATAGTATGAATATGGAAATGGCCAATGTGGGACATGTAGACATGCAAAAGCTAGCAAAGAACCATGCATTGATCATGTTGATAGAGTGATGTAAATGTAGAACCCAGTGGCCGCAAGGACCTGAAAAAGGGGAGCCTTCCCACAAAGTTCCTGCCAGAGAAATCTGTAGAGACCCCAAAATCAAAACCTAGAAAACCTCCAGTGAGATTAGAGAGATTAAGGATATTAAACTTAATTGTTACCCTTGCTGTTGTTGTTCATTGTTCTTTAGTTTGTTTGCTTAAATCCAAGGATATTCACATCCATTTGTATGTACATGACATATTGCCATGTAATTTGCATTTAACCAGATCAAAACTATGTAATGATTTATAATGCACATTGCATATAAAATAACTTTTCCCTCATGAATATTTTTCCCGTTTTCGTTTTTTAGGTTACCGGACCTATGGTCCGATAACCTATTGGCATGGCGTTGCGTCCGTCGTCGTCCGTCGTCGTCCGTCGTCGTCGTCGTCCACATTTTTATCTTTTTTGTTTACAGGCGAATATTTCTGAAATTTTGCACAAAAATACTTAAAAATAATTCAAGAAGGAGGTATTTTTTAGTTTTTTGATTTTCGCATTTTTTTCAAAATGGCGGCCGTTTTCGACGAAAAATGCCTGATTTTGGACTTTGGCGGCCATTTTCTCAAAATCTGTTCAGTAACTTTTTTTCTTTTTGATAAATAACACTCCTCATATGTACTCCTATGATGTCTATAAATTTCGTTGCGCTTGAATCGCTCGAAGTGGGCCATTTTGGCCCAAACTCGGCTCAAATGGGACTTTCCCATGTTAAATTCTCCTATGCTTTATAATGGGACACATTATGCCTAATATCTCACTTGATATTGAGATTAGAGACTAGGAGTCAATTGTGGACCTATAGGAAATGATATATGCTGAATATTCTCGTGACCTTGAATTTGACCTCTGACCTCACTTTCAAGGTCAGAGCACAAAATGGCTTATATCTCGCTTATTATCGACTCTACAGCTTAGGAATCAATTGTGGACATATAGGAAATGATATATTCTGAATATTCTCGTGACCTTGAATTTGACCTCTGACCTCAGTTTCAAGGTCAGAGCACAAAATGGCTTATATCTCGCTTATTATCGACTCTACAGCTTAGGAATCAATTGTGGACATATAGGAAATGATATATGCTGAATATTCTGATGACCTTGAATTTGACCTTCGACCTCATTTCCAAGGTCACAGGACAAAATTGCTAATATCTCGCTTATTATCGACTTTACAGCTTAGGAATCAATTGTGAACATATAGGAAATGATATATGCTGAATATTCTCATGACCTTGAATTTGACCTTTGACCTCATTTTCAAGGTCACAGAACAAAATGGCCAATATCTTGCTTATTAGCGCCCTTACAGCTTAGAAATCAATTGTGAACATGTAGGAAATTATATATGCTGAATATTCTAGTGACCTTGAATTTGACTTTTGACCTCATTTTCAAGGTCAACAGGACAAAATGGCTAATATCTCGCTTATTATCGACTTTACAGCTTAGGAATCAATTGTGAACATATAGGAAATGATATATTCTGAATATTTTAATTTGACCTTTGATATTGAATTTGACCTTTGACCTAAATTTCAAGGTCAGTCATTTTATTTTCAAAGTCAGATTACAAAATGGCTTATATCTCGCTTATTATCAAATTTACAGCTTAGGGGTCCATAGTGAACATATAGGAAATGATGTATGCTGAATAGTTTGGTGATCTAGAATTTAACCTTTGATTCCATTTTCAAGGTTAGAGATATGGCGATTTCAGTGGTCACCTTGAATTTGACTTTCTCGGCTTAACTCTGTATATTTCTCCGGTAACCTTTCTAGCCCATTGGGCTAATTTTTCAGTGTTTTTCTGTTTCTTTTATTCAACACGTTCAATAGGGTTTGGATCAAGTGGGAATTGAATAGATAAGTCTTGGTTGGTTTTATAAGTTTGTACAGGTCTTTCTGGTTTTTGCAGAGAGAGCGTCCCCTGCCCGAAACAAGCGGTGACACTATGCCAGCGTCCTTGGATATGTCCTGCCCTGGAGTAACTGACAACTACATGCAGGTCTATGCCAAACTGCCCCCAAGATCTACGGAAGGAACAAGTTGCCCACCAGCCCCGTACTACCTGCATGTAGATTATGAAAAATGTGATGGTCTAACCACATGCAGGACGACGATATTCGCTCAGGACTGTTCAGGAACTATCACTTCTGATGATGAAATGTGTCGTCCCGGCCAGGAAGCAAAACGTCTGGTTCTGAAGAGGCATCTTCGCAAGACCATTGTTGACAAGAGACAGGTGACGAAATTCTGTCCTCTTTCAAAAGTCAGCAAAGCCAGGGTTGCCAATGCCCTGAAGCTCGCCCGAATGGAGAAAGCTACAGCACTGAAGCAACTCGAGGAGATACTATCTCGTCTCAAGGAGGAAAGCCTTCAGGTCTCTGACACATCTCACTCTAGACTGAAGTCAATCATGGACAACTGTGAGTTTGAGGAGGGCACATTTATCCAAAAGTTTTGGGAGGAGCAACAGAGAGCCTTCTCTCGGGAGCGCTTTGCTGTGCTGCTCCACAGCCAAAGCCCTTCTGCGTACCGGTCACTGCGAGAAACAGGAGTGATTAAATTGCCGACTGAGTCGACCTTGAGAGACTATACGAACGTGTTTCACCCGCGAGCTGGATTCCAAATTGAAGTCTTCGAGGAACTCAAGGAGATGGCACAAAAACTGCAAGACACTGAACGCTGGGTTTGCTTGCTACATGATGAAATCGCGATAAAATCAGGCCTAGTGTATGACCGGCAAAGTGGCGAACTCATCGGCTTCATCGACAGTCACAAGCGTGATGACAAGTCTGCCAAGGAGGATCACCTTGCAACACACGCCTTGGTATTTATGGTTGTGGGAATCACCAGTAATTTGAAAATGAGCATTGGCTACTTTCCTACTCGTACCTCTACAGCGGATGAAATTTTCCAGCACTTGTGGACTGCTGTTGGATTGCTCGAGTGCGTCAGCAACTTGAAGGTAAATTTCTTGATGGAATACCGTCCCAATATTAAAAATAGTCTGGGGACTACCCAAAAATTATTGTTCAGTGCCATGGCGTAGAGATCGCCAATCTTGCAAATGCTGTATTGATGTTTATGTTGTTTTATACTTCAGGTGCTCGCATCCACTAGTGACAAGGCTGCCCCTAACCAGCGCTTGATACGCCTGCACGACAGCATCTACAAGGCTCAGAACCTCTTTGCACCTGAAAGAAATTTGTATTTTTTTAGTGATGCTCCCCACCTTATCAAAACAGTGAGGAACAATCTGGCAGCATCTGGATGGGGAAAGAACACCAGACGATTGTGGGTAAGTTACTCCAAATGTTTTGTTCATGCTATGACGGCTTTGCTGTATAGTTACACTCCAAGCTTTAAAGCCATGAAGAATCCTAGAGCAGCTATTGGATAAAAACTTAACTACATTCATGACTGTGTATTTATTGTTACACCAGAACAATGACGCGGATCTACTGTGGTCACACGTGTACCAGCTGTACCAGGACGACTCCAGGAGAGAGCTGCGGCGCACGCGACTGACATCCGAACATGTACATCTGACTCCACAGTCCGTCATGCGTGTTTACCTCGCAGCACAAGTATGAACATATGTATCTTGATAAATTTGTAACACACAATACTCTAGTTGTGCTAAAGTAAAACGAATGACACAATAACTATCATTGTGTCTGTGTTACATATAAACAATTTTAGGAACTTTTGTTTTGAAATGTCTCACTATTAATTTGGATCAGATCATCAACAGAAGGTGTGAGAAAAGCCAACCCGTACATACTCCCATACAGGAATGTGGATGATGACCGCTTCCGTGTAATTATACATTTGATATTTCAAAAAGTTCTATAGCTACTGGAATATAAAAAACTATGTATTTTACATGTTGTTGCATATTTTTTCCCCTTTTGAATGCAATACTAAATTGACTATCGAGTCATGTGTACTGATTGGCCTCGTTAATAAGTTTTCCTGAATTGAGTCAAAATATTTTTTTCAGTTCCTTGCTGAAGACTTTCTGGGGTACATCGAGACCTGGCGCACAACAGTGATGGCTAGAGAAGGCTATGACAAGACAGAGAGAAATAAAATGTTCTTGTCACATCAAACATATGAGGGCCTGAAAACAACAGGCAGGACATTTTTTTTTACATTGTTCATTCATTGAGGCATTTATGGTTTTGTCAAAAAAATTTTTTTCAAAATAATTTTAGCTGAGTCATCCTTGAGGCACTCATGCATATCTCGGAAACGGTGTGTCGTAGAGCGAAACGGATGTTATTTTCGGACTTGTCATCCTAGACAAACATGTCTAAGGGGTATTACGGATGACCTTTGACCTTGACCTTAAATTTTTTCGCCGAGTCGGCATTTTTCGTTTTCGTCCATATCGGAAACGGTGCGTCGTAGAGCGAAACGGACGTTATTTTCGGACTCGTCAGCATAGACAAATATGTCTAAGGGGTATTACTGATGACCTTTGACCTTGACCTTGACCTTAAATTTTTTCGCTGAGTCGTCATTTTTCGTTTTCGTCCATATCTCGGAGACGGTGCGTCGTAGAGCAAAACGGACGTTATTTTCGGACTCGTCAGCTAAGACAAACATGTCTAAGGGGTATTACGGATGACCTTTGACCTTGACCTTAAATTTTTTCGCTGAGTCGGCATTTTTTGTTTCCGTCCATATCTCAGTAACGGTGCGTCGTAGAGCGAAACAGACATTATTTACGGGTTCGTCATCCTAGACAAACGTGTCTAGAGGGTATTATGGATGACCTTTGACCTTGACCTTAAATTTCTGGCTGAGTCGGCATTTTTTGTTTTCGTCGATATTTCGGAAATGGTGCGTCGTAGACCGAAACAGACGTTTTTTTCGGACTCTTGGCTCTAGACAAACATGTCTTAAGGGTATTAGGGATAACCTTTGACCTTGACCTTAAATTTTTTCGCTGAGTCGGCATTTCTTGTTTTCGTCGATATCTCAGAAACGGTGCGTAGTAGAGCGAAACGGACATTATTCTCGGAGTCGTGGCCCTAGACAAACATATAAAAACAAACATTTTGTTTTTTTCATGCATCAACCTGAAATGCCTCCAAGGCCTTTAGGCCTTGACGTCTAGTTTTTGCCTGCTTTTTAATCGCTGTGATTTATACATACACACATTTATGCATATATTTTTCATATATCTTACTTCACTTTTTAGTTCTGTCAGCAATTGAAGCCACTAAGTTCGTCCTGGATTCCGGAGTTGAGATGGTTCTGACTAACAAATTCTGCCAGGATCCCTTGGAGGCACATTTCAGGAGACACAGATGCATGGGTATCAGGGCAGAGAATCCCACTCTCTGGACTTATGGGTATTTTTGTTTTTATGTATGGTATTTCCGTGCAAAATTGTAGACTTCTACTGAATCTGTTATAATGGGAAACATACTCATATATAATCTTTAAATATTTTTGAATACCAAATTTTGTAGATGTTGATGGTGCCAGAAATCAATGTACAACGTTCGAGTTAATGTCAACATAGATTGAAAATTATTTTTGCATTCACAGTTACCAAGAGAACAAGCTGAGGATACAGCGCACTGTTGCTCTCGCCATCCTGCCCAGAGGCAATGTGCGTGGAAAAAGGCAGGCAAACGTGGTCGAGGTTGACAACACCCCACTTCCCAAGATAAAGCGCAAACGCTGAGGTCACCGGTATGTATAATCTTTATTCATGGTTGCATATTACAGCTACTTGGACAATTTGGAGCGCAGAGCTCGATCTTTGCTGGAGACTTTTTTGCTGGATCGCACCTGATCCATGATAATTTTACACTTGTGGTGTACACGTATTTTGAAGTAGAGATTTATAATATTTTTTAGAAGTTTGTGCTTTACATCTGTATGCTCTGATGCAAACGTTCCACTGAAATAACAGCTTTGAACTGTACTGTTATCAAAACACGCCGACCTGTAGTTTTCCTCATTCACGTCCGCAGACAAGCCGGGGAAAGTGTCACGAAAGACCTGCTCCAGCTCCACAAACATGCTCCTGGCATCCTGCGTCAGATTCTTGAGTTTTCCACACGTCTTGGCTGCCAGCAGGGTGCCTTCTTCAGGTTCGTCCTCGCTGACTAGGTGACCTAGGAGTTCATGCATTTCACTCTCCTTCGAGCGTCTCATCAGCTTGCTGACGACAGATCCACCAATGTAGTGAGCTATGTCACTCTCTTTCGTGGTAATCGGCCCAAGAGTTGGTGCAGCGCTGTAGGAGAACGATCTGTCCAGGAACTGATTGAAGACCTGTAGGGCCATCCTGGTCGTGAGCTGGTGATCTGTGGTCACTCTAGTCAGCTCGGGCAGTCCACCGGCTACGCGCCTGAAGAATGCAGCCTGTGATAGCTCTCGGTTGATCCCGCCGACCTTGGACTTGTGGACGATTGACGAGGTGCACAGGTCTTGTAATAACTGGCTGATATCTGAAACTATATAAAGTGTAAAATAAATGTAAGTGGAGTTACCTGTATTACAACAATGTGTGCGTGTCATCTGAATTTTGATTCACAAGAGGATAGTTAAAGACACATGAACACATTATTACTAGTAATTTGAACCTTGGTTTGTTAGGTTCAATCTGATACAACAAAAGATGCATCATATATAGTTCAATTTGTGCTATATTGTCATGTTTGTGAAAATATAACCATGATACATGTACTAGTAATCGATATTGCAATATGTGCACAGTATATTGTGTTCAGCTCATTTCCTGAATGAATGTATGAATATAATGTGCAAGGTATTGTGTGTATACCGGTATATTATAATGTACAATCGAAATGGTGTGTATCATCAATGGATGTTGTTTGAAGGAAGCTCAAGTGATATAAACAATTTTATAAGGTAAACAATGTAGTCAGATGCATACACAGTAACAAATACAAGGTTTTGTATGTGTATAGTAATGTTGTTATATGTAGCTCATTGGATGTTGTTTGAAAATGTTGGTACAATGAAGCTCGTAAACAACTTTCAAGCACCCAACTGGTTAGGATTTAAAATGCCTTTCTCTGATCAACATGTACATATTACCTAATTCATTGCAAGATATTTGAGTGTGTTGGTGTGTGTAGTTGTGTGTGGGGGTTTTGGTGTGTGCTATTTCATGTTGTAGTTCAACCAGTTCCAACTTAAAGATTCATGGAACTTACTTTTAGCGGAGTCTTTTTCCAAGTCTTTGGCTGCGTTGTAGAAACAGGAGGAAGGTCGTAGCTCTCGCAGAAGTTTCTCTGTCATCTCCATGAACTGCTGATGAATAAATGTGAATTATTATGTCAAATCATTTCAATGCATCAGATCACACAAATTTGAAGAATAAATGGCATAGTTGGTGAATGTGTTTCAAATTATTTGTAAGTTTAATTTTTCGAGCTTAAATTTGGTCTGGCAATTCGCAGAAAATTTTAACAACATTTTTCATAAAAACACAGTTGCAGAATATTCCTGGAAATTTATTTACAATTGTGCTGTCAGATGTATCTTCTTGTTGCACAACAACTGTCTCCGTATCGGCTCGGTCCAGGTCCAGGTCCTCGGGAAGTTCTTTCAAAATTTCACCGAGGTCAATCTGCAATAGTTTTCAATATTTCAATAAGCATATCACTATATATTTATAATGAGATCATCAGTCAAATTGCCAGTCCTATCATATACACAATACTCAAAGCCCTCATAAGCCCTCATTTTTACATTGATCAACATAAAAAATGATAGATTTAGGTTTGAATAGCACCACGAGAGTATTAGAAATTCAAACCATCAGTGCTGAGTTAATTTGTTAACAGATATATTTTGTGTTGCATATATAATTTAAACCAACCTAGATAAATATCTTCAGAATTCTAGTTGGGGTTATCTTTGGGTGTCTTGAGCAAAAAAGCATGTAGATGATTTTAAATTTATATCAACCCCCCCCCCCCCCCCACCCAGGCTTGGAGGAAGACGTCAGAAAGCATCAGCCAATAGTTGATTCGAAAACTGAAAAGTTATGCATAGTCTCACATGACTATAAACCCTTTGCCTCCAGAAATGTACACATGTATCCATCAGGTTTCCATGTCACATAGACCCCCCCCCCCCCCCTCCCTTGACGAGTGACACACAGTCGCAGGCTTAGTACATATATTGGATCTAGCTTTCATTCCCAAGGAGTGACAGACGCCACGGGCACAACATTCATCTCAAGTTGGGGGGGGGGGGGGGGGGAGAGGGAGGGGCGATTTCAGATCAAGCGAGCGTCGCTTGGACTGGGAGTGTGGGATCGGACTGGGGGGGGGGGGGGAGGGGGGGAGCTTGTTGGCGAGTCCAGGCCATAGAGTCGTAATAAATCTTTATACCTCGAATCAGCCACCATAAATGGGATGAGAATATAAGGTGATATCTATTACCTCCCATGAATCCATCGTCGAAGTCATTCCACAAGTGTTTTACGCCTTTTAGTAGATCGAGTAGACACAATCGAGCAGTTTGACGTACGAGCGGAAGTAAACTACCCCAACAAGTCGTCGCGCGACACAACCTCTCGCCAATTCAGCCAATGATGTAAGCCCAGGAGTTGGCGTTCCATCTCTCTCTATTTCTATGCCCAGAAGCAATGTCAGGGCCAGGCCGAGGCCAAGCCGAGGCAGCCGCAGCGGCGGCAGCAGCCACGGAACTCCCAGCCCAAGCTCACCAGGGGCAGGGCCGTGGGGAAGCCCTTTCGTGGAGCCTCTGGGCCATCTGGCCATGGGCGTGGACGAGGCAACAAGTCCACATCCAAGTCCTCAGAGGCCAAGAAAACAGGTCAGTTTTCTACAGGCGCCGCAATGCGTGCCTCAGCGACGAGACCCATCTTCGGTTCAGCTGGCTTCCGTCGTTCTAGATATTACAGACGATCCCATCGGGGCTCGTTTGCAAGGTTTTTGGCGCGTTTGGGAGCGTCTAGGGGCCAGTCCCTGGGTAGTCTCGACGCTGAGGCGAGGGTTCGGCCTAAGGTTCAAGGACGTGCTACCGCCCCTCACGTTTGTGCCAAAGACCTTCACTCTGCCAAACGATCCCGAGTGTCGCCAGGCCCTCGACGAGGAGGTCCAGGCAATGATAGACAAGCGAGCAGTAGAACCAGCGCCGCTGGGGACTCCGGGGTTCTACAGCATCTTGTTTGTAGTACCGAAAGCTTCGGGAGGCTGGAGACCGGTCATAGACCTCTCCTCCCTCAATCATTACTTAGACATTCCGACGTTCTCCATGGAGACGCCGGAGCAGGTCAGGCTATCGATGCCATCCAATGCTTGGGTCGTGACGATAGATCTCAAGAACGCCTACTTCCACGTTCGCATGAAACGCTCAGTCCACAAGTACCTGAGGTTTCTCTACAAGGGAACGGTGTGGCAGTTCAGGGCCCTTCCGTTTGGGATCTCCACGGCGCCCTGGAAATTCACCATGGTGGTCAGAGAGCTTCAGGCTATCGTCCACCAGCACGACATCTGCCTCAATCAGTATCTCGACGATTGGTTGATTCGGCATCAGGACCCCGCTATCCTGCTCCAGCAGGCTCAGTGGGTGGTCGATCTCTGCGCCCAGATGGGCTTCAGGATCAACGCCAAAATGTTGAAGTTCCAAAAAGCCCAGTTCAAGACTTCGTCTTCTTGGGATATCGATTTCTGACTACCTCCGCGCTTGTTATGCCGACAGAGGAGCACATGTCAAATTTATCAGAGCTGTCAGGAAGGTTCCTAGCAACACGTGTCCAGCCAGCAGCGCAGTGGCTCAAGCTACTAGGTCTGTTAGCCACGACCGAGAAGCTGGTTCCTCTCGGGAGGTTGCACATGAGGTCACTCCAGTTCAACCTCCAGGCCTATTGGTCACAGACCGACGGAGCCATGGGCCAGCCGGTCCCTGTACAGGACGAGGTGGCGCAAGACCTCCAATGGTGGCAGCACCATGGGAATCTAGCGCCAGGGTCTCCGTTCCGTCCGCCCGTGCCATCCAGGCATCTGTTTACGGACGCCAGTTTGGACGGGTGGGGAGCACAGTGGGACTCCAGCGAAGTCTCGGGTGTGTGGTCGTCTCAGCAACGGCTCCTACATATCAATGTGCTCGAACTGCAGGCATCTTTCCTAGCTCTGCGCCATTGGGAGGATGACTTCCGTGGCCAGGTTGTCCTGCTAGCGACGGACAACTCGACAGTGGTCGCGTATGTCAACAAGCAGGGAGGGACCAAGTCCCAGAGCCTGTGCCAACTAGCGTGCGAGGTCATTGTGTGGCCAACAGGGTTACCGACTGTTCTTATTTAGGATGTTATTGTTGCTCTGACTTCATTTGTCGTCAACTGATTTGCTGTTATTATATGATCTTCTTTGTTAGTGGTTTGCTAATTTGGTATGATTGTAAACATCATGTACATACAGAATGGGTTCATTCTATTAACCAATTTCCATGTTGTTGTTTTTTCGGTTCGTGATTACCTGCGTTCATTTTGTACATGTGTATGGTGTTAATATTGTTGCCTGATTCAGTGAATGTTGGTGGTGGTGATGTTGGCGATGGTAGTGTTTTTACATTCATTACTTGGCAAAAAAAAATAAATTTTGCCAAGTATGTTGGTCAGTCATCTTGTTTGTTTGTTTGTTAGTTTGTTTGTTTGTTTGTTTGTTTGTTTGTATGTTTGTCTGTCCGTCTGTTATGACGATAGCGGGCGCAATTCTTGTCGCATTTTCATGAAATTTTCACACAATATGCGCAAGCAGCTTCCGCATAAGCCTTTCGTTTCTGAAGGTCAAAGGTCAAAAATTGACGCCAAGGTCATTGAAAAACCAAAAAATTAAAAATCGTAATAACTCCAGTTATATTTTATCTGGACTTTCGAGATTTCTTGCATCGATTACTATGGCCAATTCGGCATCTTTTGATGTATGGCCGACAGCTGTTGCATCAAAATTGACGATTTTGTCTCCAGGTTAAAAATACGGGGGTCAGGAGTTTCTGGATCAAAAGTTTCATGCATTGCTGTGCAGTCAATTCTTGTCGGATTCTTATGAAATTTTCACAGCATATGCACACCGGATGTCGGCATATTCCTGTTGTTTCTCAAGGTCAAAAGTCAAGAATTAACGCCAAGGTCATTGAAAAACAAAAAAAATAAAAATGGCAATAACTCCACTTTCATTCCACCTGCACTTCCAAAAGTGTTCACGTCTTTTATTATGGTCAATTCTGCATTATTTGGTGTATGACCGACAGCAGTTGAATCAAAATTGACGATTTAAACTCCAGGTGAAATACATGGGGGTCGGGAAGTTCGGATCCAAAGTTTTACACATTGCTGTGCAGTCGATTCTTGTGTGATTTTGACGAAATTCTCACATAATATGTGCACGGAATGTCCGCATAACCCTTTTGATTTGGAACATCATAGCTCTGAAACTGTTGTCACGGCAACAGAAAATCTTTACTGAAAAGCATTACATGAAAACGATAATAGCATTGCTATATGAAAGACTCCGCTTCACATCGCCAGCCACGTTAGTGCTGAGCGTAGAGCGTAGGACTTTGAATCCACAGACCCGGGTTCAATACTATCTCAAAACTATTTTTTTTTCTCCATTAAAAGATCATGTATTCAATTCCAAACAACGAAACAACACATTCGTAGTGTACAAAATCAGCAAATAAATGTAGCACGAGTAATCTTTATCGTTATTATGTCATCATACTTAATTATTTCTCACTATGAATTCCTTAAAGTCATTTAACAGTGTCTCATTGGTTCCATTATGATCGTGTCCTTCATGCATCATAATGCATCTGTGTTAAGTCCATTCTGGCATGATTTGTATTCACCGAGTGTCTCTATTCGTTTCGTTCACTTGTTGTCATTGTAATTTGTCATCTGTAACTCACAAGATCATGATCATGCTTTCAATTCTGAAGAATGTAGCAGCACAATTTAATATTATTACAGTATTATGATGCAAGGGTTTATAGACCAAAGCTGGTTTATAGACTTCTCTTCAAGTTCATTACTTTATTTTGCCAAGTCCTAGCTCTTTGAGCGATTGCTTCAGTTGTATGTTGCTCAGCGATCAAATATGTGTTCTGTCCGTCTGTTCGCACGATAGCAGGCGCAATCCTTGTCGGAATGACATGAAATTTTCAAAGAAGATGCGCATAAGACTCCTGCACAAGCCTATTGATTTTGAAGGTCATAGCTTGAAAACTGTTGTCTTGGGGACTGAAAAACCGGTACATAACTATAACTATGGAGGCTGGAAACCCATAAAGTAACTGTTACATGGAATATAGACTAGGTACAAAATCTCAAAATAACACTTTAGGGGGGATGGAATGTTACTGCCTGTCACCCATGCTGGGGTCAAAGTAGGGTCCCTACTGGTCAATATTAGCCCGGATGACATTCAAAATTTTAATTTTTTCATAAAATTCTAACAATTTTATATACGGACGAAGCCGCGGTTATTTTTCTCGTTTTGAAATTCACATAAAAGACTGTTGAATCGTGAATAATGACGCTAGAGTTATCATTTTGGTGTCAAAATGTCTGGAATTACATGGCAAATCAAGAAAAATACCATCTACAGCAGTTCATGGTGTAAGTTTTGTATTATAACATGAAAACACATAATAATAAGTCCAAAATTGCCTTTGATTTCACAATCTGAGATCTGCGAAAATGGGTGTTCCAGCTCACAAATCTATTTTATCTTTACGAAAACTTCACTAAAATTACCCTAGGTTATATACCTTACTGCCAAAATAAACCATCCCAAGGTCTTAACTAAATTTACAGCTAGAAATCAAATGAACCTAACACTACCCCCTAGTGAACTCCGTGATCGCGTGATATTCTCGAATTTGACAAAACTAGTTATACTCTCACATATTACTATGCTAGAATGATTATTTTGATGTCAAATGATACGAATCATCATTTCAAACATACAATACAGTAATCAGTTAGAGATGTGAAATTTTTCTCATCAAAACATAAGAAATATCCACCAAAATTTGACCATAACCATTGATTGGTTAATGATTAATCTTACCAATAACTATGATGGACAAATTATTTTGATATCAAATGATAGGAATCATTAGTTCAAACCCAAAGTATAAAATCCAAGTCCAGATGTTTTTTTTTCATGAAAACTACAAAAACACACAAAAATTTGACCACAATAATTTATTTACTGTGTCGGCATCTTAGAAAGTTGATCGTTTGTGGTTATTCGCTGCTAATGTTGTCAAGTGTTCTGCTAGTGTTACTTAGTCGACATAGTGACCAGTAGCTTAATTCATCACAATTTTAACATATTTGAGTCCATAATATTCGCCAACTAAATATAATATTCACTCTGTGAATTTGTTACAGGGTTTTGAGAGGAGGGGATATATGTATTTCATAGTGTTTTGTGATCGAGTATTCAAAGAAATCTTAACATCTTATATACAATCAAAACGGGAAATTAATTACCGGTACCATTTCGATGGATACATTGTATAATTGGTTCATGTGGGTGGAGATTCATGCCACCACAAAATGTGAGTTGTGGTCCAAAATCGTACCACTAATAAGAGTTCATAAAACTTCATAAGATCACTTGTCATTTGACTAAAATGTTGCAACATTCAGTTTTACTTCCTATGTTGGATCTTTTCCCCTTCTTGACTCCTTGATCATGAGAACATACAAAACCCGTTTTAATTGAAACATACGGCCTAAAATGAAGAGTTTGTTTCACAGCAAAACACTATTGATACATGAATGAACTTGTATGTAGTCTAAAATTCATGACAATAAACCAACCCATGTTTTACCTTCTGCAAATAATATTAGCAACATGTTCTTCTAAGCTTCGGATCAACGAAATATTTATCTTCCAGCCTCTTTAATTGTACATGTCATGACATGTGCATATTCAAGGTGTATGGCCAGCATAAACATAGACATGGGAAAGCTCAACACAAATTAATTTGACAATGAAATGTAATCCATATCATTCTCATTTCCTCTCAAACAGTAGTTCGTGCCCAAGGTCGTATTATTGTTGCTCAAGTCGGGATTGTTTGATCAGTCTGTACAGACATAACCTTCAGTATAAGACATTGCATTCTTTGGAGAACATGTTCCTGTGCAATGGTCCTTCTAACATTTGAATCGCATGGCTTTTGGTGCTAACATCTGATCTGTATGGTGAATCGAGATGCTCTCAGCAACCACACTCGAGCCATGATCATTTGGGCTTGAAGCTTTGACAGCCTTCTGTAGCGAGGTTCTCCAGATGCAAGCCTAATAGCTGACTCATGCAACGTGATGTTTGAGAGCTTCCTTTTATTGGGTACAAGATGAAATGTTTGCTCATTCCTGCTGCAGAATGGTTTGTACCTGACAGAATTTATGTCTGTTTAGAAATATTCTTCGTGTTTTTTTTGGAGAAATTTCTTGGAGAAGTATGAAACACATTCAGAGCCATCGATAAGTTCTTCTCTGTTGGAGAATGATTTACCAATCTTTTTCCTGACATCACACATGTTTTGATCAGCCATTGTCGACTGAAATGGCCGTGTCTTTCCTTTGGCAACAAAATCACTGCTCACATGCCAAGTGAGATGCCTATGGCTGTGGTGTCGATGTACATGTACCTTGTACATTGTTTGTTCTCAGGGCAGGATAGAACTCTCGCACATGCCAACATAGCAACTTAGGTGCTGGTGACCTGAGGATGAAGCAGCTATTTGCTTTTGATGCTGCATGACTGGCAGCTTCCTCCTGTTTGATGCTCAACTGATCGAACCAGTAGTCCGAATGGTGCTGTGCCCAACAACGAGGTTGTACGTAGTACTCTTTACTATGTGTTAGTAATTACAACAAGTGTACAAGACTACATACTCAGTTTGCTGCCATTCAAAGCGGAATTGAGACAGACTCGTCTAGTCACGTCACATAAATTTCTTCGACCGTGTTGGACAATTTTGATTTTCCCTGGATCGTGACTTGAAAGCTTCCCCGTTTGCACGCTTTGCATGCTCCGAGTTTTTGATGTATACGACGGATTAAGGATCCATGACATAGTTGACTCTTTTGTGAGTGAGCATGTAGGCATGTAGGCACCAGTTGAAAGGTGTACTGAGCCTGAACTCCAAGTGTCTTGAGAGCATTCTTGACAAAGTGCAGTACTTCCATACCATCGGTGAGAACTGCCGATTGTGGAACATCTTCAACTGGTTCATGGTAGTCTTCGAGGATGTTTAACAGAGGCACCTTGTTTGTTTAAGCAGGAACTCCAGCTGTGTTGACCAATGTCCATAGCAGTGACCATAATGGGACTGCATCTTTCATGTTCAGTTGACAATTTCGAGCAATAACTAGCATTTTTGCAAATAGACTCCGATCAGCTTGTATAACCTTCTATTGTAAATTGTATGTTGCAACCACCTTTGTTGTCTTTGTTTGCACGATGATGCTGAATGTCTTCAAAGATAATTTTGGCAGTGTGGCAATCAAGTTGACTTTGTTCAACAAAATAAGATTCACCATGAAGCTTCGTTTGTAAATAAAACTGCTTCATTTGTCTCCTGCAGTAGGCAGATCATGTAATATGTGTCATTGACTGTGATTCCAGATGCTGTGTTGACGAGAGTCTTATGTTCATCTCCGAGTACTCAATGGGTAGACCCAGCCTACAATGATGCCCAACACTTTGTGTATATCTCCTTCATCCTTCTGATTGACTGTACAACTGACATCTTTCTGTGGACTTCTTATATGAACGCCTGTCATTTTTCTCGCAAATCTGCAGGATCATTGTTCTGTCATGGGTTATGATTATCCAACGTTGTGCAGCACCACGGTTGACTGATGCCAACTATACGCCCTGATTAATTAGAGTCCAGGATATTGTATGTTCGATGGTTTGGTAACAACTGCTTGTGTGAAAACAGTTCCCTAACATCGCCGAACATAGAATCCCCCTTTGTGCAGTCTGCATGTTACTCTGTGGTGTGACTCGGACAGAATACCACTGGTCACTCTGGTGATTTTGGCAAACTACTGCTGGTACACTTGGTGACTGATTCTACCAAGTATCAATGGTATATCACTTAACCACATAAACATTTATTAAACCACAAATGGTGAACTTTATAAGATGCCTACATTTCGTATACAACCAGTAAATCATTATGGTCCAATTTTGGGATTTTTTTTCTTGTTTTGATGGGAAAAAAATTACATCTTGACCTGATTATTGCATGATATATTTGAAACGATGATTCGTATCATTTGACTTCAAAATAATTATTCTAGCAGAGTTATATGTGAGAGTATAACTAGTTTTGTCAAATTTGAGAATATCATGCGATCACGGAGTTCACTAGGGGGTATTGTTTGGTTCATTTGATTACTAGCAGTAAACTTGGTTAAGACCTTTGAATGGTTTATTTTGGCAGTATGGTATATAATCTGGGGTAATTTTAGTGAAGTTTTCGTAAAGATAAAATAGATTTGTGAGCGGAAACACCCATTTTCGCAGGTCTCAGATTGTGAAATCAAAGGCAATTTCGGACATATTATTATGTGTTTTCATGTTATAATACAAAACTTACAACATGAACTGCTCTAGATGGTATTTTTCTTGATTTGCCATGTAATTCAAGACATTTTGACACCAAAATTATAACTATAGCTTCATTATTCACGATTCAACAGTCTTTTATGTGAATTTCAAAACGAAAAAAATAACCGCGGCTTCGTCCATATATAAAATTGATAGAATTTTATGAAAAAATTAAAATTTTTAATGTCATCCGGGCTAATATTAACCAGTAAGGACCCTACTTTGACCTCAGCATGGGTGACAGGCAGTAACATTCCATCCCCCCTATCGTCATTTCTAAGGCCCTTTATAGAAAACGTGCCTAGACTAATACACTTCTTCACACTGTCGGCAACGTTGGTGCAGTGGATAGAGCGTAAGACTTTGAATCCAAAGTCCCGTGTTCAACCCTCCCTCAAAACTCTAATCTCTTTTATCTCTAACTTAGTTTTTATACAGTCAGTTGCAGTGTTATTTCTAGTTTATAATGCACCTTTTACATTTGGAATAGATTGAAAACTCGCCGAGATATCAGAGTAGAAAGAGCAGTGGGGTGAATCTGATTCTCAATCCGTTCACACGCCAATAAGCTGTAGAAACGATTACCCCCTGTGGACATGTCCCGTCCTAAATACACACGCTCGGTTGCATAGCAATACAGTATATCATATATGTATCCAGATGCAGATCTCAAACAACATTTCAGTGGTTTTCTAACTCAGTGATGTACAAGTGATATAACAAAGCCTAAAACTCTAGTCTAAATACAGTCTGTGTCAAGCGACAGGCTCCCTTATATTAAGACTGCTGGGGCTGACGAACCGGCAAAGGAACCGGCCCCATTCCCGGTTTTTAGCAGTACATACAATAAATACACCACTTCACCCTGTCGGCAACTTTGGTGCTGTGCCTAGAGCTCAGGACTCTGAATCCACAGAACCCGGGTTCAACTCTCTCTCAAAACTTGTTTTTTCTCGCTAACTTACAGGATCATGTCTTTTATAGCATTACTGCACAATTTGATACATGTACAATTTACTTAACAGCAACTAGATAATTTAAAAAAAAAAACTATTCAAGTCTCTCTCAGAACGTTTTTTAGCTGGTTTATAGACTTCTTTTCAAGTTCATGACTTTATTTTGCCAAGTCCTAGCTCTTTGAGCGATTGCTTCATTGTTTTATTAGTATATTCATGCAGTGCACAAATTATGATTATCCTGTCACTTTCACTGGAACGATCTTTGTATAGGCTAGTCCTGTTGATCAATCCAATAAATATTGTTTATAAAAAAAGGTCATCCTGTGGTGTCATCACCGAGGGATATGCCTCATGGCCAGGCACATCCCGGGACACATGAACGTCTGGGCAGATGGGGACAGATCCAGCAGACGGAGTGGATTCTATCTCCTCAAGTCTTTTCGTCCATGTGTCGACTCTGGGGGTCTCCAGCGGTGGACCTGTTCACTACCCGCTGGAACCACAGATTACCGTGTTACATGTCCCCCATCCCCGACCCGCAGGCACTGTCAGTGGATGCGATGTCGGAGGATTGGGACGGGATGTACGCGTATCCGCCGCCAACCTACTCGAAAAGGTGATAGCGAAGCTCAAGACTCACCAGTGCGAGATGAACTTGGTGGCGACGTGTCTACCTCAGAGGCCGTGGTTCCCAGATCTGCTAACCATGCTCATAGACTCGCCAAGAAGTCTTCCAGATCGATGGGACCTCCTAAAACAACCCAGGTCAAACCTGTTTCACAGCTCACCAGCCTCGCTCAAGCTTCACGCGTGGAGGTTGTCGAGCGATGTTTTAGGAAGAAGGGCTTTTCTAGAGAGGTGTCAGCGAGGATCGCCCGACCAAATAGAAGATCTTCTTTGGACGGCTATCAGTCCAATTGGACGATCTTCTGCGCTTGGTGCCATGGTCGGAAGATTTGTCCGTTCAGAGCCACTGCCCCCCTGATTTCGGAATTTCTCCTGGAGAAATTTCAGCAGGGCCGAGCCCCTTCAACTCTGGCGGGTTATAGGACCGCGATTGCGAAGACTCCTAAGCCGAAGACGGGCGTCGATTTTGGCCAGGACCAGGATCTGTCCGCCATACTTAACAGCTCTTCCATTGACAGGCCTAGACTCAGGAACCCGGTGCCCAGCTGGGATCTATCGCTAGTTCTGAACTCCTTAATGTCCGCACCATTCGAGCCTTTGGAGCGAGCGTCCATTAAGTTTCTGATGTGGAAGTGCGTCTTCTTTCTGGCGCTGGCCTCCGGGAAGCGACGCAGTGAGCTCCATGCGTTGGCTTTTGCCAAGGTCGTCTGGAAGCAGGATGGCTCAGCAGTGAAACTGGGAGTGATCCCTTCCTTTCTCGCCAAGACTCAGTTGGCCGGTACACCGGCGATGTCCTTTTCTATTCCCACCCTGGCGCCTTCATTGGGGCCAGGCTTGGACAGAGACACGCTTCTTTGTCCCGTGAGGGCTCTGCACATCTATGTCCAAAGGACGAGAGAGTTTCATCTCGGTAAGAGACTTCTCTTTGTTTCTTACCTCAAAAACTTCTCTAAGGATATCAGGCCAGCCACTATTTCGGCTTGGATCAAGAAATGTATCTTGTTCGCTTATGAGAACTCAGAGCTTTCCAAAGACTCCTCGTTCAAAGTGAAGGCACATGATGTCAGAGCACTCGCGGCTTCATTAGCGTTCACTAACCATGTTGCGTTACGAGATGTCATGGAAGCCTGTTCCTGGGCATCTCACAATACCTTTACTTCGTTCTATCTCCGGGAGCTAGCCTGGAAGACAGAGGCCGGCTTTCAGATCGGGCCCCTGATTGCCGCTCAACATAAGGCCCAGCTGTAGATACATGTACATAGCAAAACCTGCACCTTGTTAGTTCTACGGCCAGAGGGCGGCTTATTGGAGCCTTGCTCCTCGTTTTGCCCTCATTTTCTTCGGTTAGCCTGCTGGGAGAAAGTCATCTCCCAGAGGCCTCCAAGCAAGCCGCTGGATGCATTTTAAAGGTGATTATATTTTATCCCTTTTATTCATATTTTATTCATTTTATCCCACATAGCCAGCTTTATCCTAAAACGACCGATTTTATCCCACAAAATGGTCATTTTTAGGCGTATTGTAGGTATTCCTACCTGGGCTAGCGGGATGCGTCCCCGTACGACGGGCATTGCACCTCCGGGTTAGCCCGCCTCCTTCTCTGATTCTGGTTTTGACCCACAATGTGTAATCATATAGGTCAAGTGTGGCAATAAACAGGAAGTTTTAGCTTGTTAAAACTAGTGTTTATTACATACTTACCTATATGATTACACCAGAGGTGCCCACCCGCCTCCCCTTCCTAACTCTCCGGTTAGGGCAAAGATTACGATTTTTTTTTTTGAGGCTTCTGATTGGTCGCCAGGCAAGCTGGTCAGTAAATAACTGACCACTTCCGGTTTGCACCAGAGGGTACGATCATTCCCTCCCAGACGGGGGGTATCCCCCCAGAGGGGGTCGACCTTTAGGACGTCCTTTCGTACGGTCACTTTGGAGGAGAAATCCCCTGAAAATTCATTATTTTCAGGCATTTCTCTTCTCCTCGTTTTGAATGCCAGGGTAGGAGTACCCACATTGTGTAATCATATAGGTAAGTATGTAATAAACACTAGTTTTAACAAGTTAAAACTTCCTATTTGCATAAACAAGATGGCCGCCAGAACGAAAAATAACGGCAAATATGCCCTTTTACTACAGAGGTGCTCTCCGATCAATAACCTGAGAAATACTTGAGGTATTATCACTAAACTGTATAGGCAGCTGAATTATGGCAAAAGGAAAGCTGCTATTGAATTTAGGCTAATTTGCATAAATAAGATGGCCGCCAGGGCCAAAAATGTTGATGAATGCACATTTTTAGGTTACCGGACCTTTGGTCCGATAACCTATTGCGGTGGCGTTGCGTCCGTCGCCGTCCACATTTTTATCTTGAAATTTTGTACAAAAATACTAAAAAGGCGGGTATTTTTTATTTTTGCATTTTTTCCAAAATGGCCGTTTTCATCGAAAAACGCCCAATTTTGGATTTTCACGGCCATTTTCTCAAAGTCTGTTCAGTAACTTTCTCTATTTTGCGGTTTAGACTCCCCATATGTACACCTGTGATATGTATAAATTTCATCACCCTTAAATCGCTCGTATGTACGTGGCGGCCATTTTGATTTTTCGACGGGTCGGCAAAAAAAAAAAAAATTCGCCCGAAATCAATTTACTACCGTATGTGTTTTGAGCCATTTCCAGCCATTTCCCAAAAAAATTATTTTTTGCACCATTGAAAAATTTTTCGCTCTGGACATTCTGGGAAAATTTCAGCCACTTTTTGCTTCATAATGGGAGCTGTGCATAGTAAACACCTAGAAGACTTCAAGATAGAGCTTAGATAATGGCATATTCAAATGGGAAGTCATATATGGCGATTTCAGTAGTGACCTTGAATTTGACCTTCAATGACCTTGAGAGGTCAAAACGGCCATTTCTGTAAAAAAACCCGGCCATTTTCAGCCAGAACACCTCAAGATAGAGCTTAGATAATGGCACATTGAAATGGGAAGTCATATACTCTATATGGCGATTTTAGTGGTGACCTTGATTTTGACCTTGGACGCATTTTTTTTCGAAATGGTCGCCATTTTCAACAAAAAAGAAACGAACTCCCCATGGGATGGCTTTTTGACGTGTATCAGTTTCGTCACGATTGAATCACGCTGATGGGGGTCTGTTGGGGTGGGTGGACATGGAAAATTTTTACGTTTGTCGTTCCAGACTGCCGGAGGCTATGCGCAAATTTGCGGCTGGACCATAGTTAGTGGTATATCCATTTCTTGTGTGGTGTGTATAGGTTTCGTCGTGATTAAATTACTCTAAGGGGGTCCCATGGCGGTGGCTGGACTTGGAAACTATTAACCTTCGTCGTTCCAGGCCGCCGGAGGCTCTGCCCAAATTTGGGGCTAACGCATATGTAACGAAGTACGATTTCAGACATGGCGGTCCGATTGTGTACAACAAAATATGTTGTAAACGACGCCATTATCATCAGCAATCGCACATAGATCGTATAGTGGTATGTTGTGTCGGGGTAGGCCGAGAATCCAGGGAGGGAGGCGAAATCCCTGATCCTCTGACTGGAGGCCGTAAGCGCTCCAACAGAAGGTCCCCACGGCTGTGGGCTCCTAAATCCTTGGGCCGCAGGAGTATATTTGGTGTATATTGGGTTACATTTTGGTGCAAACTCCAACCAACGGGTCATAATTTCGGGGTCTCCCATGATACATGACGTCATAACCGGGGGAGGTGTAACGGGAACTCCAAGTCCTAGACGTCCGGGGTAACTCACGGGAAAACATTGAGGGCCGCCTTCCTCAATCTTGTGCTGGTCTTGTGCCGAATCTGCCATGCTGACCAGTGTGGAGGGCGTCGGCGGGACCAGTGTGGAGGGCGTCGGCGGGACAACCCTCCACTCTCTCTCCTAAGTTGTTGTTCTCCCCTGTGTCATTTCCCTCCGGGTAATATACCCGCGAGTTTGTGACAGATTGACGTCACATGTGTCTAAAAATAGTAACATGATGTAATATGCGTGTGAGTGTGAGTTGGCGTGAGTATAGCGTACGTGTGTTGTGTGAAATAAGGACACACCTCAGTGTGCATGTAGCCTACCAATAATCGGCGAGTATGATACCGAATATCCAATAGAACAGCAATAGGCCAGAACAGTTTCCGGGTCAGTGAATACACGACGGTGGCATACTGGCCAGCCGTGCGTTCCGGTTGTCCAGTGGTCACAACTGCTCAGGGTGAGCAGATAGTACTACACACTGACACGGGGCAACGCTCGGGTGACACTCAACGGGAAAATAACGTGGTTACTGGCCTGTACTAATACATAAGAGTACATATACAAAATATATACCCCTTTGTCATACCCCCCTGCTAAAGATGAGCCAGGGGTTCATCTTTAAACACCAAAGTTAGAATTCAGCCTATAACTCCCAAATTATTTAAATGCATAACGCTCAATTCATAGTTCCGACGACATTCCAACAGGCCACACCCCCTTGGCAACCGCAGGAAAAGTCCCACAAACCTACCATGTGCTTTTGCTTGAGCAAGTCGGGAATAATGTCACTTTTGCTTGCTTCTGTTTACACATTCGTTTTGTAAAATAATACACCATATTTCACACGTCTATACTCATAAGGGGATGGAGAATATATTGTAAGCTTAAATATTTAACTTATTTGGCTTTACTTGGCCGTGAGTGCGTCAGAAGTACACTATCATCCCACTTCATTCAAGAGATTGGGCTGTTGAACACGCCGGTTTTGTTTGTGGGACGTTTTGGCGCGTTTTTTGACGTCTTTTGATTGGGTAGTAAATATGGAAGTGGGCGGGGCTTATGTATCATCGGAACTATGAATTCCGTGATGGGGCAAAGATAGTAACGGAAACGGTAAATAGACGTAGTAATGGCAAGTTCGCCTATAATCGGTCTAAGTCATTAAAAACTGATTAGCAGAGTCCACGATTCTATATATTATCTTCCGTCACGTGGTCTGTAATAATGTTCATGGAAGCACATGTCTTCTCGCAGTGCGTGTGTTGGGCACGTGGCGTGGTGCGCTGGCTGTCATGTCGCAGCAGGTCTTCCATTATCACAAGCGGAAGGTGAATTGTTCATAGGACACGTCGCTCGTATCCGACAAATGTAAGAATGTTAACTTCCTGATGAAAATCAGTGTCATGCATAGACGGTCATATAGGCAATGACCAACACTGTCTATAATTAAATATCGAATCTCATCACTAAATCGCAGCACGGAACCAAGTCGTAATATGTTCACGGAGAATATAGGCAAAACCCAAACCCAGTAATAAAGATGAAATACAAAATATATTATATTACACACGAACGACACCATGACATAGCCGGTAGCAAAACAAGTATTATGTGAAGTTTGAAATAAATAACCGAATAAAAATGCCGATAATGAACACGGGAATGGTGACTAGGAGAAATCCTCGACTCCGAAATTAGACCAGAAAGTGGAGCGAGGAATCAGGGAAACTAATGACCATTTTCCTACCAAATAGCGGCTAGCTAGGACCCAATAAAATGTAATATACAATTTGTGGCACGAAAACTAATCGTACAGGAAAAGTGGTCAAAACAGTATCTAAGGGGTGATCTCTTGATAGGAGATCGATAATTTGGATGTTGGAAACATTCCTAAATGCTTCAATTTTGTAATTGATGACTCGTTTCGAAAATATAAAATACTCCAATTTGGAAAAGCGTTGTGTTTGGTTGGTTGGAGACACCCTCTGTCCGAAATAATGTGAAAAATACAAACACAACTAAATTTAGATATGATTTAGAAATGTAGAATACGAAATGTGTATTCTGAGTCATCAATGTGTTTCTCCGTGTCACTAGACGTTGCGGTGGGCAAACCTTCGTAAAAGGAACACAGAGGCGATGATCTCAATATATGTTTAACCTGACAGAGGCAAAGTAAACAAAATATTAAAAATCATCGAAACGGGGTATTATTGACGGTTTTGACCTTGGACGCATTTTTTTTCGAAATGGTCGCCATTTTCAACAAAAAAGTGTTTTTCAACTTTAGCATTAAAATCTTGAAACGAACTCCCCATGGGATGGCTTTTTGACGTGTATCAGTTTCGTCACGATTGAATCACGCTGATGGGGGTCTGTTGGGGTGGGTGGACATGGAAAATTTTTACGTTTGTCGTTCCAGACTGCCGGAGGCTATGCGCAAATTTGCGGCTGGACCATAGTTAGTGGTATATCCATTTCTTGTGTGGTGTGTATAGGTTTCGTCGTGATTAAATTACTCTAAGGGGGTCCCATGGCGGTGGCTGGACTTGGAAACTATTAACCTTCGTCGTTCCAGGCCGCCGGAGGCTCTGCCCAAATTTGGGGCTAACGCATATGTAACGAAGTACGATTTCAGACATGGCGGTCCGATTGTGTACAACAAAATATGTTGTAAACGACGCCATTATCATCAGCAATCGCACATAGATCGTATAGTGGTATGTTGTGTCGGGGTAGGCCGAGAATCCAGGGAGGGAGGCGAAATCCCTGATCCTCTGACTGGAGGCCGTAAGCGCTCCAACAGAAGGTCCCCACGGCTGTGGGCTCCTAAATCCTTGGGCCGCAGGAGTATATTTGGTGTATATTGGGTTACATTTTGGTGCAAACTCCAACCAACGGGTCATAATTTCGGGGTCTCCCATGATACATGACGTCATAACCGGGGGAGGTGTAACGGGAACTCCAAGTCCTAGACGTCCGGGGTAACTCACGGGAAAACATTGAGGGCCGCCTTCCTCAATCTTGTGCTGGTCTTGTGCCGAATCTGCCATGCTGACCAGTGTGGAGGGCGTCGGCGGGACCAGTGTGGAGGGCGTCGGCGGGACAACCCTCCACTCTCTCTCCTAAGTTGTTGTTCTCCCCTGTGTCATTTCCCTCCGGGTAATATACCCGCGAGTTTGTGACAGATTGACGTCACATGTGTCTAAAAATAGTAACATGATGTAATATGCGTGTGAGTGTGAGTTGGCGTGAGTATAGCGTACGTGTGTTGTGTGAAATAAAGACACACCTCAGTGTGCATGTAGCCTACCAATAATCGGCGAGTATGATACCGAATATCCAATAGAACAGCAATAGGCCAGAACAGTTTCTGGGTCAGTGAATACACGACGGTGGCATACTGGCCAGCCGTGCGTTCCGGTTGTCCAGTGGTCACAACTGCTCAGGGTGAGCAGATAGTACTACACACTGACACGGGGCAACGCTCGGGTGACACTCAACGGGAAAATAACGTGGTTACTGGCCTGTACTAATACATAAGAGTACATATACAAAATATATACCCCTTTGTCATACCCCCCTGCTAAAGATGAGCCAGGGGTTCATCTTTAAACACCAAAGTTAGAATTCAGCCTATAACTCCCAAATTATTTAAATGCATAACGCTCAATTCATAGTTCCGACGACATTCCAACAGGCCACACCCCCTTGGCAACCGCAGGAAAAGTCCCACAAACCTACCATGTGCTTTTGCTTGAGCAAGTCGGGAATAATGTCACTTTTGCTTGCTTCTGTTTACACATTCGTTTTGTAAAATAATACACCATATTTCACACGTCTATACTCATAAGGGGATGGAGAATATATTGTAAGCTTAAATATTTAACTTATTTGGCTTTACTTGGCCGTGAGTGCGTCAGAAGTACACTATCATCCCACTTCATTCAAGAGATTGGGCTGTTGAACACGCCGGTTTTGTTTGTGGGACGTTTTGGCGCGTTTTTTGACGTCTTTTGATTGGGTAGTAAATATGGAAGTGGGCGGGGCTTATGTATCATCGGAACTATGAATTCCGTGATGGGGCAAAGATAGTAACGGAAACGGTAAATAGACGTAGTAATGGCAAGTTCGCCTATAATCGGTCTAAGTCATTAAAAACTGATTAGCAGAGTCCACGATTCTATATATTATCTTCCGTCACGTGGTCTGTAATAATGTTCATGGAAGCACATGTCTTCTCGCAGTGCGTGTGTTGGGCACGTGGCGTGGTGCGCTGGCTGTCATGTCGCAGCAGGTCTTCCATTATCACAAGCGGAAGGTGAATTGTTCATAGGACACGTCGCTCGTATCCGACAAATGTAAGAATGTTAACTTCCTGATGAAAATCAGTGTCATGCATAGACGGTCATATAGGCAATGACCAACACTGTCTATAATTAAATATCGAATCTCATCACTAAATCGCAGCACGGAACCAAGTCGTAATATGTTCACGGAGAATATAGGCAAAACCCAAACCCAGTAATAAAGATGAAATACAAAATATATTATATTACACACGAACGACACCATGACATAGCCGGTAGCAAAACAAGTATTATGTGAAGTTTGAAATAAATAACCGAATAAAAATGCCGATAATGAACACGGGAATGGTGACTAGGAGAAATCCTCGACTCCGAAATTAGACCAGAAAGTGGAGCGAGGAATCAGGGAAACTAATGACCATTTTCCTACCAAATAGCGGCTAGCTAGGACCCAATAAAATGTAATATACAATTTGTGGCACGAAAACTAATCGTACAGGAAAAGTGGTCAAAACAGTATCTAAGGGGTGATCTCTTGATAGGAGATCGATAATTTGGATGTTGGAAACATTCCTAAATGCTTCAATTTTGTAATTGATGACTCGTTTCGAAAATATAAAATACTCCAATTTGGAAAAGCGTTGTGTTTGGTTGGTTGGAGACACCCTCTGTCCGAAATAATGTGAAAAATACAAACACAACTAAATTTAGATATGATTTAGAAATGTAGAATACGAAATGTGTATTCTGAGTCATCAATGTGTTTCTCCGTGTCACTAGACGTTGCGGTGGGCAAACCTTCGTAAAAGGAACACAGAGGCGATGATCTCAATATATGTTCAACCTGACAGAGGCAAAGTAACAAAATATTAAAAATCATCGAAACGGGGTATTATTGACGGTGGGTAATTTTATTTGGCTTGAGCCTTCAGGGCCTCACGCTCCTCAGAGACCGCCTCTGTGAATTCCAGGAACCCGATGTCCGTTTCCTTCTCCGGACCTCTCAGGGTCGGAAGCTCTTTGTCGTACAGCATGCCTATGAAGGCCTTGTGTATAACACTGCGGGTCGCTAGCGCTGCCGTCTGCACGTTCGCGAGCTCCAGTTGCGCCTCAATTTGGACGAGGGCTGTCAAGAAGATATCCCGCTCCCTCAGCTTGATTCTAACATCAGTCGGGAGAGTGGAGTCGGGGCAATCCGCCTCGTGGTTCATCCGGGCTTGTTTATCCGGGCTCGTATCTGTCCTTTCGGCGTCCTGTGCTACGGTGGATGTACTGGCCCTCGGTTGGTCCTTCGAGACATCAGGCTTGGCCCGTGGTATACGCGGGATGTCCAGCAGGGGGTAGTCCCTTCCCGGGGAGGCATAAGAGCCTAGGGTCGGCGAGCCTTCGAACTGGGCCTGGGGCAGTCGTGAGCCAGCATCGCGCTGTACGAGGGGCCAGAACTCACGGTGGTCCCGCATCACTTCCGTCAGAAACGGAAACGGGGTTTTGGCGCAGGCCCTAGGCGGGAGGTACCTGGTATTATATCGGGTCACGTAGTTACATGGCATGCGGGACTCGCGACCGTGCGCTTTCGAGAAATGGGCGCGCAGTAGATCACGCCGGTAGAACAGCTTCTCTTTACAGTCGGGCGCCGGACATGTCCACATCGGAACATACGGGTAATGGAAGGTTTGGACGTGGCGCACCACTTGAGGGGGTCGATCGAAGAAGGTATCACAATGGGGGCACATCAGTCCCTTTCGGTCAGCCTTGAACGGGTAGCTGACCATCTTAGTAATGGCCTGCGGGTATAATTTCATGGTTCCGAGAGCTCCAAGCGTGCTTTGTAGTCCAGTACGGACCCCAGACCATCTCTCCCGAAACTTGTCGGAGATACGGTGTCTTCACCCATCCTGCGGGGTATAGGCGGAGGAAGCGGCGCCAACCGGGGCTGCCGCTGGCTTCCCGTACCATGCTAGTACGGCCTCAGCATCCGTGAGCTGGCGTCGGGGCTCAGCTACGGGCTGGCGTTGGGGCTCAGCTACGGGTTGGCGTTGGGGCTCGGCAGGGGAGGAGGTGTTCGAACACGTGGCTCCAGCTGTCGGCTTTGTGAGCTCGGGGGCTGTCGAACAAGAAGTAACGGGGCCGACATTCGTGCTATTATCTTCTACTTTGATATCGGTAACACCAATTTCGGGTAAAGGAATCAGCTCGGGGGCATTACTCGCTTCCATACCTGTAGAGCTGCTTGCGGGCAATAACTCCTGGTTTTCTGGCGACTCGGGGTCTATTTCGCCCCACTCCATCCGCTTGTCATCGTCCCTCTCAGGGTTCATCTTTTTTGTCGGGATTTTTTTCAAACTCGTGATACGGAATTGAAACACAGATTTGCGTGCAGCTTTCTGTGACATTACACGTGGAAATGACCACCCAAGGCCACGTCGCCGGAACGGGTCCGAGAGACAAGTCCAAAACCTCTAAAGGGGGATTTCACAGTAATACTACAACGGATAAAAGGGTTGGACAAAGAAATAATGAAACTATTCACAACCTGAACCCCGGAGACCTGTGGGCCCGACCGAATTCAATCATGCGTGTTGGCTGGAATACGAAAGAGCAGCCCGGGCAATATGAATATGAGCTGTGTGCCATGGTGAGATAACTCACCAACTCCGGGCATAAATTTGTACAGGTATGTATTTTTCTCAGCGCGATAGAGACATTTATGGGTACATGTATCGATCGGGTTTTCGCCTATTACGAACCGGGCGCCTCCTGACATTCAGGGACACGGTGTCAAAGGCTTCCGTGTCGCTGGATAAAGATTTTGCAAAGTCGGGTAATGCGGGGTCACGTTGAAACGAGGCGGGCGTGTCGGGGTGATGGGAGCTGCCAGGCGCACTCGTGCACTCTGAAAGTACAGAATAATAATCTGGCGGTGCAATATCGGGCTTGTGATATTTATCATATAAAACGGTTCTATCAGCTTCGTAATGTATCAGGTTATCCATATGCACAACCCTGATATATCCTCTCTTCCTGACCGAAGGGTTCCTTTTATTTTATAGTCCACATCGGTTTCACGGGATAATATTGTGTACGGGCCAACCCATTGATTTGCAAATTTATATGATACTCTTAGTGGCGGGTAAAAGTATCTAACCAAGTCACCAACTTTAAAAGAGGGTTTAGTTCGAGCTTTGACATCATACGATCTTCGTTGTCTCAAAGCAGATTTTCGTAATTGTTCTCGTGCGTGCTCATGTACAGAAACAATAGATTTCTTCAAAAATTCAATATATTCCGCACCAGTGTTGAAGTTAGTGGGGAAATCATGAGTCGGGGGATAAATTAAATCAACGGGTAAATTAGCTTCTCTACCGTACACCATTGCAAACGGTGATGCGCCTGTACTCGGGTGACTGGAAGTATTATATGCCATCATTAAATAAGGCAAGTGGTCATCCCAATCGGTCACAGTCTCGTTCACAAATTTAGCAATCATGCTGATGAGGGTTCTATTTGCTCTCTCCGTGAGACCGTCCGTTTGTGGTCTGTACGGGCTGGTATGGATTTTATTCATTCGTAACAATTCGCAGAAACTTTCAAACAGATTACTTTGGAACTCGGGAGCTCTGTCCACCAGTATTTGTAGTGGGACACCAAATTGACACACAAAATGGTTCATTATTACATCGGCACACGTTGCAGCCTTGTGATCGGGACGTGGCACTGCAATCGTCCATTTCGTGAAATAGTCGACGATTACAATTATCACACGGTTTCCACGATTACTACGATGTCTGGTATCTAGTATGTCCATGCCGATGCGTTGAAACGGGGCACCGACTAGCATTTTTACCAGTGGGCTACGGTTTGGAGGAGCTGCGCCTTTACGGCGTCGACACGCGGGACAGGAAGTCACCCGTCTCTGGATGTCTACCTCCGCCACCTCCCCCAGCTCCCCCAGCTCCGTGCGCGCCGGTTGAAGACATCCCAGTACCACAGACGGTTCTTGACACCGAAGACATAGACTGCGGGTGAGTACTTTAATTTATGCTCCCATTATGTAGGTAGGCCTACTTGTATCAATAAAACGGTGATTGTAATAATTCGCCATCACGCAGGTCTGACGATGATGATATGTCAGCGATCAAGATCTACCTGGCGTTAGGGACTTATCCTGACGGAGCTACCAAGCACGGCAAGTTCCAGATCCGCCGTAAGGCCGCCAAGTTTGCGCTGGAAAAGGATGTTCTGTACTACGAGCAAACATCCAAGCAAACGGGCTCCACTACACGCCGTCAGGTAATCACCTTTTCACAGGTGATTAGAGATGTAGCGCAGCGTCGCCGAATCATCGACCAATGCCACACTGTCAACGGCACTGACGGGCATTTCGGGATACGGAAGACGTTGTCAGCCGTCCAAGCACGGTTCTACTGGCGCTCCATGGTGCGCGACGTCACCGAGTTTGTGAAATACTGTGACCCCTGTCAACGAGAAAACCCCCAACTACACAAGGCCCCAGCCACACTGCATCCCATCCCAGTCACTGCCGCTTTTTGGCATCAGGTAAATCTAGTTATTAACTCAGTTTCCAACCCTCAGCGAAAAATTGTGAGATACGTGTCGGGAGATAAATGGATAGATAGATAAATATTTTACCTGCCTTCTTAAGAGTGCAGAGAACACAGTACATTAGATGTGAGAGGATCGTTGAGTCAATTGCAATTAGGTATCTATCCCAATTGTCTCATATCTAGGTGGGAGTTGACTTGGTTGGTCCATTGGCAACTACCAAAACTGGCCATCGCTACCTTCTTACCGCCTGTTGCTACATGAAGAGGGATGGCCGAATGGGTGGCAAGATGGAGTCGCATTATGCGGGCCCATACGAAGTAACCGAGGAATTGGGCAAAGGTGTTTACCGGCTGAAGAATACAACCACCGGTAATTATGTTATTTTATTCCATGGTTAATTATTTTTTATTTCCTGCTTTCCATCACCTCCTATCAATTATCATATATAATAAACATCTATTATTTGTTCTTTTGCAGGAAAAGTGCTCGCCAAGACTTGTAACGCGATGCGCTTCAAGGCATACCATGAACAGCCCTCGCCCGTCCCGTCCTCGGATCCTCCACCGCCATCCGTCCCGTCCCCGTCCTCGGATCCTTCACCGCCATCTGCCCCGTCCCCGTTGCCCTCGCCTTCCTCGGATGAATGTCCACTACCTCCGCCCAAGAGGAAAGGTTGGCTCCCCGGTCTGACAGAGGACGACCGTGTCGCGCTCGAAGGAGGCAGCGAATTGAACGACCGTCTGATGGATGCCGCTTCTGCTCTCCTGAAGAAGCAGTTCCCATCGATCCACGGTTGTATGTGTACGACAGCATGCAGCCAAAAACCTCTGAACAACAAATTGATAATGCTACGCTGGTCGCGTTGAGTAACGTTTATGGATTAGTCGAAGACTACATCACCCCAGATGTGTCACAACAGTTAGGAGTAAAGGATTGCGGTCTCTTTTCCATCGCGTTCGCAACGAGCATTTGCAACGGTGTCCAGCCTGAACACTGCCGCTTCCGACAGAAAGACCTTAGACAACACCTCCTGCAGTGCTTGGAGAATGGTGCACTAACACCTTTCCCGTCCACTAGGAAGCGACAGGTGCAGCCCCCCGTTCGACGGCAGATGAGCATGTGATGGACTTCCATTTTGTTGTTTGTTGTTTGATGTTTATAATGTAGTGTATTTTTATGCTGTGTGATGTTGGATTGAGAATTTGTATTGCAAAAACAAATAAAATTATATATCAGGACATCTTACTTGCTCTGTTATAAAGTCGTATCTCTCTCATGCTATAGACGCTAATACACTGATTGCAATCGAACACTTGATTGGCTTGGTGGATAAACTGAGGGGACACACTTTTTGACGGCGCACAAACTAATTGCTATCAAAAACTGTGTCGGCCTGTTAGATCAAAGGCGGGGACACACTTTTTGACGGTCACACTTATTGATGTTACACCGGGCCAGTAAAATCTGTCAGCTGCCCGAGACTGGGTTTTGCCTATGCCAAGGTGACCACTCAGACGGAGGTCATGGACAAGATGCATAATTTACGGGGATAAACATCGTTATCAGGAAACAAATCATCATCATCAGATGAGCTCATTCCATTATCAGGCTGTAGTTTGTCCGGGCAGTCCAGGCGTGGACATCCATGACAACGGCGGCGGCTCAACCCATCCGCATTAGTGTGAAGGCGGCCTTCTCTGTAAGTGATTTTAAAATCATACTCAGATAATTTTACGATCCAACGGGCTAGCATTCCTTCGGCAGCTTTGAAGTTAAGCAGCCAACGTAAGGTGGCATGATCGGTTCTAATGGAGAATGGCCTTCCCCACAAATAATGGCGAAAGTGGTATATCGTACGAACTACTGCGAAAAGCTCGTGCTTCGTGGTGCAGTAATTCCGTTCGGTTTTCGACAGACTTTTACTAGCGTAAGAAATTAAACGTTCTTCACCATTTTGAATCTGATACAGCGCACCGCCTATGGCATTCAGACTTGCGTCAGTGTCTAACACAAATTCTCCCTCTGGAAGGGGATGGGCAAGAACAGGGGCGGTCATCAAAGATGATTTTAGTTTTTCGAACGCATTCTGCTGGGCTTCACCCCAAATGAAGGGTTGTTTTTTCCGGGTTAATTTATTTAACGGCTCAGCCGTATCAGAAAAGTCCGGGATAAACCTTCGGTGATAACCTACGAAGCCTAGAAAGGCTCTTAGACCTTTCAAGGTACATGGAGGGCTCCAGGTTTTTACAGCTTCGACTTTTGCAGTGTCAGGTGCAACACCATCGCCAGAAACTTTTAATCCAAGATAAATGGTAGATGGTTGAAACAAGTGACACTTTTTCGGTTTTAATTTCAGGTTTGTACTTCTTAATCGGGAAAATACATTTTCGAGCCTTGCATGACAATCATGAAAGGTCTGCCCAAATACTATGACGTCATCAATGTAGACGACACATTGCCTCCAACAGAGTCCTTTCAGACAAAGTTCCATTAGGCGCTCGAAAGTGGCGGGTGCATTTGATAAACCAAATGGCATAACGTTAAATTGGTAAAGACCATTGCGGGTACAGAAAGCGATTTTTTGTTTTGCTTCTTCGGATAATTCGACCTGCCAATATCCACTGGCCAAGTCCAGGGTACAGAAGAATTTAGCTCCTGCCAGAGCGGTGAATGCGTCCTCAATATTCGGGAGAGGATACGCATCCTTTTTCGTGATATGGTTGAGCTGACGGTAATCGACGCAGAATCTTATGGAGCCATCTTTCTTTTTAACCAAAACTACGGGTGAACTCCACGGGCTATCACTAGGCTCGATGATACCAGCATCCAACATTTTCTGCACCTCTGTTTCAACTATCTCCTCTTTAGCAGGACCAAGACGTCTAGCTGACTGTTTTATGGGCTTGTGAATGCCAGTGTCGATGTCGTGCTTAACGACACCGGTGCGACCTAGACTATCACCGGGGCCAACAAATATATCACCGTAGTGATTCAAGGTTTTTGCCAAAGAATATTGCTGATTCGGGGTAATATTTGCAGACATTAGTCGCGCTAAATGTTCCGGTAAAATAATAGTTTCGCCGTGCTCATTTTGCCATTGAGCCTGCAGGTCATTCATCCAGACCTCAGCTTCGGAGCTGACAGGGTCAGAAAACTTAAGGTCATCGTTATCGGAAGAAGACCAATCGGGCCAATCGGTACCAATATCAGTTTCGTCATTTGAAGTAGTATATTCGAAACTGGCATTAAAGTCGGAATTGCTATCGATACGAGGTTCCGGAGAAATTGTGGACACGTGTTCACAACTAGAATTCGCGGATTGTGCAAAAAGAGACCTGCAAACAGCTGGGACTATTACATAAATTTCTTTGTTATTTTGGGGTATTACGGGTTCTATATCGCCACGATCTGCGAAAGATGAAGCACGAGACAGCTGTCCCATCATGCTATCATCCGAATCGCGGGATATATCGGGTGTAAACACAGATGAAGATCCCTGGACTAAATGTGCATCTGCGAGATCACTATCCATAGAATCCAAGGAAGGATATACAGGAGTGTGAGATCTCGCATTGAACGGGTAGTCCAGAGACCAATGGTGCTGATGATGTAATTTACGGTGTTTTATGCTATCTACATGGTAATTAAAATTGTTCGGGGTATGTACAGTGTGAGCGGTAGAATCGAGAGTCGGGGACTCATTCCTTTCACCAACATGGTGGAATGGGTCGCTAACAGATGATTCTGGTGCTTTCGTTGACAACTTGACGGAGTTGTCTGCCGGAAGGTGATCTCCACCCCCAAGGGATTCCATCCGTGATAACTTGACGGAGCTATCAGCCGGGAAGTGATCTCCACCCCCAAGGGATTCTGCCTCTGAAACCTGTAAACGCGATCGGGAAACCTCATTCACATTATTCACGCCGTCCAAATTTAGACTTTGTTCGGGCATATTTTGAACATAGCCAACGGGTTTGAGCAATGCGACTTTTCCACCCCGGGGTATTTCAGCCGGGGCCTTACTAGGGTTGAGTATCAATACGGGTACGTGTCTGCCAGTGCTGACCAGGCTTCTACCAACAAATACGCCGTACCGATCACTCACGCGCCCTAGTGGATCAACCACCCCCACGGTACTAGTCATCTTACTAGCTCGTTTCACATGGCACCAAAGGACCACCTGCGAGTTGCCAGGTATATGAACATCTTCTGATGTCGTGACTTGACAAACCAGGGGTTTACGACCCTTTGCAATGTAAACGGATCCATGAGGGAATTGCAGAAGTCCGGAGGACATGTCCAGTTTACATCGGAAATATTCAAGAAAATTTGTGCCTAAAATTCCGGCACACGAGATTTTAGCTACAATAGCTCGGGATAACATTGGTGTCCCTCCCATGAGTAACTCTGCTACGCAGATACCATCAATGGGAATTGCATCTCCGGATGCCGATTTTAGCGTAATTGCTGTATCAGCGATTCCGGTTTTACATTTTGCTGAAATTTTGTGGTAACATTTACGGCTTATAATTGTAACGGTGGAGCCAGTGTCCAATAAGAAGTGATACATGTGATCGATCACCTATCTGAACCGGGACATACCAACTTTTGGAAGATTCACATGGAATATTTGTACGGGTTGGCTCCACCTTTAGAAAGGATTTAACACTATTTTTATGGGATATAATTTTCCCCACATACGATGCTATATGCGGGGCGGGTTGAACATTGTCCAGTAGTGAATTCAGACAACTGCCCCTATTTTCGACGTTACCTTCACCTTTCTCGGGTGATGGGTCACATTGAGTGCCCACATTGCCTGTTAATTTTGATGGTGAATCATCACTACGGGCTATTAACTTATTCACAGGTTTTATGCTATCGGTATCACTGCCATCGGGACAACCGTTGGTCAGTCCATTGCCCCTCCCGTGTTTAACGCGCTGCCGTCAGTCTTGTGGGTAGGGAGAGATTCCACTTTCGATGGGGGTGAGGCGGCAGGGGTAATACAGGGTAATCGATAGCAGGGTACGAACTATCCATTGGATTAGACGGGTACACAAGTTCCCACTTATCCGGATTATCAATAGCGTAGGTTCCATCCCCAAGATTAACCAACTGTCTTGCGGGTCGGGGATACTTCCATTTTTCACAACTTGCCGCCCTATCGAGGGTCAACTTTCAGCAGTTACGGAACATAATTTATGGCCTCGGTATCCACAATAATAGCACAACACGTTAGCATAGGGAAACCGCGGGTCCACGAGATTCGGCGGTTTAGCACCTGTAGCATCTTGTGTCGCACATAATTGATTTGTGGGAGGAACGGGTAATATTGATTTTACACAGTTCTCTACTGCTTCTTTAACAGTCTGTGCCAGGTCAGTTTTCCGTTTATTTTCTCGATTTTCTCTTCGTTTTTTATCTGCTTTATGCAACTTCTTGTGTTTTCGTGTTTTGAAATCACGGGATATTTTACACAAGCGCTCGGGTCCATTGGACGAGGAACTAGAACTATCGGATATATATTCTTTAATACCGAGTCGGTTCATCTTTTGATTGAGGCTGGAGTCTTCACTGTTCATCTCGACTGCATGAACGGGTTTCGAACTAGACAATGAGTGATGAATCAGTGCTTGTTCGTACTGTTTAGCAGACCGAATTAGAGCATTCGTACCGTGAATAGAACGGTCCACGGCATTCAAGTGACTGCGGTATTCTTTTGGATGAGCCATTACGAAATATCGTTTAATTTGCTGGTCCAAATCATAGTCACTTGATCGGGGAAAGGCGTATCGACACAGATATCTCACGGTCTCCATGAATGTTACGGGGTCATCCTTATTGACATCGCGGCGTAATTTTTGCAGTTTAAGTTCATACAGAGCTTCCTTATTTGAGGCTCCATACAACTCAGATAGACGGGAAATACACTGCTGAAGTGTCGGATTCGGGCCAAGCACTTCGACAGCTCGGGCTGCACGACCTTTCAAACAGTTCAATCGTTTTAGGACTTTGAATGAATCAGGCCAATCAGTTCTTTCGAATATCATTTTGATCCTCTGGTAGAATGATTCCCACGAGTGTCCTCTGGTACCGCTATCTCCATCAAATGATAGGTGGTTCAACATCAGGGAATACGATTTTTCGTCTCTGGTGACGTCGAGGTTGTGGTCACTGGAGGAATCACTGCTTGTGTCCGAGTAGCGAGATCGGCGACGCGGGGTGTATCGCTTACCGCGATGTTTAGATTTGCGTGGTCTATCTTCATAGCGGGTTGACGCCAGTAGATCAGATTCACGTTTACGGGGTAAATTACGTTTATTGTCCGTTATCGGGGAAAATTTGGCATTTGGTAGATCGGGGTAATTTCCCCCACCCTGCATGGTATCAACGTGTTCAGTGTTTGGTTTTTGAGACGGGTTATGTGCCGAGGAAGTGCTTAACACAAAAATTCCCAGTTCTAAGGCTTGTTCCTGTGTTATAAGTTCAGCCTTTTTCAGGAACTGAATACGCTCACACGCCATGTGCGCGGGAAGGTTCGTGAGTAGATATTGGTATTTTGACAACGGGTTAACCTCCGATTCTGGGGACGCATGTGACTGAGCTGGGGTCTTCTCTCTGTGCTGCTCATCGGGTGACATAGAGCGAACATTATTTTCCCTTGGGTTGGACTCCTGAGGTACTTTGTCGGTAGATCCAAAAGTCACATGATTACTCGGGGTAAACAGCGGCGTGGTCGCGTCATCACCTCTGTTCACGTTAACATGAAACCTCGGTATATAATGAGGCCCCTTGCCGTATGCAGCTAGGAAGCCAGAGTACTCCGACAAGTAATGCTCATGCAGTTGTTTTATTTCGTCCTGCATTGCCTCCCGTTCACGGTTGAATTTTTCCCTTTCAAGTTCAAGTTCGGCATGCAGAGAGACATTAGCGGTTTTTAATTCAGAAAGCTCTGAAGCGAGCGTAGCGTTATACCTCGTTTTGACGGGTTCGGTCGGGAAAGATTTGGACATTTCGATTTTTTTAACCTTCCTTTTTATGACAGGGCTTATATTTACAGTGGATTCGATACCAGCACTTTTCTCCAGTATTCTCTGATATCGCGGGTTACTAAGTAGTTTTGCCTCAAAATCACTCTCGGGTAACTCGGGTTTAGAAATATCTTCTTTTGTATCCATAATTCATACTAGGGAGCGAATCCTCAGCGTCCCCTCACTGTTGATTTAAATCGTTTGTTTAAGCATACAGTTCTGCAGCATGCAAAACTGTGCCTCAAACGACGGGTGTTACAACAGGTTATACACGGGTTAAAGCGTGCGTCTATCACGTTGGTGAATACCGATAATATTACGAAATCACCGTGAAGATGCACAGATGATTTCTTCGGGAAAAGTTCAAGGATTGAAATCCTGGTCACGGCACCAATGTAACGAAGTACGATTTCAGACATGGCGGTCCGATTGTGTACAACAAAATATGTTGTAAACGACGCCATTATCATCAGCAATCGCACATAGATCGTATAGTGGTATGTTGTGTCGGGGTAGGCCGAGAATCCAGGGAGGGAGGCGAAATCCCTGATCCTCTGACTGGAGGCCGTAAGCGCTCCAACAGAAGGTCCCCACGGCTGTGGGCTCCTAAATCCTTGGGCCGCAGGAGTATATTTGGTGTATATTGGGTTACATTTCGGTGCAAACTCCAACCAACGGGTCATAATTTTGGGGTCTCCCATGGTACATGACGTCATAACCGGGGGAGGTGTAACGGGAACTCCAAGTCCTAGACGTCTGGGGTAACTCACGGGAAAACATTGAGGGCCGCCTTCCTCAATCTTGTGCTGGTCTTGTGCCGAATCTGCCATGCTGACCAGTGTGGAGGGCGTCGGCGGGACAACCCTCCACTCTCTCTCCTAAGTTGTTGTTCTCCCCTGTGTCATTTCCCTCCGGGTTATATATCGGCGAGTTTGTGACAGATTGACGTCACATGTGTCTAAAAATAGTAACATGATGTAATATGCGTGTGAGTTGGCGTGAGTATAGCGTACGTGTGTTGTGTGAAATAAGGACACACCTCAGTGTGCATGTAGCCTACCAATAATCGGCGAGTATGATACCGAATATCCAATAGAACAGCAATAGGCCAGAACAGTTTCCGGGTCAGTGAATACACGACGGTGGCATACTGGCCAGCCGTGCGTTCCGGTTGTCCAGTGGTCACAACTGCTCAGGGTGAGCAGATAGTACTACACACTGACACGGGGCAATGCTCGGGTGACACTCAACGGGAAAATAACGTGGTTACTGGCCTGTACTAATACATAAGAGTACATATACAAAATATATACCCCTTTGTCACACATACTATTATATTTATTCCTTGTGAGCCTCGTTTATCAACGTCAAATCACAAAATTTCCGGTAACCTATCTATCCCTTGGGCTATTTTTTTTTATTATTTGTGGAGTAACGTAAATACATTAAGTACATTTAGTATGTTAGTTTAACAAAGTACATGCATCATGCACAAAAATACTATGCACACAATTAACATGAATATAAACTATACAGGGAATATAAACCATTGTCAATATATTAGTGGATCAATATCGATAAATAATCTTTCAAAAAAAAACTACATACAGTATTTATAATAATATGACTGGGGGGGGGGGGTCTTATCTATGATTTATTACTTAGAATGTTTTTTAAACATTCATTTGCTTATTATATATTAGTGTCTGCCTAATGAGTATTTTATATATTAATGTCTGCCTAATGCTGATTATATAATAATGTCTGCCTAATGATTGTTATATATTAATGTCTGCCTAATGCTGATTATACATTATTGTCTGCTTAAGTTGTACAACATATTATTGTAGACTTAGGCAGACACATGTTTATGTATGTCTAGTTGTAATACATGCTTTGCAATTAAAAGAAATAATTTTCATTCGGAAGCATTTCAGAAGTTAAATCACCATGAGTAGATCGAAAAAATCCAACTTTAGAAAATGTCTGCCTTATGCTGGTTTTAGGGCAGAGTCTGCCTAAGTCTGAAAGCAGATTAATATATATATATATATATATATATATATATATATATATATATATATATATATATATTTTTTTTTATTACATGGACACGGAGTGTATTGATGCAGTTGAAGGTGATTTTGTCATTGTATATTCATAATATGAATCAGCAAATATACAGCACGCAATGCCAATATCCACTACATGTAGGCCTACAACAACAAGAACTAGCCATGGAGGTGGAGACTGTGCCGATATCCGGATATCGGCACAGGTATCGGATATCGGCATGGGTAAGAAACTACAAAGTGTAGGATGAGCAATGCAGGATATCCGGATATTGGCACAGGTTGCATCGAAACGTCATGACGTCATGCAACCTGTGCCAATATTCGGATATCCTGCATTGCTCATCCTACACTTTGTAGTTTCTTACCCATGCCGATATCTGGATATCGGCACAGTCTCCACCACCATGGTAGTTCTTGTTCTTGAAGGCCCACTTGTAGTGGATATTGGCATTGCGTGCTGTATATTTGCTGATTCATATTATGAATATACAATGACAAAATCACCTTCAACTGCATCAATACACTCCGTGTCCATGTAATAAATAGAGGTTATATGATGGGGTATCGGATATCGGCACATGTATGGACAAGAGTTTGTGGATATCGGCACGAGGCTTTAGCCGAGTGCTGATGTCCAACAAACGAGTGTTCATACATGTGCCAATATCCGATACCCCATCATGTAACCTATTTATTACATGGCATCAGACCGTCGTTAGGAAATCCATGGATTCAGAACGTCATGACGTTTTGATGCAACCTGTGGCAATATCCGGATATATATCCTGCATTGCTCATCCTACACTTTGTAGTTTCTTACCCATGCCGATATCCGATACCTGTGCCGATATCCGGATATCGGCACAGTCTCCACCTCCATGGCTAGTTGTTGTTGTAGGCCCACATGGATATCGGCATTGCGTGCTGTATATTTGATGATTATGAATATACAACGGCAAAATCACCTTCAACTGCATCAATACACTATATGTCCATGTAATAAATATATATATACACCTCTTCAAATTATTTTTAGATGAAGTAGATCTAAATACTACATGAACAACCTCAATATACCTAGCGATTTCTAACTCTACTTCCATAAGAATTAAAAATTTTCAACATACCGATGCGTTGCGCAGAATGCCCTTCAGATGTCATGGCGAGCTGGGTATGTCACTCGAACAATACACCTGGTTATACTAAAACAGACCATCTAACCCCGGCGTCTTTCTCGTTGTTTATCAATATATAATTGTCAGTAGCCAAAGTGAATTTATATACCGGGTGTACATCTTGATTAGTGTTTACCTTAGGCATAATGCATTTTGATTTACTTACCACAGGAAGACAGATACTATACCTATCAAATGAACCGAAACCTCTTAACGGTCGTCAGTCTTTGGATTACCCTGGAATAAAATGGTCATAGTTCTATAGTACACGCGATATTGAGAGTGCGTACGCGTATTGAGAGAATCTGAAGGATTTGCACAGTAAATAATAAGCCGTGGGTACATAGTAACTTAATACTTCGGCCCATGTAGCGCAGTTTACTATTTCTTCTAAATTCAATTAAGATTTAAAATGCGCCAGACGGATTAAATATGGTATACATTCAGTGGGTGAGTAGTATTAACAGAGAAAGGTGCGCTACTTGGACCAATACTCGTGAAACTCGAGTGTTTCACAAGTCACGACTAGTAAAGGCTATTGATCAGAAATCGAGACAGTATAACGTATTTTTAGTCATACCACTCCAAGTGTAACAGGAGAAGTCGGTTGAGCCTATCGATTTATGCTCATCTGATAATAGACATTCAAATCGCTTTTCAATTGTGAAGTGGGTCTATCGCCTCGCTGATAAAATATCAGATTTTGTCGAGGTATATCGGATGATTTACCATTCATAGAAATTGAAGCTCGGTGATAACTCGTCTTCCAATATTCCAGCACATGAAAGGTATTATTATTATTATTATTATTTTATAATAATATATTATTATATTAAATTTTATTACTCGCAGAGGAATTTACCATTCGAATGAAACATTCGAAATATTTCGGGCACGTATTAGATGTGGCATGAATGAAGAAGGACGCACAAAGGTCAATGTCAAGGTCACGGAGGGAGGCTCAACAATCTCCCACGGACAGCCCCAGTCCCCGGGCGCACCCGACCTCCCCAAAGTGGACATTTCTGTCAGAAAAGGCAAGTGTACTGTAGCTGAACTACTGGGAAATGTAGATATTGTCTGTATAGTCACAGAACGAACGTTGTACAAGCTTGTATCAACTCGCCTGGCCTTGAGTTGTATGATTCTACACAGTCCCCAGTTACAATATATCTCACCCCTGTTTGCAGGCGTCCTGTCGAGCTCGAGAGCGGATGATCCCCAGACACTGGTACAGATTGACGTGCTGGAGGGAGGCGGCAACAGCTCACGAGAGGAACACAAACTGCAGGTATCACTGACGTGTTGTGCAACTTGTATCTCGCTCTGAAACTGAGGAAATTAATGGTATGATGGTTGGAATGATGCTGTTTATGCACAGTGGAGTTCATGCAAATTGACAGTTCAGCAGTAACTGATGTTGGCATTCCTGGGCATAGTGTATACGTGTACTGTTAAAGAGCGAATGTGTTCACAAAGTAGGCTATCACTTGACATGCTGTTATGTTTTAATTTATTCAGGGAAGAAAGTCTCTCTCGAGAAACAAGGCCCCGTACAAGTCCAGCATATGGTAAGATGTGTTCATTCTTGATATCATGACTAGAAAGTGAACTTTCAGACGTAAAACTATTTTCGAAGAGCACGTTGTATCCACAAATCTCTCTTACTCAGTAGGCTCCTACGATACATATGCTACGTATTAGAGGCTTGACAAAAATAATTCCGAACAGAACAGAAACCTTAGTTGATTGTATTTATTTAATCATTATGATATTGAGGCTTTCGTGGGCCCATATATCATCCCACCTCGCCCGAGTCGAAGAACATATCCTATCTTCCTGTGACCATTCCATTACAGATGTTTGAACTGGACTCAAACCCGTCTCAATTCAGTAATCTGTCGATCCTCAAAATGTCTTGCAATATAATTATATGCGTACTTTGTTGCACATGAACTACCTGCAGAAATAAAGAACAATACTAGTCTGAACAGCTTTAAGAAATCTTTAAAGACATTTTTGTTCCAGGAGGCGTTTTTATGATTTTTATAACTAGCATTTTTTCTTCACAATATTTCAAGAAGGTTTTATATATTTTTCACATGATTTAAATTGTTCTTATCTCGATGTTCAGCGCTTAGAGCATATATTTTTGTGATTTAGCGCTATACAAATAAACAATATTATTATTATTAATATTATTATTTTTACTGTTATCATTATTATTATTATGAACTGGCATACTTTGGCTACGATTTGATGGGTTCCCTTTAATCAAGGACTTACGTACATCAATCGTATGGCATTCATGCAACACCAGCGTGAATATCGTCCAGTGAAATAGGAGCTTGAGCTGGAAACATTAGCGATGTCATCTTCTTGAAAAAACACCAAATAATAAACATTTCTTCCAGGAACTGTATCAAGGAGTTTGTGGATGCGACGCGTTCCTTCGAAAAAAAGGATCTCAAAACAACTGATGAGGAGCGGAAGGCACTGATGGAAGAAGTTGACGTTTATGGTGGGGAAAAAACCGACATCTACTGGGTCTGTCAGCTGGAGGCTACAAGTGTCCAAAAAGTAATTGACACTTTGAATAGCGAAGCCTTGCTGAAATTGCTTAAACGTGTGGATATATATGGGAATAATGCACTTCAATGCGCCTGTGTATGTAATAATACAGAAACAGCAGAGCTTATCATAAAGTATCTCAAGAAACATGACAGAGAACACTATATAGATTTATTGAAGGAGGAAAACAAATGTGGTCAATCTGGCGTATATTTGCTATGTACACAGAAGGGTAAAAAACAAACAAACCTCCTAACAACATCTTTGCAAGATATCCCAGAATCAGATAAGGTTGACCTATTCAAAGATATAAATGATGATGGCAAGACAGCTTTGCATCTAGCCTGTATGTCTGGGGAAGTCGGTCAGGTAGAGGAAATTCACTCCAGTTTGAATCACGAGCAATGGGCAGAACTCGTGAAATTGAGAGACAACTTGAATAGAACAGCCCTGCACGATGCCTGTGTTGGGGGACATGGTGAGATAGTCAGGTTCTTATTAGACAAATCCAATGATGATATGAAGGAACTACTTACGGGGAAGAATAGCTATGGAAGGACGCCTTTCTATGAGGCGTGTTGTAGAGGTCACCATAATGTATTACAAGAAATTGCTAGGAAGGCGAAACATGACCTTATCAACAAATTACTTCTGGAAAAATCCAAAGAAGGGAAAACCATACTGCATGAGGCTTGCGCCAAAGGCGACATTCGCATGGTCGAAATGATATTGGAGCACGGAAGCGGCGAAGAATTTTCAGAATTACTCATTGTAGGTGACAGAGATAATAGGACTGCATTTCGTGTAGCAGTGAGGCAGGCCAATTGTGATATTGTGAAGTTAATTCTGGAGCGCAGCAAGCTGTTTGGGAAAGATTTTGTGTACAAGTTACTGTCGGGAAAGGACAACCTTGGTAGAACGGCTTTCCATGACTGCTGCTTGCTGACCGACAAGTCTGATGTGATGAATGATATCCTCAATGATATCCTCAGCGCACACCCAGCGGGGGCCCAGTCAGAAAAGAATAAGCCAGTACAAAAGTTACAGGACACACTTGCACAACAGGACTGCTACGGCAAGACAAGTTTCTGGTATGCGTTTGAAAGGGGTCAAATTGACATGGTGAACAGAATACTTCACCATGTTAGGGTGAAAGGTCCTGAAGCAATAGGAAAAATTTTAAAACCCGCCAAAGATGAACCTCAAACATCACAGGATGAGGAAAAACAATCCGACGAGATCGAAGGTGAGCAAACATTACTTCATATTGCTTGTCGACAACAATTTCAATGGCCAGAATGTCTCGAAATTGTACTAGCCGAAGCAGCAAACGTGAACTTGAAACGCTCTCAAAATGCAACAAAAAAGTCAGGTAAAAACGTGTCAACTGGCGACAGCACGAAACAAGAAAATGCTAGCAACAATTCAAGCAAATGCAAGCAACAACAACCATTCTACATGGAACTGCTGGAGACAAAGGACAACCTTGGGAGGTCATTTCTCTGGTACATTGACCAGGCTCAGGAAGAAGTAAAAAACTTGCTGATCAAGAGTATAACTGACCCTGACTTCTTGAACGAGGAATCTTCGGGTGACAAAGAGAAAAAGTATGGCGAGTTTTGTTCAGAGTTATTGACAGAGAAAGATATCCACAAACAAACAGTCATCGAGTACACTCAAGAGAAAGATGCCACAGTTCTGACAGATATTTTGAAGGTATTTCATGAGAAACTTTCAAGCAGAAGCAAAGCCCCGGCTTCGAATGCCCAATCCCCTCCAGTCGCGACTCCAGCAAAAGTAGACACTACAGAAGACGATTCCTTCAATGAAACACCCAACAATAAAAGAATAACGCCAAAGAAAAACGCCGAAGAATATTACCTATTCAACAATAAGGGCTCACGAAATGACTTATTGCAGACTCTTGTTGAGTCTAAAAATCTTCGATTCATTGAACATCCCTACACAGATGAGTATATAAAGGCATGCTGGAAAGGAGGTATCAAATTGTTCTTAACATGTGACATCATTATCCGAGTTCTGCAGTTGGTGTTTTTCACCTCGCACATGTACTTCCACAAGTACCAGTGTTCCAATGGCTCGGCCATCCCTGATGAAATTCTACCAACAACAACCTCTCAAGTCATTGCCTTTCTTCGGTGGATGCTCCTCATATCCTCCTTCTGTTTTCTGGTTGTTCAAATTCTTCGAATCCGTGCTGAATTCTTGTGGCACAGTCACGAACTATATGGACAAATCGTCCATTTAATGCTCTTGTTTCTGCACCCACTTATCGGCGTATCGGGTGTGATTGTACCAATAGCAGCTTACATAACGACCTATTCTTTCTGGATGCACCAGCTCAGTATCATTTCAGTCTGTTTTGCTTGGATAAACACAGTTTGGATGACGACTCTTATTGTTTGTGACGGAATGCCCCGTTTACTCCTAGAAATGCAGCTGATGGTGGTCATGTTGTTTCGTGTGTGTAGATCAGTCCTCTTACTGATACCAGTGGTTGTGACATTTCTCCTGGCTTCAGCATTGATCTACAACAGCCACATGGGCTGTGAGAGTGTTTTCGGAAGTCTTGGCATCTCCTTCAATAAAGCTCTAGCCATGATGATGGGAGAATTTGACTTCGAGGTGCTGTTCTACCCGGAGGAGTTTAACACTGTGCACAGTTACGACGCTGTGACGGTGATACTTTTCCTGGTGTTTGTTTGTGTTATGAGCATATCTCTGGTCAATCTGTTAATCGCCTTGGCGGTCAGTGACATAGCTGACATGAGGAACGATGCCAAGATACAAGCTTTTAGATCCCAGGCAGGACTGATCAGGATACATGGATACTTACTGGCCTATATCCGGAACAACAGATGGGACCCACGTTGGACCCATATGTTCTGGTATATGGGACCAGCATGGGTAAACCCGGCGGGATTCGTCTGGTCAAGCTCTAGCCATGATGATGGGAGAACTTGACTTCGAGGTGCTGTTATACCCGGAGGAGTTTAACACTGTGCACAGTTACGACGCTGTGATTGTGATACTTTTCCTGGTGTTTGTTTGTGTTATGAGCATATCTCTGGTCAATCTGTTAATCGTCTTGGCGGTCAGTGACATAGCTGACATGAGGAACGATGCCAAGATACAAGCTTTAAGATCCCAGGCAGGACTGATCAGGATACATGGATACTTACTGGCCTATATCCGGAACAACAGATGGGACCCACGTTGGGCCCATATGTTCTAGTATATGGGACCAGCATGGGTAAACCCGGCGGGATCCCTCTGGATTTTGCACCAGGACTCCATATGGGACCCGTACAGGCTTGGTAGCTACACCCCATGAGGGACCCATATCTTGTCCTCAATGTTGCCTCGTGTGGGCCCCATATAGGATTTCAATCAGTATACCTCTCCCCCCTTGCTTTTAAAAGGGTTTGATCCTGTAGATATGTGGACATTGCTGCCGGACACAAAGTTGAGGGTACTATAGTCCAATGTATCTCCCAATGCATGCATTGTCACACAGTTCTCAAAACCGTGTATGCCAGCAATGCACTGATACCTAGGATCAAACACGATTATGGAGACAGAATGAACGGATAGGCCTACCCTGGTACTCCCAAATTGTCAAACAAAGTTGTATACGAGGAACAGAGAGCACTACCAGAGTGTATCAACATTAACTGATAGGCCACGTTATATCTCAAAATGAATGTAAGGAACACACACGTAATATTCACAATTTTATTCTTAGACATGATAATTTTAAATTTTTTATCCGATTCTTCTGCTCGTGTTGCTGCAACCACTTATCGGCCTAGCGGGTGTGATCGTATCAATAGCAGCTCTCATAACGAACTATGCTTTCTGGATGCACCAACTCAGTGTAATTTCTGTCTGTTTCGCTTGGATAAACACAGTTTGGATGACGACTTCTATTGTTCCTCGTCCAAAGCCTCGTCTTCTCAGAGACTTGCAGCTGATGGTGGTCATGTTGTTTCGTGTGTGTAGATCAGTCATCTTACTGATACCAGTGTTTGTGACATTTCTCCTGGCTTCAGCATTGATCTACAGCAGTCACATGGGCTGTGAGAGTGTTTTCGGAAGTCTTGGCATCTCCTTCAATAAAGCTCTAGCCATGATGATGGGAGAATTTGACTTCGAGGTGCTGTTCTACCCGGAGGAGTTTAACACTGTGCACAGTTACGACGCTGTGACGGTGATACTTTTCCTGGTGTTTGTTTGTGTCATGAGCATATCTCTGGTGAATCTGTTAATCGGCTTGGCAGTCAGTGACATAGCTGACATGAGGAAAGATGCCAAGATACAAACTTTTAGATCTAAGGCAGGACTGATCATTATATTTAGGGTGATATTTAGGATGAAGAATCGCGCCTAACAGGCTGCCAGCACTAGTGTTCTCTCCTAGGATTTGTCTAATATCCATGCTTCTGACTGTTCCTTCATTCATGAAACTTTGCTGGATGTCCTCTGAACTGGCATGGACTGAGTGGATATGCGAGATTTTGTTCTGTGACACGTATACGTACGAATTGCAATGGAATAAGAGAACTGATGATACCCAATCTTCCATTAACATTATATATATATACAGCAAGAACTACGCCTAACAGGTCATTGTCTGCTGGATTTATCGCTATATACCTGCCGCACAGTTATTTGTTATATCTGCCTGTATAGCGACCATGTGCTTGGTAGATTACAACAAGTTACAACCTTATAGACGGTGTCGTGGGGGCACAAGGAAACAGCGATCGATACAAACTGTTGTGACTGAACGATCGATGCGTGATTGTACCCGGAAACATGAACGTCATAATCGCCATGTGGACAACCTTATTCAAGTCCAAATTGAATCTCGGACAAATGACAGAGATATATCATTGTGCAAACTGTCAATTTGCTGTCTCAATGCAAGATCATTGAAAAATAAGGCACTATCGCTTGCTGACTATGTAATATCTCACGACTGTGATATTGTTGCAATAACGGAAACCTGGCTGGGTACCCGTGTGGATCAGCAGTGTATCGCTGAATTGACACCAGCTGGTTATCACTTTAAGCACGTACCGCGACCAGGAAACATGAATGGAGGAGGCGTAGCTGTGATGTGTAAGGATAGTATGGATTTGAAAATTCTGAACTCCTCACGTGACAACCTATACACCCATTTTGAACACATGGACTGTGTAATTGAAGCGAATGGACATAACCTACGTTTGGTTGTTGTGTATAGACCACCTCCCTCTAAACAGAATGGCCTTCGAAATTCTGTGTTCTTCGAGGAATGGCCAACCTTTATTGAATCTTTCACGACCGTTGCAAAAGATGTCGTTATTCTTGGCGACCTCAACTTCCATCTGGATGACTGCATTGATCGTGACACGGCCCGTTTCCATGGACTTCTGAATGCATTGGGCATGAAACAGCTTGTATGTCAACCAACGCACAAGAAATGCCACACGCTTGATGTTGTCATCGTCAAAGACACAGATGACATAGTCAGCGAAGTTCATGTGATAGATCCAGGGCTCTGTGACAACTCTGGAAATCTATCAGGGGATCATTTCGTTGTTCATATGAATACAGTTCTGTGCAAGCCACAAGCTTCACAAAAGCATGTGTCTTACTGAAAATACCGGGCCATTGATGTTGAGAAATTCAAAGAGGATATCGCTCAATCTTCCAACCTGTGAACCGGTAATCATGACGTTAATGACCTGTGAACCGGTAATCATGACGTTAATACCTCGTCCAACTCCCATTTTCAAATTTGAAACATTATCGTCCGGTATCAAATCTAAACTTCGTATCCAAAGTTCTGGAGAGAGTGGTAGCAGATCGTTTGGAGAGAGTGGTAGCAGATCGTTTGGAATCACACCTCCAGCAAAACCAGCTGTATGAGTCACATCAATCGGCTTATCGAGAGTTTCACTCCACTGAATCTGCCCTCATCAAGGTGCAAAGTGACATCTTGGAAGCAATCGACGGTCCAAGAACAGCTGCAGGTCTAATTCTCTTAGATTTGTCCGCAGCGTTTGACGTCATCAATCATAATACTCTGTTGATGCGCCTTGAACACTCATTTGGGATTAAAGGTGTTGCTCTGAACTGGATGTCCTCCTATCTCTCTGATAGGTACCAGTCAGTTCTCATAGGAGATGAGCAATCGCCTCCAGTGAAACTGCACTCGGGTGTTTCTCAGGGATCGGTGCTTGGTCCCAAATTGTACACTATGTACACCAAACCACTGGCTGACGTCATTAGACAACATGGACTTGCATACCATTTCTATGCAGATGACACGCAGATATACGTTTCGTTTGACTGTAGTGATAATATACACATCGATCAGGCACTCTCCAGAATTGAAGCCTGCCTCCGTGACATCAACACATGGATGACTCAGAACACACTACTGTTGAACACTGACAAAACCGAGCTGATGCTTTTCACCTCGAAGAGTGACAAAACTGTACCTCGTTCTATTTCTATCAGGCTTGGAGAGTCTACATCCCATCCTGCTTCTTCTACCAGGAACTTGGGCGTGTTGTTCGACTCCCACTTAACTATGGAAGAACATGTCAACAGTGTTTGTCGCTCGTGCTATGGACAACTCCGAAACATCGGACGTATACGAAGGTATCTCTCCCGTGATGCCACGAAGTCACTGGTCCATGGCTTAGTGACTGCGAGATTGGATTATTGCAATGTGTTGCTCTACCTCCTTTCCATCTCGTTGATCAACAAACTCCAACGTGTTCAAAACTTAGCTGCTTGTATAATCATGTATACTCCACGGCGTGAACACATGAAACCCATCCTACGGGATTTACATTGGCTGCCTGTACAGACACGGATAGAATACAAAGTGCTAGTCCACGTCTACCGTGCTCTCCATGGAATGTCTCCCAGATATTTGCAGGATATGATTAAGGTGTACACTCCTGCCAGGTCCCTCCGTTCAGAGAACATCATCTCACTTATCGTCCCTCGAACCAGGACCAAGGCGTTCGGCGACCGATCATTCCGGTCTGCTGCCCCGAGACTCTGGAACAACCTGCCTTGTGACTTAAGGGACAAACACACTCTTTCAAGCTTCAAATCTAGTCTCATAACTTATTTGTTTAGAATTGTATATTCGTAATTTTAGTTATTTCCCTGTCATTTTCTTTTTAGTGTCTACCATTTATTTTTAGTCATCTTATTGTAGTCTTATTGTCATTGTTTTTATGTTTGTACAGTGCATTCGAGCATACTTCTGTATGAATAATGCACTTTAATATATGGTATAATAAATAATAGGGCCATGAGGAAAAAAACAATCTGATATGTCCCGCCAAAAAGATAGTAAATGATGAATTCAAGCATAAATACCGCTTCCATTGTGTCTTCTGATAATTGTCATGCAAGTATAAACGTGAACACCCAGTTGTAGCTGCCGTGTATCCTCTACATGTGCGCTCCGACCTCCGCACACTTGAGTCGTTTACGAGAATCAGCGCCCGCCCCCTCCCCTTTCTCTCCGCCATTAGACACTTCCTAGATCCGCCCCTGCTCTAGTCTGTGTCATCTTACCATATGTAAAACTATTAATACAACCCAAATAAATATAACCCAAATACACCCTCTTTCTAGTTTAACACTTTAGAGACGTTTATTCAGTGGAGAAACTTATACATGGAGAATATACGGATACGACTATCACGATCAGATTCAACATTTAACGCTAGGATGTATCTCGGTCTTTTGGCTTGTGATTGAGTGCCTGTGTACTGGTTGTTATAAACCTGTTGCGTCAGTTCGTTTCGGACTTCTAAATGATTCTAGTAGGTTGTTTGGTAGTTATATACTAATTTTATCTGGTATGCAGGATGCTAATTTCATCAGGTGTACAGTAGAAACACATATATTTCACACACTGTCCGCCCCTGATGACGCCAATGTGGCTTTGGCTGTGAATATTTTATCAGGCTTTATTTTTATCCCCAAATACTGTATTTTAAGTTCATTATTATAATCTTCTAATTCTGAATGGGCAGCTTGTAATAGGTCGATACTCTTCGATACTATTCCACAAACAAATTCAAAAACTGGAGGAGGATCCGCTATATGCTAAGCTGTCTTGTCATCATCTTCACAATTCAATTGATTATTCATAAAAAAAAACAATATATTCGTGCATGTACATACTATATTTGGGGGGGGGGGGTTCAGAATAAAATGTTTATGAGCATGTTATTTGATAAAGCTATTTTAGAACAGACATTACTGTTGAGGTTTTCGTATTCTGCGTAACTCCAAACTTCAAAGCATCTTGTGTATAGAGTAATACAGGCCGATACTCTTTAAAATTAGAACTTCTTTGTATAAAATTGTGTATATAGTCGGTAATCTGATCAGGAATTACTGTAGACTATCACGAAATATGTTATGTTGCACTGATTAACTTCACCCTTATTCAAGAGAGAGAATACATCATTCATGACAGATGAGCTTAGAACATTGAATTATCGATCCGTTTATTATAACACGATTCGGATCCGTTTTACAAATAGCTTGATTTTGTTCAAGTTTGGTATTTGAAGAACGTATTTTTGTAGCATTTGATACTGTACATTTTATGATGACATGCTTCTGTATCTCTGTACTATATATGTATTATTTATTTACATGAATTCACAACTCTGTCTGTACCTATACGAGAACAGTAAAATATATTTATCAATGTAGTATGTTATGCTTTAATCGAAGCGTGATTGATGAAGAGCTGAACTGATTACTTTGTTAGTCTGGTAGTCTAATGATTAATTTCAGTTGTAAATTTTTTATCCAAATTAAAACTTATCCACGAATGTGTTGGTGTTTGTTTTTTCAAACATCTGGGCTCTTGAAAATATGCGATTATCCGAATCTTTTTTTTGTACAAAGGACATACCAACTACAGGTTGGACAGAGTTGAACAGTCCATAATGACTTTTTTTCAAATCTGTTTAACAATCTTAATATTTCGTGCAGAAATGCCCTAATGAGTGAAAGTGTAGGTGCGGGATGAATACATACAAATATAACAGATCATTTATATAACACCTTCACAATTTAAAAATGTTCGAGAGCGCTCTGACGCATGACAAATCTACAAATAACAGAGACTGTACAAATGTGTTTTGAGTTCGGCTTTGAGTCTGTGAAAGTTGGTTCATTTTTTTAAAAACATCATTTATTTCGCGAGGATTTACAACGCTGTGTATAGCACTTAAGTATCTCCTCAACACGCATTCCAAAAGACACGCATACTACTGTCATGATGAAGATAACTAAGAAACACTGAGTGTGGTACAACTCAACTCTTACCCTCGAAGTTAGTCCAAGGGTAAATATCAAGTTCATATCCTGAAATGTTCTGTATCCAGAATGCATATTGAGACAAAAATGTGATGGAGATATTCCATGAACTTTCATGAGTTATCTGCCATGTTTTTGTAGCACTATCCCGTGTAATTTTGATGATATTTGCAGGAATGTCATGGTCACTTGGCAGTGGTCAACTGGCGAAATTGTCTCAAGACAAGTTAAAAAAATTGTGGCAGAGTTACAAGGGAGAACAAAGTTCAATTTTCAGTAAAAAATAGGTCAAAGTGTCGGATTGTAATTCTGACTTCACATCTACACATCTAAGGTCCCTGCCGTCATTTTTTGCCGTCAAAGTAGGCCAAAGTTCAATTTTTCGTCGAAAATAGGTCAAAGTGCAAATTTGCACTATTATGATAGTAAATTAGCCCAGAGGGTCGAAATTAACGTAAATTTTGCCCTAGGATCAATATTTAGCGAGATACAGGCATTTTCCCATTTTAATGACCTAACTAGTGCTATAATTGAGGAACCAGTGGTCGGATTGCAATTCTGACTTCACATCTACACATCTTAGGTCCCAGTCGTCATTTTTCATAAAGTAGGCCAAAGTTCAATTTTTGGTCAAAATCAAGTCAAAGTGCAAGTTTGCACTATTATGATAGTAAATTAGCCCAGAGGGTCGAAATTAACGTTATTTTTGCCCTAGGATCAATATTTAGCGAGATACAGGCATTTTCCCATTTTAATGACCTAATTAGTGCCATAATTAAGGAACCAGTGGTCGGACTGCAATTCCGACTTCACATCTACACAAGTCAGGTCCCTGCCGTCATTTTTGGAAAAGTAGTTCAATTTTTGGTCCAAATTAGGTCAAGGTGGAAATTTGCACTATTACGATAGTATATTAGCCCAGAGGGTCGAAATTAACGTTATTTTCTGCTCTAGGATCAATATTTAGCGAGATACAGGCATTTTTCACATTTTAATGAGCTAATTAGTGCCATAATTAAGGAAGCAGTGGTCGGATTGCAATTCTGACTTCACATCTACACATGTCAGGTCCTTGCCGTCATTTTTGGAAAAGTAGGCCAAAGTTCAATTTTTGGTCAAAATTAAGTCAAAGTGCAAATTTGCACTACTATGATAGTAAATTAGCCCAGAAGATCGAAATTAACGTTATTTTTGCCCTAGGATCAATATTTATCGAGATATGTCTTGATTCATGTTAACATTGAGTTAAATGTAATAATTAATATTATCACTAATTACACAGAACCTGCAAGACATTTGATGCAAATGTAGAAAGTTGGTGAGAAAATTTTCTGTGGCCTACAGAGCGCTAACAAACAAACAGACAGACAGACATACCGAACCAATCAATATACTTGTCGAAATCGTAGATTCCGGCAAGTAATAATTCTCAATAGAATAGGACAGTTTGACGAAAGATTCATCATCAAACAAATCACGTTTCGAATTTTTTGTGAACCTGGTTTGAGTAAGTGTTTGAAGTAAGTGTTTCAAATATGTCAATGAAGTGTTGGCAAGGTGTGAAATGAACACTCCAGAACTTATCACACCTAACCTTTGCTTTAAGTGACGTGTTTATAATAGAGTCAAACCGGTTTCTGGATATGATTTAGTGAGGTGTTGGGCCATTAACCGCTGGTGCTGACTCAAGTGCATCTCAACCATGTAGAGACTCGAGGTCACAGAATAGAGTGAAAAACAAACTATATCAGTCGGTGCAGGGTAACTACCTGGCTGTCTAACTAATGGTATTGTCAGAAAATTGACCAATCACGCATTTCCAGCAATCCAATGATAAGGTTTCATTTATGAAGTGGACTGGTCTACAGTCCGTAGTGATTGGGACATTTTTTGTTTATTTCACATGAAAATGTGACTGGTTGTCATTCGTATCTGTTTCAGACGTAAGATACAGTTTCTTACTGACAGTGATAGTCAGGAGAAAATTTCACACAGGGTTGAAACATAGTACATACATTTCTGTCGATTGATATGGCTTCATAATGGTCTAAGACAACCTTTTTCAGAGGGTGTGTAAAACTTTCTCCTGGGCTAACTAAATTATCCTCCTGGCATGATGCGTTTGGTCTAATAAGGTGAAATTTAGTTATATGGAGATATATTCTTCATAACAATACTATTAAAGTGATATTGGCAGGAAAACTCTCTTTTCCAAATCAATTACATATGTGCCTGTGTTATCAGAAAAATAGGTTACAAAACAAACTTTGCTTTATCAGATGGATAAATCAAGCATATGGCAGTACTAGCAGCCGCTTTTCTTTTGTTTTGTGCGCCATTCAGAGTTACCTTTGACTTAACCTAGTTCACGCTCGATTGGCTTGAACATATACAAGTGAGCTGGAGTGAATGGCGTTAATGTAAACAAACTCAAAATATCTCCACCAGAAACTCGCAACGAAATCTATTAGAAAGGGGCGTCTGTTTGGGCATACAAGTGCAGATATATGACTGTTATGTTTTCTTCGTTCGATCAGAAAGATATGGAAAAATCCATAACTTACTGCCAATGTCACTTTAATACCGATTCAAACACCCCCAAAAAGGAAAAAATCCAAGATGGCCGCCAAATTCGCGTCATTTTTACACAAATGCTCGTAACTCCCTGCCAAATTGAGATAGGAAGCACAACCATACATCGTACTATACGTCAGCAGTAGTCCTTTTAGAGGCCTGACGAACTCTATTCGTCACACTGCTCATCTCGTGTATGTGTCAATATACTACATCAAATGGTGTTACTACATCATGGTGTTACTACATCAAATACAATAGATTTAGGATCGGTGCCAAAAAATCTGAAGAATATTTTTATGAAAAATCCACAAAAACAAAATACTGGGAATTTTGCGCCTGATACATACACACCCTGCAGCTAGCCGCCGAACGTTATCTGACCCAATTCTATTGTGTTGGGGGTCAGGTCATGTTTATGTTGACGTTCTGTTGCACCAGATATGCCGATATACGGGGGAAAAATATATTTCTTTATTACATTGTTTGAATTGTGCATCAACAACATGGTGATTCCATGTCCCGAATACCCTGAAATTGTACGTATTGCTCTGAGACCTAATTTTATAGCCCAATATAGAGAAGTGTCATGTGATGTTGACACTTCGCTCATTTTCACGAACATCGTTCACTAATCATTGTATTTGTGTATCTAATTTTAGGTATAAAACACATTGTGACATCATGTCTTATGTAACAGTGAACACACAGATTGGACAGTATGTGACAATAGGGCATGAATAGGTGTAATACACGAATGATCATTTTTTATTGGTAAAGTGACGTTCTGTTACCGTGGTTAACGTTCAGTGGATCGAATAATATTCAATCTTGAATATATGTGAATGCTGTTCAATTTCATTTGTCTTATACATATGTACCGAAAAATGAACCTAAAAGCTCGAGAATCTCAACCTCATCAATGTTGTTTCCAAAGGGCGAAAGGAGGAATCCATCATTACCTTTCAAGCATCAATAGAACGTTAACTTTAGCCTCAGAACGTTATCATGTCACCGTTGAATTGACAACACAAAATATCGGACATATACGACGATGTATAGTATATAAACCTCAAATTGAACAACTTTTGTACCCAATGCTGAATTTCTCTCGGAAATGCCAAATTTCCATGTCCAAATTGAGGGAAGTTTACGTCCATCCCTGACTTAAGTGTTACATCGTCGTAGCAAGGATCGTCTATAATAGGATGTCTAACTCTGCTCAATGTGTATGTAAAAAACGTGATTACGTAAAATGAAGAAATCTCATTTGAGGGTGTCAAAACGGTGACAGGTGCTCGAAATTGAGTTTTTATCACTTCGCTCAAAGTGAGAACATTCATGATCGGGCCCTGGGATTGAGTTCAGTGATCTGGGAGGGCACGCGTCAGGAGTGGAGCCTCATTGTCATCCACAGTTTGTTTTTCTTCCCGCTCGCGAAAATATATTTGATGTGGTCCAAGCACGTGCATGTCTGTATACGTGTTTTTGAGCACATCCACGTATATAATATAAACAGTTACCATTCCATCTCTACAAAAAATTTGGATTGAGGAGCATAATCCATTGCCTCTTAAATATCCCGTTTCCAAGGAAATCCGATGAAAACTGTCGTTATGAGAACCAATTTGATATCATTGCAATACTCAACTTTCACTAAATTTGGACGTAAATGTTCTGTCTCATAACTCCGAAATGAATCTACCTTTCACCTTCACCTACCTTTCTCAATGCATAACTTTCAATAACACCCTCGGACATGGAATCGGATAGATCATAAAAGTGTACTTATCTGGCTATTGTTAATTTTCACTTGTTTACACCATATGTCGGACTTTTGAAGTCACCAGAACGTAAACATAAACATGACCCCAACACAATACAATTGGGTCAGTTAACGTTCGGCGACTAGCTGTAGTGTGTACATTTATTCATATATATCCTGTACTATTACTGCTATATCCACATTGTGAAAGCACCAAAATTGGCACAGATGATCCTTAGGGCATGTGAAATGATTTCATATATAGGGCCGAACTGAATTTACCCTGTTCTGGAATTATGATAACAAATCCAAGATGGCCGCCACCATCTTGTTGAAACAAGATATTGCAGTATCTTGGCCAATATTTGCATTATGATGACTAATAATAGGTCTATTTCAATATTTTCAAGCATTTTGAAGTCGATTCCAGGGTCTTTTTTGCGATGAATGCAATATTCGTTTTCATTTTGTTTTGGAAATAAAGAAAAAAAGATTTTCACCGAATTTCTTCTTCTAATATTACAATTGCATGATTATTTCGGCCCAAGTAGCGCACCTTACTCTGGTAATACTACTAACCTACTGAATGTATACCATATTTAATCCGTCTGGCACATTTTAAATTTTCATTGAATTTAGAAGAAATAGTAAGCTGCGCTACATGGGCCATTATTTCAAGACGAGCGGCTCCAGAACTGTCACGTTATACGGACTGGCTACTGAATTGGATGTGAATGTTGAAAACATTCGTTTCTACTTCTTGCCAGATACCTGCGATAAACGTAGGATGTTGCTTGTCGTGAAATGACTCTACAAATACACAGTCTTACTATAGTTCTTCTCCCACCAAAATATCTTCGCCAGGCACAGTCGGAGAAGCGCTTGGTTGTCCAGATACGTTTGAACGACCAGACATCAGTCCAGGATATACCAGCTGATTTAATTGAAACAGCTTTCTCAGTGCCTGTCATCCCCAGTAATCCATTCTATTTGTCACTTCTCTTTTCAAATTTCCAGCACAACCTGTTGAAACTTCTTCTGGAGACACCCTTAAATATCTCGTCATTGCTCGAGATGTGACACAGTGCAGGAATAAATAATTTACAAGGCGTCGTCTCGTCGTCCTTTCGGCAAATACATTTTGATGGCACTCGGTATGGCAGAATAATATTGTGCTGATGATGTTGTAATCAAGATGTCATCCAAGTGACAGACCACATGATCTAGTCCGGAATATGGATGTTATTGCAGTAGAGACGCAGAATGAAACACGATCATAGCAAAACATGCCCTCGTGCGTATTCAGTACTAGCAAATCGTGGCTGCTAAAAGTAATTAACCATTACCTCATAGTCGCCACATATAGTCCTATGTACTTTGGTACGATTATGATGGAGGCTGGAAATTTACTATGTTCAGTTTACAGGATCACGTTGCTCTTTTGAGATGGTCAAGCTCAGTTTTAACTTGATATTTCAAAGCATAGGGCACCATTCGTAACAGACTAGCTTTGCAAAATAAATATGATGTGCCCAGACCGAAGCTCACTGCTGGCCGTGAAATTCTTGATGGTCCATGAGTTGATTTGATCTCAGGGTCGATTGGGTGGCCTCCGGGTCACAGGTCTAGTGGTCAACTCCTGGTCTGTCTTCAGGCTGGTCAATGGCTGGGTTGTCAGCTCTTGGACACCATTTGATTTTGTTCGCCCTTCTACACTCGGCTAACCTGCTTCTTCCTTACCTGGTCTATGTTCTTGTATACCTTCAATGAAGACTGGAAGTGAGGTCACAGGGGCCGGCTTATATCACGTGAGTTAAATCTTCGTGTGACAGTTACTACAAATACGAACTTGTGCATGGCATCGAGACTAGAAAGGCTGGATATTTCCGATTTCAGACAGAAACAGAAATCGATATCGGACAGATTACATCTATTTCCCTAAGCCTAGTCCCAACAACAACTGAGGTTTTTCAACATACAAAAAAATGGTATTTGGGCATTTCAACGTATGGAAATACTACACATATTACAGTCGTTATACAAACCGGCTCCTGGATCAAATCACACAGTATTATATACATTACGGTTGCTATAAATGATCTGTTTCAATCCGGGATGGACATCTATGTATCATAAAAACTAACGGAAAGGTCAGTTTCGGAGATAAAGGTGTGAGGTGAGCGAGTTCCAGGCACGTCGATTCCAATCAAAACAGTTACAGCACAGTTTATTTCAATTATTTTTCATATAAACTTTATTCAAGGATCCCCAAACAAGCAAAAGCTTATATTAATGGGTCTCAACAATCTGTTTAACAAAAGTTTATTTCAATTCACAATGATGTTCTGTCCGTCTTCACGGAAGAACACTGAACAATCAACATTCTTCCATCCTTGTCACATTGTAAAAGCACCAAATTGGCACAGATGAACCTCAGGGCATGTGAAATTATGAAAAAAAAATCCAAAATGGCCGCCACCACTCGCAGTTGAAACGAGATATTGCAGTCTCTTGGCCAAGATTTGCATTGTGATGACTAATAATAGGTCCACGTGTATTTCTATGTTTTTAAGCATGCCGAAGTCGATTCTGGGGTCTTTTTTGCGATGAATGCAATATTTGTTTTCATTTTGTGCTGGAAATAAAGAAAAAAAGCAAGATTTTCACCAACAAATAATGTCAAATCCGACAATTCCATATCTTAGCGAATCTGTATGAGTAGCATGTATAAACCTGTTTTTCTAGCATCTTTAATTCAGGCTGATACCGCACTAACATAATGTTCCACATAAAAAAAATACAAATAATATTACAATTGCATGATGATTTCAAGACAAGCGGCTCCAGAACTGTCACGTTATACGGACTGGCTACTGAATTGGATGTGAATGGTGAAAACAATTCTTTCTACTTCTTTACTAGATGAATGAGATAAACGTAGCATGTAGCATGTCGTCAAATGACTCTACTAATACACAGTCTTACTATAGTTCTTCTCCCACCTTATTGGATCCAAAATATCTAGGATCCAAATAAAAGCACTTGGTTGTCCAGTCGAGTTTGAACGACCAGACATCAGTGCAGGATATACCAGCTGATTTATTTGAAACAGTTTTCTCAGTGCCTGTCATCTAATACTTCCAATAGATATTCATCCACTTGATTACGGTAACAAATTTTCCAAGCATGCTGTCCAGACATTAACATGCTGCAGGAGTTTTTGGAGCTGCTTTTGGTCATTTCAGCCTGTTGTCTCAGCGTGATCGCCTGGGTTTCCCAATGAGTGTCCTCTCCCCCCGCAGTTGTCTAGTCTTGAATCGACTACCAGTTTGACTGCTCTGTCTATTTGATGCTAAAGTCAATATTTGTTTCAGGGTCTCGGGTAGTTTTTGAGGACCAACAGTTGAATGTCCCGATTCGACAACCTGTTGCAAAAGTACATCTTCATCAGGAACTCCCGTGTCAAAATGTCTCGGGCCAGGTCGGACATTTCTAGGTCAGGCATCAGCCAGCAAGTCTGCAGCTCAGACAGTTAGACAAACAGTAGACAACGTTAGGTCCTCCTCCCCACCCAGCTGTTCAGGCAGATGTTAGTGTCCAGTCTGGTATGGCCCGGGCTCAGGATATGTCTCCTCAGGCTTGGGATACCTGCCCACGTGTGGGCTTACTGGCTATTGTTGCTGGCCGGGTTGATTTTCTCTCAAGTCTGCTCACCTGTTTACAGCTGCTGTTTAGTCTCTCCCTCGGCTCCATCCATCTGAACTGGCACTCGACTGGTCTTGACTCCGGCCTGAACTGCTCAACCATCTGCTCAATGGGCTGATGATTTTGGTTGCTGTACCGACTGCTACTTGATGTTTTGGGCTCATAATATCTTCTCGTTCACCCCGCTGAAATTCTGAAGATGGACACCTCCTGAGTTGTGTGTGACTAATTCAATATAATATTTTTAGTGAATTGATTCATCACCCTACTTTCAAAACAACCAGTGACTGTTTTGTTACGAAATGAACCATTTCATACATGGATCATGTGGCACAAACTCGTGATTTTTGAATCGAGGTCATCCAAGTGAGCTGTGAGTGTCTACTGCTAAGAAATGAGTGTAGTAAATGCCATACAGTAAATGACACATTACAAACCATATGTTAGGAATTTGTCGTCTAAATGATAATGTATGTCATGAGGTTGGGAAAATTGATAACCACAAGTTTTGTATTATGATTTCACTCTGCCATTGAAATTCCAATGTTAAAAAACGTGTTTTTGGACTAAGGCTTTTGACAAAATTTGCCGCGAATGTGCGATATCGAATTTATTGTAAGAAAATGTTCCCAAACTGATTGTATTTGGCTTATAGTAACAGCACACGAATTATAGTACTTTTGTCCAGATATTCATCGGCAAGTTGCTGAGCTACTCAACTGACTGAATTGTCTGGATTTCATATTAAATGGTGATAATCGTCTTTTTTTTTTATTTCCTGCAGAAATTGGAGACAATAGCAGTCATCACAAAAAGGACCCCAGCATCGACTCCAGCATGCTCGAAAACATAGGAATAGACCTGTTATTATTCATCATATGGTATATAGTGGCCGATATCTTGACTCAACTGCAAGTGGTGGCGGTCATCTTGGATCTTTTGTCGTAATTCCGGTAGAAGGCAAAACCCAGCTTGGTCCTATATCTAAAATCAATTCACATGTGATAAGGATTGTCTGTGCCAATTTTGGTGCTTTTACAATGTTGATATAGCAGTAATAGTACAGGATATAATAAATAGTACAGGATATAATAAATGTATGCACAAGGCACAAAATTCCCGGTAGTCTGTTTTTGTGGATTTTCCATAAAAATATTCTTCAGATTTTTTGGCACCGACCCTACATCTATTGTATATGGAGTATTGAAGCCACAAAATAAAATGGTGCTTTTGTCCAATCGTTCCCCTACCGCCGAAAATTTGTTGCTAAGCTGCCTGACTAGGTACCCGTTTCGTGAGTGCAACACAAACCGCGACAATCAGTGCGGAAATCGGACGTAAACACTGACTGAATATTAAAAAACGTAAACATATCAAAATTTCTTATAATATTTTGGTTCGGTGCATATATTTATGTGCACAAAGAATGATGAATAATAAGGGCTCAATGGTATGATATTATTCCGTAGATATGAAAGAGATGTTCATGAATATTTCATGGGAGGTAGGCCTACTCATCAAATCGGGGAAGATTTCATGAGTATTACAATTTCCAACCATAAAGCTTTATTTGATGTGAAAGAGCGATATAAGATTCAAAAGGCATGTGAATATGTGAATAGATTCCTGTACATTGGACGTTACATTCAAACATTCGATAACCTTTGGTGAACCCCTCCTACCAGCACCCCGCTCGATACCAGTTAGCTGACCTTAGGTGTGAATACGTTTTGCTGAACATCATGAAAAATAATGAATTTAATGATGGGATAAAAACCATGTGGCGCACATTGAAAACAGGTCATTAACGTTCAGCTAGAGCATGATGATAAGAAAAAAAACACAGCAAACATACTACTATATAAGCACGCCGGTACTGAATACATTTCCATTTTAAAGTTTTTTACTTGTAGGAAAGGAGAGACGAGAGCAGTTTGACGTCTGCAGCAAAGCGATGGCTGGAAAACATTTTTTGTTACCCGTTTTAATCTGTTTGTCACTGGCCTGTGAGTTTCATCATTTATGTCGTGGACATTCAAGTGCAAACCTACCATTGATAGTATCAAACAGGAGCTGTGATGTCGTTCACTATGCATCTAAACACCGACTGTCAATTGCTACAGCTCTCTCGCTCTCCCGCTAGGTGTCGTGCGCAGTCAGATGACAGCTACGTGTCAGCTGGTTGTGAACTCGGCTCTAGATCCGGCAGAACAAGAGCCCCTGGCAGGTACACTCAGTCTCTCACAGGATGTAAGTCAGCCTTTTATTAACTCACACATTCCCACAGAACAGAACAGAATTCATGTAACATATGCGACAACAATAACAAAGAGTATAACAAAACACTTTCAACTTCGGTTTGTACATAAGCAGGACGCCAGAGGAGTTGCCCACTCATCGAGCTGGCGACCCTAGTGAGAGCTTACATATATTATTGCAACAGAAGCACAATGAGTAACAGGAAACTTACTGTACATTTTAGAACTATAATATATTTAGGAATTCTTTGATTAGTAGCACTGTGTGGAACATTGCCAAACTCCCTCAGGAACTCCCCAAACTCCCTTAGACATTCCCCACATTCGAGGCTGCCTGAAGCTCCTCAAAACATTGATTACTCTGAAATCATCACAAACTTGTGCCGTCGGTTATTGGGTGTGTAGGCCTATGTGATTGTGAACGTCATACCAACACGACTAACCCTAGGTGGCGGACGGTGCGGTGACGATCACTGGTGACGTCACGGGATTCGATATAACGGATGCGGACACGCTACACGGGTTTCATGTCCACGATACCAGCGATCTCTCGGACGGCTGTGACTCGACTGGTGGACATTTTAACCCGGCTGGTAACGATCACGGCGCTCCTACCGCCCCTGTCAGGTGGGTAGGAGTACTCATTTAATTAGTGCACACTCTTGGACAGGAAACTCATTTAATCGTTGTACAGTCTTGGGTAGGAGTACTCATTCAATTGGTGCACACTCTTGGACAGGAAAATTAATTTAATTGGTGTAGTCTTGGGTAGGAGTACTCATTCAATTGGTGCACACTCTTGGACAGGAAAATTAATTTAATTGGTGTACAGTCTTGGGTAGGAGTACTTATTCAATTGGTGCACACTTTTGGACAGGAAAACTCATTCAATTGGTTTACAGTCATAGGTAGTAGTAGTAGTAGTAGTAGTTTATTCGTGCTCTCATAGGAAATATAACAAAATGACATAATATTGAACAGCATATTTTGAGGCACAAGTTGTGACGTGTGAGTCCGAAGACTGTAGACCTAAATTCAGTGCAATGACAAAAACATTATTATAATAGTAGTTCAACATACAGAAATTAGGCACATCTCAACTTTTATTTTTAAAACCAGTGAGGGAATAATAGAACGAGAAAAAAAAAAAAAAAAAAAAAAAAAAAACATAAATGCGATGAATGGATGACGATGGTGAGGGGTTAATGGGGAGATGATGATGGACATGAAGTGAAAAAAAGGGACGCAGTAAGGAAGAAAACGTAATTAAGTTTGATGCTTAAGAACGTTATCATAGCCGAAGCTAAAGAATGAGATGATACCCATAGCTAAAGAATGAGATGATACCCGAGGCTAAAGAATGAGATGATACCCGAAACTAAAGAATGAGATGATGCCCGCTGCTAAAGAATGAGATGATACCCACAGCTAAAGAATGAGATGATACCCGAAACTAAAGAAAGAGATGATGCCCGCTGCTAAAGAATGAGATGATACCCAAAGCTAAAGAATGAGATGATACCCGAAACTAAAGAATGAGATGATGCCCGCTGCTAAAGAATGAGATGATACCCAAAAGCTAAAGAATGAGATGATACCCGAAACTGAAGAATGAGATGATGCCCGCTGCTAAAGAATGAGATAACGACGCAAAAGAAAATGATGATACCCGATGCTAAAGAATTAGACGATACCCGCTGCTAAAGATATTGTTGATACCCGATGCTAAAGAAATTAGATGATACCCGATGCATAAGAAATTGATGATACCCGAAGCTAAAGATTGATGGTACACGATGCTAAGAATGTGATGTAATACCCAATGATGAGGATATTGCCGACGAGGAAGGTGTAGATGTTTGGAGATGACCAGTGTTCCCGATGCAAAGCCCCCCAACGACAGCCCATTGGACCAAGCCACTCCGAATCAGAGATCGCTATACCCCTGCAAGACACGACGCCCGACGCGCGAAGAGAAACTGTTTTTGCTACGCAATGTCTGGTCAGAGTTCAAGTATAATTCACTCGAAAGATTATTCCATATTTCAGGACCTTGTCTCAAAAGACTCTGTCCCGTTACAACATTTTTATACTTATAATGAAGTAATTTCATTTTCATACTGTGTCGAGTTCCATGCTGATGAATTTCATTGGAAACAACAAATATACCATTCAATGCGGGAGGTAATTTTCCCAAGAGAAACGCATGCACGTATTTAGATACTTGTATGTTGTAAATATCCATCAACTTGAACAGCTTCAAGTTTTTGAACAACGGCTCAGTATGAGCATTAAAAGGGACTCCCGATATTGATCGAATTATTTTCTTTTGTTGGACTATAAGTTTATTAGTATAGATACTGTGTGCTGCCCCCCACATCGTTATGCCATAGGAGAGATGTGGATATATTAAGGTGTAGTAAATGGTGACTAAGCTCTGTTTGGGTAAGAACTGTTTAGCTTTGTTAATGGCGAATAGGCCGTTCGATACTTTTTTTGAAACATATTGAATATGTGAGTCCCACTTCAATTTATTATCGATAAATATTCCGAGAAATTTCATGCATTGACATGACTGAATAATAACACCGGATAAGCGGAGTGTAGTGGGTTCCTTCTGGTGCGAAATATTCGTAAATAGCATATATTTTGTTTTTGAAGTATTCAGTGACAGTTTGTTTGCCTTGAACCAATCAGTTAAGACATGGAGTTCCTTATTCATTTCCGTATAAAGTCGATCCAAGTTGTTACCTGAGGTATATAGTGTCGTATCATCAGCGAATAATATGGATTTTGCGTGAGTTAGGGTGTCTGGTAAATCATTCGTATATATTATGAATAACAGCGGCCCAAGGACTGATCCTTGCGGGACTCCGCACGTGATGTTTTGAGTCGTTGATCGTGCCCCCCTATATTCCACATATTGGCGTCGGTTGGTTAAATAATCTCTGAACCAGTCATAGGCTAGGCCTCTTATCCCATAAAAATTGAGTTTATAGAGTAGTATGTTATGATCGATTGTGTCAAAGGCTTTTGACAAGTCGAGAAATACTGATAATGACATATTGTTACTATTCGAAGAAGAGTTGATATCGGTTACAAATTTGGTAACGGCATCAACGGTGCTTCTATTTGGACGGAACCCATATTGATTATCGTACAAAAGGCCATAACTTTCAAAGAAAAACATGAGTCGTTTGTGAACAATCTTTTCGAGCAACTTAGATACTGATGGTAACAGAGATATCGGTCTGTAATTAGTAAACTCGTCCTTGGCTTTAGATTTGTGGATGGCTACTACTTTTGCAAGTTTCAGAGAGTCTGGTACTTTACCACTAGCGAGAGATTTGTTTATTATAATACTAAGGGGTAAACATACAGAATTTCCTAAACATTTTAGTAGTTTTGTTGATATATTATCATGACCTTTACTACATTTGGGCTTACATTTGTTCAAGATGAGAAGTATTTCATTTGGGTCAGTGGGCGAAAGAAAGAGAGAATCTTTGTTACGTTGTTTATCCTTCTGGAGGTAATGTGCAGCATCAAATGTCGCGGTATCTATAGCGCTTGCAAACTTGGGTCCAATTTCTGTGAAGTATTTACAAAATTCCTCTGCTATAATATTATCATCAGAAATTTCAATACCTTTATTCGTGAATACCTGGGCTGCCGAATTTTTGTTATTATTCCTACCAAGTGCGCTGTTTATGACCCCCCATGTTTTTTTCATATCCCCTTTATAATCGTTCATTAGTTCAGCATAATATTGTTTACGCGTTTCTGATTTAAGTCTATTGTAAGCGTTCCTGTATAAAATGTATTCTTTATAGACAGGGTCTGTTCTAGATTTACCAATGCACTGTTTGTACAGAGTTAAACACTTATTAGATGATTTAGTTAAGGCGGGAGTCATCCATGGCTCTCGTATAATCTTACGTTTAGGAATATCAATCGTTTTGAGTGGAGCATGAGTGTTAATTATTGTGTTGAGAGAATTTATAAAGTAGTCACAAGCTTCGTCAGTTGATTTATCATCCAATTCCTCGTTCCAATTGATAGTATCAAGAGACCGTTTAATGTTTACAATTTGAGCATTATTCAATTTCCGACACTGGAACTGTATGGTCGACTTGGGCAGTTGTTTTTGGGCTGTAGAATTAATAAAACAAAATACAGGCAAATGGTCTGACATATCACTGACTAAAATTGCGGAGTTGACTTTGCACTGTTTGTTATGTTTAACATAAATATTGTCAATAAGAGTGGCGGAGGTATGAGTAATACGGGTAGGTTTAGTTATGGTTGGGATTAGTCCATTAGCAAAAGCGGAGTCAAGTAGGTCTGAAGTCTGTTTATGGGTATTTACCTTTAGTAGATCAAAGTTTTGATCCGTTCCAATAACTACATTTTTGAAGTTATGCAATTTCGAAAATATATCGTCATAACGTTGAAGTGATAAATTTGAATCGCTATTGGGAATGCGATATATTTCCCCAACAATTGTTTTAGAGTTTCCGGAATCAATTTCTATGAAGATAGATTCGAATTCTCCTTCAATGAAGGAGCTAACATTTTCTTTCACTTTATATGAAAGTTCATTTCGTACATATATGGCAACACCACCACGTTTCATATTCGTCCTATGTTTCGATATTAGATTATATCCCGGAATTTCATGCAGGAAAGTTTCACAAAGTAGAACACAGTCAAGAATGATATCACGGTCCTCTAGTTTAGTGAGGACATTTTGCAAAGATATCAATTTGGAGGACAAAGATTGTATGTTAAAATGCATCACTTTCAAATGGCTGGCAAAGATATCGTCATTTTCACAAATATGAGAAATTAACCCATCTATATCATGGTAGTTGCTGTCTCGTATGGCAGACGACAGTGATATTTCTTCATCGGTTTCTCTTGACTCGACCAGACATGACGTAAGATCCGACATATTACTAAGATTAGTAGTACAATCACCCGCCATCATGCTATGAAGGGATGATCGTACTCTCCCCACGCGCGAGACGTCCGGTCGGGCAGAAGGACATCGACCACCAACACAGGAGCAGAGATCCCAGGACAGCAGATGGACAGCAAAACATGGGGAACACTAGACAACACACCTGTGGATGACATGAGAAAGAAGTGACTAACATGATAGCAGAAAAATGGCAAGATACGAAAAAAGTATGATTTAGATGACATGATAATAAATAAAAACATCAGTACTATTCGAACAATGAACAAATCGTTATGCAAGATACATGTATGCTGTTGAATGATCATGGGATGTATGAGTATCATGTGGTGAATGAGAATGAAAGAATATCTCCCAATTTCATACCCTGGCATTGTGTTATTTATATATGATCTAGATTTCAGTGAACAAAACAAAACAAGGAAGCGCAACTGAAATTCAGTGTAGATGTAAGGAAGACATATAAATCCTGACTTGGGAACGCTAGCAACAATTACAAGTATCAGTCAGGGTAATTATTCCAAACGTTCATGTGCCTCAATACATAGAAAGGAAGCAGTTATGTAAATTACGTAGCAACATTTGAGAAAAGAAAGAAAAAAACAAAACAATAATTATTCATAGATATATAGCCACATTTACTGATCATATTTTCTCCATAGTAAAAAAAAAAAATAAAAAAAATAAAAAAAAATAAAGTATGCACATGTACTGGTATGCTCCTGTGCTAGCGAGAACATTTGTTAGGACAACACTGTACAGATAGACATGTAGAGAATACAAGCTTGCATACACATACCCACGGATAGGCTTACATGTAACAATAGTGATCAGTTTGTTGTTGTTTTGGTGCACTTTGACATGGATTAGTGCAGCAGTCTAGACGCGAGCTGTACTAGTTGGTGCAGATCATTTAATGCTCGACTGAGCTCTGTGAAATAAGAGCTATTACTCAGGGCGTCTAGACTGACCGCACGGTCAGTGGGTCAATCACATGTAAATATAAACAAGGCACCAAAACAATAACAAACAAAAAACAAGACTGGGATATATGTCAATTGTTTTAAATCTACATGCAGATGTCTTTGGATATAAAATCGTTAGGAATCACAACTGCGCTGTTCCATTTTTACTATTATCTGCACATTGAGGAAAGTCAAAAATATTTCCAGTCAATGTTATACCATACATTATGTGAGGAGTTTACATTAAGTAACTGGAGAGTATTGTGTTACCAGAATCAATAATACATGCGTACTTGGTTTTACAACTACCACAACGATATTTTAAAACATAAAATCCTATTTAGGATACATGAAGAATAACAACATGGGCTAATTATTGATGAGAATATTTAGCAATGCAATGATGCCTATTTTGATGTTGAATCTCATGTAGCTTGTGTTGTTGATGACATATTATAGAACAATTTGCTTGTATCAACGCGAAATGCTGACTAAGACCTAGAAGTATAAGCTGATAACAATTCAAAAGTACAGCGATTGGCGACTCTTATCAATAGTACTGAGAACTGAGAACATGCAGTAGGCATAGCAAAAAATGGAGGGAGGGATTGTCACTCACTTCACTTCAGCGAATGTCTACACTCTCCAAGGATTTCACCCATCACATTCTTGCCAGTCCGAGGGGTCTGTGGGTCTTTTTTCATCTGGCTGTAGCTAACGCCGGCTCCCCAAAACTTGTCCCTGCTACACTCCACGAGCGATCGTTGACCAGTTGTAAGCAGAGCGGCTTTTAGGTTGTCGTTCTGAGAGAACTTCCTATACACGCAGTCGGCGAGAGTTTTACGCGCGATGCTTGTCCAGGACTCCGGATGTGGGATGGCGTCGCCGATCTGTTTGATCATCAACGGATCACTTAGTGACATGATGTCGGCTGCTGCTCCATGTTGTCCAGCCAGGGTCGCTTTCCGGTACTGGAAGCACTGTTCGGCACTGTTGAAGGTCGTCCCGTCCATACTAAAGAGACCCTCTTTAGTGTAGAAGTTGCTGAACATAGACAGCTGACCACTGAACAGGACGTCGGAGGAGGTTGTTATGGTGCCGAGGTCGGTCGTATCAAAGGGGACATCTTGGAGCGTTTCGATCGTGAACCATTTGCCATCCACCAGCAGCTTGTCTTGTATGATCGTGGCCTTGTGTTTGAGGTCCTTGGCTTTCTTCATGACCGGTCGAAGAACATTCCTGCGCTGTGAAATTTCTTTGGGGAATTGTTCATTGATGAACACTGGTTCGGACAAAGAGGAGAGATTTCTCGCACTAGCTAGTACCTTCTTCTTGCTACTGTGTCGTGAGAAGCGTGCTATAATGTCTCTAGTTTTACCTTGTGTGTACTTGTTACCGTTAAGCCGATGACAGCTGACGATATCTATTCCGGCTGTATCCATGCCCATGTCCCTTTCGAAGAGCTGCATGAGGGTGCTCCTGATGTCGTCCTCGGACTCATCGGTGGGCTCCTCGATACCACTGAAGATCAGGTTCTCCCGCATCGTGTAAGACTCCATCTTTATCAGTCTCTCTCGATTTTCAGCACACTTTGCCTGGATGTGTCCGATGTGTGACTTGAGTTGCACAACTTCAGTTTTGAGAGCTGTATTTTCCGTGGCTATTTTCTGTAAGGCTTCTCTCATATCCTTTATGTCATCTTGCACACTCGTTACAGCTTTTTCGATTACCTTGGATAGTTGTGCTATTATTTCCTCACGAAAAGCGTCGGTCCAGTTTGGTCGTGGCATGTTGGCTTTCACACCTCACAGCAGGTATTGATCGTTTGACCAGGTATGGGGCCAAATATGGCTGCTACTACAGATTTTAATATCCAAACTTCAAAACTTGTTTTCCGGCTATCTGTGATTTTTTTTATCCCATATGTGTGCTATATCCAGTCTATAGTAGTTTATATTCCTTTTTATCCAGTTTTGTAATGTCTCATCAAATTATAACGATGCCAGGGAGGAAATTTTAGGAGACTTTTCAAACTCTGTTACCACATTTTTCAATCACCGACTACTTTTGAAGGAGTACTCATTTAATTGGTGTACACTCTTTGACAAGAAAGCTCATTTATTTGGTGTACACTCTTGCGCAGGAGTATTCATTTAATTGGTGTACCCTCATGGGCGGGGGTATGCATTCCAACGGTGTACATTTGGTGTTGGCGAACGTAATTATGACGTCAGTTTGGTTTTGGATGTGAATATTTGGTCGTAATTTGTTTTTATTCCAAAGGTGTTGTATTTTAAATCTGCTATTGTCATCTTCAAAATATGTTTGTATTGGTGGTAATAGGCTGATCATACATTATGTGCAGTGATATTAGTTACGATCATTTTTTATGTTCTTTCTGCCAGAATTAGATTAATTATTTGAATATTTTCGACTATGTTGGGCTAAGTTAGCACATGTACAGCATTTAACTGAAATGCGATGTTTTTTTATAGTTTATTCAATATCACTTCACAATAAACGGGAGCTATGTCATGTTTACATGTTAAGTCATCTTTGACGATAGTGATCAGTGCCGGTGATGATTTCTGCAGACATGTCGGCGACCTAGGTAACATTGCGGAAGACGGCAGTGGCACAGCTGTCGTTAATATCGTGGATGACGTCATAGATTTCTCAGGACCCAACAACATCCTGGACAGGGCCATAGTTGTGAGTTATTCAGTGAACTAGAGTGAATTTCACCGCGATACTCCACACAAACGCCAGGCAAATTCAATCTGGGCCAGAAATGTCGTCAGAATAACGACTATTTCATGAGGTGTAATCTTTAACAGATCCACGCGTGGGAGGACGACTTGGGCCTGACTAACCACACGGACAGCCCTACCACTGGGAACGCCGGACCTCGCCTGGCCTGCTGTGCTATCACCCTCAACTAGCTACAATAAAAACAGCTCTTCAGCAGTAACTAAGGCAACAATAAATGTTGACACACTAATTTCGAGTTATTACATAGACACATACCTGTGACATTACTACCGGGGATATGTACGGAAGCCCGTAGAGGCCAGATAATGAAAGGTGTGAAAATATATTTATCTGGCGGCCGCCACATAATTATCTGTAGGCCGTGGCTTGGAATATGAGGAGATTCTTGTAAAGCAATATAAATATAGCTAATTAGGCCCTAGTATCCAAATAAAAGTCGTGACATACTGTGTTAATGACAATACTGTTTTTAATGAGACAATGTTATATGGGGTAATGTGTGTGTGTGTGTGTGGGGGGGGGGTTGTTGATATGCAAATTATTCAACAAAACTTAACTTTCACACTTAGCATTATATAGGGATCATCAATGAATTCATGTTATTTGTTGTGGCCATGGCAACTGGGCCCTCTGCAAATATGGTTGCTACCATCGATATATAGGTTAAAGAGATATGTGAACAAATAAAATCAGTGCATATTCAATGGTGGTGACAAATATTCGTCAAATTATCTGATTAATATTGTGTGTTCCTTTTTTGTTTTTGTTTTTTTCCCCCTATGGATTATGTATTGAAAGTTGCCCTATGGTCCATAATATATACTTATCAATGACATGAAAATATGTACATTTCGTCCCCCAAACAAATATTCGTTAAATGTATTGAGGCATTCTTGGACCATATATGTTACAATATAAATCGGCATTGACCGATCAGAGTCACTTTGCATGTGACTAACGCGCACCACTCCTATGAGATGCTGGTTTTCGAAGGGGGGTGCGGGGTGGGAGGGAAGAAGATCCCTGGTTCGTAACTTGATATGGACGTGGAATCAATACCCAGTATTAAGTATTCCGAGCAAACAAAACAGGGTCCGTTATCCAATCTCATAGTCCGGGGACAGAAAGTCATATCAGGCATACGAAGTGAGAGAAAACAAAAATGACAGGGAAACTCATGAACCCCCAAAAATGGCCATTAGGAGGTGAAATCAGGTGTTCCGGAAAGAGTGAGCATTTCCTGCCCCACTAGTGGCACCCGATAATATCGACTTAGTATGTCGATAATGTATCTCAAATAAAATGTATTTTTTTTTTTTAATTTTTAAATGAATTTCTATGGATAGACCAAATGCTGTGTTAAAGCACTAAATAAGTGGCGTGGCGGCCGCCAGATAATTAAGTGGCGGCCGCCAGATAATTATGTGGCGGCCGCCAGATAATTAAGTGGAAGCCGCCAGATATTCATGTGGCGGCCGCCACTTGAATATATTTTCACACCTGGCACTAACGGTCTTCCGTAGATATGGGCTCTCAAGAACTAAGGCAGCAATAACAATCGACAAAATTATTCAACAATCGACAAAATGTTATGTCACAAACGTACATACACAGACCTATTTACTGGCATAAGGGCTTTCAAGTGCTATCGACAAAATTATTCCAAATGTAGAGTTCTAATCACATACATGAAGGTCTTGTAGCTTAACATGTAGAACTCATTCTAGTGTTTATATTTATTTGTTTTGTCACAATCACATGATTATTTACTTGCTTGTTTGTCATGCCCTTCGTAAAATATATATATATGAACCCATATTTTTATTGCACCTGAACTTTGCTTTCGATATGCATGTACTTCAACCTAGAAAATTTAACCTCGTATTGAACCATCATGTCCTGACAAACCCCACTTCGTCAAACATCGGTCGAATTTCGTCTGCACTGTGAGACGAACAGACTTGACCTCTCTTGAGGACACCACGTTAGCGAGTCGTATTGTTTCCACACCGTGAGCCGTATTGTTTCCACACCGTGACCAACTGGTACTCTTTGGCAATCAGCCCGTGTTCAAAGTCAAATGTAATTGCATCGGTTTCAAATGTCTACATATATCACTGCGTGTTAATACATCTATATTGGTCCCTGGAGTCGTGGAATGATGATCAATCTTATTTAGGTTGATAATAAGTTCGTCATATACATCAGTCCCTTCTCATCTTTGCAGCAGGATAGCCTACATATTTCAAATAGTAAGAATATTAGGACATCATCTCAATTTCCCCACAAACACCAGGACACAGAGGGGATCAGCTGCATGGACCTGAACTCGCGCTGGGTGTTAGCTTTCCTGTGGGGCGATTTCATCAGCTCATTACGGATCAGTTCAAACAATTTGTTAGATACGGTAAAACAGGTATGGAAACAGACCCTGGATGTCTAGTAGCTACGTGTTTGACCCCACGTCAACATGGTGGTCGGGGATTGAATTCTGGGAATCATAATACACAACAAGACTTAGCCTACTTCAGATCTGAAAGGTTTTCGTGAGTAGTGGCTGACAAAAGGTAAAATGATTGTATTTGTCACTCGTTGAAATTAACACTTTCCTTTTGTCTGAGATCAGAACTCAGTATCAACAAGCAAATATACTATGCTACTGAATATTTTACGGGATCACGGAACAAAAACTTCGTCTGCGCCGAAATATTTCGGACAAAGTAGAGCTGAATTCTCGGAATTCCGAACACTATAAATGTCAAAATCCACTCGATATCGACATTGTGTTCACACAGGCCAGACTGTTGACATGACAGGGGGAAGTGTTCTCTACACAGACTTCGTAGTGCATTCTGACAACTCCACAGCAGTAGCAGTCAGATCAGATGGGTCAGAATAGAAATGGAGAAGTGATGCTCACAGCCATTGAGAGGTAATAACCGCCTGCGATTGTTTACCAACACTTTATCACCATCGAGAGGAGGCACACGTATTTGTGGGGGAGTGGAGACCTTTGGACGGCACAGGAAGTCGAGATTACAAACTGGAGATAAAATTATCGATCCTACCAGACTGGAAGTTATCAATTAGGAAAGAAGAACTTGATTTGTCACTTACCCAAAGGAGGAAGAGAAATAACGCAGATATATGGCATTCATGTTTCTATTGTTTATGTCTCCATGTCTTGACCAAACGTTAAGTCTCGTAGAACACGATAAAAGAGAAACTCAGGCATGATGGCAGAAAGAACTGAACAAGGTGAGTGCAGTGTTGAGAGTGTGCTAGCCTCGACACTGCCCGCCGAGATTCACGACAGGCGAGTCATTCGCCAGGCGGCGCAGCGGAACGCCGCAGAGAAAATGGCGCATCTGGCACGGCAACGCCACTTAGAGTCACAGAAGCGCGCCACAGAAGCACATTTAGCGAAAGAGGAGAGAGCTCTTAAAGAACAATTGAAACGTCTACAGAACGAGCGCAGAACCTTCGTCGAACAAGGTATCGCATCCGAGGTTTTGCCGTAAAAACGTTGCTTGCATGTTTCATATATTTAATTTCGAGAATTTTGTGGCTCGAATTTCAAAATAATCAAACTTTGCTAGCTGTTGCACAGTACCGGATATGTACTCATAATAATGCAAATATTTTAATCAGTGGAACCAACTGTTCTTCAGACGCCTACAGCTATTACTCGGAGACGTGTTCTCTGGCTGATGACGTGGAGTCACTTGACAGGTCTCCTGACGTCGTTAATCCTTACCCTATCGTATTCCCACAATCCGGACGGGCCACCTCAAAGTATCCTTCCCATGGTAAGGACACCATATTTCAAGGAATAAACTATGCTGCTGCTGCTCAGTATACAAGAACAAGACATAACCCTCTTGTCTCTGTCACTTTATGCTTTCACATCCCTCACAGCACAAGAGAGCAGCCAGGCGATTAATACCCACGCCGACTCCTCCCTGCCTCCTCTTCGAGTCCCAAGCCGAGCCTCCACAGTAACGCCCGGCCCAACCTCGACCTCCTCTGCTTCTATCGTATCCACTCAGACCTACCCAGGCATGCGCCGCGTCGACTCCCTCCACAGTGTGGCTCTCAGCAGCAGTCCGGGGGACGGCTGGGCCGGGGACCCCATGACCATCTCTTCCGTGAGACGACCAAGAAAAACAGTTGCCGAGCAACAGCAGCAGGCGGGCTGTAGGTGGACACGCTCACACAGCTTAAAGGAGAGGCCTAAAAGACAGGACAGCGAGACTGGAGGTGGGGCGGGGCGAGCCCTCGTTGCCAGGTCTAAAAGCATGAGGGAGGGACCTTCGCGTGCACATGTGAAGCGCTGTGGCACCCACGGAATGGAAGCTGTGGAGACCACGCCCTGTTTTCGGTGGTCTAACAGAGAAGGAGGGTCCTCATTTCTTGGTAGCATCGGGGGCAGTATCGAGCATTTGACAGAATCCGTCATTGAGCTGGAACTCACTGAAAACAACCTGCAACGACACCAGCAAAGCCAACCTCCAGCAATGACATCTTATGTGGACCCGTTCCACCCAAAGAACGACCCGGGAGGCTTGAACAATCTATCTCAGGGTGAAACTTCCGTCTGTGTCGGATCTGACTCACATTCACACGTTCCAATCATCAAAAAAAAGAAGCACAAAAAACCATCCTGTCCACCCCTCCAAGTGCTGATCCCCTCTGATCCAGACCTCGCCCCAGAAAAATTGACGCCCCCTCTTCCACCTATTGGCAGCACCATCGCTGGCCTAAATGACACAGGAAATGACGTCACGGGAAGTGATATCCCAGGGAGTGACGTCATGTTCGTGGGTCAGAGAGACGACAGTTTGAGCCACGTAGACTGCTGTACAATCCATACTTGATTTCGTTTCTGTGGAAATTATGATTCATAAAGTGTATGATAACAGTCGCCCCGGCTGTCTTCGGGCAGTATATGTATATCCACGCGTTCATTTCGTGGAACTTTTACTATGCTTAGTCACTTGAATATTCACTAGTGATGGATATATCCCCGTATATATATATGTATATGGTTTATTCGTACATAAAAAAATTCATTAATGCATATACATGTACAGGTGACGGCTAAAGTACAGACCAGATAGTCGTAATATGCGCAAGGCATCAAACTCGGTTAACAGTATGGATAGTGATAAATTCAGATAAACGGAATAGCCGATTCGTGATATGTGCATTTTATTTCTGTGTCTCGACAGAATGGATAACTGGTGACATATGTTTTCTTAGATATAAGCCAGCCTCTTTGCGCACTAATTATTCAGAGATAAATGAAACTCCATAACTACTTCATGAAATATTTGTTCTTGAATAGATTTCAAGTCAACCACATTTTCAACTACTTTATTGTTATTACACAATAACACAAATTTACAGAATTAAAATTCAAACCACAAAATCTAACAATAAACATGTAAAATCTTCACAGTCATGTTATCATGGTAATAAATACAACATTGTAAAAGCTATGAAATACCAAATACAGAAACTTCACAATGGACACCACAGCTACAACTGACTCAATAGTGAGATTTGTACCATTAAAACATTAACAAATACAACATCACAGATATTTTTTTTTTGCACACGAGTGCAGGTATTTACATTCCTAATATTTTTGGTGCATAGGTTATATTTTACACATGCTAATTGACCAATACCGGCACATACATTAGGATTGTGTTTACGCATCTATGCTTCATATCCATATGTGTCACATAGCTACATTTTACATTTAGTGAAATATAGATATATAAATATCCATGGATTATCCATGACAAAAAATACAAAAACGTTCTAATACTAGAGAAAACGTGTTTATGATATGGGAAAGGCTTTACCTTCAGTCAATAACTAATAGTTTGTTAACTTTATGGTTGATGGCAAGTCGGCTTTGCATATCACATTTCTATCCCCACTGAGAGAACTCTAGAAAAACGTGATTCCGCCAAATATCACAGGTCTATATCCACTCCGCCAAATATCCCCCAACTGTCGTTGTTTGTTGGTGAGAACACTCAATGGCCAAGTGGTTGACAGTCATCTGCGACCACCCTCCCCCACAATGTCAGGAAACTGTAATCTATATTGGTCCACCACTATTATGACATTGTCATTTTGCCAAAAGAAACTCCAGACAACACTTCGATTTGTAATAGAAACCCTGCCCGATCTACCATGTATAACAATAACCCATGAATGAATAGTGCCCGATATGGCCATCCTTCCTACAATTGCTGCTAAACAAGACTGAACATCTTCAATGATAATAAGATTAAAACATGCATGCAGTTGATGCATAACTTGTGCATGAGGGCTCAATCATGGACGAAAACGTTAAGGGTGGGTCTCACATAGATTTTGTATTTTCAATCCAACCATACTGTACTGTCATTTCCTACATTTGTCACTAACTCCACTAATACGTATCAGATCTATTCCAACATTAGCATATGATCGTTATGTATCCATCCAATAGAATTGTGGGTTTATCATGGCAACTTGCACATATAGATAGTTGCAAGAACGCAATAGATAACATGGTAGAGTGATTGCGTTGTTGTAACTAAACTTACACAACAGTAACATGCTCATCCCGAACCAAAAATTGTTTTCTGACTGTCACTGCAACTGCTGCAAAAATTATGTACAAATACAAGCAACTTCAGTTTTCTCTACTATACACGGCGCCAAGTAATCACTTTTTCAAAATTGATTAAAGTTGAGTTGATTGTTGAACGGGATTACTATTGTTCAACAATATTTGTCGGAGGTGTACACTACTTAGAGAACTTGTTTGACCATCACAAGATCAATTGTAAAAATAAAGAGTGTGTGATAACAATTAATTAGTTGATTCCTTAGTTCTCTGAATAGAATGTATGACATGACTTCAGTTGACTTCAACAACAGAGCAATGTCGGATCGCTGATTCGCTCAATTAAAGTTGTGGTCACGGCAACACACACAACGTAATTTCCTCTCGATGTTCCGGATATAGGCCGGTAAGTTTTCATGTATCCTGATCAGTCCTGCCTGGGATCTAAAAGCTTGTATCTTAGCATCGTTCCTCATGCCAATTATGTCATTGACCGCCAAGGCGATTAACAGGTTCACTAGAGATATGCTCATAACACAAACAAACACCAGGAAAAGTATGACCGTCACAGCGTCGTAACTGTGCACAGTGTTAAACTCCTCCGGGTAGAACAGCACCTCGAAGTCAAGTTCTCCCATCATCATGGCTAGAGCTTTATTGAAGGAGATGCCAAGACTTCCGAAAACACTCTCACAGCCCATGTGACTGCTGTAGATCAATGCTGAAGCCAAGAGAAATGTCACAACCACTGGTATCAGTAAGAGGACTGATCTACACACACGAAACAACATGACCACCATCAGCTGCAAGTCTCTGAGAAGGCGAGGCATTGGACGAGGAACAATAGAAGTCGTCATCCAAACTGTGTTTATCCAAGCAAAACAGACAGAAATTACACTGAGTTGGTGCATCCAGAAAGCATAGTTCGTTATGAGAGAAGCTATTGATACAATCACACCAGCTAGGCCGATAAGTGGTTGCAGCAACACGAGCAGCAAATAGGCGAAGTTTTCACGTAGTTCGTGACTGTGCCACATGACTTCAGCATGGGTTCTGAAAATTTGGACAACTAGAAAACCGACGGAGGAGATGAAGAGCATCAACCGAAGAAAGGCAATGACTTGAGAGGTTGCTGTTGGTAGAATTTCATCAGGGATGGCCGAGCCACTGGAACACTGGTACTTGTGGGCGTACATGTGCGAGGTGAAAAACGCCAGTTGCAGAACTCGGATAATGAAGTCACTCATAAAATAAAATATGATACCTCCTTTCCAGCATGCCTCTATATACTCCTCCGTGTAGGAGTGTTCAATGAATGGGCGGTTTTCAGACTTAGCAACGGTCTGCAACAAGTCATTTCCTGAGTCTCTGTTGTTGAACAGTTGAAAATCTTCTGGGTTGTCGATTGGAGAAGATATGGGGTCCGAGGCCGTGACTTTGCTTTCATTTTTAAGTTTGTCATGAAAAACCTTCAAAATATCTGTCAGAACTGTGGCATCTTTCTCTTGAGTGTACTCAATGACTGTTTGTTTGTGGACATCTTTCTCCATCAATAACTTTGAACAAAACAAGCCATGCTTTTTGTCTCCCGAAGATTCCTCGTACAAGAAGTCAGGATCTGTGATACTTTTGATCAGCAATTTTTGTACCTCCTCCTGAGCCTGGTCAATGTACCAGAGAAATGACCTCCCAAGGTTGTCCTTTGTCTCTAGCAGGTCCATGTAGAATGATTTAGAATTGTTGCTGGCATTCTCTTGTGCATCTTCAACTGCATCAGATATTGTGTCTACGCCATTTGACATATTCACTCGAGACATATTCGGAGCTACTTGAGGGTGTTCAGCTACATCCTGATTTGTGCTATCACCACGTGAAACGCTTGCTGCTTCCATCAAAACGACTTCGAGACATTCTGGCCATTGAAATTGTTGTCGACAAGCGATATGAATTAAAGTTTGTTCGCCTTTTTCTCTTTTTTTGGACATTTTCTTTTCAGCATCTGATCTTTGGTGTTCATTTCGGTACTCAAGTTTCAGTATCTTTTTAATTGCTTCAGGACCTTTCACCCTAACATGGTGAAGTATGGTGTTCACCATGTCAATTCGACCACTTTCAAACGCATACCAGAAACTTGTCTTGCCGTAGCAGTCCTGTTGTGCAAGCGTGTCCTGTAACTCTTGTGCTTGGTGATTCTCTTCTGACTCGTCCCCCGCTAGGTGTGCGCTGAGGATATCATTCATCACATCAGACTTGTCGGTCAGCAAGCAGCAGTCATGGAAAGCCGTTCTACCAAGGTTGTCCTTTCCCGACAGTAACTTGTACACAAAATCTTTCCCAAACAGCTTGCTGCGCTCCAGAATTAATTTCACAATATCACGATTGGCCTGCCTCACTGCTTCACGAAACGCAGTCCTTTTATGGCTGTCACATACCATGAGTAATTCCGAAAATTCTTCGACGGTTCCGTGCTCCAACATTACTTCAGCCATGCTAATGCCACCTTCAGCGCAAGCCTCGTGCAGTACGGTTTTCCCTTCTTTGGATTTTTTCAGAAGTAACTCGCTGATAAGGTCATGTTTCGCCTTCATAGCAATTTCTTGGAATACATTACAGTGACCTCTACAACACGCCTCATAGAAAGGCGTCCTCCCATAGCTATTCTCCCCCCTTAGTAGTTCTTCCACATCATCATATTTGGAATTGTCTAACAAGAACCTGACTATCTCACCATGTCCCAGAACACAGGCATCGTGCAGGGCTGTTCCATTCAAGTTGTCACTCATTTTCACGAGTTCTGCCCATTGCTCTTGGTTCAAACTGGAGCGAATGGTCTTTACCTGACCGACATCCCCAGACATACAGGCTAGATGCAAAACTGTCTTGCCATAACCATTTTTATCTTTAACTAAAAGAGCCTTATCTGATCTGGAAACATTTTCCAACGATGTTCTCAGGAGGTTTGTTTGTTTTTTGCCATTCTGTATACATAGCAAATATACGCAAGATTGACCACATTTGTTTTTCTCCTTCAATAAATCTATAAAGTGTTCACTATCGTGTTCCTTGAGATACTCTATGATGAGCTTTGCTGTTTCGACATTAACACATTTACAGGCGCAATGTAGTGCATTATTCCCATATATATCCACAAGTTTAAGCAATTTTAACAAGGCTCTGCTATTCAAAGTGTCAATTACTTTTTGGACATTTGCAGCCTTCAGCTGACAGACCCAGTTGATGCCAGCGCTTTCGCTATCGTAAACGTAAACTTTTTCACTCAGTGCATTCCGCTCTTCATTAGATATTTCGATATTGACCGTATCCTCCTTGTTGAAGGAACGCGTGGCATCCACAAACCCCTCGATACATTCCCTGGAAGAAATATTTATTATTTGGTATTTTTTTCAAGAAGATGACATCGCTAATGTTTCCATGTCAAGCTCCTATCTCACTGGACGATATTCACGCGGGTGTTCCTTACGACTCGTACGACTACTGCACGTAGGCCTATACCATGCGATTAAAGTGAACCCAGGAAATTGTAGCTAAAGTGACAGTTAATGTGCAATTTCTTATTACAGTTTGATCATAGTTATATCGTGAGCCATTTTCATGGATTGACAGAAACTAAATTGAGACAGGTTTGAGTAGGTCCGCGAAATCCACCATGGATCTGTCGCAGTGAGAGAGGAAAGTTGCGCGGCGAGTGAGAGGAACACGTGGTGAGAGAGGAAAGTTGCGCGGCGTGTGAGAGGAACACGCAGTGAGAGAGGAAAGTTGCGCGGCGTGTGAGAGGAACACGCAGTGAGAGAGGAAAGTTGCGCGGCATGTGAGAGGAACACGCAGTGAGAGAGGAAAGTTGCGCGGCGTGTGACGTGATGGTGTGTAGGCATGTGGAAGCCTATAGACATGTTCACCTTAGACCTTCACTTTGTTTAGTGTGCATCAGAGTTTATTATATAGCTACGAGTGATGGTACAGTCTTATTCATAGTAATCGACTACAGTGTAATCTTTTCCCGTATTCCACCCTAGCAACCATCCATATTCCACCCCTGCTCTGATTCGTCAACGATCCTTTTCATTCATAAATATCACAAACTGAAATAAGTGAACCATGCGCGAGATTGCGTACTATGTAACGTAACGTTGCCCGGCAACCATACTTGTTGATCAGTGTTCGTACGCCATTCATAATTTTTGTGAGCAAGTTTTTACACTTCGATTGCTATTTCCTGCATTATAACGATTAAATTCCAAATAAATCATCAATCGGTAGGCAGGAAAGATGAGTGTAATCAGAGATTAGCTATATAATAAACCAAATACCGCCCTACAAGTGGTTTTATTCCGCCCTTGGTCGTTCCGCGGATCCCTCGCAAGCTCGGGCTCCGTGAAACGACCGCGGGCGGAATAAAACCACGTATAGGGCAGTATTTGGTTAGTATCTAGCCAGTGGCGTACCTGACGGGAGGAGGCGCCCATCACCCCCCCCCCCCCCCCCCCCCCGCGTCATTTCTGCGGAATTTCGGGGAAATCGGCAGGTGAATGAAAATTGTAAAAACGTGAGAAAATGAGGTATTTAAAATTAGGAGAAATTTTGATCAAAGTGACTTCGGCAAAATTCCACGAGACTGCAGAGTTAGAAATATCATATCTCTGTACATCCAAACCGTCTATATTCATGAATGAAAGTTTCGTCGAGATTCTTTTACTGGCAACATACGGCTTCAGACTCTTTGTGGCATGTTTCATAATGCGTTGACACTAACATTAAAATGTATTGACAACAATTCGTGGATTCCAAAACGGAAGTTGTGCAATGACGATGTGCAGGGATTGTAACCAGAATCAGCATAGATCTACTTGCCGAAGTTCAAGGGCGTCGTACCCAGGGTGATTAGATTAGGGCGGGTGAGGGTGCTCCCTCAATAATGTTTTTTAAAATGCCTGATTCAAAAATCTGTTAAGCTGCAGTACAGCATTACATAACATGCGAAAGTCATTGATCGTAATATATAATTTACAGCTATTGGAATAAATCTCTCTTATATTAGTGTTGATTGGAGTTTGTCTGCTGGCATAAACGCCCTCTATATCGAATATATTGCAATGATATATGACTCTGCTTTCATTATCGAGTTGCTCACTGTGCCCGTACACATAGCACATATGTGTCGTGATAATTGAGTGCCTTTATTAATTAATTATGGTATGTGAAATGAAAAATGTAAAGTGGCATGATGTATAGTTTCGAGATACATATACTTATATACCAACATGACAAGATAATTCCTTGCTTGTGGGGAAATAAAGTACCCATTTAGAGCCAGAGGAGATATCAACATGACAAGATAATTCCTTGCTTGTGGGGAAATAAAGTACCCATTTATACTCTGATTTTTCTAACTCATTTACACCGTTTTTTGCCGATATTTTTGCGATGTTTAATGGTATCGTATTGTAACTTGGCATACTTCACCTGGAGATCAAACGGCATTTTTCTGCAAACTTTCAGACTTCTGCTCATAGAACGGTGAGAGTTAGCCATCTACTGCAAAATAAATTTTCCCTGAAATCCTGTCGTTTGCATGTCAACAAATATTGTTTTCCTTTGGCACGTGCTGGGCGATTCTGTTCGAATAATTTGCATAGGGGCGAGAGTTAGGATTCGGGACCACCCACGCAGGTAAACTGATTCGAAATGACTCGCACGTGCAGGAACCTTGACGACCACTGACAACCCGATCCCCCTATTATGACTAATTTGAACCTGTCCATTTGGATTCCGTCATCAGTTGTCGAGAACCAAGCAATATGTCGGCGCCCATGGTTCAAGCAAATCCTCGCTTAAATACAACTTTTGCATTTTGAAAGAAACAGATAGCGTTCCGGAAGGCAGGTTTGTGTGAATTAATTGCCGTTTGTACCACAGATATGCAATATTCAGCTGAATAGTTCGCTCGAAGTTACTTGACTAAACTAAAGGCAAAAAACGGTGTAAACGAGTTGAAAAAATCGGGTATAGAGACAGAGGAGAGCTCAGAATCAACAACAGAACATGAAGAAATCTCTGGCTTCAGGGGCCCTTCACTGGGCCCCAGACTCCACGCCATATAGGCTGCTCCTTTGCTTTTTTGTGAATTTATGAGTGATAGAAAATTATGCTCGCTATAGTACCCACTGCATTACTGTGCAAAAATACTTGCGAGCGCATAATATACATCACACCATGATGTATCACAGCATTACCTATCACAATATATCCATATTCGGAAAAATTCGAAAGTTCGGCCCCCTCTGGAAAAAATATCAGGTACGCCACTGTATCTCACGAGAATTTCTTGAGCATTCGCGAACTGCGTACCGAATACTTGAGTCAAAATTATTCTCGAAGGTATCTGAATGCTTTGACAACAAATAACCAAGGAATTCTGAAACTGGTAATTGATAGCCATAAAGTTGATATTGTAAGCAAGATATATTGATGGCAGTATCAAAGGAAAAAATATCACCAAATATGTAATGGTCAGCAGCATAGATTTGAGTAAGTCGTTTGAAGTGTCCTGATCGTAAAATAATATCTCTTAAGATATGACAATAGGGATATTAGAGATTTGTTTATTGTTGCCATTGTGATCATTTTGTACATACAGCTCATGGTCACATGTTTTGAAATTCATTTAATGGATTTGCAAGAAAATATCTCCTGCATAAACTCAGTAGCCTTCTGTGATTGGTTACTTATGAACTCGTCATATATTCCATGGGGTTGGTTTCGGATCTCTAAATATTTTCATAGGCTGTTGGGCAGTTTCATAAGAAACTTTAAACCGTGGTTTACGTCTGTGTGATACAACGAGAGTCACAAATGTGGTCTGCCCGTCTGCCCAAGACAGTAGCTATTTGTACGGGCTAATGGAATAGAATCTACCAAGACTAAGGGCAACATCCACGAAATATCTGGTTTGGAAATAAAACGCCGAAAAAATGAATATATCGCTGTATAGACAATTCGGTTATCGTTGAATAGGGAATCGCCTCAGGACGCCGTTAGGGTAGATGTGTTGTTGGCATATGAGCCATTGCCACGGAAACAAACATGATGTATGTGGTAACCACGTTATTTCTGCAGAATAATCTCTGGCTCAATAGCCTACATTTAATTCCAAATATTCGGAACCATTTTATAGAGATAAGTTCAATAATTGCCTTTAATGTGGCTATAAACAGCATATTCACGATATGTGCAATATGGCATGCAAAAAATTAGTTCAAAGGCGAAGACAGGTTTCCGGACAATATATGTTTTATATATTGGATATTAGCCATTTTGTACCGTGACCTTCAAAATGAGGTCATTGGTCAAATTCAAGATCACAAGAATATCCAGAATACATGTATATCATTCCTCATATCTCCACAATTGTTTGCTAAGCTGTAAATTCAATAACAAGGGAGATATTAGCAATTTTGTCTTATGACCTTGAAATGAAGTCGAACATCATACTCAAGGTCATCAAAATATTCGGCATACATCATTCCCTATAATTCCTCAACTGTAAAGTCGATACGAAGGGAGATATTAGGTAATGTGTGTTCTTGAAAGTGAGGTCAAATGTCAAATTCAAGGTCATGACAATATTTAGCATATATATATACATCATTTCATAGATGTGCATAATTGATCCCTAAGCTGTAAGGTCGAAAATAAGCGAGATATTAGCCATTTTGTGTTGTGACCTTAGAATTGAGTTCGGAGGTCAAATTCAAGGCATAACAATATTCAGAGTTTATCATTTTCTATATGTCCACAATTGATTCCTAAGCTGTAAGGTCGATGTTAAGCAAGATATTAGCCATTTTGTGCGTTGACCTTTAAAATGAGGTCGAAGGCCGAATTCAAGGTCATGATAATATTCAGCATATATCATTTCCCATATGTGCACAATTGATTCCTAAGCTGTAAGGTCGATAATAAGCAAGATATTAGCCAGTTTGTGCTCTGACTTTTAAAATAAGGTCAACTTTAGCTCAAATTCAAGGTCACAAGAACAATCAGCATATATCATTTCCTATATGTGTACAATTGATTTCTAAGCTGTAAAGTCGACGATAAGCGAGATCAAAATCATGGTCACGAGAATGTTCAGCATATCATTTCCTTTATGTCCACAATAGGGATGGAAAGCGAAGTAATAATCGATGGCAAATTTCAATGAATTTATTCGGACGGGATAAATAGTTGACGCCTCCCTATCTTTTAAAATGGGGGTGCATTAAGTATGGTGATATTAAGTATATAAACGATGTCTTTAGTTTTTTGTAGTATCCATACACGATGAAGATATACAAAAACTGCTGTAAAAAATAAAAGTGTCCAACTCCACAGCATTCTCAAGATTCACTGAAAAAAATTAACCCAAGGGCTAAGTAAGGTTACCGGACAATGCTTTACATCTTAGATATTAGCCAATTTATCCCATGACATTGAAAATAAGATCAAAGGTCAAATTCATGTCCACAATTGAATCTTAAGGTGCAAGGTCGATCGAAAATGAACATGATATTAACCATTTTGTGTTCTGACATTGGAAACGAGATCAAAGGTCAAATTCAAGGTCATGAGAATATTCAACATATATCACTTCGTATATGTCCTGAATTGATTTGTAAGCTGTAAATTCGATCATAAGCGACATATCAGTCATTTTATGCTTTGACCTTGAAAGTGAGGTCAAAGGTCAAATTCAAGGTCATGACAATATTCAGCATATATCACTTCCTTCATATCCTGAATTGATCTGTAAGCTGTAAATTCGATCGTCAGTGAGATTTTTCGCCATTTTGTGCTCTGATCTTGGAAATGAAATCAAAGGTCAAATTCAAGGTCACGACAATATTCAGCATATATCATTTCCCATATGTTCACTATTGATTCCCAAGCTGCAAAGTTGATAATAAACGATATATCAGCCATTTTATGCTTTGACCTTGGAAATGAAGTCAAATTCAAGGTCATGACAATATTCAGCATATATCACTTCCTATATGTCGTGAATTGATCTGTAAGCTGTAAATTCGATCGTCAGTGAGATTTTTCGCCATTTTGTGCTCTGACCTTGGAAATGAGATCAAAGGTCAATTTCAAGGTCACGACAATATTCAGCATATATCATTTCCTATATGTCCACACTTGATTCCTAGTCTCTAATCGCAATATTAAGTGAGATTTTAACAATAATGACCGCCAAAGTCCAAAATCAGGCATTTTCCGTTGAAAACGTCCGCCATTTTGAAAAAAATCCGAAAATCGGAAAACAAAAAAAAGCTATCCTGGAAATATTTTTAGGTATTTTTCGGCAAAATTTCAGAAAGATTTGACCGTAAACTTTAAAGATAAAAATGTGAATGGATGACGGCCGGACAATGCATGACAGACACCAGATGACGTATGCAACGCCATGGCAATAGGTTATCGGACTAAAGGTCCGGTAACCTAAAAACGGTACTTCAAATAGAGCCTTTTGCTCCAGCAATATTGCCGACAGAAGGCCTTTCATTCTAATAAATTTTGCACAATTATATCTGTTTTGTACTTTCCCTAAAGTTACTTAACACAAGAAATGCTAATTCAGAAGTTATTGACATTGTTGATAATAGGTTTATCCCCGGCGACGCCTTATTCACGAATATTTCATTGGAATTTATCACCGATCATACTTCCGCCTTCCAGCCTTATTGATTTCTAATCTCTAATTTAATACTAATAGACGTGGAATCAATACCCAGTATCAAGTATTCCGAGCAAACAAAACAGGGTCCGTTATCCAATCTCATAGTCCGGGGACAGAAAGTCATATCAGGCATACGAAGTGAGAGAAAACAAAAATGACAGGGAAACTCATGAACCCCCGTAAATGGCCATCAGGAGGTGAAATCAGGTGTTCCGGAAAGAGTGAGCATTTCCTGCCCCACTAGTGGCACCCGTCATGAATTCCCCAAAATTAACATGAAAATAGATCTAGTTGCATGGCAGACAGGGATTTGCTGTATTTATCAACCTAAGTGAGATATTATAAAATATATAAACTAAGTGAGATATTGGGCATAATGTAATCCCCTTATAAAGCATAGGAAAATTTAACATTGGAAAGTCCTATTTGCAGCCATCAAAAAAATCAAAGTGACCACCAAATGCAGACCGGCGATTGAAGGGCAACGAAACTTATAAAAATCACAGAGGTATATGAGGGGAATCTTTTGAAACAAAAAACTCAAAACTGACCAGACAGTTTTTGATAAAATGGCCACCGAAGTTCAAAAATGAGCGTTTTTCGACGAAAATGGCCGCCATTTTGAGAAAAAAAATAAAAATTGAAGAACTAAAAAATTAGCCCAAGGGCTAAGAGAAGTTACTGGACAATACTGTATTACCAAGCATATAGGCACATGCGCCTATATATTAAGTGAAAAAACGCCTTTTGAGAAGTCGTGAGAATATTAACTGGTTTCATGTATAGGTGCATGCGCCTATAACTGAAACTAGGCGCATGCGCCTATAAGTGAACCGTGCTTTATGTACATTAATATAGGGTGAGACCGTAGGCTAGGTAGGCCTAATCACATCTCCTGGTTTCAACGCGTAGTTGAAATAAATATTATAAATGTCACATACAAACATGAACACACAATCCATTCTAAAATTAAGTCTATCAGTAATCTCAAGATAAACAGTGAATGACGAGGGGGAAATAACTAGACAAGTATCCGATCATACAAGCCTACAGAGTGAACGTACATATTTTAACGTCAGCAGGGTATGGAGTTTAGGGTGTCTAAGATGCACGTGAACTCGCATAACGGAAAACTCAGTCAAATTCGAACAATCGTCTGGGTTTTGCATACATTTTTCGGTTGAGCGCATACTGATCAACAAAATGAATCAAGTTTCACTTATAAGTGCACCCACTTTGTGCAAAATTTAACCAACTTCATTTATAGGCACATGCGCCTATAAATGAAGCTTGGCGCACCTTCACTTATAGGCGCATGTGCCTATATGCGAGGTAATACGGTATACATTTTTATTTTAGATATTAGCCTTTTGTCCAGTGACCTTGAAAATAAAGTCATTAATGAATTCAAGGCCATGAAATATTCAACAAATCTATCACTTCTAGTATGTCCACAATAAATTCCTAAGCTGTAAAGTCGATAATAAGTGAGATATTAGCCATTCTGTGATGTGACCTTGGAAATGAGGTCAAAGTTCAAGTTCAAGGTCATGAAAATATTCGGCATATATCATTTTATCTATATTCGCAATTGATTCCTAACCTGTAAAGTCGATAATAAGCGAGATATTAGCCATTTTGTTCTCTGACCTTGAAAATGGGATCAAAGGTCAAAATCTCGATCACCAAAATAATCAGCATACATCATTTCCTATATGTTCACTATGGACTCCTAAGCTGTCAATTCGATAATAAGCGAGATATAAGCCATTTTGTGTTCTGACCTTGAAAATAAGGTGACTGACCTTGAAATTCAGGTCAAATGAATGTTTACCAACAGTTTCCCTTTAAATTGCCTAAGTGAGGTGAACGCTCGCTGATTGGCTGAGCGAGTTACCGTACTATGCCCTGTAAGCTGCAAATTCGATCGTCAGTGAGATTTTTTGCTATTTTGTGCTCTGACCTTGAAAATGAGATCAAAGGTTAAATTCAAGGTCACGACAATATTCAGCATATATCATTTCCTATATGTCCACACTTGATTCCTAGTCTATAATCGCAATATTAAGTGAGATATTAACAATAATGTGTCCTATTATAAAGCATAGGAGAATTTAACATGGGAAAGTCCTATTTGGGTCAAGTTTGGGTCAAAATGGCCCAAGCACTTCGAGCGATTCAAGCACAACGAAGCTTATACACATCACAGGGGTACATATGAGGAGTAATTTGTATCAGAAAGAAAAAAATTCACTGAACAGATTTTGAGAAAATGGCCGCCAAAAGCCAAAATCAGGCATTTTTCGTCGAAAACGTCTGCCATTTTGAAAAAAATGCGAAAATCGGAAAACTAAAAAAAAAGCTTTCCTGGAAATATTTTTAGGTATTTTTCTGCAAAATTTCAGAAAGATTTGACCATAAACTTTAAAGATAAAAATGTGAATGGACGACGGCCGGACAATGCATGACGGACACCGGATGACGGACGCAACGCCACGGCAATAGGCTGTCAGACCAAAGGTCCGGTAACCTAAAAACGGTACTTCAAATAAAGCCTTTTGCTCCAGCAAAATTGCCGACTGAAGGCCTGTCATTCTAACAAATTTTGCAGAATTATATCTGTTTTGTACTTTTGCTAAAGTTATTTGACACAAGACATGCTATTTCAGAAGTTATTGACGTTGTTGATAATAGGTTTATCCCCGGCGACGCCTTATTCACGAATATTTCATTGGAATATATCACCGATCACACTTCCGCCTTCCAGCCTTATTGATTTCTAATCTCTAATTTTAATACTAAGTGAGATATTGGGCATAATGTAATCCCCTTATAAAGCATAGGAAAATTTAACATTGGAAAGTCCTATTTGCAGCCATCAAAAAAATGAAAGTGGCCACCAAATGCAGACCGGCGATTGAAGGGCAACGAAACTTATAAAAATCACAGAGGTATATGAGGGGAATCTTTTGAAACAAAAAACTCAAAACTGACCAGACAGTTTTTGATAAAATGGCCACCGAAGTTCAAAAATGAGCGTTTTTCGACGAAAATGGCCGCCATTTTGAGAAAAAAATAAAAAATTGAAGAACTAAAAAATTAGCCCAAGGGCTAAGAGAAGTTACTGGACAATACCGTATTACCAAGCATATAGGCACATGCGCCTATATATTAAGTGAAAAAACGCCTTTTGAGAAGTCGTGAGAATATTAACTGGTTTCATGTATAGGCGCATGCGCCTATAACTGAAACTAGGCGCATGCGCCTATAAGTGAACCATGCTTCATGTACATTAATATAGGGTGAGACCGTAGGCTAGGTAGGCCTAATCACATCTCCTGGTTTCAACGCGTAGTTGAAAAAATATTATAAATGTCACATACAAACATGAACACACAATCCGTTCTAAAATTAAGTCTATCAGTAATCTCAAGATAAACAGTGAATGACGATTGGGAAATAACTAGCCAAGTATCCGATCATACAAGCCTACAGAGTGAACGTACGTATTGTAACGTCAGCAGGGTATGGAGTTTAGGGTGTCTAAGATGCACGTGAAACCCAATCGTCTGGGTTTTGCATACATTTTTCGGTTGAGCGCATACTGGTCAACAAAATGAATCAAGTTTCACTTATAAGTGCACCCACTTTGTGCAAAATTTAACCAACTTCATTTATAGGCACATGCGCCTATAAATGAAGCTTGGCGCACCTTCACTTATAGGCGCATGTGCCTATATGCGAGGTAATACGGTATACATTTTTATTTTAGATATTAGCCTTTTGTCCAGTGACCTTGAAAATAAAGTCATTAATGAATTCAAGGCCATAAAATATTCAACAAATCTATCACTTCTAGTATGTCCACAATAAATTCCTAAGCTGTAAAGTCGATAATAAGTGAGATATTAGCCATTCTGTGATGTGACCTTGGAAATGAGGTCAAAGTTCAAGTTCAAGGTCATGAAAATATTCGGCATATATCATTTTATCTATATTCGCAATTGATTCCTAACCTGTAAAGTCGATAATAAGCGAGATATTAGCCATTTTGTTCTCTGACCTTGAAAATGGGATCAAAGGTCAAAATCTCGATCACCAAAATAATCAGCATACATCATTTCCTATATGTTCACTATGGACTCCTAAGCTGTCAATTCGATAATAAGCGAGATATAAGCCATTTTGTGTTCTGACCTTGAAAATAAGGTGACTGACCTTGAAATTCAGGTCAAATGAATGTTTACCAACAGTTTCCCTTTAAATTGCCTAAGTGAGGTGAACGCTCGCTGATTGGCTGAGCGAGTTACCGTACTATGCCCTGTAAGCTGCAAATTCGATCGTCAGTGAGATTTTTTGCTATTTTGTGCTCTGACCTTGAAAATGAGATCAAAGGTTAAATTCAAGGTCACGACAATATTCAGCATATATCATTTCCTATATGTCCACACTTGATTCCTAGTCTATAATCGCAATATTAAGTGAGATATTAACAATAATGTGTCCTATTATAAAGCATAGGAGAATTTAACATGGGAAAGTCCTATTTGGGTCAAGTTTGGGTCAAAATGGCCCAAGCACTTCGAGCGATTCAAGCACAACGAAGCTTATACACATCACAGGGGTACATATGAGGAGTAATTTGTATCAGAAAGAAAAAAATTCACTGAACAGATTTTGAGAAAATGGCCGCCAAAAGCCAAAATCAGGCATTTTTCGTCGAAAACGTCTGCCATTTTGAAAAAAATGCGAAAATCGGAAAACTAAAAAAAAAGCTTTCCTGGAAATATTTTTAGGTATTTTTCTGCAAAATTTCAGAAAGATTTGACCATAAACTTTAAAGATAAAAATGTGAATGGACGACGGCCGGACAATGCATGACGGACACCGGATGACGGACGCAACGCCACGGCAATAGGCTGTCAGACCAAAGGTCCGGTAACCTAAAAACGGTACTTCAAATAAAGCCTTTTGCTCCAGCAAAATTGCCGACTGAAGGCCTGTCATTCTAACAAATTTTGCAGAATTATATCTGTTTTGTACTTTTGCTAAAGTTATTTGACACAAGACATGCTATTTCAGAAGTTATTGACGTTGTTGATAATAGGTTTATCCCCGGCGACGCCTTATTCACGAATATTTCATTGGAATATATCACCGATCACACTTCCGCCTTCCAGCCTTATTGATTTCTAATCTCTAATTTTAATACTAAGTGAGATATTGGGCATAATGTAATCCCCTTATAAAGCATAGGAAAATTTAACATTGGAAAGTCCTATTTGCAGCCATCAAAAAAATGAAAGTGGCCACCAAATGCAGACCGGCGATTGAAGGGCAACGAAACTTATAAAAATCACAGAGGTATATGAGGGGAATCTTTTGAAACAAAAAACTCAAAACTGACCAGACAGTTTTTGATAAAATGGCCACCGAAGTTCAAAAATGAGCGTTTTTCGACGAAAATGGCCGCCATTTTGAGAAAAAAATAAAAAATTGAAGAACTAAAAAATTAGCCCAAGGGCTAAGAGAAGTTACTGGACAATACCGTATTACCAAGCATATAGGCACATGCGCCTATATATTAAGTGAAAAAACGCCTTTTGAGAAGTCGTGAGAATATTAACTGGTTTCATGTATAGGCGCATGCGCCTATAACTGAAACTAGGCGCATGCGCCTATAAGTGAACCATGCTTCATGTACATTAATATAGGGTGAGACCGTAGGCTAGGTAGGCCTAATCACATCTCCTGGTTTCAACGCGTAGTTGAAAAAATATTATAAATGTCACATACAAACATGAACACACAATCCGTTCTAAAATTAAGTCTATCAGTAATCTCAAGATAAACAGTGAATGACGATTGGGAAATAACTAGCCAAGTATCCGATCATACAAGCCTACAGAGTGAACGTACGTATTGTAACGTCAGCAGGGTATGGAGTTTAGGGTGTCTAAGATGCACGTGAAACCCAATCGTCTGGGTTTTGCATACATTTTTCGGTTGAGCGCATACTGGTCAACAAAATGAATCAAGTTTCACTTATAAGTGCACCCACTTTGTGCAAAATTTAACCAACTTCATTTATAGGCACATGCGCCTATAAATGAAGCTTGGCGCACCTTCACTTATAGGCGCATGTGCCTATATGCGAGGTAATACGGTATACATTTTTATTTTAGATATTAGCCTTTTGTCCAGTGACCTTGAAAATAAAGTCATTAATGAATTCAAGGCCATAAAATATTCAACAAATCTATCACTTCTAGTATGTCCACAATAAATTCCTAAGCTGTAAAGTCGATAATAAGTGAGATATTAGCCATTCTGTGATGTGACCTTGGAAATGAGGTCAAAGTTCAAGTTCAAGGTCATGAAAATATTCGGCATATATCATTTTATCTATATTCGCAATTGATTCCTAACCTGTAAAGTCGATAATAAGCGAGATATTAGCCATTTTGTTCTCTGACCTTGAAAATGGGATCAAAGGTCAAAATCTCGATCACCAAAATAATCAGCATACATCATTTCCTATATGTTCACTATGGACTCCTAAGCTGTCAATTCGATAATAAGCGAGATATAAGCCATTTTGTGTTCTGACCTTGAAAATAAGGTGACTGACCTTGAAATTCAGGTTAAAGGTCAAATTCAAGGTCATGAGAATATTCAGAGTATATCATTTTCTATCTGTCCACAATTGACTCTCAAGTTGTGAAGTCGTTAATAAGCGAGATATTGGCCATTTTGTTCTTTGACCTTGAAAATGAAGTCAAAGGTCAAATTCAATGTCATCAGAATATTCGGCATATGTCATTTCCTATACGGTATGTCCACAATTGGTTCCTAAGCTGTAAAGTCGATAATAAGCAAGATATTAGCCATTTTGTCCTGTGACCTTGAAAATGAAGTCAAAGGTCAATTTCAAGGTCACGAGAATATTCAGCATATATCATTTCCTATATGTTCACAATTGATTCCATAGCTGTAAAGTTGATAATAAGCGAGATATTAGCCATTTTGTCCTGTGACCTTAAAAACAAAGTCAAAGGTCAAATTCAAGGTCACGAGAATATTCAGCATATATCATTTCCTATATGTTCACAATTGATCCCTAAGCTGTAAAGTCGAGGTCAAATTCAAGGTCATGACAATAATCAGCATATATTATTTACTATGTGTCTATAATTGATTCCTAGTTTCTAATCTCAATAATAAGTGAGATATTAGGCATAATGTGTCCCATTATAAAGCATAGGAGAATTTAACATGGGAAAGTGCTATTTGGGACCCTTCGAGAACATGAAAATGGCCGCCAAACGCAGACCGGCGATTCAGAGGCAACGAAACTTATACATGTCACAGAGGTGTGTGAGAGCAATCTTTTGAAATAAAAATCTCAAAACAGTCGGAACAGTTTTTGAGAAAATAGCCGGCAAAGTCCGAAATTGGCCGTTTTTCGGCGAAAATGGCCGCCATTTTAAAAAAAATGTGAAAATCGAAAAATGAAGAAAAAACCCCTCTTAAGATATTTTTAAGTATTTTTGTGCAAAATTTCAGAAAGATCCGATCTTGAACTTTAAAGATAAAAATGTGGATGGTCGACACCGACGCCAATGACGCCGAACGACGGACGCAACGCCATGCCAATAGGTTATCGGACCATAGGGCCGGTAATCTAAAAATATATCCTTCTCGATATATTTAGGTATTTTTTTTCTCAAATTTTCAGAAAAATTGGACCGTAAACTTTAAAGATAAAAATGTGGGCGGACGATAGACGACGGACGCAACGCCACGGCAATAGTTTATCGGACCATACGTACGGTAACCTAAAACCATGTCTCCCGGACAAATTCTTACGCAGTTCTTGTTATTCTGTAGCTTCACTAACTTCACAAGTATTTACAGTGTATCTTTGATACAAATTGTGAGGTGTACAAGAAGAAAATGTGAGTAAGTGTGAACGGAAAATATGCTCAGTACGACATGTGCATTCGGGCCTCAGACACATGCACACGATATGCATGGCCTGTGGAAGCGTATTGGGGACATGACATACAAGATGTACATGGCCTATGGAAGTGTATTGGTGACATGACACACAATAGTCTATCACATGATTTGTCAAAATGTGACTTTCCGTGGTACCTGCCCCCTCCCCTCCCTGTTACTCACTTTTTCGTACCAAAATTCAGGAAAATATGGCCATGCATGGATGGAAGCGTATTGGTGACATGACACACAATAGTCTATCACATGATTTGTCAAAATGTGACTTTCCGTGGTACCTGTCCCCCCCCCCTCCCTGTTTACTCACTTTTTTGTACCAAAATTCAGGAAAATATGGCCATGCATGGCCTATCATGGAAGCGTATTGGTGACATGACACACAATAGTCTATCACATGATTTGTCAAATTGTGATTTTCCGTGGAACCTGCCCCCTCCGTTCCCTGTTTACTCACTATTTTGTACCAAAATTCAGCAAAATTATGGCCATGCATGGCCTATGGAAGCGTATTGGTGACATGACACACAAGATATGATCCGTTCAAACGCATTAGTAATTCTTCCAAGTGCATTCACCAAAAAATACATCTAACTAACGCTTCTGGTCTGTTTGGAATCATTTCGTGGCACGTCGTGGCATACTAAGTGATAAAAATTAATGGCACTTTTTTTTAATGGCATCATAGCTAATAATTGACTTTCTAGTTAGGAGACTGGAGGTGAATAGATCTTACCATTACATATGATTGACTTACCATATGCTTGACTCACCATATTCTTGACTTGTACTTTGTTCTCTGTATAAATTAAAAAACATTAAAGGTCAAGTGATGTTATGCGAAAATTCCTCTGAAGACTAAATATTATAGACACAATCGGACGCCCTCGACCGCAAGTCAAGCCAACTCCGGGGGGGGGGGGGGGGCGAGCTAACTTAGGGACGGGAAGGGGTTAAGCCAACTACGGGGTGCGGGGGGGGGGGGGAGTCACGCTAGCTCCGGGGACGGGTGGAGGTTGTGGGGGGGGGGGAGAGTCAAGCCAACTCCGGGGGAAGGCGAGGGGGAGACTAAATATTATAGACACAATCGGACGCCCTCGACCGCAAGTCAAGCCAACTCTGGGGGGGGGGGGGGGGCGAGCTAACTTGGGGACGGGAAGGGGGTTAAGCCAACTACGGGGTGCGGGGGGGGGGGCGGGAGTCACGCTAGCTCCGGGGACGGGTGGAGGTTGTGGGGGGGGGGGCGAGTCAAACCAACTCCGGGGGGCAGGGGATGGGAAATCAAGCCAACTCCGGCGGGGGAGTCAAGCCAACTCAGGGGGGTGGGGGATGGAGGAGTCAAGCCAACTCCAGGGGGAGGAGGGATCAAGCCAATTCCGGCGGGCGGGGGGGGGGGGGGGCGGTCATCAGTAAATCTGGCATCTTGGTTGGACATTTCATCGTCTTGTTATGATGTTATTGCCCGAACAATTTTCGTGAGGATATATAGTATGCACCACGCAAACGCCTTTAAATGGGTGTGCAAGCTCAGTGGCAGAGATTCACACACACACTTACGATGCCGGCCAACCTATTTCTATTAAATAAAATCACATTCATCAAAAATTTCAGAAATGTATATATAGCGATAGATCTGTAGTTGGCATCGAACTTTGGGCTGGGAGAATTTTAATTTATCCAAAAATCAATTTCTTCAATCTCCGAATGGTATAAAACGGTATGCACACCACGTCAGTGATACCTGCCGTGTGTGTTCCTCTCGTGAGCTGTTGCCGCCTCCCTCCAGCACGTCAATCTGTACCAGTGTCTGGGGATCATCCGCTCCCGAACTCGACAGGACGCCTGCAAACAGGGGTGGGATATATTGTAACTGGGGACTATGTTGAATCATAAAACTCAAGGCCAGGCGAGTTGATACAAGCTTGTACAACGTTCGTTCTGTGACTATACAAACAATCTCTACATTTCCCAGCAGTTCAGTTACAGTACACTTGCCTTTTCTGACAGAAATGTCCACTTTGGGGAGGTCGGGTGCGCCCGGGGACTGGAGCTGTCCGTGGGAGATTGTTGATCCTCCCTCCGTGACCTTGACATTGACCTTTGTGCGTCCTTCTTCATTCATGGTGTCGTGTGACGCTCACTGGTTGAGCTCCTGGCGTCCAGCTATAAAAGCACAAACAACCAACGTGAGGTCTGAAACATGAATCGTGAACTGAACAGTTGTTCGAGACTGAAGATTATGCTTCATAGTGATATATACGGTGGCTGATACGTGACATTGTAAGAAACGTATTTCTTTCAAAAAATAGCCCTGGCTCGTACATGATTGACATAAATCATGCGGGAATAACATTACTTTTGCATAAATAACAACGTTTACACAGAAAAAACTTCACTCATGCAGAAAAAAATTACTTACGTAGAAATAACAATAACTATGCAGAGCACAATTATTCAGGCGCAAATAACAATGTAGGGTTATGGTGAAATTGTCTCGTACGCTTTGTACGGTATTTACAGAAAAGAAACCAAAGGCCCACTTTGAGGAGGTCAAGTGTATGGTATATAGAGAAACAGTCTTACAATATTACGTTTTTGGGTGCTCAACAGAAAGCTTCTCGATTATAGCAGCATGTCCTTATATGGACATTGTCTTTACATCGAAAAATCATCAACGATCATGGAAAATTCACTAGTTGGTGTATAAGTAATAATATTCCCGAGTAAGTTATGTCAATCATGTACCAAAATACATTTTTTTAAAAATTAATAATTTCCTCTCAATGTCACTCATCAGCCACTGTAAACATTATGTAAAGACTTTGTTTAAGTTTTGGCAGTACTTGTACTCGCTAAAGCATGACAAGCATCACAACATCAGAGCTAAAGTTTAGGCTTGTGGTCACGTGGTGCGACAATGTAAACAAATGTAAACAATTTTGAACAGAGCTATGACATAAATTACAGCGATGTAATAGATCAAGGCTGTTTCAGAGTAATAGGTCTTCTTGACATACTACACCAAACTGGAACCGCGGAAAAATACATTATTTACCTGGTATATTATATAAAACTGCGATGAAGAGGGGTAAAGCTCCTGTTGCCAAAGAATATTTCGAAAAAAGATTTTTGTACTGAGAATAAGGTTATAATGAAAATGTAACTCATGAAAATATTATGTACATGGGCCCAACGAGAATTTGTTGAGAAGTATTGATGATTTTGTTTTAGTGGTTTTCAAATTAATCCCTGGTGCATGAACAGATGTATTTCGCTGAACACATTGACTCATGCAATTCGAATACTGATACAAGTTTGAAAGGTATATCACAGAAAATGAGGTCGAGGTCAAACTCAAGGTCATCAGAGAATACGGCATCCGCTATCATTTCCTATGTGATTTCCAAGCTATAATGTCGATTAGAAACGAGATGTTAGCCATTTTGTCATACGACCTTGGAAATTAGGTCAAAGCTCAAATTCCTGGTCACGAGAATTTCCGCATATATCATAGTACCCCATATGTGTTCACGATTGATTCTTGATCTCAATGTTCAATTAGATATTAGGAATAATGTGACACATTTTAAAGCAAAGGAGAATTTAACATGAGAAAGTCCCATTTGGGCCAACTTTGTGCCCAAATGGCCCACTTCGAGTGACTGAAGGGCAACGAAATGAAACACATCACAAGGGTGTACATAACGAGTCTTAAGCACCAATAAGAAAAAAGTTACAGAACATATTTTGAAAAACGACCATCAAAGACCAAAAATGGCCATTCTTCCTTTTAAAAATAGCCGCCATTAGGAAAAATTTACAAAAATCAGCCAGAGGGCTAAGATAGGTTACCAGACAATGGTAAATTGACAAAGTCCAAAAAGTCTTCAGCTGAACGGCCATTCGGAAGTCTTCATTTGAAGATGTCATTTGAAAATCAGTTTGTAGCCACTATCGCATATATCAATACACAAAGTTTCAAAAGATTCCATCAAGCAGCCTCAGAGGAGAAGACGTCTGGGAATTGACAAGTCTAGAATGTAGTGTCAAAGCTGGCCACCATTACGTAAAGTATGCAAAAATGAACAAATTGGAATATACAGCCCTCTTGGATGTACATGTATTTTTTATCATTTTGTTCAAAATTCCCATTTTGATTAAATGGTATTTTTCTTCAAAGTTGAATTAATTTGCTACAAAAAATTAAGGAGAATTTCAAAATTCTAAACATATCAGTTTGTGGGAATTATCCCACAGTATCAACATACGAAGTTTAAAAAAAATCCGTCAAACGGTCTCGTGGCAGAAGACATTTGAAAATTGCCAAGTCCGAAACCGAACGATGTTTGTCAAAATTGGCTGTCTTTCTGGAAATAATGTGAAAATGTCAAAAACCAAAAATATCCCATTCTTGCAGTATTTTTCAGTATTTTTATTCGGAATTTCAGGAAGATTAGAATGTAAACTGTTTTCTGTAGATCTGTTGTGGGACTATTCCATAGTATCAGCATGCAACGTTTCAGAAGATCCAAGTGGTCTTGGATGAGAAGATGTTTGAATAAGTCCAGAATGGGAAGTTTTTTTGACGAAAATGGTCGCCATTTTGAAAATAATGCAAAAATTGATAACACAAAAATGCTCTCTTGCAGTATTTTTCAGTATTTTGGTACAAATTTTCAGAAAGATTCGATTCTAAACTTTGAAGATATTTTTTTCCAATTATTAATAATTGGCATTTTTTAAGGTAAAAATATTGCCCAAAACATTTGAAGGAAAAATTCAAAATTCTAAAAAAATCAGTTTGTGGTGACTATCCCATAGTATCAGCATACATCGTTTCAGAAGATGCCATCTAATGGTCTTGAAGGAGAAGATGTCTGAATATTGCAAAATCCAAAATCGGACGTTTATCGACGAAAATGGCCGCCATTTTTACAGTAATGTGAAAATCGAAAAACTAAAAAATACCTTCCTCTTGAGATATTTTTCAATATTTTTGTGCATAATTTCAGGAAGATTCCAGTGTAAACTTTAAAGATAAAAATGTGGACGACAGACGCAACTACATGCCAATAGGTTATCAGACTAATGGTCTGGTAACCTTAAAAACATCTCTCTTGAAATATTCTCAAGCAACATTTCAGAAAGGTTCGATCGTAAACTTTAAAGATGAAAATGTAGATGGATGATGACGGACGACAATGACAGACAACAGATGCAACGTCATGGCAATAAGTTATCATACCAAAGATCTGGTAACCTAAAGTTCAGCCCAAGGGTTAAGGAAGGTTACCGGAGAAACAGTGTTAGGCAAAAAACTTTTTGCAGATTATTGCTGCTTTGACATATAAATTTCACTGAAGGTCAAGTTCAAGGTCACCAAATGCTCCACCTGATGTGACTGCCTGTAGGGCCAAGATCTCATGAATCACACCTGAGCTCATATACAAGTATTCTGCCTGCAGCAGTTCACATTATTCACATCGAATATTACCACTCAAGGACATCTTAGGTCAAGTTCAAGGTTACCGAAAGATGCTCCATATGAGACTTCCTGTACCGGTATGTTTATACTACAAACTTGGAATCTATGCACACGTGTATTTCTAGCCTTTCTGGTCTATGTATCGGGCCTTATGAGCAATTTCAGGTGATCCATCTCTCCATACAACAGCAAGTATACATTGTAACCATCAGCACCAGAGAGTTTTTGAGGAAAATTAGAGAAAAGGCTAAGACAGTTTCCTAGTCCCTTGACCCTGAAAATAAGATCACTGGTTAAATTCAAGGTCAAAAGAGTATTCAACATATATCATTTCGTATATGTCCAAAATTAATTGCTCTACTGTGAATCCGACAATGAAAGAGATATAAGCCATTTTGTGCTCTGACCTTGGAAATGAAATCAAAGGTCAAATTCAAAATCATCAAAATATTCGGCGTATATCATTCCCTATTTGTCCACAATTCATTCCCAAGTTGTACAGCAAGATGCTAGCCATTTTGTCCTGTGCCCTGAAAATTAGGTCAATTTCGTCCTGTGACATTGAAAATGAACAAAATTAAAGGTCATCAGAATATTCAGTATGTTCAATGTATGTTCACAATTGATTCTTAAGCTGTAAAGTTGATAATGAGCAAGATATTAGCCATTTTGTGCTCTGATCTTGAAAATATATATTCAGCATACATCATTACCTATATGTGCACAATTGATTCCTAAGCTGTAAAGTCAATAATAAGCGAGATATTAGCCATTTGTGCTCTGACCCTGAAAATGAGGTCAAAGGTCAAATTTAAGGTCATCAAAATATTCGGCATACATCATTTCCTATATGTTCACAATTTATTCCCAAGCTGTAAAGTCGATAGTGAGCAGCCATTTTCTGCTCTGATCTTGGAAACAAGGTCAAAGGTCAAATTCAAGGTCATCAAAATATATATGATATCGGCGTATATCATTTCCTATATGTCCACAATTGATTCCTAAGTTGTGAAGTCGATAAGAGGGGATATTAGCCCTTTTGTCCTGTGACCTTAAAAATTAGGTCAAAGGTCAAATTCAAGGTCACGAAAAAAATCAGCATATATCATTTTCCATATATCCACAATTGATTCCTATTTCTAATCTCAATATTAAATTAGATATTAGGGATAATGTGTCCCGTTATAAATAATAAAAAAAATCACCATAATAAAATCCTATTTTTTTTGGGGGGGGGGGGGGGCAAATGGCCCACTTCGCGTGATTCAAGGGCAACGAAGCCTACACACGTCACAAAAGTACATAAGTGGAATTTTTAAACAAAAATATCAAAACTATCTAACAGTTCTTGAGATAACAACCGCCAATATCGGAAATTGGCCGTGTTCGAAAATCCAAAAGCTCGAAAATACCTCCCTCTTGAAATAATTTTTAGGTATTTTTAGTCTCTTCATTTGGGTAAGACCGTACCCATATTATTCGGCAAACAGCGCAAGCTAATAGGAAGGAAATCCGACCTACAGATCGCCTGTGCAGGTAAGTATCAATATATGCAAGTAAGCGTCAGGAAATGCAGTAAGAGACACGTGTCGCCTCTTAGCACGGCGTAGCATGAATCCAGTGTAAGGGCACTGGGGAATTTTTTTGAGTCTGGACTTCTGAAGTCATGACCTACTGCAAATATAGTCACAAGGTTCTCACTTTTGTGGGTAACAAAATCAAGGACTTTCCAGGCCTAAAATGGAATAATTCCCAGATCGTTTTATTTCCAAACCAGTACAACTCCCAATCTCGCAAACCAAAAAAAATGTTATGCACGATAACTCTAAAATATACATTTAACACGCTTGTATACTTATATTGACATCTATGTATGCACTGGTCTTGACTTGCAAACAACATTTTGGCTGAAATATTTCGTAACTGCATCGAATTGCAAAAATCCTTCATAAAACATATTTCCGCGTAGCATTTTTCACCCTGTCACCGGTGCCCAGAAAATCAATACAGAGATTTCGGCGTTGTTACCCTTCATGGTAAAATCTGGGAACACAAAAATCAATATATGCATCCACTTCTGACCATGTAATGGGTTACCTTGGTAAGAGTGCACAATGAAACGTTGTGCATTGCATCCCATTGAATGAGCAAACCGCGCGAGATTTGAATAAAATTCACGAGATTGTCATATTAAATGAGGTCAATTGTCATCTGAAAAACATGCATATTTTATCCATACCTTGAAATTATTACTTGTAATTTGGTCCAAGATGCATAAAGGTATAAGTTTTAAACCATAATATCAAAATATAAAGGCGAATACTGAAAACAATAACCATTTTTCCTTCATTCATATACGAAATGTCACTTGCCAACTGGAAACATGACGCGGCCCTCCACAGTTCTATCCGGAACCGGGTAAGCACTATACCAAACAAAACTGAAGATGTGATACATCCGAGAAAAGGTCACCGTTCCCCAACAAAAGTCAGAAGACTTTCAAATTGACACCAATGCAAACGAAGCTGAATAGCTTCTAGTGATGTCCAGCCATCTTGGAAACTAATTTCGAGGTCATAACTCCAGTTATATCTGACGAATTTCCACGATTCGAACATCTACGTGTGTGTTTTTGTCTCCTGAACCGGCCTAGATTTAGTTACTGCGCATAAATTATATTTTACCCTGTTCCCATAGATCTGATGCGCGTATTAATTGCGCAAACAAACTTGTGTCTCGTGCACGCAGATGCAACTCGACTGCGCATGCACAGGTCACACGAATAAAAAAAAAAACATTCGTTGGTGCGGTTTAAATCAGTTGCAACATTGTAAAATTTGTCTGCGCATGCGCAACCTAGTAAAGGCGAGTGAGTTTGATCCCTTTTGTCTTGATATTCAACTGTCATATCAAGACAAGCCCATGAAGATTATGTAGATTTGACTTGAAAAGTTTTCGATAAATACAATAATTTGTAGAAGTGACAAAAGAGTTCTCACTTCTACAAGTTATTTGATGTACGCTATTATACCGGTGAAAATCAGTTGAAACGAAGCGCTTAATCAGCTGACTAAAGCAGTTATCGCTTTCCCAGAAACAAATCGGCCAATGAGCTTGCATGTAAGAACTTTGCTTTCGCATCGGGTTTCTGGAAAACTACCTCTGGCACTGCCAATGAAATAAAAAAAAAAAAAACAACAACATCACTGCGTGGTATCAGTTACGAGCGACAAATTTTTAACAAAACTTTTCCCGACCAATACCATAAATGCCCGGAAATTTTTTTTCATTCAAGAACGATATCTTTCGGAACAGTGCTTAAGCATTATGAGATGATAATAAACAAGCCATACCGTGGATCACGGAATCGGGTTATTTCAAGGGAGCCGCTGTCTGATCGGTCAAAACTATCGAAAGACTCGCAATATTTTGCGATTATCAGGCATGAATAAATTCGGAAACGTTATACAAATGAACGGAAATAATATTTGAGGGATTGTTTTCATCTGATGGTTGAGAATGGGCCTAATATTTTTAAAAAACAAATACTGCCGTAAGACAGCAGAACCGGACAAACGCATCCACCCATGGGCCGTTTTTATCGTATTTGAAGCATACAACTAGATTTTGATGATGACAATAGCAAGCGTAAAAAATAACATTCTGAAATAGAACAAACACGGTGTTTGTTATATAAGTTATATATTTGGGATGACATTTGCGTGTTTCCAGTCTGTTGGTACTTCTCCAGTGGCAAGTGATTTACAAAATATTTTGGTCAGGATTGGTGCTACTTCTTCTGAAGATTGTTTTAATATTCGTTGGCTGATTTCATCAGGTCCCATGGCTTTGTGTCCCATGTGTGACGCGTTTTTTGTAGTTCCTTGAGAGAGGCACTGGTGGTCGGGCATCCTGTTTTGGGTTTCTGTGCCTGGAGCTTGTCACGTTTTTTGATGAGACGTTTGATGTCCGATGTTAGCCGTGGTTGGCTGTTTGATTACTTGGCGAATCGACGTGAAATGTGCTGAGCGATAATATTTAGTTCAGTCTTGAGAGATGTCGATAGTTCATCAATCGACCAGTTATTGGTGAAGTTTTCTTCCAGTGTCCTGTTGAACTCTGATAGGTTTTCACGTAGAGCATTCAAGTCTGCCTTTTTATATAGCGGTATCTTACGGGAAATTGGCTTTGTTAATCAGAGGTCTCATGTCAGCTTCAAAATAGACTGCGTCGTGATCGGAGATAGCAGGTATGACCTGTACTCGGTTGACTATTGAGTTGTTGTTAGTGATGTATAGGTCCAGTAGGTCCCTGGTGGGTGTTCTGACCAGTTGTGTGAGGGCATTCTCACCGAGGAAGTCTATGAAGTCCTCATGAAGAGCTACATGATTACATCCTGGCTTGGCGCTATATCAGGGTAATTTAGATCTCCGGTTATCCATATATGGGAGTTGGAATCTGGGGGCAATCGACATACAGATTGTTTGAATTGGTCATGACCCACTTCGTCATGAACGTTTGGAAATCCCCTTTCTTGTTTTTGATGCTTTGGCAATTGAGACTGAGGACACTGATGGGTTCGTTTGGTTTTGTGGGTGTATTTTTGCTTTTAGGTAGTAGAGATGACCTGGCTAGGGGTACACCAGGTGATGATGTGTCATTGTAGTCTGAGAGGAGGCTGTACATGTTCGTGTGTGTGACTTATGTGTTGTTGAAGAGAGTAGAGCTAAAGTTTGGTAGTCCACACTTTAGATACTCCCATGATATGCTTTCGTTCATGCACGTATATATCTTGTCACTGATGTGTTCACATTTTGTGTGATACCATGTTTTGCATCGGGCACAACACACACCACGCTGTTGCCAAGTGACAGCTCTGCCACATGTTCCACAAGGGTATTTCGTGTTTGGTCCAGGATTTAGTTCAGTGTCATACATAAGCAGGATGAATGACAGGTACACCATTGTTCTATTGTACGCGTTGGTGCACATCTCCATTTGGGTATGTCTTTTTGTACTCATATATTGGCTACATATGTGTTCATACTCTCGTGCATGTAGTATATTGTTGATTTTTGGTGCGTACACTAAGAGCATGGCATGCCTGGCATGCAGGGTTAGGGTCCATCTATCAGACACAATGTGGTTTTCCAGCCACCACAGGTTTGTGTTGACAGCAGCTATGACACTGAGTGCAATGAGCAGCGTGTTGAACATTTTGTTGCCTGGGGTTGTGTGTAGCGAGTTAGTGTAGATGCGTCTATAAGAGGAGCGTTAAACTCTCTGGAAAAGCCGAAAATGGTCGACCGAAAGGCGAGTCAGCCAAGGTGGACGCCGTTGTTATGGACGCTGTATGAGCCCTGTATTGTTGAAAGCTCAAGATTGAACTTTCAAGCGAATATTACCGCTTTTGGGACACCCAAATAGATTCTACTGTATATAATCACATACAACACCCTCGGGCAGACACTTTTACCACAGAAAAACAGATTATGGAACAAAAATATTGGGGCTCCTTCACAGAAGCAACCAATCAGTCACGCATGCGCACCATCATGATGTGCATCGCCAAAGCTTGACCTCAGATGACCTTTAGAAGTGAATCGCAAGGTCATATTCGACAAGTATTATGTAAATTGGCCTCTGTAGGAAAAATTAGCCCAAGGGCTACGACAGGTTACCTGACAATTTTGGTTTCAAGAATTGCAGGTGACATATGACCTTGACATTTATCAATCAAGGTCATATTTGTGAACTTCAATGTTACCATTAGGTATGCTGCATATGACTTTATATATGTTCATAATTCAAGTATATAAGCTCTATCAACAATTATTTTGTCTGAAATCACATACAATACGTTCGGGCAGACACTTTTACCACAGAAAAACAGATTATAGAACAGAAACAGTGGGGCTCAGAAACAATTTTCAGGCAAGATCTTTGAATTTGGCCTTCAAGGTCGTTTAAAGTCAAATTCAAGGTCACAAAAACATGTGCTATATATCATGTATGTACATGACTTCTTGTGAGTTTATACACAATCCTAACCTTTAATCTGTAGAGGCAAATTTTTTTTACCCCAAAGTGGCTGTTTTGACCTTTCAAGGTCATCAAAAGTCAAATTCAAGTTCACCACACGAATCGCCATATGACTTCCCATTTGAAAGTGCCAACTTCTAAGCTCTATCTTTGTTCTATGAGTACAGTCCAGGCAGCTCCCATTATGAAGGGGAAAAAGTGCTGAAAGTCCAATTGTTTTTTCGAAGGGTGATTTTTTTTTGTTTAAAAATGGCCCAAAATGGATAGTAAGGCGATTTGGGCAAAAAATTTCAAAATGGCCGCCACACGCAGACCGGTGATTCAAGGGCAACCACTTGTACACATCGCAGAGGTACATGAGGGAAACCTTTTGAAACAAAAATCTCGAAATTGATCAGACAGTTTTTGAGAAAATGGCTGCCAAAGTTCAAAATTGACCGTTTTTCGTCGAAAATGGCCGCCATTTTGAGAAATATACGAAAATAAAAAAGCTAAAACATTCCTCCTTCTCGAATTATTATAAGGTATCTTTCCCCAAATTTTCAGGAAGATTACACCGTACACTTTAAAGATAAAATTGTGAACGGACGGACGTAACGCGACGGCAATGATAGGTTATCGGACCATAGGTACGGTAACCTAAAAATTATGACAAATAGATTTTGTATAGATGGTTATTGGTAACCTTGAACTTGACCTCTGTTGGTAACCTTGAATTTGACCTTTATCCTTCAGTGATGAAGCTCAATAGCATGTTTGACCTCGGTCTGTCGGTAACCTATTATTTAGATGCTTTAAGAATTACAAAGACAGTTGTGCAGATTAACTGACTCGACTGCTATAGTGAAAATTGTCCATTTAAAATGAATAAACTGAGTAAAGCGATTTCTACACTCCAAACATACACTCGATCTTCAACATATGCTTGATGCTCATCTATTTACGGTAACTAATGAAAATGACGTCATGCCTGGAAGTTACAACACTAACCAAATTGAATATGACTCATTATGCCCAACGATACCTTTTGCCTTGATCTCAATAGCACGAGTTGGCGTCCGCAACCTCACACTCAGGTGTCCACAAAGGTATCCCAAACATTGTCAGCTGTTTTGTCAAAATGTTTCATGGAGCTGAACTTAGTTAGAAATGCCGACGTTTGACAAAACATGTGTCCTCAATAAACGAATCACTTAACTGTTAGGCCTATCAATTTACCAATATTAGGCCTAATTTACCCTCTTAGACAAACCTCATGATGTTGATGATGTTGATGCCGGGTCCAGGAGTTCCATTTGAATGATTTTCTGTTCCAACATTTCCCGAAAGTCATAACACATGAAACTACTAGTTTGATCAATAGTATATGGAATCTACCTGGGCACTGGCGTATCTAGTGGGTGCGGGGGCGGGGGTGGCGGTTTCCGCCTGCTTGAGAATTCCTGGAGGGGGGGGGGGGGGATCAGGAAATGTTCAGTTCCAGAAATTATCGTAAAATGAGGAATTAACGTTACTCTCCCATTTCTGGGAAAAGGGCCGGGTTCAGGAGTTACATTTGAATGATTTTCTGTTCCAACAGTTCCCGAAAGTCATACACATGATTTCCCAGAAAAAGTCAGGCCAAAACGAACGGGAAAACGTGTATAGTGTCGATCCTGGCGGTGAAAGTTGAGCGTATCTTCAATAGTGACAGCGGTTTCCATTCATAAAATGACGTTTTGGTCGTATTCATAAATACGCAAATGTAGTTATTCCCCAGTCTGACCGCCTGTGTGGGCTATCTTGGTATAGAAAATCTTTGATATCTACAATCGCCAGCTGGCAGCACAGTTTTGGGGGCTAAACATGACGTCATTGCTCTATTTTTAGGAGTTATTAATATAAACGTAATTTAACCGCCATAATTTACGCCATTATTGGATACAGATAAAGATTTTCAATACCAAGATTGTCCACTCAGGTCAAAACGGAAACGAACACTTGAACAGTGTCGCTCCTGGCGGGGAGCACGTAGTGACGGCGGTTTTCATTCATAAAAAGACGTTTTGGTCGCAGATATTCATTCATGAAAACGCAAATGTAGTAATTCCTCAGTCTGACCGCCAGGGGATTGTTCGTTTCCGCTTTGGCCTGACTGGAATATCTTGATTTAGAAAATCTTTGATACAGACGATTTTCGTTGGTGATTTGGCGCCAAATATTTACCCCAATTACAATGCTGCCCCTGTTAAATGAGAATATGGCATGCCTCTCTACAATGTTGCCCCCTGTTGAATGAGAATATGACATGCCCCATTACAATGTTGCCCTTGTTGACTGAGAATATGACATGCCCCATTACAATATTGCCCACGACTGAATGAGTATTTGACATGCCCCATTACAATCCTGCTGCTGTTGAAGGAGACTATGACATGCCCCATTACAAATGTTGCCCCTGTTGAATACGTATATTACATGCCCCATTACAATGTTGCCCCCTGTTGAATAAGTATATGATATGCCCCCATTACAATGTTGCCCCCTGTTGAATGAGTATATGACATGCCCCATTAGAATGCTGCCCCCTGTTGAATGAGAATATAACATGTCCCATTACAATATTGCCCCTGTTGAATAAGTATATGACATGCCCCATTACAATATTGCCCCCTGTTGAATAAGTATATGACATGCCCAACTACAATATTGCCCCTATTGAAAAAATATATGACATGCCCCACTACAACGTTGCCCCCTTTTGAATAATTATATGACATGCCCCATTACAATATTGCCCCTGTTGAATAAGTATATGCCACGCCCCATTACAATGTTGCCCCCTGTTGAATGAGTATATGACATGCCCCATTACAAAGTTGCCCCCTGTTGAATCATAATATAACATGCCCCTTTTCTCCAATCAATTATACGTAAATTCTCTTGATTATTCTGTCCGTAGCCCTAGCAGATGGCTTTTCTATTTCTGGCAATATAATTTCTCAAAATGACAACCTCGTTTGTTTCAATCATTTGTCTTAAACGCGTGTTTCTTTGGGAACATATTATGACCCACAGTTTTCTGAAATGTACAATTTTAAATATATTGTGCCACTTCACCCTTGTGATGCCTTTGATCCGGGGAGGTCTAGTTCTATGGTTAAAGTGATATTGGGAGAAAGTTGTGGATTTTGCCGTACATTTCTGACCAAACGAAGAAAACATTATGGTTATATATGGGTCAACATCAAATTGGAGGCGAATCTTGCGAGTTTCTTTGCCACCAGAATCATACCGTGACGGCAAGTGACTTACAGGCCCTATAACTTTAAAAGCATCCATCATGATCATATCAGAGAGAATATAGTTTAAGTAGGCTACTTACCATGCTACTGAAGACTATCGAAGGTTATCTTATCAGGTTTAGACCGACATATACCGTAACGTTACTTATTCACACCAATGACAAATATTCCAGTCTGACATCTCCTCAACACTACAGTCTGCAGTTTGTTGATGCGTGGTCTCTATAGCAACAAGATTCGCGGGTGTTTCGATTTTGGTTTCTGTTTCGTGTCAACAAGCCGCGGGAAGAGAAATCGATGACTGAGGATACCGCCCGAGAGATATACGTAATACTCCGAGTTTCCATGGTCCACTATAGACTCAGTGAAGCGCAGCTCTCAACCAATCGATCGTGAAGTCTGTTGTAGCGGTTCGGATGTGGGAAAACGCCGGGATGGCAGCATGAATACACTGTCTTACATAGTTGGACGTAAATAGCCTAGCACCACTCTCCTACAAATGGAAACAAGAGGTAAGGTGAATGGCGAGCGCCATGGAAATCGTATTGACCTATATCATATATTCAGCGTGAGCAGCTTGGAATGCTTCTGCAGTTTCGTATATTTTTCAGGTACTTGTGAGGATTGAAACAGAATCGACAATGTTATCGAGTTCACCACAGCAAGGTAATATAAGGCCTACATATGCCATCCGAAGTATATAATTATATGAATCGGAATATAAGTACAGTTTTTAAAGTTTTCTTTAGGTTTTTTATTTTCTTTTTTCTAAAAATGGCAGCCATTTTCGACGAAAAACGGCAAATATTGCACTTCGATGACCATTCTCTTAAAATCTATCCGATAATTTTTCTTTCCTAATAACACTCGCTTATGTAACTCTATGATGTGTATAAGTTTTATTGCCCTTTAATCGTCGGTCTGTGCTTGACGGCCATGTTGATTTTTTTACTGGTCGGTACAAAAATGGTTGTCTCAAATTGCGTTACTATCCATTTTGAGTCCTGTTTAGGCAACAACGAAAATCACCTTTTGGAAAAATTGTTGGTTGATGTAACGTTCTTAAACCACCGAATATATATGCTAACTTCTTGATCTATCACGAATTTCACAAATATATTCTAAGGATTTAGCAGAATTGTTCGTCACCACTTTGCTTTGAGTTTGCTTCTTTGCATCTTTACAAAATTTTCACCACTATATCCTGATATTTCTAAGTCGTTTACACCGGATATTTTTGTGATGCCGAATGGTATCTTATTATTTACACGGTAATCAAACGATATTTTTTGCTGAATTCCAGACTTCTGTCTCAAAAATTGAAAAATTTGTTAAATATATTGTGCCACTTCACCCTTGTGATGCCTTTGATCCGGGGAGGTCTAGTTCTATGGTTAAAGTGATATTGGGAGAAAGTTGTGGATTTTGCCGTACATTTCTGACCAAACGAAGAAAACATTATGGTTATATATGGGTCAACATCAAATTGGAGGCGAATCTTGCGAGTTTCTTTGCCACCAGAATCATACCGTGACGGCAAGTGACTTACAGGCCCTATAACTTTAAAAGCATCCATCATGATCATATCAGAGAGAATATAGTTTAAGTAGGCTACTTACCATGCTACTGAAGACTATCGAAGGTTATCTTATCAGGTTTAGACCGACATATACCGTAACGTTACTTATTCACACCAATGACAAATATTCCAGTCTGACATCTCCTCAACACTACAGTCTGCAGTTTGTTGATGCGTGGTCTCTATAGCAACAAGATTCGCGGGTGTTTCGATTTTGGTTTCTGTTTCGTGTCAACAAGCCGCGGGAAGAGAAATCGATGACTGAGGATACCGCCCGAGAGATATACGTAATACTCCGAGTTTCCATGGTCCACTATAGACTCAGTGAAGCGCAGCTCTCAACCAATCGATCGTGAAGTCTGTTGTAGCGGTTCGGATGTGGGAAAACGCCGGGATGGCAGCATGAATACACTGTCTTACATAGTTGGACGTAAATAGCCTAGCACCACTCTCCTACAAATGGAAACAAGAGGTAAGGTGAATGGCGAGCGCCATGGAAATCGTATTGACCTATATCATATATTCAGCGTGAGCAGCTTGGAATGCTTCTGCAGTTTCGTATATTTTTCAGGTACTTGTGAGGATTGAAACAGAATCGACAATGTTATCGAGTTCACCACAGCAAGGTAATATAAGGCCTACATATGCCATCCGAAGTATATAATTATATGAATCGGAATATAAGTACAGTTTTTAAAGTTTTCTTTAGGTTTTTTATTTTCTTTTTTCTAAAAATGGCAGCCATTTTCGACGAAAAACGGCAAATATTGCACTTCGATGACCATTCTCTTAAAATCTATCCGATAATTTTTCTTTCCTAATAACACTCGCTTATGTAACTCTATGATGTGTATAAGTTTTATTGCCCTTTAATCGTCGGTCTGTGCTTGACGGCCATGTTGATTTTTTTACTGGTCGGTACAAAAATGGTTGTCTCAAATTGCGTTACTATCCATTTTGAGTCCTGTTTAGGCAACAACGAAAATCACCTTTTGGAAAAATTGTTGGTTGATGTAACGTTCTTAAACCACCGAATATATATGCTAACTTCTTGATCTATCACGAATTTCACAAATATATTCTAAGGATTTAGCAGAATTGTTCGTCACCACTTTGCTTTGAGTTTGCTTCTTTGCATCTTTACAAAATTTTCACCACTATATCCTGATATTTCTAAGTCGTTTACACCGGATATTTTTGTGATGCCGAATGGTATCTTATTATTTACACGGTAATCAAACGATATTTTTTGCTGAATTCCAGACTTCTGTCTCAAAAATTGAAAAATTTGTCAATCTGTCCCAATGTTAAATTTCAGCCCGAAACGGGATCTGGAGAATCTGAGCATATTCGAGTAGTTCAGGAATCGAATTACTTGTATCGTTGTAATTTTGGTCCACAAGACACATTGAAGTGTATTCTATGCAAAAGTGTTGATTTCGAGAAATTGCACCGCTACAAAAGCGCGGCAAATGCACAAAATTTTATGCGGTCCCCAAAATTCAATGATTGGGCTGCATTAAGCATTGAGGTAGATTGCCAACTTTTTCACTTTTAGCAATAGAAGTTTAGCAGATAATTGCCGTTTGACTCCAAGGTGAAATGTGGCGATTTTGCCCTAAGCACGCGGCAGGTGATTGTAAACATACATGCCATTTATGTGGCCTTTTCGTACTTGGCCTTGTTTTGACACGCTCCGTTCGAGCGTGCGTTGCCACGGCGACGCATTGTAATTTACGCTCCAGTAAACTATAACAATGGATCGATTAGACCTCGCGTGCGTCCTACAGCTTGTGGTGTATTATATATACACTGGGAGCGACTCGATCGAGGAGATTGTCCGAGAGAGAGTGAACAGGACGCACGCAAGGCTCGCCATGAGCTTTGCGTTCCCTGGTCAGGAGTAGTGGGCTCTTAGAGCCCTGGGGACGATTTTCATGGGGAGGCCCGGGCTGAGAGAGACAAGTTGCTGACTCGGGGGCGTAAGCCCTGTGGATCGCCAGTTCTCTCCCTTCCCGGGACGTGTGACATAGGCTCTGGCCAGCATGTCGGACTGTATGGGGTTCCGTCCTCGAGGCAGACCGCGGCTCGCCAGGCCCCGCCAGTTAACACCGTGGTGATGAACCAGTTTCTGAACGGTGTCCGTAGGCCTGGGAGTGTCGGGTGGGCTGTTACCTGGTTACCGTTAATGCTGAAGTAGTTACCCTGTCCGCAGTGACCTCCGGTGAGCGGCGCCGCCGCAAGGATCCGGAATAGTGGATGCGCGTCCGCAAGGACTCGTGGTGAGAGGACTATCCTCGAGGATCCCGAAGAGCGGACTGTAGTCAATAACTTTACATTGGTGCCGTGACCAGGATTAGTCCGACAGTGTTCCATCGCAGCCTACCGTCACAGTGTTGTAGCCTCCTTCGTCCCTGGGGATCGCTCGCTCCTCACGGACAACTCAGACAAAATGACGAAAGAAAGAGACAAAGCCAAAGATAAGGCGAATGAACCCAAGGGGGGGAAACGGGTGGAAACGTCGCGGACCGCACCCGGTCAAGTGACGGCCGCCGTGAGAATTCTCCGGATGACTCCGGCGGTAGGAAGGAACGTGCGGAGACCTCCGTGGACAAGATCCCGTCTGCGGAGTTGACTCTGACGTCCCTGGCTCCGTCTCCGGACGACGAGTCGTGCCCCGAGGGGCCGCAACAGAGGTTGCGATCAGGACCTGGCCCTGATCCGGTAGGCGCGGTAGGTGGAGCTGGCAACGGCGCTACCCCGCGCCCGCCTAAGTCCGGACGGCAGTCGTGGCAGGCGACGCTCTTCCAGGGGACATCTCCGGATGTCCGGAATCGAGTGGAAGCCGGCACGAGTACCTCCGGGCAAGCGGACCAGCGGTTCTGGATGCCACCTCCAGCCGGAAGAGCTCTTGCGAGGGCTCCCGGCGGGGACTCCAGGCAGTCGCGTCAGGCGGAATGGACCAGCTCACCCACACTCTGAGTGAGCTGGCTCCTCTAGGGCGCTATGACCGCGCCCGGTCGCCCCACCAGGGACGATCAGACCGGCGGAACCGTTCCCCCTCTCCGCTGTCATAAGGCAACTCGGGGCCTTTGACGGAGAGGGAGAGGTGGCTGATATCCGAGGCGCTTGTACTGTTCAAGCGGAATCAGCCGCCTCCGAGCGTTGATCCGTCGGCCGTTCTAAGTCCAGGGATGTCTGGGCCAATAGCCCCTCCCCAAGTCCTGCCGGGTCCGCAGGCGCCAGTGGCCCCCGCAATGGGACCCGCGCCTGCTCCGCGGCTCGGAGGCACCGCGTTGGCGACCGCGTCGACCGTTTCGACGGTTGGAGCGCAAGCCGCGTGGTCGACTTACCTTGGCGCGTACAGTGTGTCGGACGGGCAGTGGCAACAGGCGGCTTCGGCCCCAAGCTTTGCCCGCACCTAGCCAGAGTGGGTTGGTAGCGGGAATGACCCCGGCGGCAAGCGTGAGCTTTCCTGCTCTTATGTCCGCGGCGTCGATGTTTGCTCCGGCAGACTCCGCCGCAGGCACGGGCAGCTCGCGGAACTTGCCGCTGTGACGGGCCCGACCACTCTCAAACGCGATGACGGGCCCGACCACTCTTCGTGGCAGAAACGGTTTAACAGGGATAACGCCGACTTGGAGGACTACTTACTCCAGGTATGGCATACCGCCGTGTACGAAGGATGGTCCCAGCATGAAGCTGGACATGTCCTCGCGGGGAGCTTGGAAGGAAAAGCTCTCCGCGTGATGCCGTGTCTGCCGGTGGGAACAGTGACTTTCGGCGAGGTTGCCCGACAACTTCGCCTGCTGTTCACGCCGACGACCAATTGGCGGCAGTCTGAACGAGAGTTCAAGGCGCGTACCCGCCAACCGACTGAGTCCGTGACAGACTATGCGTTTAACCTGCGCATACTCGGCCGGAGAGCTTTTCCGGACATGGACTCTAGACGGTTCGAAACGATGCTGATCGATCAGTTCATCGATGGCCAGCCTTACCACTTAGCTTACGGGCTGGCCACCCATGAAAAACGATCGATGGAGGAGGCAATAGACTCCGCACTTGCGCTCGAGGTAGCTGTCCGCCCTAGACAGTTGCCTCCGGCCCCGGCTCCGGCCTCGGCTGTACCCGCGCAGGCGGCGACTCCTCCTCCGGCCAAGGCATCGCAGGTAACCCCGTGGCAGGACCCGGTCGTCCGGGAACCCGCCAGGGAACCTACCCCACAGTGGGTTAGTGCGCCGGCACCCTCTACAGGGGCGCCTGCACATGCGGCACCAGTCGCCGCGCCGTGCTCGTCCTCGGACGTGTGCGACTTAGAGGAATACGACCTCGGCGCCGCGCAGATGATTGCGCACTGCGCCGGGATCAAAGCTCCGGGACCCGCAGAATGTTGCGCGTTCACCTCCGGACCAGCTCAGAACCGTCCCTGTGTATCCGACAGAGGCAATCGTTGCGGATATCGGAGCGGCCGGGATTATTGGGATGAATTTTCTACGGGTCCACCGGGTGACCGCCAACTTTAGTGCTGGCGAATTCCGGATGGGAGAGGACACACACTTTCTCTTCCGCTCGGGCCCGATGCATTCATTCCAAATGCGGGCATCGCGCACTGTAGTAGTGCCGCCGATGAGTGAGATGATCATTGAGGCGAGGCCGCGTCGTCCCCGCATGCCCCTCGATGGTCGACCGTGTATAGTGCAACCCGTGAGCAGTTTTGCCGCAGGAACTGGGCTCGTGCTGGGTGGGGCCCTGGTCATGTCCAACCCCCGCGCGATGCCCATCCTCGTGGTGAATTCTACGGATGCTCCGATTGTACTGAAGCGCGGATGCATAGCAGCTACTGCTATTCCCGCGTCCTCGAGTCGTGTCCTCCCCGACGATCCTGTCTGCCGCGCTGCGTGCGCGGCGGTGGCCGCCGGAGATGACCCGTTGACCCTGCCGGACCATTTGGAATCTCGGGTTCCGAAGGACCGGTTGGGTGAAGAGCAGCGCCAAGCGCTCCGCAGACTGCTGCGGCAGTATGCGGATGTGTTCATGGGTCCTGATGGTGCGGTTGGCAAGACTGACGTCGCCAAACACCGCATCGACCTCGTGGACGAGCGTCCTCTCAAGCAGCGTCTTCGTCGGGCAGCAATAGTGCACCAAGAGGTCATAGACCAGGAGGTGCAAAAGATGCTCGACTTGGACATCATCGAACCCAGTGACAGCCCTTGGGCCAGTCCGGTGGTTATGGTGAAGAAGAAGGACGGCTCGTGGAGGTTCTGCGTGGACTATCGGAAACTCAACGATGCCACGCGGAAGGACTCATATCCTCTCCCGCACATTGAAGATACCTTCGATGCCCTGGCCGGGTCACACTATTTCTGTGCTCTGGATCTGGCCTTCGGGTATTGGCAGGTGGAGATGGAGGAGAGTGATCGGGCGAAGACTGCCTTCGTTACCAAGAACGGGCTCTACCAATTCAAGGTAATGCCGTTCGGGCTCTGTAACGCACCAGCGACGTTCGAGCGCCTCATGGAGATGGTACTTAAAGGGTTCCTCTGGAAGCGATGTATGGTCTACATCGACGATGTCGTTGTGTATGGCCGGTCGTTCGAGGAAACCCTCACCAACCTCCAGATGGTGCTCCATCGCATCCGCGGAGCAGGGCTTAAATTGAAGCCAAGTAAGTGCGAGCTATTCGCGCAGGAAATCCTGTACTTGGACCTCATGGTAACGGGCACCGGAGTGAGACCAGACCCTGCAAAGGTGGCGGCCGTGAAGAAATGGCCTCCGCCATGTAACGTGGCGGACGTGAGGTCCTTCTTGGGCTTCGCGAGCTACCACCGCAGGTTTATTCGCGGCTTTGCGGAGATCGCGCGTCCCCTTACTATCCTCACGGAAAAGGGCGCCGATTTTGTTTGGTCCGCCGAGCAGGCTGACGCCTTCTCGGGACTCCGGCAGGCCTTGGTAGCGGCCCCGGTGCTGCGGCACCCTCGTCCGGACTGCGAGTTCATCCTGGACACTGACGCGAGTAACTTCGCACTCGGCGGTGTCCTCTCGCAGATCGTGGACGGGCAAGAGCGGGTAGTAGCTTATGCGAGTGTGGCCTTGAGCCGCTCTCAAATGAACTACTGTACCACTCATCGCGAGTTGCTCGCGGTGGTTACAATGACGTTGGTTACAATGACCCCTCTAACAACACGGCGGCCGGAGCGTTTAGGGCTAATCTCCGCGCGCGGACCCGCCGTTATCGGCGAGGGCGTCCTGCATACGAAGCGAAGGTGCGGCTCAGCTCCAGCGAGTCCTCCTTGAGTCCGGTGGTGTACTCCTCGTGGGTACCCTCGTCCTCTGGAGAGTCTGAGTATGAGCGGTCCTTCCCCCTGTGGTGATGGCCGCTGCGGCGCAGCCGGACGCGACGGATGAGGAGCCTAATTACTTGGGTGGCTACTCTCCGGCGCAGATAGCTGCGACGCAAAGAGCTGACAGAGCTCTGGCACCGGTAATGACAGCCCTTGAGGCCGGCCAGAAGCCCTCGAAGGATGAGCGGAAGACCTACAGGGAGGAGACTTTGTCTCTAGTATCCCAGTGGGAGAGACTCTCCTTGAGGGATGGCCTCTTATACCGGCGCTATGAGCCACCGACTCCACTGCCTCCCATATGGCAGTTGGTGCTTCCGGCGGAGCTGCGGAAAGAAGTACTCTACCAGTTGCATGACCTCCGGGTGACCGGTCACTTGGGAATCCGGAGGACCGTCCATAGGCTACACCAGCGCTTTCATTGGCCTGGTAGCGGCTTGGGCGTGCAACGGTGGTGCGCAGCCTGCCCTCGGTGTCAAGCTCGCAAAGGAGTTCCGACTCCTGGCCGCCACCCCTTAACCACGGTTGAGGCGGGCGCGCCGTTCGATCGGATAGCTTTGGATATACTGGATACCCACCGGGTCACCCCGCGCGGTTTCCGGTACATCCTGGTGATTTCCGACTATTTTACCAAGTATACTGACGCCTACCCACTGCGCCGCCAGACTGCGGACGAGGTAGCTCGGTTGTTGGTAAATAGATGGGTGGTGTACCATGGGGTACCTAAACAGGTACATTCGGATCAGGGCATGCAATTTGAGAGCAACCTGTTCCGAAACCTAGCACAGATGCTAGGCAGTACCAAGGTGCGGACCACCCCCTACCGGCCCCAGTCTGATGGCCAGGTCGAACGCTTTAATTGATCGGTCCTCAATATGCTGGCGGCCTTTGTGAACGATCGTGCGAATGATTGGGATGACCACCTCCCGTATGTCTTAATGGCGTACAGGTCGTCGGTCCACTCTTCGACCGGAGTTACTCCGCACGCGATGTTGTACGGCTGGGAGCTAAATTTACCCGTGGATATTATGTATCCAACTGCGGCAGAGACCGGCGCAGTACCCCAGTGCGGTCCGGAGTACATATCGATAGTCTGAAGAAGTACGAGGGCCCGCTTGTCATGGATCCGCTCGTTCAAGATGCGGAACCGGATGATGCTCCCGTATGGGATCCGTCCGGTCAGCATCCACGGACTCCGGACGAGCGTGTGCGCCGTATGGTGGGCCTCCCGGACCTCTGGATGGACTGGGTGGCTATCAGCCAGATGACGGCGATCCGCAGGTACCCCCACTCCCTCCAGTACCTGCGGATGACGGGCGGCCACGGCGGAAACCACGTGCGCCAGCCCGGTATGGGTGGGAATAACCTTCCGCCCATGCGGATGCGTCTGCGGTACCTGTCTATCACACCAAGGACGGGTTTTAGGTCGTTCCGTGAGAGTCTGCACGACTTACCTCCGCGGGTGGCTACTTTGTGGCTATCTTCGGAGTTGAGGTCCGCGGAGACTTTCATGTTGTAACGCCGCGGAGACTTTCATGTTGTAACGGAGTGATTTTGTTTATTTTCCATCTCATTTTTTATTTATGGGAGGATTATAAGCCACAAGTGTGTGCGTGTTCCCGTGGAAATGCTATTCTTACTCATTTATCATATATATGAGAAAGTTTAGTGATATATCTCTTTTCCTTGGTGCAATAGAGAGTAAGAAATCGGGAGATTTCTGCTTTCGCAAGAGGGGTGTAGGAGATTGTGTACATTGTATCAAAGGCTGTATGCCGTGATCTATGAAAAGCATGCAAGTGGTGGTGGATTTATTTCCATTGCTGCTTGGGCGGTGTTAAATTTTTATTTATCGCTGCTGATAGGGTGACATAATCGGCTTTTGATACATTGTGTACAATCTTTAACCTGCGAGGGTGATTAACTTCACGTCATTGATCGCCAGTGCGAAAGCTATTGCTAATGACTGCTGTTAATTACTGTAGTATTTTAGCGGGTTCCCCCGGGATGGCTTGTGTACATAAGCCACCCGTATACATGGCACGATAGGAGTCACCGGGGGGAGATGTGTGTATGTGAATGCGATAGTATAAAACGTTCTTTTGTCTGTCGATCTGGTAGATGCAGTGAATAGACGTTTCCATGGGAACGCGTCATACGATGCGTGTGCAGTATAACTGCCAACACTTGATGCCTATAATCGATGTAACTCGACACTTACTGGTCATTCAAGCGCTCGGCACTGGTGGAGACGGATCTGCGGATCTGACTCCCAGTGTTTGTAGCGATTAGAGTGCTTGATATGTCAGAGTCAAGTGACGGGTGGGGTGATGATGTAGGGAGGGAGGAGGGGTCTCTAGAGCGCACTAGTGTGTACTCGAGACCCCTAGCTAGGCCTGAGGATGATGACCGCGAGGTCGTCTCCGAAGGCGAGGATGTGGGTTCTGCGGAATCCAGCTCCGGCTCTGATTCCGGTACGGGAACTGAGTCCGAGAGCGAGGTCGCGGAGGAACGCCCCGCAGAGAGTGACTCGGCCACGCCAGGCGCCGAGCAGCTCTTGAATCTGTCGTCTTTTCCTCGCATGGAAGAGATGATGGACTGCGGTGGTGCGGGACTTGCTCGTGTGGACATTGAGTTGCATCCGCCCTCGGAGATGCTTGCGTCTCTGGGTCCGGATGAGAGTACTCGTGCGGAAACCCGTCCGGATGGCCGTAGCCGTCCGGACACCGGTTCCGCCGAGAACTCCTCGGTGTCCGCACCTGCGGAGTCTGGTCCGCACGACCAGAAGGCCCCTGGGACTTGGGCGGAGCAGGTTGACGCGGCTGAGGAAGCCGCATCCCAGGCTCCGGCCCAGGAACAGGAGCCTGGCTCGAAGGAGACCGAGAACCAAGATGACGGGTTTGCATCGCCCGTCTCTAGGCGTACTCGCCGTCGAGCCCGAGAGATTGCCCAGAAGCAGTGGAGAGCCCAGCAAGCGCTGGAGGCCTCCAACCGCGGGCAATCTGAGACCGGATCCGACCCGGACCCGGTCTCCTCGCCTCCAAAGAAAAAGAAGAAGAAGCGGACCCACCGGAAAATGAAGTCCGGCGGTCCCCCGCCTAAAACCGGATCGCAGTCCGGAGGACCTAAGCCGCTGGCGCCTAAGCCGGGCGGCCAGTCAGGGTCCTTCGCCAAACCCGGAGACGCCAAGGCGCCTAATCCCTCGGGATCTGGTGCGGGCGGCGCCTCCGAATGATCCGGCCAGGGCGCAGGAGGTTCCAGCAAGCGGGTGCCTATCCAGGCACCGAAAGGAACCTCCTCCTCTTCTTCCTCCGGTAATAAGAGACCTACCGGAGCTGCGGAGGTGGGGTCCAGTCCAGTGGATCGGGGGCGTCCCGTGCCGAAGGAAGGAGATTTGCGTTTAGAACTCCTCCGGAAGCGCGCGGAGCAAGACGGGGTCCACCTGTCTGACGCCGCACTGGAAGCGGGACGGTGGGCCTTCGTTGTGCAGCAACAGAGGACCGCGCCCCAATGCGGGAAGAGTGTGCCCCGACAACCCAGGTCGGAGAATCGTTCGGGGGCGGCCAAAAAGAAGAAGCGGTCGTCCTCGGAGCAGCCCTCTATTTAGAGGCTGCGGGCCGAGATGGGCCCCGAACTCCCTGGAGTCCGTCAGGGACACATGTTCCTCTTGCGTTATGGCAGGGATCCGCAGGGGCGCCGCACAGCGGACGCCGGTGCGGCGGCCGACACGCCTTTCACACGGCCTCGTCCACTCACGGACAAGGAGCGTGTCGGGCTGCCGCCCGAGACAGAGGACGGGGTAATATGCCTCCTCTGTCCGGAATCCCTGGACGGGTATGAGGACCCGCACCAAGCGCTCAACCGGGATCGTAGGTATCCTTCCTACGACCACCTGAGTCGACATGTTGCGGGGTACCACTACCCCTGGATGAAAATGTTCGTCTGCAAGAGGTGTTACTCCAGTAGACCTCAGCAGCGATATTTTCCCAGTTTGGAGGCCCTGAACACTCACCGCGCGGGTGCACACCGCGGTGAGGGACTTCACACCGTTGGTGATGAAGCGGGGCCTGTATTCAATTATGGATACATTCCACCTAGGGTGGCATCGTTCATGACCACGTCAGGAACATTGAAGAACCGGTTCTTCCACTGGGGTCCGTGGCGCTTTGCACAGCGCATCATGGACGATGCCTGGAAAGAGTCTGGCGTTGTGTCCGCGGGCTCGAGCTACACAGCTCGCCTGACGGCGTCAATGGGCCAGACTCCGGTGGAGTACCAGGCGGCGGAAGCCGCCCGGACAGCAGCAGAGGCTGTCCGTCAACCGCCGGCGACCCAGGCAGTGGAAGAACGGCACCGGGTGACCATGGTCGTGTCGGAGATGCCGCAGATCGCGGCCAAGACACGAGTGGCTTTTCCTAAGCCGCGCCCCCCGCCAAGGACTCAGGGGAAGGGTTCGTCCGCCGGAAAAACTCCGGCCGGGACGACGCCCCTGCAGTCCCCGGGTGCGCTGACTCAGGAGGATTTCCCGGGCTTGCTCGAGGTGACGGTACCCGCGGGTCCGTCTGAGGGACGGGTATATGAGAAAGTTTAGTGATATATCTCTTTTCCTTGGTGCAATAGAGAGTAAGAAATCGGGAGATTTCTGCTTTCGCAAGAGGGGTGTAGGAGATTGTGTACATTGTATCAAAGGCTGTATGCCGTGATCTATGAAAAGCATGCAAGAGGTGGTGGATTTATTTCCATTGCTGCTTGGGCGGTGTTAAATTTTTATTTATCGCTGCTGATAGGGTGACATAATCGTAACACCCACAAGTAGTTTGGCTTTTGATACATTGTGTACAATCTTTAACCTGCGAGGGTGATTAACTTCACGTCATTGATCGCCAGTGCGAAAGCTATTGCTAATGACTGCTGTTAATTACTGTAGTATTTTAGCGGGTTCCCCCGGGATGGTTTGTGTACATAAGCCACCCGTATACATGGCACGATAGGAGTCACCGGGGGGGAGATGTGTGTATGTGAATGCGATAGTATAAAACGTTCTTTTGTCTGTCGATCTGGTAGATGCATTGAATAGACGTTTCCACGGGAACGCGTCATACGATGCGTGTGCAGTATAACTGCCAACACTTGATGCCTATAATCGATGTAACTCGACACTTACTGGTCATTCAAGCGCTCGGCACTGGTGGAGACGGATCTGCGGATCTGACTCCCAGTGTTTGTAGCGATTAGAGTGCTTGATATGTCAGAGTCAAGTGACGGGTGGGGTAATGATGTAGGGAGGGAGGAGGGGTCTCTAGAGCGCACTAGTGTGTACTCGAGACCCCTAGCTAGGCCTGAGGATGATGACCGCGAGGTCGTCTCCGAAGGCGAGGATGTGGGTTCTGCGGAATCCAGCTCCGGCTCTGATTCCGGTACGGGAACTGAGTCCGAGAGCGAGGTCGCGGAGGACCGCCCCACAGAGAGTGACTCGGCCACGCCAGGCGCCGAGCAGCTCTTTAATCCGTCGTCTTTTCCTCGCATGGAAAAGATGATGGACTGCGGTGACTCGGCCACGCCAGGCGCCGAGCAGCTCTTGAATCTGTCGTCTTTTCCTCGCATGGAAAAGATGATGGACTGCGGTGGTGCGGGACTTGCTCGTGTGGACATTGAGTTGCATTCGCCCTCGGAGATGCTTGCGTCTCTGGGTCCGGATGAGAGTACTCGTGCGGAAACCCGTCCGGATGGCCGTAGCCGTCCGGACACCGGTTCCGCCGCGAACTCCTCGGTGTCCGCACCTGCGGAGTCTGGTCCGCACGACCAGAAGGCCCCTGGGACTTGGGCGGAGCAGGTTGACGCGGCTGAGGAAGCCGCATCCCAGGCTCCGGCCCAGGAACAGGAGCCTGGTTCGAAGGAGACCGAGAACCAAGATGACGGGTTTAAATCGCCCGCCTCTAGGCGTACTCGCCGTCGAGCCCGAGAGATTGCCCAGAAGCAGTGGAGAGCCCAGCAAGCGCTGGAGGCCTCCAACCGCGGGCAATCTGAGACCGGATCCGACCCGGACCCGGTCTCCTCGCCTCCGAAGAAAAAGAAGAAGAAGCGGACCCACCAGAAAGAGAAGTCCGGCGGTCCCCCGCCTAAAACCGGATCGCAGTCCGGAGGACCTAAGCCGCTGGCGCCTAAGCCGGGCGGCCAGTCAGGGTCCTCCGCCAAACCCGGAGACGCCAAGGCGCCTAATCCCTCGGGATCTGGTGCGGGCGGCGCCTCCGAATGATCCGGCCAGGGCGCAGGAGGTTCCAGCAAGCGGGTGCCTATCCAGGCACCGAAAGGAACCTCCTCCTCTTCTTCCTCCGGTAATAAGAGACCTACCGGAGCTGCGGAGGTGGGGTCCAGTCCAGTGGATCGGGGGCGTCCCGTGCCGAAGGAAGGAGATCTGCGTTTAGAACTCCTCCGGAAGCGCGCGGAGCAAGACGGGGTCCACCTGTCTGACGCCGCACTGGAAGCGGGACGGCGGGCCTTCGTTGTGCAGCAACAGAGGACCGCGCCCCAACGCGGGAAGAGTGTGCCCCGACAACCCAGGTCGGAGAATCGTTCGGGGGCGGCCAAAAAGAAGAAGCGGTCGTCCTCGGAGCAGCCCTCTATCCAGAGGCTGCGGGCCGAGATGGGCCCCGAACTCCCTGGAGTCCGTCAGGGACACATGTTCCTCCCGCGTTATGGCAGGGATCCGCAGGGGCGCCGCACAGCGGACGCCGGTGCGGCGGCCGACACGCCTTTCACACGGCCTCGTTCACTCATGGACGAGGAGCGTGTCGGGCTGCCGCCCGAGACAGAGGACGGGGTAATATGCCTTCTCTGTCCGTAATCCCTGGACGGGTATGAGGACCCGCACCAAGCGCTCAACCGGGATCGTAGGTATCCTTCCTACGACCACCTGAGTCAACATGTTGCGGGGTACCACTACCCCTGGATGAAAATGTTCGTCTGCAAGAGGTGTTACTCCAGTAGACCTCAGCAGCGATATTTTCCCAGTTTGGAGGCCCTGAACACTCACCGCGCGGGTGCACACCGCGGTGAGGGACTTCACACCGTTGGTGATGAAGCGGGGCCTGTATTCAATTATGGATACATTCCACCTAGGGTGGCATCGTTCATGACCACGTCAGGAACATTGAAGAACCGGTTCTTCCACTGGGATCCGTGGCGCTTTGCACAGCGCATCATGGACGATGCCTGGAAAAAGTATGGCGTTGTGTCCGCGGGCTCGAGCTACACAGCTCGCCTGACGGCGTCAATGGGCCAGACTCCGGCGGAGTACCAGGCGGAGGAAGCGGCCCGGACAGCAGCAGAGGCTGTCCGTCAACCGCCGGCGACCCAGGCAGTGGAAGAACGGCACCGGGTGACCATGGTCGTGTCGGAGATGCCGCAGATCGCGGCCAAGACACGAGTGGCTTCTCCTAAGCCGCGCCCCCCGCCAAGGACTCAGGGGAAGGGTTCGTCCGCCGGAAAAACTCCGGCCGGGACGACGCCCCTGCAGTCCCCGGGTGCGCTGACTCAGGAGGATTTCCCGGGCTTGCTCGAGGTGACGGTACCCGCGGGTCGGTCTGAGGGACGGGTGGTGGCAGACACCTCCGCCTCCTCGAGTACCGCGTCGGTGGTCCCGCCAAGGACCCCACGTGTGACTCCCTCGGTTGCGAGCAGTAACGGACGTGCGGTACTTCTCTCGAGGTCGGCGTCCGCGTCCTCGTTGGTAGTTGAGGGGACGTCCGCGGGATGGCAAAGCACCGCCTCCCTGGACCTGGATCCCCTCGACGCCACGGCGGACGTACGCCTGAGGCTCGGTCCCACGACCGCCAGTGTCTACGAGACTTTTCGCGAGTCTGTAGGCCAGGCGGTCGGCCATCGTCGCGATGGTATGGACCGGATCCCCGGTGACCCAGTGTTGGTGAACCTGCCAGTGCCCCGAGCCATTCGTGACTTGGGGTCCGCAGGTGTGGCCGCGTTGGTCCGCGCTCGGGAGGAGCACCAATGGGATTACCCCCAGCGTGGTCGACTCACCCGAGCGGCGGAGTACCTTGTGGCGGAGATGGACAGCTCTCTGGATCGGTTCAGCCGGTGCCGCGCCGAGGCCTCCCGTGTCGCATGCGATCTCGCATATGACCAGGGCCTCATGGAAGGCACCCGGCGGAGCCTAGAGAGCTACCGGACTTTGTCGGCCGTCATTGAGCGGCGCGCGTTCGACCAGGGTCGGACCGCCGCTCTTGCCGAGCAGTCCGGGGCGTCCGCCCCCGCCCCAGAGATGGCCGCTAGGATGGAGCACCTGGAGGCTGAGAATGAGCAGCTACGGCGTCGTCTTGACGAAGCCGAGGCCGCTCGGACTCGCCTACTCCAGGGCGTCAATGACCCCGAGTCGTCCGCCCTGAACCAGGCGGCTCTCCAGCGGGCGGATGCTGCTTTGGAGCTGGCCATCTACCCATACCTGGTCCAGGTGTGGGGAGAACGTACGGCCGGTCCTCAGCGCACCCGCGATACGCGAGATGTTCCGCGCCATTGCAGATCTCGGCGCTACATCTCTACCCGCCTCCGTCGTGATGGCTCCGTCAGGACCCGGATTGCAGGGCTCACCGCAGAAGCCCCTGCAAGCGCCACCGGGCCTGCCTCTTCCGCCCGTGCAGCCGGCTTTCTCCATGCCGGCTCCGCTGCTTCCGCGGCGTAGGGACTCGTCACCGCCGCCAGAACCCAAGACAGGCGGCACGGATGAGGAGCCGATGACGACGGAGGAAGGCTAGAGTACTAGCCTCGTCGCCGCACTTGTGCAGCGGCGTGCCGGAGTCGCTCCCGCGGCTCCGCCCTGCCTCAGACCCGTTCTGCGGATCTGAGGAGCCGGCCGGCAGGGCGGTCGGCAACACTTTTTAGAGGTACTATCACTTTTGATCACTCGGTGTGTCGTTTTACAAAATTTCAAAATTTAAAGTTTAACCTTAAAGATATTCCAAAGACTCGACACACCGTCCTTTTATAACGGATTACCTTCCAAGGTCATCACACGGTTTTGGACCACCTCGGTCAAAATTTTAGCTTGTTTATGAGGGTTTATTCAAAATTGCAAAGCGCGTTATAGTTTACTCCGTAAGTCCGGGGGTAGTTCCCCATTCTTCCAAAAGGGACTCTTAAAGTCCTAGTGTCTTGCGCCGTGACTTCCGGGTGTTGCCATCTTGCCTTCTTCCGGACCCCGCCATGCGAAGCCTTCGTCGGGTTTTGGCTGTTTTGGGCGCGGGCGGAACATGTTGGGGACCAACATTGTAAGAAGGGGGTAATGTGGCGATTTTGCCCTAAGCACGCGGCAGGTGATTGTAAACATACATGCCATTTATGTGGCCTTTTCGTACTTGGCCTTGTTTTGACACGCTCCGTTCGAGCATGCGTTGCCACGGCGACGCATTGTAATTTACGCTCCAGTAAACTATAACAATGGATCGATTAGACCTCGCGTGCGTCCTACAGCTTGTGGTGTATTATATATACACTGGGAGCGACTCGATCGAGGAGATTGTCCGAGAGAGAGTGAACAGGACGCACGCAAGGCTCGCCATGAGCTTTGCGTTCCCTGGTCAGGAGTAGTGGGCTCTTAGAGCCCTGGGGACGATTTCCATGGGGAGGCCCGGGCTGGGAGAGACAAGTTGCTGACTCGGGGGCGTAAGCCCTGTGGATCGCCAGTTCTCTCCCTTCCCGGGACGTGTGACATAGGCTCTGGCCAGCATGTCGTACTGTACGGGGTTCCGTCCCCGAGGCAGACCGCGGCTCGCCAGGCCCCGCCAGTTAACACCGTGGTGATGAACCAGTTTCTGAACGGTGTCCGTAGGCCTGGGAGTGTCGGGTGGGCTGTTACCTGGTTACCGTTAATGCTGAAGTAGTTACCGTGTCCGCAGTGACCTCCGGTGAGCGGCGCCGCCGCAAGGATCCGGAATAGCGGATGCGCGTCCGCAAGGACTCGTGGTGAGAGGACTATCCTCGAGGATCCCGAAGAGCGGACGGTAGTCAATAACTTTACAGAAGCATGCCAAGATAGATATATTACAATGCCATTGAGCATCGCCAAAATATCATGAAAAACAGTGTAAACGAGTTAGAAAACCAGAGTGCAGTCCGGATGATCAAGTGGAAGAAATAATTTGCCATCCAGTCCCTGGGTCTAAACTCGATGTCAGATTTCAGACTTGAAGAAACCCGGAAGTTTTAGGACATTGGTTGTGAATGTGTGCATTGAGCATCCTAGAACAACAGGGAAGAACCGTGTTTGTTTGGGGGAAAAATAGCTATTAGGGTTACGAAAACTGTTTTGCTGAGCTAGACGAAAGTTGCTAGTCAACCCTGAGCCCGTCCACACTTTGTCTAATTGTTTTTGTTTTGTTTGTTTGTTTTAGTATAAAGTATTGTCAATTTCCAGGTACTGTTTCGTCGTTACAAATTTCTTCCAAACATCGTGTGAAAATCGTAGTCAATGTCTACAAGGCGGGGAGTGATCCGAAGGATGAAAGGTGAGACTCTAGGTAACATCATCACTAATCTCTGTTTGTCTTTGATACCGTGTGATATCGCTCAATACAGCGTTATTCAGCGAACTAGAGGCTAACTAGAGAAGTTCACTTTTCTACATAGCTTGCAGGAGCAGGAAAAGGCTGAGAAAGCTGAGATTGAACCGGGTAACGTGATTAATTGTTGTCATTGTGCTTTTGATAGTGGTAGGGCATTATCATATCAAAATATACTGCATTGGCATATTTGATATAAAAAATTCTGCTATGGTCATTGGTTCAATAACTCATAAGCCCCCCCCCCCCCTCCCCCTTCTCCCCTCCTCTTTTTTTCCCTACTCGCAGTGTCGTTAAACCGGCCAGTCGATCCGCACAATCCCTCACTCCCACCGCCACCGTCACCCTCTCCCCCACCCTCACTCCCACCGTCACCGTCACCCTCTCCCCCACCCTCACTCCCACCGTCACCCTCTCCCCCACCCTCACCCCCACCGACACCGTCAGCCCGGATCCCACCCTCACCCCCGCGGAGTCCGACTCCGATCCAGCCCTGGGCCGGCCCCTGGAGAGTCCCGGAGCGAAGAATTTCTCTGCCTGTCGGACGTGTCACCCCGTCACTGCCTCCGTCGCCGGCTGCCTCAGAACCAGGCATCAAAACACCACCAAGTACGCTGCATTGATTTTCCATTCCGGTTAAATCAACGTTAAGAACCACTGAGCTTTCAGACACATACAGGTACAGGATAGCTGACGACTATTTTACGAGTTGACGAAGTTCATATTTTCAACAGGGAGGAACAGTGCACTGCCGAGGCGATTCAGCTGGCGGGTATATGATTTAGACGCCTGGCCTCCTACTAGACGAGTGGCGGAACAACCGTACGTCGCTTTTCTCTGCGAACTATTCCCCATCGTGCCAACTATGAAAGATAAACATCAATGTATTCGTGTTTTCATTTCCATTCAGGTCGGTTGAACCTAACGAGGCAAGAATTGCAGAACTTGAAGCCATTTACTGCCCTAAGAAGACAATTGATTCCAAACTCACCAAATCTGCAAACACCAAGCAGGTAAGAAATTAGCGCGTATGCGCGCGTGTTTTACTGTTGATATGGCAACATTTTGATTTTTACTCCTGTACAATGTTATAATAGACCTATTATTTTCTATGTATGCCTGCTTCGTGTGTGCTTTCAGAAAAAGAATCGAACTAGGAAGCTTCGAGGTATGTTAAGTATATGATTGACGTTGACATGATTGACAGTATATAATGTCAATAAAGATATTACAATATCACATACAGACAAATATACAGAAGATTTTCAGGTTCCTGGACCTATGGTCTGATAACCTATTGGCATGGCATTGCGTCCGTCCGTCGTCCTATCACATTCTCATCTTTAAAGTTTACAGTCGAACTTTTCTGAAATTTTGCACAAAAATACCTAAAACATATTTCCAGGAAGAAGTTCTTTAGTTTTCTGATTTCCACCTTTTTTTCAGAATGGCGGTCATTTTCGACGAAAAATGCCTCATTTTGAACTTTGACAGCCATTTTCTCAAAATTCGCTCAGTATTTTTTCTTATTGATGCACAACACTCGTTATATATGTATCCCTATGAGGTGTATAAGTTTCGTTGCCCTTGATTCGCTGGAAGTGTACCATTTGGCCATTTTCCCATGTTATATTCTCCTATGCTTTATAATGGGATACATTATGCCTAATATCTCACTTCATACTGAGATTAGAGATTAGCAATCAATTGTTAACATATAGGAAATAATAGATGCTGAATATTGTCTTGACCTGGACTCTGACCTTCGACCATATTTTCAAGGTCAGAGCACAAAATAGCGAATATCCCGCTTATTATCGACTTTACAGCTTAGGAATCAATTGTGCACATATAGGAAATGATATATGCTGAATGTCGTCATGACCTTGAATTTGACCTTCTCCCCATTTTCAAGGTCAGAACACAAAAGGGCTAATATAATGATTTTTATTGACTTGGCAGCTTAGGAATTACTTGTGAACATATAGGAAATGATACTGCTTAATATTCTTGTCACCTGCAATTTGACCTTTGACCTCATTCTCAAGGTCTAAGTACAAAATGGCTAATATCTCGCTTATTAATGACTTTACAGCTTGGATCCATAGTGAACATATAGGAAATGTTATATGCTGAATATTCTGATAAATTAGAACTTGCCATTTGACCTTATTTTCAAAGTCAGAGCACAAAATGGCTAATATCTCGCTTGTTATCAACTTCACAGCTTAGTAAATAATTGTGAACATATAGGAAATTATATATGCTGAATATTCTCATGACCTTGAATTTGGTTTTTGACCTCATTTTCTAGTTCACAAGACAAATGAAAAAAAATCTCATTTATTATCGACTTTACAACTTGATAATCTATTGTGGTTATACAGGAATGATATATGCCGAATATTCTGATGACCTTTAATATGACCTTCGACTTCATTTCAAAATCATAGGACAAAATTGTTAATATCTCTCTTATTATTGAATTTACAGCTTAGCAATGAATTGTGAACATATAAGAAATGATACGCTGAATATGCTGACCAGTGACCTTAATTTCAAGGTCACGGGACAAAATAGCTAATATCTAAAATATAAAACATATATTGTCCGGTAACCTTTCTCAGCTTTGGGTTAATTTTTAGGTTACCGAACCTATGGTCCGATATCCTGTTGGCATGGCGTTGCGTCTGGCGTCGTCGTCCACATTTTTATCTTTTTTGTTTACGGGCGAATTTTTCTGAAATTTTACACAAGAATGCTTAAAACTAATTCAAGAAGGAGGTATTTTTTAGTTTTTAGATATTCGCATGTTTTTCAAAATAGCGGCCGTTTTCGACGGGAAAGGCCTCATTCTGGACTTTGGCGGCCATCTTCTCAAAATCTGTTCAGTAACTTTTTTCTTTTTGATACATAACACACCTCATATGTACTCCTATGATGTGTATAAGTTTTGTTGCGCTTGAATTGCTCGAAGTGGGCCATTTTGGCCCAAACTCTGCCCAAATGGGACTTTCCCATGTTAAATTCTCCTATGCTTTATAATGGGACACATTATGCCTAATATGTCACTTAATATTGAGATTAGAGACTAGGAATCAACTGTGGACATATAGGAAATGATATATGCTGAATATTCTCGTGACCTTGAATTTGACCTCTGACCTCAGTTCTAAGGTCAGAGCACAAAATTGCTTAGATCTCACTTATTATCGACTTAAGGTTGTTCGAAACACCCGGAAAGGTGTTTTTATTGAGTAAAAAGTTATATTTCTTGATAGCTAGATATGTGATGGTTACAAAAAGCAGAAAAAAATAGTAGGTCACCGTATGATATTTTTTGCTATGATGCATTTTGTTGACCTCCTATCAGTCTTGAAAGTACCTCAGCAATTGCCACAATCCATTACATCATGACATGCAATCTAACTGCATATTTTTGCCTAAAACTATATATTTATAGGATTTTTCAGTACAGAACTGTTGTATATGCAACGGTTCATTAAACTGATGAAACAAAATTCGCTAGCACTAAGTTTGATATGTTTCGTGGCAAGAGTAAGAACATTTGTATATAATTCAGCACTGAAATTTTACAGAAAAAGAGTAACTTCTGATAATCCATACAACGTTGAGTATCACTGCTCGGTCAGTAATACAGTATTTTTTTCTAATTTTTTTACACATATTTCTTCAATGATATTTTGGGTTTGTAAAAATAATGTAAAAAATATACCTATCCAGGTTACTTTTCGCGATATAAGCGTTAAAACACGAAAAAAAATCAATAATTTCATGAATTTGGAGTGCATACTATGTCAAATTATTCAAGTTTTTGTGAGTATGGATTGAAAAAAAAATCATATATTTCATATATTGTATGTTCTGACTTGACTCAGAAATGTATAAAAGGCTGGCATGGTAGATGTGATCATTAGCATGAACGGTATGGCTGCTAGAATGAACCACTAGATGTTGACTGGTCAATTGGCTCAGATGAGATTCTCTCCGGTCGCCAACTCAGTAGGCCTAATAGTTGAAATATCCCCATCAAATTTGACAAGTCAGTAGAACTTTAGGAATAAATTTCACCCAATTAGCTTGAGCAAGATGACCGCCACATTTGGCACAGGATTTTGCGATAACTTGTAGGCCTATACATACGGACAACGTGAGGATATAGCTTATTATATATAAATGGCTGATAACGGATTTGACTGAGAGGGTAGCGCTGATCTAGCGCTGATCTGTGGAGATTATTTCGTCTATAGGTCTATTTCATGCATCTCGATGAATTTTGGCAGAAAATCGCCTAACATAGTGTAAATTTCTGGGCAGATAAGCTGCGGAAACAAAAAAGTTAGCCCCATTCGGCTTACATAGCGGCACGGGTATGGTAGACGAAACGTGTCAAAAATGACAACTGTAACGAAAACGGAGCCCCGCGAAATCGAGCCTGGTGGGTTGTAAATGTTGCGGCCCAATGAAGCTGAGCTCTTCTTATGATGTATTCCTCTTAAAGAGTGAACATTTGGTATATTCAGGCTATATAATGGACACGCTATAAAGGAATTGATGTATGTCAATGGAATGTTGCTTAGTGGAACTGGAAATGCATATGCGTGTTTGGACAAACTTAGGGGCGCATAGGACAAACTATTATAAAAGAGTGTGTGACGACCTCTGGATATTTTGTGGTGAACTTTGAAGTTCTAAGAGATTGGAATTGTGAAGAAAACACTCCACAGGGGCACAAAATGCAGGATTCGGCGGATGGGAGGATGTGGTAAGAAACGGAAGAAACCCTCACACTTGTTTTATTGGTCTTACACAGATATCATATACAAAGTAATGAGCGCCACTTGCGCCAGCAACTCCCCCCCCCCCCCCCCCCCCCACCCCTCAAATTTGCTCTTGCATTCGTTGTATCTTTTGTCCTTGGTCCACTCAAGTCAAGTAGCAACAAATTCCATGTGTTATGCCATACTAGTACATTCATGCTTATTAGCCCTACGAGATCTGCAATACCATGAAAAGTCTTTCAAAATATTATTATCGCTAAGCTTGAGTTGTATTGAAAATTATGCCATGATCCACAGAAGTGTTGTCAATTTATTTAACAGTGTTTTGAATAATTTTACGATCTGTTTGATTATGTTAATCAGAAGATTTGGAAATTGTTAGGTCTACTAGTTTTGTTGTGCAAACGTTTACTCATATACATATTAAAACTATGTAACGAATGGATGTTCTAGTAGTATTATCTTATTAACCGAGGCTGGCCCACTGAAAGATACTAGACATATGCTGTGATGCTTCCAGTACTTTGTGTGTTCAAGTCGAGACTCCGCCGTACTGATTACAGACCGCCGGATTTTCCAGTACTCCCATTGCACGGCAACATTCATACCCCGCCGATCCCTATTTCACCCCGCCGTTACATTCGCTGTTTATGACACGTTTGGTCAACCATAGACGGGCCACATTGATGACGCGTTCGGTGTATCGAACAACCTTAACAGCTTAGCAATCGATTGTGGACATATAGGATATGATATACGCCGAATATTCTGATGACTTTGATTTTGACCTTTGACCTCATTTTCAAGGTCACAGGACAAAATGGCTAATATCTCAATCATTATCGATTTTACAGCTTAGGGATCAATTGTGGACATATAGGAAATGATATATGCTGAATATTCTCGTGACCTTGAATTTGACCTCTGACCTCAGTTCTAAGGTCAGAGCACAAAATTGCTTAGATCTCACTTATTATCGACTTTACAGCTTAGCAATCGATTGTGGACATATAGGATATGATATACGCCGAATATTCTGATGACTTTGATTTTGACCTTTGACCTCATTCTCAAGGTCACAGGACAAAATGGCTAATATCTTGCTTATTATCGACTTTACAACTTATGAATCAATGATGAACATATAGGGAATGATATATGTAGATTTCTGCCATGGCCTTGACTTTGACATTTGACCTCATTTTCAATGTCACAGGACAAATGGCTAATATCTCACTTATTATCGATTTTACAGCTTAGGAATCAATTGTGGACACTTAGGAAATGATACATGCTGAATATTCTCGTGACCTTGAATTTGACCTCTGACCTCATTTTCAAGATCAAGAGCACAAAATGGCTAATATCTCGCTTATCATCGATTTTACAGCTTAGGAATCAATTGTGAACATATAGGAAATGTTATATTTTGAATACTGTCATGACCTCAAATTTGACCTTTGACGAATTTTCAAGGTCAGAAGACAATATGGCTAATATCTCGCTTCTGATAATTTTTACAGCTTATGAATCAATTATGAACATATAGGAAATTATATATACAGATTATTCTCATGACACAGGACAAAACGACTAATATCTCCCATATTATCGATTTTACAGCTTAGGAATCAATGGTTGACATATAGGAAATGATATATGCTAAATATTCTCGTGACCTTGAATTTGACCTCTGGCTTCATTTTCAAGACAAGAACACAATATGGCTATATCTCACTTATTATCGATTCTACAGCTTAGGAATCAATTGTGGACACTTAGGAAATGATACATGCTGAATATTCTCGTGACCTTGAATTTGACCTCTGACCTCATTTTCAAGATCAAGAGCACAAAATGGCTAATATCTCGCTTATTATCGATTTTACAGCTTAGGAATCAATTGTGAACATATAGAAAATGTTATATTTTGAATATTGTCATGACCTCAAATTTGACCTTTGACGAATTTTCAAGGTCACAGGACAATATGGCTAATATCTCGCTTCTGATAATTTTTACAGCTTAGGAATCAATTATGAACATATAGGAAATTATATATACAGATTAATCTCATGACCTTCAATTTGACCTTTGACCCTAATTTCAAGGACACAGGACAAAATGACTAATATCTCCCATATTATCGATTTTACAGCTTAGGAATCAATGGTTGACATATAGGAAATGATATATGCTGAATATTCTCGTGACCTTGAATTTGACCTCTGGCTTCATTTTCAAGATCAAGAACACAATATGGCTAATATCTCGCTCATTATCGATTTTACAGCTTAGGAATCAATTGTGAACATATAGGAAATATTATATTTTGAATATTGTCATGACCTTGAATTTGACCTTTGACCGAATTTTCAAGGTCCAAGACAAAATGGCTAATATCTCGCTTCTGATCATTTTTATAGCTTAGGAATCAATCATGAACATATAGGAAATTATATACAGATTATTCTCATGACCTTCAATTTGATCTTTGATCTTAATTTCAAGGGCACAGGACAAAATGACTAATATCTCCCTTATTATCGATTTTACAGCTTAGGAATCAATTGCGAACATATGAAAAATGATATATGCTGAATATCGCCATGACCTTGGATTCGACCTTTGACCTCATTTTCAAGGTCAAAGGACAAAATGGCTAATATCTTGCTCCTCTATTGACTGTATGACTTGGAAACCAATTGTGGACATATAAAAAATGATGTACACTGAATATTTTGATGACCTTGAAATTGGCCTTGAACATATTTTCAAGGTCAGAGCACAAAATGGCTAATACCTCGCTTATTATCGACTTTACAGCTTAGGATTCGATAGTGAACATATAGGGAATGATATACTGAATGTATAGTATGCTGAATATTTTGGTGGCCTTGAACGTGATTTTTGACATCATTTTTGAGGTCAAATCACAAATGGCTAGTATCTCACTTGTGAACATATAGGAAATAATATATGCTGAATATTGTTTTGACCTGGACTCTGAACTTCGACCATATTTTCAAGGTCAGAGCACAAAATAGCGAATATCCCGCTTATTATCTACTTTACAGCTTAGGAATCAATTGTGTTCAAACTCCAAATGATATATGCTGAATATTCTCGTGACCTCAACTTGACCAGTGACCTTATTTTCAAGTTTCCTTTGACCTGATTTTCAAGGTGACAGGACAAAATGGCTAATATCTCACTTATTGACTTCATAGTGTTGGAATCAATGAAGGACATATAGGAAATGTTATACGCCAAATATTCTGATGACCTTGAATTTGACCTTTGCCTTCATTTTCAAGGCCACAGGACAAAATTGCTAATATCTCTCTGTTTGTTATTAATTTACAGCTTAGCAATCAACTGTGGACATAATATATGCTTAATATTATATATGCTGAATATTCCCTTGACCTTGAATTTAACTAGTGACCTTGCTAACATCTAAAATATTTAACATATATTGTCCGGTAGTCTATCGTTGGCCCTTGGCCTATTTTTTTCGTACAGATTCTGAAAGGAGAGAGCAGATGCCTTGTGAAGATTGGGTTGTTAATTACAAGCATGAGTCTCCTTACACCACCAATCTGATGACAACAGGCCTCTCAGACCGAATGCAGAACCTACTCCAGTAAATCATTTTTGTGCCAAGATAATCTCGATTCACCAGTGTAGGTTGTGAGATTGAAAGACACAAAAGTTTGATTTGGGAAACCAATTTGTCATTCTATGTTTGCCAAGTATTTGCTGTCAATGTAAACCAATACCCAACAGGTCACTGGCGGAAACCAATCGCGGGCGTCTGCTGGTCATAGGAGATAGGCGACAATCAGGTCTCGTCAACATTCCGCGCCTTCATCGCCGAGTCGATATCACTGTCAGTACAGAACTGGGAAACGTCAAAACACATCCCCTTTCCTCAATACACGTAGTATAACCTGATTATACATATCCCACTCCCTCCAGAGTGTAACCTGATTATTCACATCCCACTTCCTCCAAAGTATAACCTGATTATACACATCTCACTCCCTCCAGAGTGTAACCTGATTATACACATCCAACTTCCTCCATAGTAGAACCTGATTATACACATCCCACTTCCTCCGTAGTATAACCTGATTATACACATCCCACTTCCTCCAAAGTATAACCTGATTATACATATCTCACTTCCTCCAGAGTATTACCTGATTATACACATCCCACTTCCTCCATAGTATAACCTCATTATACACATCCCACTTCCGCCAGGGTATAACCTGATTATACACATCCCACTTCCTCCATAGTATAACCTGATTAAACACATCACACTTCCTAAAGAGTGTAACCTGATTATACACATCCCACTTCCTCCATAGTATAACCTCATTATACACATCTCACTTCCGCCAGGGTATAACCTGATTATACACATCCCACTTCCTCCATAGTATAACCTGATTATTCACATCCCACTTCCTCCATGGTATAACCTGGTTATACACATCCCACTTCCTCCATAGTATAACCTGATTATACACACCCCACTTCCTCCATAGTATAACCTGATTATACACACCCCACTTCCTCCATAGTATAACCTGATTATACACATCCCACTTCCTCCAGGGTATAACCTGATTATACTCACCCCACTTCCTCCATAGTATAACCTGATTATACACACCCCACTTCCTCCAGAGTATAACCTGATTATACACACCCAACTGCCTCCATAGTATAACCTGATTAAACACATCCCACTTCCTCCGTAGTATAACCTGATTATACCATATACACATCCCACTTCCTCCATAGTATAACCTGATTATACACATCCCACTTCCTCCATAGTATAACCTGATTATACACATCCAACTTCCTCCAGAGTATAACCTGATTATACACACCCCACTTCCTCCATAGTATAACCTGATTATACACACCCCACTTCCTCTGTAGTAGAACCTGATTATACACATCCCACTTCCTCCGTAGTGTAACCTGATTATACACATCCCACTTCCTCCATAGTATAACCTGATTATACACATCCCACTTCCTCCATAGTATAACCTGATTATACACATCCCACTTCCTCCAGGGTATAACCTGATTATACACATCCCACTTCCTCCAGGGTATAACCTGATTATACACATCCCACTTCCTCCATATTATAAATGATTATACACATCTCACTTCCTCCATAGTATAACCTGATTATACACATCCCACTTCCTCCAGGGTATAACCTGATTATACACATCCCACTTCCTCCAGAGTATAACCTGATTATACACATCCCACTTCCTCCGTAGTATAACGTGATTATACACATCCCACTTCCTCCATAGTATAACCTGATTATACACATCTCACTTCCTCCATAGTATAACCTGATTATACACATCCCACTTCCTCCAGGGTATAACCTGATTATACACATCCCACTTCCTCCAGAGTATAACCTGATTATACACATCCCACTTCCTCCGTAGTATAACGTGATTATACACATCCCACTTCCTCCATAGTAGAACCTGATTATACACATCCCACTTCCTCCAGAGTATAACCTGATTATACACATCCCATTTCCTCCGTAGTATAACGTGATTATACACATCCCACTTCCTCCAGAGTATAACCTGATTATACACATCCCACTTCCTGCATAGTATAACCTGATTATACACATCCCACTTCCTCCATAGTATAACCTGATTATACACATCCAACTTCCTCCAGAGTATAACCTGATTATACACTTCCCACTTCCTGCATAGTATAACCTGATTATACACACCCAACTTCCTCCATACTATAACCTGATTATACACACCCCACTTCATCCATAGTATAACCTGATTATACACATCCCACTTACTCCAGAATATAACCTGATTATACACATCCACTTCCTCCGTAGTAGAACCTGATTATACACATCCCACTTCCTCCATAGTATAACCTGATTATACACATCCCACTTCCTCCAGATATAACCCGATTATACACATCCCACTTCCTCCATAGTATAACCCGATTATACACATCCCACTTCCTCCAGAGTATAACCTGATTATACACATCCCACTTCCTCCGTAGTAGAACCTGATTATACACATCCCACTTCCTCCGTAGTAGAACCTGATTATACACATCCCACTTCCTCCAGAGTATAACCTGATTATACACATCCCACTTCCTCCAGAGTATAACCTGATTATACACATCCCACTTCCTCCAGAGTATAACCTGATTATACACATCCCACTTCCTCCAGAGTGTAACCTGATTATACACATCCAACTTCCTCCATAGTAGAACCTGATTATACACATCCCACTTCCTCCATAGTATAATCTGATTATACACATTCCACTTCCTCCGTAGTATAACCTGATTATACACATCCCACTTCCTCCGTAGTAGAACCTGATTATACACATCCCACTTCCTCCATAGTATAGCCTGATTATACACATCCCACTTCCTCCATAGTATAACCTGATTATACACATCCCAATTCCTCCGTAGTAGAACCTGTGTATAACCTGATTATACACATCCCACTTCCTCCATAGTATAGCCTGATTATACACATCCCACTTCCTACATAGTATAACATGATTATACACATCCCACTTCCTCCATAGTAGAACCTGTGTATAACCTGATTATACACATCCCACTTCCTCCATAGTATAGCCTGATTATACACATCCCACTTCCTCCATAGTATAACCTGATTATACACATCTCACTTCCTCCATAGTAGAACCTGTGTATAACCTGATTATACACATCCCACTCCCTCCAAAGTATAACATGATTATACACATCTCACTTCCTCCATAGTAGAACCTGTGTATAACCTGATTATACACATCTCACTTCCTACATAGTATAACCTGATTATACACATCCCACTTCCTCCATAGTAGAACCGGTGTATGACCTGATTATACACATCCCACTTCCTCCATAGCATAACCTGATTATACACATCCAACTTTTTCCATAGCATAACCTGATTATACACATCCCACTTCCTCCAGAGTATAACCTGGTTCATTGCAGTCAAATCAAACTTTTTAAACATATGGTTTCAATCCTGGAACAATTCCATGTGATATATGTATCAGTTTGATAATTGATGGATGGGAAAACTTTCCTATGATCAGTATACTTGTGTTGTATTATTGAGTATAATAATGGTTGTATTTCTCTCCCCCCCCCCCCCCCCCTCAACCCCACCTCCTCGCATCTCCAGCGGACGCTCGAGGAACTCCTTGAGATCAACGCTAATCTGCTGATACCTAGACGGAAAAGACGCGGAAAGTTTCTGTGAGATATTCGGATTTTCTGTATTTTGCCGGGATCTAGTGCGAATGACCACAGCTTTAATGCACGGGGCATATTGACGGAAGAGGTTTCACGGAAACATACACAGGGTTTAAAATTCGTATAGGTCTACTCTCATCGTGCTTCGGAAAAGGAACGTTAACTTTCTTATATGGAACCTACTCTTTAGGTTGGACAGATCTATGTAAAAAATAAAATAAAAAATACCCCAACAAAATGTTTACCTATGGCGCCCCGTTCGTGCCACCAAAAAGGGAAGTTATATTTTTATTTATCTCATACGTATGAAATAAAAAGTCATACGTAGGAGATACTAACACATACGTATGAGATAACAAGTCATACGTAGGAGATACTAACACATACGTTTTAAATACTAAGTCATACGTAGGAGATACTAAGTCATACGTAGGAGATACTAAGTCATATGTAGGAGATACAATGACATACTGATACGTATGAGATACTATCTCATACGTATGACTTACTATCTCATATGTATGAGATAGTATCTCATATGTATGACTTATTATCTCATACGTATGACTTAGTATCTCAAACGTATGACTTTTTATCTCATACGTATGACTTTTTATTTCATACGTATGAGATACTATCTCATACGTATGAGTTAGAAAAAAAATAAATTCTCTTTTTTGTGGCACGAACGGAGCGCCATAGTTTACCAGAATGTGTAGAACATGATTGCTGTGCACACCGCTGTGTTGACTGTACTAACGATCATCGGGCTGGTGGCTAGCCTGGAATAGATAAACAATACCCCAACAAAATGTTTACCAGCGTGTGTAGAACATGTTAACTGTGCACACCACTGTGTTGACTGTACTAACGAGCATCGGGCTGGTGGCTAGGCTGGAATAGATAAACAATACCCCCAACAAAATGTTTACTAGAGTGTGTAGAACATGTTTACTGTGTACACCGCTGTATTGACTGTACTAACGATCATTGGGCTGGTGTGGCTAACCTGGAATAGATAAACAATATCCCCCACAAATGTTTACCAGAGTGTGTAGAACATGTTCACTGTGCACGCCGCTGTATTGACTGTACTAACGAGCATCGGGCTGGTGGCTAGCCTGGAATCGATAAACAGTACCCCCAACAAAATGTTTACCACGGTGTGTAGAACATGTTTACTATGCACGCCGCTGTATTGAGTGTACTAACGAGCATCGGGCTGGTGGCTAGCCTGGAATCGATGAACAGTACCCCCTACAAAATGTTTACCACGGTGTGTAGAACATGTTTACTATGCACGCCGCTGTATTGAGTGTACTAACGAGCATCGAGCTGGTGGCTAGCCTGGAATCGATAAACAGTACCCCCAACAAAATGTTTACCACGGTGTGTAGAACATGTTTACTATGCACGCCGCTGTATTGAGTGTACTAACGAGCATCGGGCTGGTGGCTAGCCTGGAATCGATAAACAGTACCCCCAACAAAATGTTTACCACGGTGTGTAGAACATGTTTACTATGCACGCCGCTGTATTGAGTGTACTAACGAGCATCGGGCTGGTGGCTAGCCTGGAATCGATAAACAGTACCCCCAACAAAATGTTTACCACGGTGTGTAGAACATGTTTACTATGCACGCCGCTGTATTGAGTGTACTAACGAGCATCGGGCTGGTGGCTAGCCTGGATTCGATAAACAGTACCCCCAACAAAATGTTTACCACGGTGTGTAGAACATGTTTACTATGCACGCCGCTGTATTGACTGTACTAACGAGCATCGGGCTGGTGGCTAGCCTGGAATCGATAAACAGTACCCCCAACAAAATGTTTACCACGGTGTGTATACTCTGATTTTTCTAACTTGTTTACACCGGTTTTTGATTATATCTTTGCGGTGCTACATCGTATTGTTTTATAACTTGGCATACCTCACCTGGGAGTCAAACGGCAATTTTCTACCGAATTTCAGACTTCTATTGCAATAATTGAAAAAGTTGGCAATCTACCCCAATGTTAAATTCCAGCCAAAAACGGGATCTTGAGAATCTGAGCATATTCGAGGATTTGATCCTGTTTACATCCATCAGGAATCGATGTATTGTTGTAATTTTAGACCAGAAGACACATTGTGGTGTATTCTACACAAACATGTTAATTTCAAAAGATTGCGATACTACAAAACCGAGCCAATACACAAAATTGTGTGTGGACCCAGAAATTAAATGACAGGGCTAAATTTAACATTGGTGTAGATTGCCAACTTTTTCAATTTTCGTGATACAAGTCTGAAATTCGGTAAGTGAATGCCGTTTGACTCCCAGGTGAAGTATGCCAAGTTATAGAACGATAGCATTTAGCATCGCAAGAATATCAGCGAAAAACAGTGTAAACGAGTTAGAAAAATCAGAGTATAGAACATGTTTACTATGCACGCCGCTGTATTGAGTGTACTAACGAGCATCGGGCTGGTGGCTCCCCTGGAATAGATAAACAATATCCCCCACAAATGTTTACCAGAGTGTGTAGAACATGTTCACTGTGCACGCCGCTGTATTGACTGTAATAACGAGCATCGGGCTGGTGGCTACCCTGGAATAGATAAACAGTACCCCCAACAAAATGTTTACCAGCGTGTGTAGAACATGTTAACTGTGCACACCGCTGTATTGACTGTAATAACGAGCATCGGGCTGGTGGCTACCCTGGAATAGATAAACAGAAGTGTGTAGAACATGTTCACTGTGCACACCGCTGTATTGACTGTACTAACGATCATCGGGCTGGTGGCCAGCCTGAGCGACGCGCGTCGCTCAGGCTGGCTGGTGGCTAGCCTGGAATAGATACAGTCTTGTCTGAGTGTTTGGGGGCATATGTATTGTTAGTGCAGTGTATTTCAAACAAAACTGTGCAGTCTGTTACGGCTACCGTGCAGCGACATCGCTGCAGGCTAGGCTATCTGTTCGTACGTGATTGGTGAAATTAATTGCTTCGACATCGAAATGTTCTGGAGAAAACGATATAAACATCTATGAATAAATTAATAAACGTGTGTTTCATTATTACGAATATTTGAATACGGAATCTCATCACAGCGCTTGCTGACATTATTAGACGAGGGAACATTGCACTCAAGAAGCAAATACTAGTAGACAGCAGCTTTTCGGTTTTTTGACGGGAAAATTTTTCATCAGTGAACACGTCGGTAAGAATGCCAGAAGCGGTGATAGGACACTGTGGTAATAGATCACCGACTCGTAGCAAACCAAAGTACCTGCATTCAATTTAATGTCCTATTTGAGCAAACTAAGCATAAAACCCTGTAGTTCTATTGGGAATATGTTTTTTTTTTCCGGCAACACACACGACTCACACACGTGAATACTATGACAGCCAAGTGGAACTTTGTTATTCTCGCAATAATATTGCGCACTGTAATTTATAAGTTCACAAGCTGTCACTGATGTAGACTGATAGTCTGTAGTTATAACATACTCTCACGTGCGGTTTACAATCAATCCACCACCAATGGGGACGGTTCCGTAGTGTTCTGTTCAGCTCTCCGTGTGATGAGAATATTTCCTGTTCTGAGAATGCAATCAAGATGACTGCAAAAGAATAACATCATTAGAAGTATTATCGACAATACAACACAAACAGAGCAATACAGCGGAGGAGGGAACACACTGTCAACTAAATATCGATCTGTGTATAAACTGACGATTGAACTAATATTGTGAACTGAATAATATTATCGATTCATGTACAACTAGAAGGGTCATCGAGTGACATTAATAAGCAACACTTTTTTTGTGAAAAATTCACTGGAATTTACAATTGGAAAACTGCTTTGAAGAACAGCATATTAACACTGCAAGGGTAATTATTTACGTGTATTCCATTATGTCAACAGAGACAACACTCATACAAACTACGTGTACAATATATCGACGTATCAGATAATAATGCATTGAAATTACTAGTAATCAGAGTGAAATGAAGTCACCGATATCAAATATATATCATGAGAGAGATAACACATGGCCGGTTTTTGCTGTCGAACTACTTGACTTCTTTGTTTCTCCATTTCTGCTCCTGTCTGCAGCCGAAAACAGGTTAGTACAAACAAGTATTTACAATTTTGAATTTCTGGGTGTTTTTTGCATTGGTTTTATCATACGAAATTCTATGTGTCACATTCGCTAATTCTATATTCGTCTCCACAAACATATGGAGAAAAATATCATATAAACAATGTATTCGTTTAACATGATCCTAACAATAAAAAAAATCGTATATTCAGCCGTTAGATGTGTATCTACAAACAGAACTGTCTGAGACCCGTGTAAAGCAAAGGTACTGATGTAGTCTATCCACCTGATATATGATCAGGATGATGGTTGGGAAAAATCTGCTGAGGAAAGGGATCCGCTCATACCGAAAAATAATTTTACTTGTGACAAATGTAGTCATAACTGATACTGTAAAGCCATTTAAGTTCGCTGCCACACATTTTCGCGTTTTTGCGATCAGACCATGTTCGTGTCCGTTTGATTTCGCGGTTTGGCCGTCTTGAACAATTTCTTCATAACAATGTGGGTTGTCATCAGAAATGTTTCGCCACCATTTGATTTCGCGATTTTTGGATTCGCGAAATTCGCGAAAATAAAAGGTCGCGAATAATTTGTGGCTTTACACTGTGGATATCTGTGGAGTGTACTCCTCGAATGCACTTGCTGCTGTTTAGTAGTGAGCCTAAAAGTCGTGACTGCTGATATTCCATACCTAAGGGGACAGTCCTGTACTACTAGTATTTGTTCTTTACTAGCTGTGACAGTGATGCGCTGATTGCAGGGAGGGAAACACAGCGGTATTACTGTTTTGTGACTACCCACGCTTCAGCTTACATGTATAAACTCTAGCCAATTATCGACCTTCAAACGACCCTCAAACCGTTATCAGATATGGCTCATCATAGTTTATACCGTCGTCTACATGGTAACAAGGAAGAGTAAGCGAATGTGTCGAGCTTGTAATTTTGCTTTGGATTATAATCATGGTTTTCTAGAAATACAAATAGAAATTGGCACTGAGAGCAGAAGCGCGTGATTTGTGGAAGTAGCCTAGGTATATTCACAATTGTATGTCTTTCTCTTGAAAAAGAATCTTGGCAGATACCCAAACAATGTCACAATATAAAAAACATATTGTATCAATGGGACATATTATGACATGGATCGATTTACGCAATAAGCCGATTTGTAGCTTATCGACCCATATTGTGCTGCTTCCTTGCAATTCGGTCAAAGGCATCGGCTAATAAATTCGTGAATTTACCACACCGCACAGTTAGTTGCAAAAGAGGAGAAAATGCCGCACTGACGCCCCTGATATGAATAGTACCATTGATTCATTTTACAAAGCTCATTCGATAGGTGGCAGCATTGTAGGCCCTAATAGTAGTAATTTTGACTCCAAATCACTGAAGAATATACCAAGGATCTTCTATAATTATAGAAGATCCTTGAATATATTTTACCCATTGAACTAAAAAAAGACTTTTTTTAGTTCAATGATTTTACCCTCTGTTGTGAAACATGCACGTGACATTTCGCGCGAAAATTCAGTATGTTTGGAGTAATACCATGGTATCGTCATAATGAAAAACGTCATATTACCAGTAAACAGTCATATTACCAGTAAACAATGCTGCCAGCTGGTGATTAGGGTTTTTTTCTGCTCATGCCCCACTATTGTCGTCAATGTAAAAACTTGTATAAGGCTTTAAAAAATTAATTTCCAATTTCTCGTCCTCCAATTTTTTCAAAACTGGGTAGGGAGGGACTTTTTATTTTTTATTTTTCATTTTTTATTTTGCAAAAAAACCGTCCTCAACTCAAGAGAAAATTGGGTAGGGAGGCACTTCTTATTTTTTTATTTTTGGTGGAACGATATTTCACAAATATGAAAATAAATTTGATTTATTGGTTGATTAAAAAAACACTTGCGCACAGACGCATTCAAGCCCAAATCAAGCCTTTTGAATTGAAATCATGTGTTACACATGACTTTAATGATTTCATTTCTAGAGGCTTGATTTATTTGTGCTTGAAACCTCTTGGCCGGGCACATTGGCACTACTGGTGTGCCATCATTATAGCAGTCAGCACAGACAGGATGATTCTGTGTACTAGTAGTAATATTATCAAAAACAGTCAGTTGATACTCTATTTCAATGATGAGTAATTGTTGAGAACCGTTCTATCAGTTAATATGTTCTTTGAAGTATAACATGAGGAATATAGCAAATCAATTCTTGATCACAATTGTATATGTATTATTACATAGACTACACGTAACCACATAAAATAACTGTGTTTGAAAACTGGTAGCGTCTTTGTCTCATTTGGCGGAAAGTGAAAACAAGGAGGTAAGTTAAATATATGCCTAAGTTGCATGCTGTAATTCGGTTTCTCGATCATTCACTATCCCAAAAATAGGGGCGGGAACACTTTTTATTTTGTATTTGAGAATCGCAAATAACAAAATCCGGGAGGCTGCTTTTGAACACAGGCGGACGGGGACGAGAAACAGAAAATTAAATTTTTTAGGCCTAATGTAACTTTGTTACGTTCTATATCGTGTCATTTTCCGGTGTCCAGATCTGATGGTACAAAATGGCTGACAGAATAGTCATCCCTGGCATTGTTTTGATATTTGCTTGTGAGTATAACATACAAGTGTTCCCAGAGAAAATAGTATGACACATGATCTCAACATCAAGTTACAATAACATCGTTTACAACTAGTTGCCTGGTAATTGTATTGACAAGAACTATCATGATTTCACGATTCCCCCCCCCCCCCCCCCCCCTATTACACTCCCTGGTGAAGGCGCGGTCCAGGCTCAAATCACGGCCACGTGTCGGTTGGTTGTGAACTCGGCACTGGATCCGGCCGAACAAGAGCCCCTGGCTGGTACACTCACACTGCTACAAGATGTAAGTCTCATTCTATGAAATACTCATTCAATGTGTCGGTTCAATTGAGAATGTATTGGATGATGTATTGTCACGAAAAAAGAGCACCGGGCAAACTATATTTATATCGATCTATTACAAGCTATGATCCATGACAATAGTGTAGTGTTGGTGGTACAGGTATTTCTGAAGGTATCATTCTGTGATCCACGTAGACATTTAGCTAGTGTATAGTAATGGTCACAATATCTGAGGTGGAATATGGTATCAATTGACTAGTTATGATAACGACAATTAGATACGCGTAGCTGTTAGGCCTATACATGGCAGTATTTTCCTATACGACATTGGATATTCTCCTCTCTGTTGTAAACTATTGCATCTAGATCGAGCTCGGATAGTGGCGTCTGACTGGTCAAAAAACTAATATTATTCACTCGGTGGTATTCCCACTGTAAGGACACTCCTGATTGGGCGATTTGTACCACGTGACAATCCTACATACTCAATGTTGGACGGCGAAAGTCTATATTGGACGGCAAAAATGTATATTGGACGGGCGGGTGCTTATCAGCAAATCAGAGCGTGTGTTACATGTGGGTTTTCCCCACTCTGGGTTTCTCCTACATTCATTGGTAAATAATATAGCAAATGTTGGATGTTGAGAGTCGTCCAATATACAGTTTACGGGATTCAGAAATGTCATATTGACCTCGGCTGCGCCTCGGCCAATATGACATTTCTTCATCCCGTAAACTGTATATTGGACTCCTCAACATCCAATATTTGTATAATATTGTTCTCTGATTGGTTCGAATGACAGTATTCATACGCTTGCCCCCGTGTGTATCTGTGGCCCTGTATCTCGCGGACAGGGCGCTGGTTCAATGATTCACATCCACGGGAACGTGACGGGGTTTGACATGACAGACGCTGACGTCTTACACGGCTTCCATGTCCACAACACCAAGGATTTCTCTGACGGTTGCGACTCGACCGGCGGACACTTCAACCCGACTCTGTCGGACCACGGCGCTCCTAATGCCACCGTCAGGTGATACTATAAGTTACCATGTGCTTCAGACCCCAATACTATAAGTTACCATGGGCTTCAGACCCCAATACTATAAGTTTTCATGGGCTTCAGACCCCAATACTATAAATTTTCATGGGCTTCAGACCCCAATAGTATAAGTTTTCATGGGCTTCAGACCCCAATACTGTAAGTTTTCATGGGCTTCAGACCCCAATACTATAAGTTTTCATGGGCTTCAGACCCCAATACTATAAGTTTTCATGGGCTTCAGACCCCAATACTATAAGTTACCATGGGCTTCAGACCCCAATACTATAAGTTATCATGGGCTTCAGACCCCAATACTATAAGTTATCATGGGCTTCAGACCCCAATACCATAAGTTATCATGGGCTTCAGGCCCGAATACTCGAAGTTACCATGGGCTTCAGACCCTCCAAACGGTGTGATATCCGGAGAAGAATACTACTGACTGAAGGTAGATTCTTACCGTATCGGGGTCTGAAGTCCATGGTAACAATTTCCTTTTTGGTTTAATTATGAAACTCTCAAAAAAGACCGTATTACCCGCTTGAAACCCACAATACAGAAAGTATTGTGGGGTCTCTAAATGTATTGGGAAATTGGTCAAGGTCGCGTATATTCATCAATCCTATGATAAAAACTTAAATTATACAAATGTACGCAGTTTCATTGATGCAATACGCGACTTTTAACCATTTTGCCATCAAAATTCCTGTTGACTGAAAACAGAAGGAGGTCGTATTTGTTTATATTATTACTGCATGTTATATGCTTCGAGTGACAAAAGACAGCTGCAAAAGTCGAATCTGACAAGTATTATCGAAATACGGTTTAGTACATTGGGTCAAGTGACCATGTTTCCACCAATCACAGACGCTATTTCAAATCAAGTAATAATTAAACGCTTTCCGAACGCCATCGTTAATTGATACGAACCGATATACCCGCAATAGACGGTATTTAATCAGGTTATGGACCGGTATCGATTTCAATATCAAAATGGGGCATCGAAGTACTATATTGTTTAGAAACTCCCAGTTTCTCCTCCAAATGCACATGTATTACTTCTAAATGTCTCTGTTTTGGTTTGTATAGTTGTATAAGAGGCATTCTTCTATATATATGTGAATTTTCATATTGATTGGAGCTGTTACTGTGCGCATGAATACATATAAACAAACCGGCCCTTTTTGCTTTCCGATGAATTCGCCAGGCGTAAGCAGCTAACGGTAAAATAAATGCTTGTAGCGTGTGATCTATTCCAACAACATGTGCTGATTTTTTTTTATATTTTGTAAGTCATATATATTGCTTCAACATACTGAAATTTTATCAAAATTGATCCATTTTGAGAGTGATTTCTCTCATAAAACGTTGCAATTGAGTTAAATGACATCCTATTTGTGTTTGAAAACCTTCAAGGAGTTTACAATCTGAAATGGCATCTTCTTCAATGGGAATATCATGAACCACCTGATGTTTATTCAACCAACGGAACACATTCTATTCAACTTAATACTCGTAATGCTTGTCATTTATTTAATAACCACACTATTTTCTTCCAGACATGTCGGAGATCTCGGAAACATTATGGAGGACGAAAACGGAGTTGCTGAGGTCCACATTCATGATGACGTCATAGATTTTGATGGCGTTAACAATATTCTGGATAGGTCAATTGTTGTAAGTTGTCTTATTGGGTACAAAATACTGTATAATAGCATTTGTTGTGGTCATATATCATCGGAACTAGTTTATATCTGCGTACTGAACAGAGCCACAAACAATATTAACAATATTCATTGCTTATGTATATTTATTCATGACAAGCATATTGACCAATTGACATCACTATTGTATCTAATCTAGTATTCTACATGGACGCGCAAACTCAGATAAACATCTTAAATTCGGTAGTTTATCATACTTAAATGAAAAAAAAAAACACAAACCGAATTCTGGTACTATACAAACTATATAAAAAAAAAGCATAGTACGTCTATGTAAAAAAAGCACTGACCCATATCGGTATAGAACCTGCATACAAATTACAGATCCACGCGTGGGAGGACGACTTGGGCCTGACTAACCACACGGACAGCCCAACCACTGGGAACGCCGGACCTCGCCTGGCCTGCTGTGCTATCACCCGGGACTAGTGAACTGACGCTACAAACAGTCGTGAACATTGAACTTGTTAGTCAGGGAAATACAGTAGTGTTTCACTCGCTTCTCTAGTTTGTGATGATAATTTGTTTGAATGTGTATTATAGGTTCAAGTTTAGGATGTGCTGAAATGGTTCTTTGAGCACTGTCAGACATACGCCGTCAGAGTAGAATGACGTGACGCCTAATAATTTCCCAGAATAAAGAAACAATACTCCATTTGCGTTCCATTGTGTATGAGGACGGGTTGTCTTAAAAGTTTGTTTGGCGTTCGTGTGCGGGTAACTCTTCCACGAAATTTGGCCCTAACACACACAGGAAATCTTGGGTCCTTTAACGATATTTTTAGGTAGTTGTTCCTCAAGAATATCTTTCCTTCAATGTCGGATAATTAATGAGCGATAAAACGATATTTTCTCTCTGATATATTGTGCAGGCTTTTCTCTTTTGTTCTGGCGTCGATAGAACAGGTTTCAACTTGAGATGTACACAAGAAATCATGAGTTGCGTGTTGTATATTGGCTTGTGTTAAAATGTGTGTGTGTGTTAACATTCCGTGCTGCCTGATACCTTTTCACATTCTGGTGGACGCTAAACAAAGTCTTAACACAACACGGCCTAATTATTACTACTAGCACAAACGGAAATACAACTAACCAATGTGCTCAACTGTTCTCAATACGATACGGATACACTGGATATTTAAACGGCGTCTTTTCCCCTTTAAAAAAGCTCAAATGCGCTAATCTCAAAAGATTTGAGACGTTTCCTGAAGACCACGAGACTTGGGGAAACTAGTGATTTCAAATGAAAGGCCCAAAGCCTGACCTGGTTTGGAGCTGTGTTTGATAATGGTGGGCCACCGAAGGTGTGAGGTCTGATTCTGATAGTTTATGAAAACAATCTGATACAATGTATGAAAGCATTCTGTGAAATCATTCTGATACAATGTATGGAAGCATTCTGATACAATGTATGAAAACACGAGACTTGGGGAAACTAGTGATTTCAAATGAAAGGCCCAAAGCCTGAGCTGGTTTGGAGCTGTGTTTGATAATGTTGGGCCACCGAAGGTGTGAGGTCTGATTCTGATAGTTTATGAAAACAATCTGATACAATGTATGAAAGCATTCTGTGAAATCATCCTGATACAATGTATGGAAGCATTCTGATACAATGTATGAAAACATTCTGATACAATGTAGGGAAGCATTCTGGAAAGGCCCAAAGCCTGAGCTGGTTTGGAGCTGTGTTTGATAATGTTGGGCCACCGAAGGTGTGAGGTCTGATTCTGATAGTTTATGAAAACAATCTGATACAATGTATGAAAGCATTCTGTGAAATCATCCTGATACAATGTATGGAAGCATTCTGATACAATGTATGAAAACATTCTGATACAATGTATGAAAGCATTCTGATACAATGTATGAAAGCATTCTGATACAATGTATGAAAGCATTCTGATACAATGTATGAAAAAATTCTGATACAATGCATGAAAGCATTCTGATACAATGCATGAAAGCATTATGATACAATGTATGTCAATTGACAGTAATTCATTGATGTAGCTGGTGGCTGTGTTGTTGAGGGCTTTGACGACAATGACGGCAACGTTGACGGCGATGTTGTCTGATCGACAGCCATGCAGTGGATACTGATAAAGTTATGTGTGATGTAACTGGGGACTGTGTTGTAGGGGGATCTTGGTCCTCCTCTGATCTGCAGCCAGAGACTGAGCATGTTATGTGTGATGTGGCTGTGTCTCGGTGATCCGGTGATCAAACGGAGAGCGCAGTTCTGTATGGGTTCTCAATGAGCTGAATTGAAGCTCGCTTGTCGTGCCATACAACATTGATTTGGAGTAATCAATGTTGTAACACGAGTATGAGATTTCAGACTAGCTTATGGTATGGCTGCTACTGATGGTGAGGCGACGACGAACTGTACTAAGCTTTGGGTGGAAATAACATCACTTGGAGGTGGAGTCGTAGTTTGCAGGCCAATGCGGGCTGCTATTAAACACTACATCTAAGCTGATTCAACTTTGGTTCCGATGGGCAACATTTTCCTTATCGATCTTCAACGAACTTGATTTCAGTTTTTCTGCACTCGACTTGTCATGAGCAAGTTGACGTCAATCCGGATGACCCTGGTGCGTTTTGGGAGTTTGTAGATGGCGTTGTCAACTGATTCCTGGGTGGTGGGGTAGACAGAGATATACACGATAGTCATCTGCATACAAAACACTGGGCCCAACACAGACACTCGAGTATCTACCAATGCGGGCTGCTATTAAACACTACATCTAAGCTGATTCAACTTTGGTTCCGATGGGCAACATTTTCCTTATCGATCTTCAACGAACTTGATTTCAGTTTTTCTGCACTCGACTTGTCATGAGCAAGTTGACGTCAATCCGGATGACCCTGGTGCGTTTTGGGAGTTTGTAGATGGCGTTGTCAACTGATTCCTGGGTGGTGGGGTAGACAGAGATATACACGATAGTCATCTGCATACAAAACACTGGGCCCAACACAGACACTCGAGTATCTACCCAGTCCATATCAGTGGAAGGTGATCTCATACCATTATCTTGAAACACTGGATCGCATCAGTCAAATACGACTGAACCATTTCAGTAGGACACTATGGATTGATGGGGCAGTGAATCCCGAGCAGAAGTAGACCTAGATCATGATCAATACTCTAAATATCGGCACTCGAGTCACAGTCAACATTGTTATGTTATGAACGCCGTGACAACAAACCCCATGCAATATATATGACATGCAGGCCTACATAAACATAAGTACCCAGTCACAAGTGTCCCAGGCTGGTGATGTTGGAATATTACTGCTCAAGACAAAGAAATAGACGGTGGGAATACAAAGTGTCTGCAAGAGTTGCAGTATATCTACCAAATATGTTCGTATCATGCGTTTTATTTCATAATTTCGATCACTCAGTTAATAATCTGAAGAGAAGTATTTGCCGATAAGCTAAAGAACCTTTTTTCTGCTTGGATCATGATATGCTTTCACCATTGTTTCCATGCATTTTTTTCGGAGATTACTCATTTGGCATTAACCGAAATGCCTGTTTGTGTACAAGGTCACAAAAACTAGCGAATTAAGTATTTGAACTCGCTAGGTACCCTAATTATGCGGGTAATTTGTGACACATTATCTATGGATATGCTGGATTCCATAGTCATCAGGTCGACCTGGGAATGTTATTGGGTCAATGTACGACATTCGCTTGTTTCCATGATCAACCTCTGACATACGGAGGACAATTACCTATGGGGTACGATGGCGGCCATTTTAGGATTTCGTGTTTTTGCCCATGGAAATTAGGCGAAAAAAACGATTCGAAAAGTCAAGAGTACGAAGTATGGTGTACGACGCCGGCCATTTTTGGATCTCGTGTTTTCGCCTTAAAACGTAGGGCGAGAACGCGAAAACACGAAGCGAAAACGTGAAAGTACGAAGCGAAAAAACGAAACTACGAAGCGAAAACCCGAAAGCACGAAGCGAAAACTCGAAACTCAATCTCGTCTTTTCGCTTCGTGTTTTCGTCTTTTCGCTTCGTGATTCCATGTTTTCGCTTTGTGAGGGGTGTTTTCGGGTTTTCGTTTCGTGTTTTCGGGTTTTCGCTTCGTAGTTTCGTCTTATCGCTTCGTACTTTCGTGTTCTCGCCCTACTTTTTGAGGCGAAAACACGAGATCCAAAAATGGCCGCCGTCGTACACCATAACGAAGGGATAACTCGAAAGCACGAAACGAAAAGCCAAGGCCTGAAAAAGGGCGAAGGCGAAATCCCGAAAACACGAAGCGAAAAGACAAAAACACAAAGCGAAATTACATTTCGAGATTTCGCTTCGTGTTTTCGATATTTCGCTTCATCAGTTTGATTGTTAAGTTTATGAATGATACTATAGTTTAATCGATAGTTGAATGAGTATCATTTATAAACTTAACAATCAAACTAAAGTAAGAGCGCGCACTTCTCACCTTCTGAAGATCTGTTTTAGATCTATAGTGTGAATCTGCGCATGCGCACATATTACCCGATGCTTACTATCGAAAGAACGAAAATACGAAGCGAAATGACGAGAACACGAAGCGACGAGGCGAAATAACGAAGCGAAATAACGGAATGTAATTTCGACTTTTCGCTTCATGATTTCGTGTTCCCGCTTTATTTTTCAAGGGCGAGAACACGAACTCTAAATATGGCCGCCATCGTACACCATGATTAACAGTGCGCTGTGCAACTACGAAAGGGCCACATTCAAGACATTAAATAATGCTAACATCACTGTCGTTACCCCGATTACCGTATGATTACCGTAACGAGCGTTTGTATTCCTCCATCTTGCGAATGTGAGGCACCGTAAAAATGTGATCTTGTCCTTGGCCTCTGACCTCAGCAAATTGGCAAAATGCCAAAAACTATCGAGGCGAATCCATCTCTATTTCATCTGACATCGGACTCGGATATTGGATAACGGACTACTGCAGAAATACTTTTTTTTATTTGATATTGGTTCTAATTAGTACAGACAGTAGCACTCGATGTGTATGCACGGTAGCTCGGCCCATGCCTTGATCTTCTATGCGATGATATATACATGCGTTTGCAAGGCCTTTGATATTACAGAAAAAGAGCAATAATTTGAAAATATTCTGAATAGCAGTTACCTCTACACAACATATTTTCTCGTATTGAACAGGTTCGTCAATCGTCCATCTACATTCATGAACAAAATATACCAAAAATTACGAAAGGTTCAATTTTTAAAATGTATCTTATAGTATCGCTTTTTTCAAAATGATGGTCGTTTTCTCAAAATCGATGTATTGATCTCCTCAGAATCTTTGTGACAAGTATAAGTTCCGTTGCTCTCGATTCTCGCCCGAAATCAAAATATTCTTTGTGCCATTGAAATAAGGCCTCGGAAAATTGCATTCACTTTTTCCGTAATGGGAGCTGTATTGAGTTAACAGCTAGAATATGATAGCTAAGCTAAATATGGGCAAATTCTAATGATAATAGGAAATACGGTGATTTCATTGGTGACCTTGACTTCGAACTTCGATGAACATAAAAGATCAAACGGGCATTTTGTAGGGAAAACACCCCCACCCCCGCCCCCCTCTTCAAAACAGGAATATATGACGATATCAGATCATAGATTTCAAAACTTGACACATTGAATGACATCAAAACGTCAATACTGCATGTTTAGTGGGAAAAAAATACAATTTTGTAGCCTAACACGGTATATTCTCCGGTGATAAGGTTTTGTCCTTGGCCCAGTGTACTTTCATACATCATACATCATCATGCCAATTATAACAAATCGCCAGGATGACTGATCGACCTATCCGTGTGTGACACTGGGTAGAGAATACGCACAGCCGCAAGTTCTCTATCGCAATTATTGTCTTGTCCACGTAATTACAGTAATTAGTTCGCCTCACTTCGGCTGGTGAATATTTCCATCAATTATGTCTGCTGTATTTATGTGACACGGTGTACGATCCTTATTCATTGTCTGTATGTTTTTCGTTTGTCCGTGATATACTGAAAACAAATATGCGATATTTACTCTTGTTGGGTTGCACGTGCTGCGTGTTTTCAATCGCACAATCCCAGGTAAGTCGTGTAGAAAGAAACATCCAGTGAAACCTGCGTGTTGTTTGCCTAGAATGATACGTTCATTTTTGAAGTGTTATCAATGAAAAAAAACGAAAAGTCATTCTTGTGACGTTTGATTCCAAACGACACTGGTCATACATCCACGCTCGGAATATAATTTCAGCGAGCGGCGAGCAGTCCTAGAACTGAAGACCAACTCATTAAGGACTTGATGTCCGACTACCTGAAGCTGGCGCGTCCTGGAGGAGACACCGAGGCCACTAATGTCGTGTTAGGATTTTCCCTACAGGACATTGTCGAGGTGGAGCGCTCGGATCAGGAGGTCACAGTCACACTCCTGGCTTGGATCAACATGGTAAATCGTGATCTCAAAGTAAACCCGTGTAATTCATGTGCTGCATGTTATGCACCGATAAATAAGTCGTCAAACTTAGGTCGATCCATCAATATATTATCAGTCCCCAAGTCCACAAAATTACCATTCGCTCCCGGCGTTTCCATGCACGATATATTGAGTCTGGAGCTTGCGAGCTGCGTTCACTAGGCTTACTCCGCGCCATGTGGTGCACAAGTTTTGTATCGGTGACAGTAGCCCATCCAGCAAAATATCAGTGGCAACAACAGAAGTAGTCTACGATACTCATGTACGTTTTTCTTCTTCCTGTTCCATTATCCCCTGTCTCACAAAGGGATGGACGGACCCCGCCTTGACTTGGGACGCCTCTGTTTATGGAGTGGATTCTATCCGATTGCCAGCCGACCTCATGTGGATACCGGACATCACTCTATACAACAGGTAAGCATAGCAACGGGACTCCGGGTGTCATGAACCTCTGGAATGTCGGTATTCTGAATGATTTGTTTTTCTCCTGCAGAATTGACAAGGACTTTGCCTTTGACATTGACGTGAAGTCCGTCGTTACAAGTCGCGGTTCCGTTACACAGGTGTTCCCCCAGCAGCTGACCGTTCATTGTGGCGTCGATTCTGACAACAATCCCCTTTGTAAGCTCAAGTTTGGCAGCTGGACGTATGACGGACTGAGACTGAACCTGACATACAAGGGCGATGTGGATCTGTCCACGTACAACTCACGGACTTGGCAGGTCACCAACACTAGTGCCTATAGGAGTGTCGTGCAGTACGAATGTTGTATCGAGCCATACATCGATATAACTTACACCATCGGACTGAGTGCAGCGTCTCCCCTCGAGCCACGAAACTTATGTCTGCTGGTCATCCTGGCATTCTCTGTGTTGTATTAATATCAAATTTTCAACCCTATCCATGTAAAGTAGTTCAAACGAGAACATACTTCTGAACTGGCATTCTAATCTGATGTGATGTACTCCTCAAACACAACATCTCTTGAGTCTGGACGCAATTCAGCTATTTAATTACATGTACACATTTGGATAGAGTGAAGGTGTTTCCTTGCATTACGCTTGTATCATTGTATGTGTCTTTTGGAAATATATGGTCTGCAAGCTACCTTGAACTTTTGATAGTTGGTTGAGTTTGTCAGTCCCAGATGGACTGCAGTAAGTTTCATAGATTGGTACCTTCATAGACATGTGTACTTGTGTCCACTATTGTACTTGGTGCATGCAAACAAATTTTGACTGGACGATCTAGTGTTATGACAAAGGAACTTTAGTAACTGGATTGAATACATCTGTGAGGTATTCCGGTACTTCATTATACATATATTTCGCTACCATTAAACACTTCTTCATAATACACATACTCAGGAGAGAATGTTAACAACTGTAACTTTATATACATGTCCGTGATACTTACATTTTAGTGTCTCCCGACCGGCTCTAATTTTTATTTATATGTAAGGTTTTATTGCCCTTGTACCAGTTAATATCACCATAATGTATAATTGGTAGAGTTATTGCTTTGTACCGTTTGTCTTTACCATCTGGTGTGATATATTTACGAACTCTAGTCATCATGCCTATTCTCTGAGACACTTTTGAATTTATTATATCAACATGATTGGGAGATGTGTCAAAATGCAGGCCAAGATACTTGAAACAATGTTACTCGTTCCAGTAGAGTATGTCCAATTGTAACGCTTATAGATCTATATGGTTTGTATTTGTTTTGTGTACCTTGTGTACCAAAACCATACATTTGGTTTTGTTACCATTCAAGGCGAGTTTGTTCTCAGTCAACAACTTGTTGACTTCTTGCTAATCTAAACGCAGTTGGTTTACTTCCTTTAGCTTATCCAATAGTATTAAATTTATGTTCGACAAAATCAAATACATTTTTGAGATCTAGGAACAGAGTGCATATTTTCCCATTTTCCCTTTGTTTATGCAAATAATCGGTCACATGCCTTTCAAGATAATAGTTTTCTGATACAAAATTGACACTTGTTTATGCACAGATCGCTCAAACACTTTCATGACAATAGAAATAACTGATTTGGGTCTTTTGTTTGTGGGACCTGAATCGGACCGGACCTCAACACCATATTTTTTTTTCATACCATGCAGACACTTTTGCATTTCATTCAGTTCATGAACGCTCTGTGACAGTCCAAAAATATTTCCATACCCTGCTAGGTCTCCAGATCTAACAATACGGGACGGCATCTCTGGGGTATTGTCATGAGCAAGTGTTTTGGTGATCCTAAACCAATTGAACAGTTTTATAACTGACCACAATGTCTGTGCAATGATTGACAATTATATCCTGTCATCGGCTGGAACTATGGCTTTCTCGGAGTTTCAAAAAGAACGTCATGCATTAAACTGAACTTGGATTGTTCATTGTGTTGAATTGTTTTAATAGTTCGTACCGATTATTGTTTATTACTTCCCATCAATACACCCCAATTAGGATTTTTTTTCCGATATAGCTTTTGTTGTCTCACTTCGTAGTGAGCACGGTCAGTTTTCTCTCAAAAGGCCTTGGTTCTCAGGCCCATTTAAAGCTATAATCACTTTTAGACTTGACAAAATTTATTCATTCTGCGATTGCTTTATTTTGTCTATAGAATGAGAAATCGTACAAATTTGGGTCTGAAAATGTGCATTACGTGCCTAAATTGAGTTTCCAAATCAAGATTCAAATTCGGGCCAGTCAATCTCGCTTCATTTTTTTCCTCAAAGCGGCCCGCCTTCTGGGCGAGTTATATACACAGTCTGATGACGTCATTGGTATTTGTTTAGATACTGTGGCAACCGGCAATGTAGGTAGGCCGATCATTCTCTATCCACTGTTTTTATGCACGATTAGCAGCAATTTTCTGAGTATCTGTTGTCGAACTGTGCATATTTCTTATATATTCCCGACTATCTCGAGATGTACTTTCAAGTTTGCGTGAGATTGCTTAATTGGAATTAAAGATTCCAACTTTAAGGGCATTCGAGCGATTCAAGCCAAATCATCCCAAATATTATCCAATTTTTGGAATCACGTCTCAAGGTTTGAATTGAATGATTGATTGAAAATAAACCTTGCGAAAACTTCACATTCCCTCGCGATAATGTCGTGATCCCTTGTGATTTTTCGCGGTACCTCATGATTACTTCGCATTCCCTCGCGATATTTTTGTATTCCGTGATGAAAACTTTTGTATGAGACTCTCAACATGTTATAAAGTTTTAACCAATTTAAAAATCAGCCAATTTTGGCATTCTTGTCTGTCATGAATACTTAAAACAAGAAAATACAGCTAACTGTGAGAGTCGACATTAGAGCTCGAGCACACCATCAGCACCCCTCCAAATAAAAATGCTACCATCATGATATCCTCCCTTAAATTATTCCAATTCATTCCCGTATACATGGTATATTATGATGAAAGCAAAGGCCTACTTCATTCATATTTTTCTAATAAGTAAACATTCATTTTGAACTCAATGAAACAGATACTCCTGCTAAAATGGTATTAAACCTTAATGAAATATCCTTAAAAATATTTTAAACTATGAGGAATATCTGCATCTGATATCATGATAATTAACATATATGCCCACTGCGCTACTGAAAAGACCAGTTTAAAATATAAAGGATTTTCTGAAGGCTTCGCAAACCCAACACCTTGACATATAAAATACGTCAAATTATGGTGAATGTAGCCGTAGCATCGCAGACGAATCGTTGTGTTCGCTTCATAAGACCGAGGAATGCCATACGGCACACGCAAGCTTACATGGATGCTGCACAGGAGATTGTGTGCTACAAAATAGGCGTCATTGCGGTAAAATTTTCTTTGCATTCTGGGAACGTCAATTTCCATCGGCTCCACCATTTTGACGTTTTCCAAACAATCTCAGCATTTTGCGTAATTTTTTCAAACCTAACACATCGATTTATGCATTATACATCTGTGGAATATTCAAAATTTACCATCAATTCGAGAGATTTCATGTCAAGGACGAAGAAAATTCCCATTTGAAGTAGGTTTCTAAACGTTTACATGCCAAAACGGGCGTCGATAGGTTGGCATGAAACCTCCATGAAAAAGTCAGCACATAGACATGTAGAGGGTTGGGGGCTTCGCCCCCAACGCTCTAATGTCAAATACATCTGGAGAATGTCAGAAAAAAATACACCAAGGGTGCTGTAGCTTACCGGCACTCATGAGAATTGTACAGAGTATTAATTTTCCAAGTCCAAATAAAAATTCATCAAGGCAAAAAAACTTATTTGCCAGTCGACGGATGGACGGACGTCCCAACATTATAGGTTTTAAGCTTCTCGTGTGTTAAATTGCTTATCTCCAGCAAGCACCTTATTGCAAAAATAGCCCCTGAACACACTTTTGCTCATAGAATGTGCAAACGAATGGGCGTTATGGTCAGACCCAGTGTTAAATTTCCTATCTTAACTTTCCCTGTAAGTCATGAAAATATCCCCGTAAAACCGAACTTTCGGCTTAAACCATGGTTAGGGGGCATTTTCAGCTTTTCTCCCCCTAATGCCCGGCCAAACGGACGACGGACGAAAAACCACGACAATAGCTTATCGGCCCATATGGGCCGGTAAGATAAAAAAATACACCAAACAAAGAAATTTGTTATGCGAAAATTACAATTACATGAACGTGCATGAAACGTGCAACGTGCATGAAAGCGGGTCGTGCATGAACGTGCAAAGTGCATGGAAGCGGGTCGTTTGGAGGGGGGGGGGGGGGGAGCAAAATAGATAGCTATAGATGAGAACCGGGTTTGAATCTCGGCTTTGGCAACTCATTTCAAGCATGTATATAACCAATATCTGCGCGAAGTGTCATTCCATAGTCAAAATAAAGCTACTACAGAATGAATAAATTTGGTCAGTTTTAAAAGTGGTTCTAACTCTGATCAACATTAAAAATCGGAGGGAATGATTTAATCAAGCTCTATTTTAAAATCATAGGTGATGGTCTATTCTGAATCGCAAAAAGCTCGCGAGATTATGTGAAGTTATCGCAAGGGAAAGCAACAAGATAGTGAGGGAAAAGTTGTAATTTCGTAAAGGAACACACCAATATTGATAGGTTAAGGAAACACGAAAAAAGTGCTGTTTTTTCACCCATTGATGTCTACCCTTGAGGGGGTCCGTGCTGAGAGGTTTCAAGCTAAAAATTAGATGAAAAAAGCAACTGCCCAATATTTACACAAGCTTTATTCATTGAATTCACGAGCACCAATATCAGTAATTTATTAATTTTACGAACAAGTACACATGACGTTATGTATTTCCAGTATGTGGATAGAAAAGGCATTTATGGTATTGTGTGCTTTATTCCAAACAATCCATTCAATACGTCGGATAATCTGCATAACATATGGTGAGTCAGTGTGGTGGTACATTCCTCAAATATGTCAATTGTTTACGTGCCTTTGTTTTTCCTTTGGTGTGCTGTTGTTGGCCCAGACGGCGAAATCCGCAAATTTCTGAGAATATATGAAAAAAATGTTATGTAGCCTACTATATTCGAAACAATGTGGCAGTACTAAGCATCCATATGGGTGAGTATTGTATTCGTTGTTCACAAGCGAGGTTGTTTGGTCATACGTCGATAAGGCCAAAAAAAGTATTATGGTTTTGATTAGGCGCGTGCGTCACCTAAAATCCTATGCATCACTTGTTTTTGGCGCCCATCACTTCCTGAAAGCCGATTTTCTTTTCTTTTTTAGTAAAATGACACCCGTACACCGAGGTGAGATAATGATCGAGTCAAATGGTCCCGAGTGTCTTTGACATTGCAAAATTTAGTGTATGGCTGAAAAAAATGACAGAATTGACCGACTCGTAGACTTTCCCGCCAAAATTTCCCGAATGCTGTCATTTTCCGACCAATCACAATTGCTCACATTCGAGTTATTTAACGGTCGTAAACAAAATCTTTGTAGCGGAAATAAAGCCGATTTTCACATGAAAATGTGCAAAATGTGAAGTATTTTCATAAGTATCAAATCACAATATCAAACTGGCCGTTTACGTATATTTTATCTGCCTGAAACGAAAAAAGAACGCGTTTCGTGAGGCGGGTTTAAACGGTCGTTTGACATGAAACTAAAACCACGTGCGGCTGGCGCGTGCAATCTTGAGAAGAAACTGGTCAACAGACTACCCTCCTTGGAACCCAAATACCATAATGCTTTCTTTGAGTTCTCATGAGCCATGGGGTTTCACGAACGTGGTTTTAGGTTACTATGTCGCGCACTCGTGAGCGAGCAGTCTTCAGTGGCTAGTTCGAAATGACGAAAAAACCCGACGATTGTCGAATATTCATTGTCTCTGAGAGGCCCTGTGAAAAGGTCCATTCGACCGAGTTAGTCATCAGCAGGAAATTTTAGGGAATAAGAAAAGAAAAAGAAAGTTGCGTCGCCCCATCACTTTTTCGGGAAACCATAATAAAGTCGCGTCGCCCTATCAATTTTTCGGGGAACCATAATACTTTTTTTGGCCTAAGTGTGCTCTTCAATCACCATAAACTTTGTGAAACATGTCTGGTGCCAAACATTACCGCAATCTTTTTCTTCGCCGTAATAATTTCTGTGTAAATCTGACTGTCTGTAGGTCTTCGTGTGTCAGCTTCACAGTATGGAAAACAAGATAATAATCACATTGTCATCTATGTCAGCATTTTGAGTTGGTTGATTCAATAAATCCTCGTATTACTGGTGTATATTACTCGTGTATATTCCTGGTGTATATTACTGGTGTGTATTACTGGCGTGTATTACTGGTGTGTATTAAAGGTGTGTAGTACTGGTACTGGTTACCGGTTTGTCATTTATTGTGAATACGCGTCCTTCGCAAGTCTCCTCTAATGATCTGCGGATATATATTAATTGACATTTTAATTGCACAACATCCAAGTCTATATCCACCTTACCATGACTACTGCTTACATATAAAAATAATTAGCCAAAGGGCTGCGATAGGTTACCAGACAATTTTAGATTCAACCATTGTATGAGTTATATGTGAGTCCATTGCACCAGTCAAAGTATGAGTCCATTGCACCAGTCCACTGCACCAGTCAAGGTCATTTTGGTCAGTTCAGTGTCACCAAAGGACTCACCATTATATGATTTTCTATATACATTATTTTTCAATTATATATGATTTGCATAATACAATACTCAAGCTCAACCATTTGTCTGTAGAGGCTAATACACAGGCGTGACCTTGCGATTTAGCCTTCAACGCCATCTGAAGGTCAAGCTCAAGTTCCCCAAATTATGTGCAAAATAAAATGTAAAGGTAACGGCGCCAGTGTAAAGTTCGGCGACCCAACGATAAATAAAAGAGGTATGTCTCATTACTGGAGTGTCACCGAATGTCTTAATAACATGCCTGCATATGTGCGCTATAACTGTGGTGTGACTACTTGTGTAGCCACCACGTCGTCATAACGCTACATATATGCTTATAATACAAACGAACCTAAGCTTTATCGGCAAGAGTTGAATTGACCTTTGAATTGACATCAGAGGCCAATTTACACTCACGGTCATAATGGTTAAATTCGAATGACACTATTAAGTATGCCATATACTTCTTATCTGCTTATAATACAAACATAAGGTATATCTACAAGCATTTCGTCTGATTATGCCAACTCACGCATGTCCGGTCAGGCATGACCCTGAGATTCAACCTTCAAGTTCATATGGGGTCAAGTTCAAGGTCACCAAAAGATGCACCATAAATGACTTCCTATATCTTATAACACAAACAGAAGCTCCATATACAAGTGTTTCGGCCCCAGAAGTACAAACCAGGTGGCATTCACAGCTCTGATCTTGAAAATGAGGTCAAAGGTCAATTCAAAGTCACGAGAATATTCTGCATAAATCATCTTCTAAAGTCAAGTTCATCCATCAGTGAAACACGCTTTTGGGCCATAGATTTGTTTTAAATAATCGGATCAACTTGAAATTTTGTGTGTGTTAATTGGGAATCATGCCGTAATTTATCACCAAATTTCAGAGTTCTATACCAAAAATTGAAAAAAAATTGGCAATCTAATCCAATGTTAAATTTCAGTCGGAAATGGGACCATGTAAATTTCAACAAATTCAGGGCTTTCATCGTGTTTATGCCCATAGAGAATGAACCCATTGCATTGATTTGGAGTCGGAAGACATAATCGGTGTATATGAAGTAAATATGTTTACTCTGAAGCAACATATAACTCGTACATCCAATGAAAGTTGTTGTTTTTTGTGCAGACTCTGAAAAACCATGTTGGGGCTGAAATTTAACGTTGGGTTAGATTGCCAACTTTCTCAATTTTTTAGATAGAACTCTGAAATTTGGTGAAAACTTACGGCAATATGCCCATATAATACACGCAAATTTTTAAGTTGATCCGATTATTTAAAACAAAACTACCGCCAAAAAGCGTGTTTCACGATGGACGAAGTCGAGTTTATATGTCCACAATTGATTCCTAAGCTGCTGTAAAGTCAATAATACGCGAGATATATTAGCCATTTTGTGCTCTGACCTTGAAAATCAGGTCAGAGGTCAAATTCAAGGTCACGAGAATATTCACCATATATCATTTCCTATATGTCCACAATTGATTCATAATCTCTAATCTCAATATCAAGTCAGATATTAGGCAAAATAGGAGAATTCAACACGGGAAAGTCCCATTTGGGCCGAGTTTGGGCCCAAAATGGCCAACTTCGAGCGATTCAAGGGTAACAAAACTTATACACATCATAGGTGTATATATGAGAAGTGTTATGCATCAAAAAGAAAACAAGTTACTGAACAGATTTTGAGGAAACGACCGTCAAAATCCAAAATTGGCCGTTTTTCGTCCAAAATGGCCGCCTTTTTTAAATAAATGCGAAAATAAAAAAACGAAAGATTTTCTCTTTCTCGAAATATTTTAGGCATTTTTGTGCAAAATTTCAGAAACTTAAAAGATAACAATGTAGACGAACGACGACGACGGACGACGGACGCAACGCCACGGCAATAGGTTATCGGACCATAGGTCTGGTAACCTAAGAATGGACTAGACGGTCTGGTCGCACATTTCGGCTTAAGTGTATCCCTGAACATCATCCGACATGGTCCCGTGTCACCACGTGACATTCTTCTCCGAATATTGTCAACAAACTCTCGGCGGCCGCGATGGACTTAATGATAAATTGCAAACCGATAGTATCTGATGAACTGAGTATAATAGTATAATAGAACAAAACTCGTAAGCCTACTCCAGTAAAGTCGTCAGTCTGTCTGGTAACTCGGGGTCGGCATCCGTATCCCCTGTATACACCAGCTTTTTGACGTAAGGAGACCCTCCTATGACGTGGAGTGCCCAAGGATCTGAGGAAATTCTCCTTTTGGAAGCTGTATGATGGAGATATTGTATACACGACACGTGATGCATTACTCTCCTGTTAAACGTGTTCCAAACTTTTGAATTGTGTTGTAGAAACTTTACCTCGGGTTTTGGGACCTCGGGTTCCGTGACTTTGGCGCTGGCTCTGGTGGAGTTATGGAGAGCCGAAGTCATGACGTGGAGTATTTAAATAACAAAAGATTTAAACTGCCCACTGGTTCCAAACAATTCCAATTCAATGGCACTACTCACTTGGAACAAAGACTGTACACTTGTTTAGAACCAAAAATGACGTTACACTTCAGCCCTCTATAAGTACAAATATATCAAACAAACGAGACTCCAGCAATCTGGTTGTGACAAGCGCGACACTACCGGATCACGTACGCGGGTGAATGTTGCGGCCTCGAGAGGAGTTCCGGGGCAGTAGAAGTCCCGTATCTCTCCAAGGAGTCTCAAGTTTGGTTCCGCTAACCTGGGGCTATCAGGATGTGAGCATAAATGGTATTTTGGCAATATTTCATATCTTAATCGTGTACGAAATCTGGACATTTATACAGTCTCGGTGTTTTCAAAATCGAAACGTTGAATGCTTGGAAATATGTGTCATTAAGATGAAATATAAAAATGCAATATATACACTAGGCCCCCAGTCTGTTTTCTTTGCGGTTGACCGTAGACCGCCCAATGGAATCCCCTTGGTACCGTGCCGTTGTCCTCTGCATGAAATGCAATATAATTTTCTCATGTTTTATGTGGTTGATACGGAAGCGTACTATAGCTTCCGTGGTGTTGGGGCAACGTGAGTTATTTTAATTAAATTCAATTTGTCAAATTATTATCACGAAAATCTCGATAAATCGAAGTTAATGTCTCAATAATTCGACTTACTGTCCCGATAAATCGACATATTATCTCGAAAAATTGACTAATAGATGGATTATATAATTGATAATCAAAGGCCTGCATTAAACGCTTGAATAATACAGTCCAAACTACTCAATTGGAAAAGCCGTCCCAGATGATGTCACGAATATATACATCAATCGCATATTTATTAACTAAACAATTTCGGGGAAAAAGATATCAGTTTCATTCCTAAACATGTTGCAAATTTAGAACAGATAGTGATATATTAAACACATATTGCCATTTCATCCTGTTTTTTTTTTAATGCCTTTGACAGATTCCATTTTATCGAGATCTTATTTCGATTTTAATTATCGAGATAATTTAGTCCATTTATCAAAATAACTAACGCGATTTATCGAGACCTCTGCATGAAATGCAATATAATTTTCTCATGTTTTATGTGGTTGATACGGATGAAATATGATACGGATGAAATATCAATATATAACATAAACATTTATCGAGTTAACTAGCACTATTTATCGAGATAATAGCACAGACCGTCCATGGCCTTTGAAAATAAGCTTACAATTTGAATTTCAAAAATCACGTGGCTCTAATACGCTTCTGTAGGTTGAAGGGATTAGAATGACATAGTCAATACTCACGCGACTGAGACCGAGCTATTAGAGGCGGCAGTTTGCTGACACGGCCGACAGGAAGCGACAGGGATTTCCTGTAACTGCGTGGTGACTTGACTGAAGTTGTGCTTGGTGTTTCCAGTGGTGTTTGGGGTTGTGTTTTAGTTTGTGCTTCGGGTGGTGTTTTGGGTGGTGTTTTGGGTGGTGATTTGGGTGCTGTTTTGGGTGCTGTTTCGGGTGGTGTTTTGGGTGGTGTTTTGGGTTGTGTTTTGGGTGGTATTTTGGGTGGTGTTTTGGGTTGTGTTTTGAGTGGTGTTTTGGGTGCTGTTTCGGGTGGTGTTTTGGGTGTTGTTTTGGGTGTTGTTTTGGGTGGTGTTTTGGGTGCTGCTTCGGGTGGTGTTTTGGGTGCTGTTTTGGGTGCTGTTTTGGGTGCTGTTTTGGGTGATGTTTTGGGTTGTGTTGGTGCCGTTTTGGGTGGTGTTTTGGGTGGTGTTCTAGGTGGTGTTTTGGGTGATGTTTTGGGTGGTGTTTCAGGTGAATGATCGGCTGTAACTTTGTAGATAGTTAAGACTATTTTGACGGAGTGTTTAGAGGACGCATATGATGGGGCGGCATCACCTGGATGGTTCATAAATAACATAACATAATGAAATATTGGTGTGAAGGCGTCGATGAAACCGGCATTGATTAAAATACTGCTGTTGAGGAATAACAAATATATACATACACCTCTTCAAATAATTTTTAGATGAAATAGATCTAAATACTACACGAACAACCTCAATATAGCGATTTCCAACTCTACTTCCAGAAGAATTAAAAAATTTCAACATACCTTCAGATGACATGGCGAGCTAGGTTTTTACTCGAACAATACACCTCAGTAGTCAAAGTGAGTTTATATACCAGGTGTACATCTTGATTGGTGATTACCTTAGGCAATAGGCATAATACATTTTGATTTACTTACCACAGGGAGACAGATAATATACCTATTAGATAAAACGAAACCTCTTAACGGTCGCCAGTCTTTGGATTACCTTGCAATAAAGTGGTCATAGTTCTATAGTACACGCGACATTGAGAGTGCGTACGCGTATTGAGAGAATCTGACGGATTTGCACAGTAAATAATAAGCCGTGGGTACATAGTAACTTAATACTTCTAACTCGAGTGCTTCACAAGTCCTGACTAGTAAAGGCCATTGATCAGAAATCGAGATAATACAACGTATTTTTAGTCATACCACTCCAAGTGTAACAGAAGTCGGTTGAGCCTATCGATTTATGATCATCTGATAATAGACAATCAAATCGCTATTCAATTGTGAAGTGGGTCTATCGCCTCGCTGATAAAATTTTGTCGAGGTATATCGGATGATTTATCATTCATAGAAATTGAAGCTCGGTGATAACTCGTCTTCCAATATTGCAGCACATGAAAGGTATTATTATTATTGTTATTATTATTATTGTTACAATATCGATGGGGAGACATACCCCATAAATGGGGTATGTCATGCCATCTTAGTAACACCACAAATGTATCTGGATTCATTCCTATGGGCCTGGGTGTCCTAGTAGGGCTGGTGGTCGGGGTTTGGGACGGCGTGAAGCTAAAATGGAATACTGGCATTTCCTTATTAAACTATGGTTTAACAAGTAAATGCGAGTCGCACTTACCCCCTGGGGTAAGTACGACCAAAGTCGGACATACCCCTATCGATATTGTTATTATTATTATTATTATTATTATTATTATTTTAATTGTTCGCAGAGGAATTTGCCATTCGAATGTAACATTCGAAATATTTCTGGCACGTATTACCGACCTCCAGATGTGGCATGAGTCAAGAAGGACGTACAAAGGTCAATGTCAAGGTCACGGAGGGAGGCTCAGCAATCTCCCACGGACAGCCCCAGTCCCTGGGCGCACCCGACCTTCCCAAAGTGGACATTTCTGTCAGAAAAGGCAAGTGTACTGTAACTGAACTGCTGGGAAATGTAAAGATTGTCTGTATAGTCACAGAACGAACGTTGTACAAGCTTGTATCAACTCGCCTGGCCTTGAGTTGTATGATTCTACACAGTCCCCAGTTACAATATATCCCACCCCTGTTTGCAGGCGTCCTGTCCAGTTCGGGAGCAGATGATCCCCAGACACTGGTACAGATTGACGTGCTGGAGGGAGGCGGCACCAGCTCGGAGGAACACAAACTGCAGGTATCACTGACGTGGTGTGCATACCGTTGTATACCGTTCTGAAACTGAGAAGTTTGATGGTATGATGGTTGGTATGACGCTGTTCATGCAAAGTGGGGTTCTGCAAATTGACAATTCAGCAGTAACTGATGTTGGCGCTCCAGGGGATAGTGTATACTGGTAAAGAGCAAATGTGTTCACAAAGTACGCTATCACTTGACATGCTGTTTTGTTTTAATTTATTCAGGGAAGAAAGTCTCTCTCGAGAAACAAGGCCCCGTACAAGTCCAGCATATGGTAAGATGTGTTCATTCCTAATATCATGACTAGAAAAGTGAACTTTCAGACGTAATACTATTTTCGAAGAGCACGTTGTATCCACAAATCTCTCTTATTCAGTAGGCTCCTACGATACATATGCTACGTATTAGAGGCTTGACAAAAATAATTCCGAACAGAACAGAAGCCTTAGTTGAATGTATTTATTTAATCATTATATGATATTAAGGCTTTCTTAGGCCCATATATCATTCCACCTCGCCCGAGTTAAACAACAGATCCTATCTCGCCGTGATCGTTCCATTACAGATGTGTCGGAACCAGACTCAAACCCGTCTCAACTCAGTAATCTGTCGATCATAAAAATTACTTCCAATATAATTATATGCGTACTTTGTGGAAATTGCACATGAACTGGTATACTTTGGCTGCGCATTGCTGAGTCCCTTTAAATTGTAGGACATGTTCATCAATCGTATGACATTCATGCACTACCCGTGTGAAAATCGTCCAGTGAAATAGGAGCTTGAGATGGAAACATTATCGATGCCATCTTCTTGAAAAACACCAAATAATAAATATTTCTTCCAGGAAATGTATCATGAAGTTTATGGATGACACGTATTCCTCCAACAAAGAGGATTCCAAAACATATGGTGACGGGCCGCAGGCACTGGGTGAAGAAGTTGAAGTTTACGGTGGGGAAGAAGCCGACATCCACTGGGTCTGTCAGCTGGGGGCTGCAAATGTTCAAAAAGTAATTGACACGTATTCCCCCAACAAAGAGGATCCCAAAACATATGGTGACGGGCCGCAGGCACTGGGTGAAGAAGTTGAAGTTTACGGTGGGGAAGAAGCCGACATCCACTGGGTCTGTCAGCTGGAGGCTGAAAATGTTCAAAAAGTAATAAAAGTAAAAGACAAAAGCGAATACCTGTTAAAATTCCTTGAACTTGTAGACATATATGGTAATAATGCACTACAATGTGCATGTATTTGTGGTAATACCAAAACAGCAGAGCTTATCATAAAGTACGTCAAGACACACTACAATGAACAATTTGAATATTTGTTGAAGAAAAAAAACAATTGTGGTCAATCTGGTGTATATTTGCTATGTACACAGAAGGGTGAGAAACAAACAAACCTCCTAACAACATCTTTGCAAGATATCAAAGATAAGGGTGCTTTATTCAAAGATAGAAATGATGATGGCAAGACAGTTTTGCATCTAGCCTGTATGTCAGGGGAGGTCGGTCAGGTAAAGAAAATTAACTCCAGTTTGAACCCCGAGCAATGGGCAGAACTCGTGAAAATGAGTGACAACTTGGAGAGAACAGCCCTGCACGATGCCTGTGTTAGGGGACATGCGGATATAGTAGGGTTCTTATTAGAAAAGTCCAAAGATGATGTGAAGGAATTAATCATGGGGGTGAATAGTTATGGGAGGACGCCTTTCTATGAGGCGTGTTGTAGAGGTCATCATAATGTATTGCAAGAAACTGCTATAAAGGCGGAACATGACCTGATCAACAAATTACTTCTGGAGGAATCCAAAGAAGGGAAAACCGTACTGCACGAGGCTTGCACCAAAGGCGACATTCGCATGGTCGAAATGATATTGGAGCACGGAAGCGGCAAAGAATTGCTCATGAAATGTGATATCCATAAAAGGATTGCATTTCGTGTAGCAGTGAGGCAGGCCAATTATGATATTGTAAAGTTAATTCTGGAGCGCAGCAAGCTGTTAGGGAAAGCTTTTGTGTACGAGTTACTGTCGGGAGGGACAACCTTGGTAGAACGGCTCTCCATGACTGCTGCTTGCTGACCGACAAGTCTGATGTGATGAATGATATCCTTGATGATATCCTCAACGCACACCCAGCGGGGGCCAAGTCAGAAGGGAATAAGCCAGTACAAGAGTTACATGAGACGCTTGCACAACCGGACTGCTACGGCAAGACAAGTTTCTGGTATGCGTTTGAAAGGGGTCAAATTGACATGGTGAACAGAATACTTCACCATGTTAGGGTGAAAGGTCCTGAAGCAATTGGAAAAATATTAAAACCCGCCAAAGATGAACCTCAAACATCACAGGATGAGGAAAAACAGTCCGACGAGATCGAAGGTGAGCAAACGTTAATTCATATTGCTTGTCGACAACAATTTCAATGGCCAGAATGTCTCGAAATTGTACTAGCAGAAGCAGCAAACGTGAACTTGAAACGCCCTCAAATAGAACCAAAAAAGTCAGCTGAGAACGTGTCAACCGGCGACAGCACAAAACAAGAAAATGCTCGCAACAATTCAAGCAAATGCAAGCAACAACAACCATTCTACATGGACCTGCTGGAGACAAAGGACAACCTTGGGAGGTCATTTCTTTGGTACATTGACCAGGCTCAGGAGGAAGTAAAAAACTTGCTGATCAAGAGTATAACTGACCCTGACTTCTTGAACGAGGAATCTTCGGGTGACAAAAAGAAAAAGTATGCCGAGTTTTGTTCAAAGTTATTGACGGAGAAAGATATCCACAAACAAACAGTCATCGAGTACACTCAAGAGAAAGATGCCACAGTTCTGACAGATATTTTGAAGGTATTTCATGAGAAACTTTCAAGCAGAAGCAAAGCCCCGGCTTCGAACGCCCAATCCCCTTCAGTTGAGACTCCAGCAAAAGTAGACACCCCAGTAGACAATTGCATCAACAAAAAATCCAAGAATAAAAAAATAATGCCAAAGGAAAAGGCCGAAGAATATCACCTGTTCAACAATAAGGGCTCAAGAAATGACTTATTGCAGACTCTTGTTGAGTCTAAAAGTCTTCGATTCATTGAGCATCCCTACACAGATGAGTATATAAAGGCATGCTGGAAAGGAGGTATCAAATTGTTCTTAACATGTGACATCATTATCCGAGTTCTGCAGTTGGTGTTTTTCACCTCGCACATGTACTTCCACAAGTACCAGTGTTCCAATGGCTCGGCCATCCCTGATGAAATTCTACCAACAACAACCTCTCAAGTCATTGCCTTTCTTCGGTTGATGCTCCTCATCACCTCCGTCGGTTTTCTAGTTGTCCAAATTCTTCGAATCCGTGCTGAACTCTTGTGGCACAGTCACGAACTATATGGACAGATCGTCCATTTAATGCTCATGTTCCTGCACCCACTTATCGGCGTATCGGGTGTGATTGTACCAATAGCAGCTAACATAACGACCTATTCTTTCTGGATGCACCAGCTCAGTATCATTTCAGTCTGTTTTGCTTGGATAAACACAGTTTGGATGACGACCCTCATTGTTTGTGACGGAATACCTCTAGTCCTGGAGATGCAGCTGATGGTGGTTATGTTGTTTCGTGTGTGTAGATCAGTCATCTTACTGATACCAGTGGTTGTGACATTTCTCCTGGCTTCAGCGTTGATTTACAGCAGTCACATGGGCTGTGAGAGTGTTTTCGGAAGTCTTGGCATCTCTTTCAATAAAGCTCTAGCCATGATGATGGGAGAACTTGACTTCGAGGTGTTGTTCTACCCGGAAGAGTTTAACACTGTGCACAGTTACGATGCTGTGACGGTGATTCTTTTCCTGGTGTTTGTTTGTGTTATGAGCATATCTCTGGTGAACCTGTTAATCGCCTTGGCGGTCAATGACATAGCTGACATGAGGAACGATGCCAAGATACAAGCTTTTAGATCTAAGGCAGGATTTATCAAGATATTTGGGGTCATGAGAACCAAAAAGTCTGATAATATCAATATTTCCCACCAAAAAGATAGCAAATGCTGAATAAAAGCATAAATACCCCTTCCATTATAGTCATGCAAGTATAAATGTGAACATTCAGTTGTAGCTGCTGTGTATCCTCTACATGTGCGCTCCGAACCCCCGCACTGCGTTCATGAGAATCAGCGACTGCCCCCTCCACTTTCTCTCCGCCCCCGCTATTAGACACATCCTAGATCCACCCCTGCTCTAGTCTGTATCATCTTACCAGATCAAACTATGTATAACTCCCAAATACATTCCCTTCCTAGTTTGACACATTACAGACGTTTATTCAGTTGAGACATGTACCATAGACCTACAGCAGTTCGTTGTAGGTCTATGCATGTACTCAGTGTATGGAAAGAATATACGGATACGATTATCACAAAAAGTGGATACAAGATTCAACATCTGACGCTAGGATTTATCTTCCAATGCCTGTGACATAATCGACTTTACATAAACTCAGTAGTCGTTTGGCTTATGATGAATGCCTATGTACTAGTTGTTATAGACCTATTGCGTCGGTTTGTTTCGGACTCCTAAATGATTCTAGTAGGTGGTTTGGTAGTTATATATGAATTTCATCTGGTGTACAGTAGAAAAACATATATTTCACACACTGTCTGCCCCTGATGACGCCAATGGGGCTTTGGCTGTAAAAATTTTATCAGGCTTCATTTTAATCCCAAAGATACTGTATTTTAGGTTCATTATTATAATCTTCAAATGCTGAATGGGTAGTTTGTAATAGGTCGTTATTCTTCGATACTATTCTACAAACAAATTCGATAACTTGAAGAGGATCCGCTATATGCTAAGCTGTCTGGTCATCACCTTCACAATTTAATTGATTATTCATAATTACAACACATTCGTGCATGTACAGACTATATTTGGTTTTTTTTCCAAAATAAAATGTTTATGAGCATGTAATTTGGTAAAGCTATTTTTAGAACAGACATTACTGTTGAGGTTTTCGTATTCTGCGTAACTTCAAACTTCAAAGCATCTTGTGTATAGAGTAATACAGGCCGACACCCTTTGAAATTAGTACTTCTCTGTATAAAATCGTGTATATAATTTGTAGTCTGGTCAGGAATTACTGTAGACTATCAGGAAATATGTTATGTTGCACTGATTAACTTCACCTTTATTCAAGAGAGAGCATACATTATCCATGACAGATGAGCTTAGAACATTGAATTATCGATCCGTTTATTATAACACGATTCGGATCCGTTTTACAAATAGCTTGATTTTGTTCAAGTTTGGTTTTTGAAGAACGTACTTTTGTAGCATTTGATTTTATACATTTCATGATGATATGCTTCTGTATCTCTGTATTATATATATATTAATCATTTACATAAATTCACAACTCTGCCTGTACCTATACGAGAACAGTAAGATTTATTTATCAATGTAGTATGTTATGCTTTAATCGAAGCATGATTGATGAAGCGCTGAACGGATTACTTTGTTAGTCTGGTAGTCTAATGATTAATTTCAGTTGTAAAATTTTTATCCAAATAAAGACTTATCCACCAATGTGTTGGTGTTTGTTTTGTTTTTTTAACATCTGGGCTCTTGAAAATATGACATCTTGAATCTTCAAAATATGCGATTATCCAAATCTTTATTTTATACAAAGGACATACCAACTACATGTTGGACAGAACTGAACAGTCCATAATGATTTTTTTTCGAATCTGAGAGCCGAAGCGGTTTAACAATCTTAATATTTCGTGCAGAAATGCCCTAATGAGTGAGTCCTTGAAAGCAGCAAAAGTGAAAGTGCGGGATGAATACATACAAATACAACAGATCGTTCATATAACACCTTCACGATTTAAGAATTTTCGAGAGCGCTTTGACGCATGACAAATCTACAAATAACAGAGACTGTACAAATGTGTTTTGAGTTCGGCTTTGAACCTGTGAAAGTTGGTTTGTTCTAGAATACTGGCTAGAACAGGTGTACTGAACAGCATACTGCTGTCATGATGAAGATAACTAAAAAAAACACTGAGTGTGGTACAACTCAACTCTTACCCTTGAAGTTAGTCCGAGGGTAAATATCAAGTTCATATCCTGAAATGTTCTGTATCGTGATTGCATGTTGAGACAAAAATGTGATGAAGATTTTCCATGAACATTCCTAAGTTATCTGCCATGTTTTTGTAGCACTCTCCCGTGTAACTTTGATGATATTTGCAGGAATGTCGTGGTCACTTGGCAGTGGTCAACTGGCGAAATTGTCTCAAGGCAAGTTTCAAAAAATTGTGGCAGAGTTACAAAGGAGAACAAAGTTCAATTTTCAGTAAAAATTAGGTCAAAGTATCGGATTGTAATTCTGACTTCACATCTACACATCTAAGGTCCCTGCCGTCATTTTTGAAAAAGTAGGCCAAAGTTCAATTTTTGGTTGAAAATAGGTCAAAGTGCAAATTTGCACTAATATGATAGTAAATTAGCCCAGAGGGTCAAAATTAATGTTATTTCTGCTCTATGATCAATATTTTGCGAGATACAGGTATTTTCCCATTTTAATGACCTAATTAGGGTTATAATTGAGGAACCAGTGGTCGGATCGCAATTCTGACCTCACATCTACACATCTTAGGTCCCAGTCGTCATTTTTCATAAAGTGGGCCAAAGTTCTATTTTTGGTCAAAATCAGGTCAAAGTGCAAGTTTGCACTATTATGATAGTAAAATAGCCCAAAGGGTCGAAATTAACGTTATTTTTGCCCTAGGATCAATATTTAGCGAGATACAGGCATTTTCCCATTTTAATGACCTAATTAGTACCATAATTAAGGAAACAATGGTCGGACTGCAATTCCGACTTCACATCTACACATGTCAGGTCCCCGCCGTCATTCTTGGAAAAGTAGTTCAATTTTTGGTCAAAATTAGGTCAAGGTGGAAATTTGCACTATTACGATAGTATATTAGCCCAGAGGGTCGAAATTAACGTTATTTTTGCTCTAGGATCAATATTTAGCGAGATACAGGCATTTTTCACATTTTAATGAGCTAATTAGTGCCATAATTAAGGAACCAGTGGTCGGATTGCAATTCTGACTTCACATCCACACATGTCAGGTCCCTGCCGTCATTTTTGGAAAAGTAGGCCAAAGTTCAATTTTTTGTCAAAATTAAGTCAAAGTGCAAATTTGCACTACTATGATAGTAAATTAGCCCAGAAGATCGAAATTAACGTTATTTTTGCCCTAGGATCAATATTTATCGAGATGAGACATGTTAACATTGAGTTAAATGCAATAATTAATGTTATCACTGATTACACAGAACCTGTAAGACATTTGATGCAAATGTAAAAAGTTGGTGAGAAAATTTTCTGTGGCCTACAGAGCGCTAACAAACAAACAGACAGACAGACAAACCGAACCAATCAACATACTTGTCGAAATCGTAGATTCCGGCAAGTAATAATTCTCAATAGAATAGGACAGTTTGACGAAAGATTCATCATTAAACAAATCACGTTTTGGATTTTTTGTGAACCTGGTTTGAGTAAGTGTTTGAAGTAAGTGTTTCAAATATGTTAATGAAGTGTTGGCAAGGTGTGAAATGAACACTCCAGAACTTATAACACCTAACCTTTGCTTTAAGTGACGTGTTTATAATAGAGTCAAACCGGTTTCTGGATATGATTTAGTGAGGTGTTGGGCCATTAACCGCTGGTGCTGACTCAAGTGCATCTCAACCATGTAGAGACTCGAGGTCACAGAATAGAGTGAAAAACAAACTATATCAGTCGGTGCAGGGTAACTACCTGGCTGTCTAACTAATGGTATTGTCAGAAAATTGACCAATCACGCATTTCCAGCAATCCAATGATAAGGTTTCATTTATGAAGTGGACTGGTCTACAGTCCGTAGTGATTGGGACTTTTTTTGTTTATTTCACACGAAAATGTGACTGGTTGTCAATCGTATCTGTTTCAGACGTAAGATACAGTTTCTTACTGACAATGATAGTCAGGAGAAAATTTCACACAGGGTTGAAACATAGTACATACTTTTTCTGTCGATTGATATGGCTTCATAATGGTCTAAGACAACCTTTTTCAGAGGGTGTGTAAAATTTTCTCCCGGGCTAACTAAATTATCCTCCTGGCATGATGCGTTTGGTCTAATAAGGTGAAATTTAGTTATATGGAGATATATTCTTCATAACAATACTATTAAAGTGAAAACTCTCTTTTCCAAATCAATTACATATGTGCCTGTGTTATCAGAAAAACAGGTTACAAAACAAACTTTGCTTTATCAGATGAATAAATCAAGCATATGGCAGTAATAGCAGCCGCTTTTCTTTTGTTTTGTGCGCCACTCAGAGTTACCTTTGACTTAACCTAGTTCAAGCTCGATTGGCTTGAACATATACAAGTGAGCTGGAGTGAATGGCGTTAATGTAAACAAACTCAAAATATTTCCACCAGAAACTCGCAACAAAATCTATTAGAAAGGGGCGTCTGTTTGGGCATACAAGTGCAGATATATGACTGTTATGTTTTCTTCGTTCGATCAGAAAGATATGGAAAAATCCATAGCTTACTGCCAATGTCACTTTAATACCGATTCAAACACCCCGAAAAAGGAGAAAATCCAAGATGGCCACCAAATTTGCGTCATTTTTACACAAATACTCGTAACTCCCTGCCAATTGAGATAGGAAGCCAATTCTGGTGTCTAACCCTGGGTTTTGGGGTATTAGGATTCCAAATATATAACCAGTATTGTGATTGAATGGTTTGAAGCTGCTCAGAATCCAAGATGGCTGCCAAATTTTAGCCCGATTTCCCAAATAAGCACCAATAACCGTCATATATATCAAGATAACAAGCCAACTCTGGTGGCCAGTCCTGGGCTTAGGAGTATTAGTGTGCTACTTGAAGAAATACTTGTGAAACATTCAAACGAACCCGTCTAATAGCACTCACTCGCACAAAATCAACAGAATCAACCACTATATATGCCATATGAGAAGTGTCCAATAAATTTGAGTACTGTCGGAATATTTATAAGCACTGAAATATCAATGTTGAAGACGGTGGTGGTGAACTCAGAGCCCATTCCGGCTTTTACACATTGCCAACGATAAATACTACGGTAATCAATCTTCCGCACTTCGCGAGCGAAAAATTAGCTCAGTGTGGGACATCGAAAAATAAATGCGTATGATTGTTAAAAGTAAAGATGCAATCAGAAAAAAGAACGAAACAAACGGAATAATTTTAGTTCTCCAAAACAAGGAAACCGTCACCGTGGTGATGTATGTATTCTCAAATCCCGCCGACACGCAAATGTTGACGTAAATCGGCGATAGTGACGAAAAATTTGCTCCATTCGACGAAAATATTCGCCAGATTATATTAATTAACTGAATTGTTTACGTCCAACACTGTGAAACAAACGTTTCAAGTATTTTCTCTTCGACAGCAGGTTTTTCCCCCAGTCGCAGAGTATTTCCCCCATGGGAATCTCAGTGAGCGTTTAAGAAGTCTCCCCTGCGGGGAGACAACAATATATCGAATGCAGGCGTATGCATCAACAACATATTGTAGGTCACAATTAGGATTCCAGGCTTTCAAAGGGTTTTGGTTTGTACTGAATTATCCATCAGTCTGTGTGCTTATGCTTATGTACAACCATTTTCGTGGAGGCTATAATGTTCCAGGCTTGTTCTTCCGCAGCGTTTTTTCACTCATCTGGATCAGTGTCTGCTGGGACGACATATAAAGGTCTGACAAGAAGGTGGACGTGATAACCTGAACCTGTAGGACCTGTTACCCTTCTTGCATGACCTTGTATAATTGATGGAATGAAGCTGAACATCATTTATAATGTCATGTAACTTGCTGTATCTCGTCTGATCAACGTCTTCTGTGTTGATATATTTGTTAATAGCGTCAACAACTTCCTCATCAAACTCCTTGTCCAGCTTTGGAGGTTTTCCACCCAGAAAAGGAAGTGAATGTAAGTATCAATGTGATCTCTTTGTAGAAACTCAATTCAAACAAAGTAGTCACAGATTTTGCCAATTTGATTTGATGGTGAAATGATCATCAATTTCAAGGAGTTTTTTTACTCTCTGATCAAACATTCTGGCAGCTGTTATATGGTTTTTATATGCATAATATAATATACTTGGTATTGATATGCCTAATATAATATACTTGGGTTTGATTGCTCGGAAAAAAATTATGCCTAGTAGTGGTACTGTTTATTCCGAAGTGCGAGTGAGTGCTATTAAACAGGTTTGTTTGCATGTGTTTCATTAATCAGTCGTTATCCTGGATTTTGGACAGTTGGACAGCGTTAAACTGGCCATCACCATCTACACACAAAAGTATTTCTTCATGTAGCACCCTCATATCCCAAACCCCAAGACTGGCCACCAGAATTGGCTTCTTATTTTGAATATGTGACGTTTATTGGTGCTTATTTGTGAAATCGAGCTATAATTTGGCTGCCATCTTTGATTCTTGGCAGCCACAACCCATCCAATCACAAAACTGATTATTTATTTGGAATCCTCATACCCCAAAACCCAGGGTTAGACACCAAAATTGGCTTCTTATCTCAATTTGACAGGAAGTAATGAGTACATTGTATTTGTGTAAAAACGGCGAGAATTTTGGTGGTCATCTTGGACTTTTTTTTCATTTTTGGGGATCTGAATCGGTATTATTAGTATTGTTATGAAGAATATATTTCCACATAACTATATTGTACCGTATTAGACGGAAAGCATCATGACAGGAGGATCATTTTGATTTTTTCCTAAAATACCAAATTGTCAGTGGCAACCATTTTGAAAAAGGCCATAAAAAAGCTAGCCCAGGAGAAAATTTTGCACACCCTCTGAAAAAAGGCTGTCATAGACCATTATGAAGCCATATATCAATCGATAGAAAAAGTCTGTACTACATTTCCATCCTGATTGCTATATGCTCAATATTCCTCCTGACTATAATGGACGGTTTCTCAATCAACAAATTACGACAAGGTTCATGGATTCAGCTAGACATTTATTAGTACCATGGCCTAATATCTGAAGTATCTCAACCGATAGTCGCATCTTACAATTCAGACTGGCATTCTTGATGAAACAACCTTCCACTTCGCACAAACGTATTGTTATCACTGATACAAGTCTATGTTAATCTCACTCGTGAGGTTATTCCAAGATCAAAAAATACGATCACACTTCCGTACCAATATAGGCCTACCACACGAATGATCACAATACATTTGAATCTTCGCTTTATGTTAAAGAAGTTCTAACTAGGATCTTTAATAAGATAAAAACCGATTATCACTGGGTTCAGATGAGCTGTTACGCACCTACTGCAATTCACTGGTCAAATTAGGGAATACAGGTGCAGCGTTATGATGTGTTGGAGCTGCCCAAGTAGCGACACCACTAGCTTGACGTTCGGATATTGCTGTATTTATAGTACAATCGGGTCCTGCGCCAACTGCAAATGCATTGAAATCATTCGGTGAAGACAAACCTTGCATTTCAAGCGTCTTCTGGACCTTTCATGCAAAGTCAGTATTGTTGACAAATTTCAGTCGCCCTACTGGTCAGCATCGACCATGTCCTATGAATATCGATTAATTTTAGTAATGCATGATTAAACTGCGAATATTGGAATATCTTTATATGGCAAGGTGGGCCAAAATACAGAAAGACACAAACAGTTTGCACCTTTCGATAATGTACCCCATTGATAACACTGGGGTATAACTATTTTGGCCGGGGTTGTCGGTTCTTTACACGTGTAAGCTCTCGAGAGTTGGACCACAAAAGATAGACGCCATAACAGGAGAAATATTAAAGACACAAGAATAATCCATGAGTGTCAGTTCTAGATCAAATTCCATATGACTCCCGTTCCTTCTTGTGTTCCGTTGTTGTGTCCCGTCCTGTTGTTGTGTCCAGTTACTTGTTGTGTTACTCTGTCCCATTAGCCTACTTGTGTTCGGGCGGCAAGGACACTAGCGGGGGCATAGAGATACGAGTGTCTGGTCTGTTTTGGCCGGCGTCTCCTCGTGTCTGTACCCGGGGCTGCCTACTGTGACCCTCGGAGTTGTCATCGTCTGCTGTGGGGTAGATATTGAGAACGTATTCAGGTATTGGTCCATCATGCAAATTGTATATATAGGCTAGGGATGGTTAAGGAAAACTCTATAGGGCATCATTTAGCTTTATTGTGGCCACATGTTCTCACCATTTTAATTTGAATATATCCTGATACATTGCAGCTACAGCTAATACATGATAACTAAGAGCAGCTAAAGATAATCAATTAAGAAATGTTCAACTTCACGACTCCGTGTCCATCTATTTACCGGATACATCCTGGTCTTCATCGTCTGTTTCGTACTCAGAGGAACTCCCTGTGACGTCACTCTCGGAATCGCCCCGCCCCGTGTTCTGATTGGTCGGTTTGGATGACGACTCCGTAATCATATACTCGTCTCCGATGTCGGTGTGTTGACGTTTCCTGGAGGTTATCAGCCTGCTCGGGCCCGGGGCGATCACGGCGTTACCTCGGGTAGGCGCCACTTCATTTTCTCTGTCAATGTCGCAATCAAGAGAAGGGTTTTCTCTGAATACTTGTTATGCATAAGGTATTCATGTTTCAGAAAAATAAAATTCAAATCAAATGAAGTAGAGGGGGGGGGGTACCCGAATTGTCGATTGAATATCCCACTTTACCAGTTTTGTTGATTTTTACCGGAAACATAAACACAAAACACAAAACACAAATAACAACTGAAAACATAAACACACATCGTAGATAACAACTGGAAACATAAACACACAACACAAATAACAACTGGGAACATAAACACACAACACAAATAACAACTGGAAACATAAACACACAACACAAATAAAAACTGGAAACATAAACACACAACGTAGATAACAACTGGAAACATAAACACACAACACAAAGAAAAACTGGAAACATAAAACTTGTGTACCGAAATCATACATTTGGTTTTGTTACCATTCAAGGCGAGTTTGTTCTCAGTCAACAACTTGTTGACTTCTTGCTAATCTGAACGCAGTTGGTTTTCAATGTTGGTTATGTATTATCTGCATATAATGCATCTTTTCTGTGACGAACAACATTTGGCAAGTTGTTTGTATACCGGGTGGAGAATAGCCTGATGGTCCCAATATGGACCGGTACAGTACACCATACTATGGCCATGGTATCTGATATACATCTATTTATTTCAACAACTTGTGTGCAATTACATAGGTAACTCTTGAACCATAATAATTCGTATCGTATTATGCTTACTTCGTTTAGCTTATCCAATAGTATTAAATTTATGTTCGACAGAATCAAATGCCTTTTTGAGATCTAGGAACAGAGAGCATGTTCTCCCATTTACCCTTTGTTTATACAAATAACCGGTCACATGCCTTCTAAGAATATTATTTTCTGATACAAGCTTGTACACTTGTCTATGCACAGATCGCTCTAACACTTTCATGACAATAGAAACAACTGATTTGGGTCTTTTGTTCATGGTACCTGAACCGGACCGGACCTCAACACCATATTTTTTTCATACAGTGCAGACACTTTTGCATTTCATTCAGTTCATGAACGCTCTGTGACAGTCCAAAAATATTCCATACCCTGCCAGATCTCCAGATCTAACAATACGAGACAGCATCTCTGGGGTATTGTCAGGAGCAAGTGTTTTGGTGATCCTAAACCAAGAACAATTGAACAGTTTTATAACTGACCAAAGTGTCTGTGCCATGATTGACAATTATATCCTGTCATTGGCTGGAACTATGGCTTTCGGAGTTTCAAAAAGAACGAAAAAGAACAAAAAAAGAACATCTCGAGATGTACTTTCAAGTTTGCGTGACAAACAAGAATGCTCAATTGGAATTAAAGATTCCAACTTTAAGGGCATTCGAGCGATTCAAGCCACATCATCCCGAATATTATCCAATTTTTGGAATCGCGTCTCAAGGTTTGAATTGAATGATTGATTGAAAATAAACCTTGCGAAAACTTCACATTCCCTCGCGATAATGTCGTGATCCCTCGTGATTTTTTGCAGTACCTCATGATAACTTCGCATTCCCTTGCGATATTTTTGAATTCCGTGATGAAAACTTTTGTATGAGACTCTCAACATGTTATAAAGTTTTAACCAATTTTAAAATCAGCCAATTTTAGCATTCTTGTCTGTCATGAATACTTAAAAGTACATCTGGAGAATGTCAGAAAAAAATACACCAAGGGTGCTGTAGCTTACGGGCAATCATGAGAATTGTACAGAGTATTCATTTTTGTCCAAAATTGTCCATTTTTCGACAAAAAACGATTAAATAAAAAAAAACGAAAAAGAACGTCTCAGGGTATCAGCCCAAGGAATGTTTTTGTAAATTTTCAGAAAAATTCATCAAGGCAAAAAAAACTTATTTGCCGGACGGTCGACGGGCGGACGGACGGACGTCCCAACCTTTTAGGTTTCAGGGCCTCTCACGTGTTAAATTGCCTATCTCCAGCAAGCCCCTTATCCTCGAAAATAGCCCCTAAACACACTTTTGCTCATAAAATGTGCGAACGAATGGGCGTTACGGGCAAACCCAATGTTAAATTTCCTATCTTAACTTTCCCTGTAAGTCCTGAAAAAAAATCCCCGTAAAACCGAACTTTCGGCTCAAACCATGGTTAGGGGGCATTTTCAGCTTTTCTCCCCTAATGCCCGGGCAGACGGACGACGGACGAAAAACCACGACAATAGCTTATCGGCCCATATGGGCCGGTAAGATAAAAATACACCGAACAAAGAAATTTGTTATGCGAAAATTACAATTACATGAACGTGCATGAAACGTGCAACGTGCATGAAAGCGGGTCGTGCATGAACGTGCAAAGTGCATGGAAGCGGGTCGTTTGGAGGGGGGGGGGGGGAGCAAAATAGATGAGAACCGGGTTTGAATCTTTGCTTTGGCAACTCATTTCAAGCATGTATATAACCAATATCTGCGCCAAGTGTCATTCCATAGTCAAAATAAAGCTACTACAGAATGAATAAATTTGGTCAGTTTTAAAAGTGGTTCTAACTCTGATCAACATTAAAAATCGGAGGGAATGATTTAATCAAGCTCTATTTTAAAATCATAGGTGATGGTCTATTCTGAATCGCGAAAAGTTCGCGAGGTAATCACTGGGGAGGAGCTTGCCCATGCGTAGGCCGATTTTTGACGAGTTTAGCCCGCGATTTTTGACGAGTTGCCCATAATTTTTGACGAGCGACATGTTTTCATTGCTCAATATTTGCCTTTTCATGGTATTGTATTGTGAAATGGTCTAGAGGTAAAGTCATCGACCGTGTTATATATGAACCAAGCTACAGGCTGATGCATATGAAAATTAATTTGATCATAGTTTGTGTCATGAACTGTCTATGCCCCTCTAAAACCTTAGCTGTGGACAGCTTTGTCCATCAAAACACAATGTGATGATTCAATGGCCCATAAACTCTCAGGAAAATAGATTTAGGTTATGTTTGTATATGATTGTTACCGTAGCGCCCATGATTGTTACCTATGAAAAAATCGGCTGTTCATGATTTTTACCGAGGCTGCAAATAAAGAGATTGTTCTTAAAATGTGTCAAATGAACATATCAATCATTTATTACGGTTTTTGCAGGACTGTCCATACAAATGCTACCACTGCAAAGCCAAGTTCGACAGTGGAGTGCTGTGGTTAAGCACTGCATGGCAGAGTATGAAAATAAATCAATCTCAATATTGGAACCAACAAATATCAATGGTCGCAACAAGTTTAAATCATTACATTTTAATTTGAATCATTCCGACATTAAATGCAATCCTTCCAAAGTTATCTACACTTCTGAAACAGGAGCCATTTCCATCTCAGCTGATTCCCACCTTCACAGTCCAGCACCAAAAACCACGAAAACGGATGAGACGTCTGAAAGAATATGTACTGGATCAAAAATGTAAGATATCACTATTTGCCTAATGTTTAGATATTATTCAGTGGGGCTCATAACACCGTAACAGGGTTAATCGATATTAATATGAAATCATTACATTTGTAACTGACATCAACATCATAATATGATGGAATTTCCGATGACGAAGACATCGCCTGACATAACTCCTTACAACAGAAACAATACGACACGACTCTCTCCATTATTGTTGACATTTATTAACCCTATGCCACCTAGAGTTGCGTTTTGTTACTACCTCTGGTCATCTACAGTTGCTTTTTGTTCGTGTTTTCGAGATGTGTGTCTCTGTCATTGCATTGTTCACACCTTCGCCAATATTCGTAGCACTTCCAATTATGATATACGGCCAGAATGAGGAGAACATTCTGATTCACATACATCAATAATCTTCATTAGGCTTCAGAAAGTCTTTTCTGTGGAAAAAGCCAAATTCGAAGATATCTAAATATTCCCAAATTAATTCAAATTCTCATGGGTGGCTCTGAAAATACCTCAGGTAGCATAGGGTTAACTGGCGTGCCCATTACAGGCCCATCAACTGTTGTCGTGGGCTTTCGTTTGTCGTCGTCCGCCCGTCAACATTGGTTTCTCAGAGCAAGCAAGGCTCCCAGGCCCCTTTTGCCGGCTAGAGGGCCCGCGAGGGCCCCGGGGACAATTCCAATTGGGGTCCCAGGAAGGGGGCTCTCGCCCTGGGATGGTGCGACACAGGCTCTGCCAGACCGTCGGGCTGTCCGGTGTTCTATCCCCGTGGTGGACCGTCGGCGAGCCGGCCAGCAACACGCCCACGGGCGCGTGTTCCGGGAGCCGTACCCGTGGCTCTTGGGCTTGTCACACTGGGCCACATTATCATAATGATGCAATGTCTAGCAATGTATCGAGACCGGACTCGTTTGGCTGACTGTTACCTGTTTGTAGTTATATAAACACGACGCGGGGCGGGGCGGGGCGCTAGGTAGCGGGCGTCAAACTTTATACAATTTTATTGTCTCATTTTGTTCTGTACCTGTGTTTTCCAAATTTTGTGTAAAGATGGCATACAAGTAATTACGTCATTGATTTTCGTTTACATAGCCTACATGTAGTTGGAGATTTAACTCATATCATGTCATACATCGGAAAATTTGTGGTGACCTTGTACTCATTTATTTAACATTTAGGTTATGGTTATGTCCGCCTATATTGTAAACTGGTCTGTGAACACACATGCTTGATGATTTATATTATATGGTGAATGTTTTGGTGTCCTCGAACTTGACATGGGATAGACTCGAGTGCCATTGAAAGACCAAACCCTTAGGTATGTATTATATACATACAGGAAGTGACGCATTCTGGATCTCTGGGCTATATTAAAGTCAACCTCGGATAACTTTCTGTGTTCGAGCTCAGGGGAATTGACAACCTATACGAGTTGCTGGTAAGAACAGCGCCCTTGTGCTATGTGAGGTTTTAGCTTACCTGCTTATCGGATAGTTTTAGTGGGCCTATTTATAAACATTCTAACAAACTCACATGGTATGATACTACAGTAATACCAACATCTATGGCATGAGGTATTCCGATGAAGTGAAATCTCCATCTGGAGAATAAACCGAAAAATTATAATAAATTATAACATGCGCTAAATTACTACATTACTAGCCTGCATCGCCCCCGCCCCTTCCCCCTAACCCCCCCCCCCCCCCTATATGACGGTCAGAATGAAAAGCGCAGGTTTTCGTGAACGTTAAAACTTACGTCACTGCGATATATTTCTTTTAGCCCTCCCCCCCCCCCCTAAAAAATTAATCCTGCTCATACCCCTGACATGTATATAGATGCAATGAAAATACACGCACATCTCAAAAACCAAAAAATAGGCCTAATTAGATTCATCACTAGGCCTATAACAGCCAAATATGTATATTTGAGACCGGTGGTGTGTAGGCCTATGTGGGCCTGAAGGCATCTGATAGCAGTATGGTTTGACTGTAGCATTATGAGGTCTAGTTTCATAGATATTTAACCTATTAAAGTAGGCCCCAGTCCCTTTTTGCATTATTTTGACGACATACATTCTACATTGAACACGTGCGTTTTCAACAGGCCTTAACCGACAATTATCAATCTCATGTGTGACTTTGGATCCTATTATATTAAGAAAACATCATGATAACACTAGACCCTTGTCATTAAAAACTCGGTAAATATCCAGGGCGCTGCGGTAACAATCATGGGCATCATAAATATTGCTCATCGAAAATCACATGTTCCTTATTTTCTTTAAGGTGTTTATGGCATATAAATACAATGCTTATTTCATTTTGAAAATGTACACTAATATTGTTTGAACACTGATATGCCTTCCTGTATTTTTTGCTCACATGAAAACATCATAAAAAGTGGGATATTGATGTATCAATAACCATACATTATCAACAATTACCTTCGGCAAATTTTACTGTACCATAGTGTACACTATTGACAGTAAGCTATTTGATAGTAAGCTTCACATCTAAGTATTTCACGGACATACTATCGTGAATATTTTGATGAATTCCAGCATACAAGATCTTACTCAACTTTGGTTGTTTGCCGTACGTCGCTCGTCAAAAATAATGGGCCACTCGTCAAAAATCGCAGGCTAAACTCGTCAAAAATCGGCCTACGCATGGACAAGCTCCTCCCCAGTGGTAATGTGAAGTTATCGCAAGGGAAAGCAACAAGATAGTGAGGGAAACGTGATAATTTCGTGAAGGAACACACGAATATTGGTAGGTTAAGGAAACACGAAAAAAGTGCTGTTTTTTCACTCATTGATATCTACCCTTGGGGGGGGGATCCGTACTGAGAGGTTTCAAGCTAAAAAAATTAGATGAAAAAAGCAACTGCCCAACATTTACACAAGCTTTATTCATTGAATCCACTAGCACCAATATCAGTAATTTATTAATTTACGAACAAATACACGTGACGTTATGTATTTCCAGTATGTGGATAGGAAAGGCATTTATGGTATCGTGTGTTTTATACCAAACAATCCGTTCAATACGTCGGATAATCTGCATAACATATGGTGAGTCAGTGTGGTGGTACATTCCTCAAATATGTCAATTGTTTACGTGCCTTCGTTTTTCCTTTGGTGCGCTGCTGTTGGCCCAGATGGCGAAATCCGCAAATTTCTGAGAATATATGAAAAAAAAGTTATGTAGCCTACTATATTCGAAACAGCGTGGCAGTACCAAGCGTCTATATGAGTATTGTATTCGCTGTTCACGAGGTTGTTTGGTCATACATCGATAAGGCCAAAAATAGTATTATGGTTCTGATTAAGCGCGCGCGTCACTTAAAAATCCTGCGCATCACTCGTTTATTTTTTCAAGCGAAAAAAATAATTGCGCACATCACTTCCTAAAAGCCGATTTTCTTTTCTTTCTTCAGTTGATTTTGGTGAGATAATGATCGAGTCAGAAGGTCCCGATTGCCTTTGACACTGCAAAATTTGGTGTATGGCTGACAAAATCGACCGAATGGACCGTTTCATAGACTTTCCCGCCAAAATTTCCCCATGCTGTCATTTTCCGACCAATCACAAGAGTCATTCAACGGTCGTAAACAAAATCTTTGTAGCGGAAATAAAGCCGATTTTACCCATGAAAATGTGCAAAATATGAAGTATTTTCATAAGTACAATATCATACTGGCCGTTTGTGTTTATTTTATCTGCCTGAAACGAAAAAAGAACGCGTTTCGTGAGGCGGGTTTAAACGGTCGTTTGACATGAAACTAAAACCACGTGCGGCTGGCGCGTACAATCTTGAGAAGAAACTGGTCAACAGACTACCCTCCTTGGAACCCAAATACCGTAATGCGGCATCACGTGCAATAATAGTCAACGCGATATATGTTTGTGTGTTATATATCGTAAATTACGAGGAAGCTAGTGGTAGCTCTAGAAATGATGGAAGTTGGCTTGTTCCACGGATTCATTCACACTATCATTACATAGATCGTTATCGGACATAGAGTTTACGTACTTTAAAATAGATAGGCTATTCAAGATAATACAGTTACTGAATTAAGCAATTGTGCAATGAAAAGATATTCACAAATAAATATTATAGTCTCGTCAATTAGTTTTGTGAATTTGTTAGGCAAAATAAATAAATTTATGGCAAAAAGTGTACATATATATATATATATATATATATATATATATATATATATATATATATATATATATATATATATATATATATATATATTTGCTGAATTTTCACATCGGCGAAAATCAGAAGAAAAATAGCCTATAGTTATCCAAAAAAAAAATGTTGTGTATCGATGACTTTTAGCCTATTTTTTGCACACGAAATCAATGAAAAGGCTTGTTCGAGACTACGGAGCATTGTATTATTTAAAGCAACTGCCTTTGAATGTATGCAGTATTTTTTTCTCAAAAACAAAATTTTATTGAAAATCGTCTAATACAGAACAACAAAACATGTACAGATTGGATTTAATGATTTCGATCCGTCTGAGTTGTCTTTACATCTGTTTCAACACACATTTTATGCCAGTTTCGTATATAACAAACAAAGTGTATCCCTCAAACCCGAATGTAAACAAATGCTCAAATTGACCTTGAAAGTCCACATCGAGTACACTTTCCATTTTTTCATCTGTATTAATAATGTAGTTACGAGAAAATAATCAATGACATACGGTGGTGTACGTGGAATTGTCAGTTCATCTTGCACTTTTATGTTTTGTTTACATCTGCGTGTGATGGATACAGTTCCTGTATTTACGTGTGAACCGCCTGTTCAAATGAGCAAAATTTCGCAAAAGAGTGGGTTGCAGACATAACATTTGATGTGAGTACGTCTCATTGAATTAATTTCACATGTTTGATATGAAATATAGGTTTCAAGAAATATTGCCTGTTTTCGAAGGCAGTTGCTTTAAATGTTTCAAATTGGGTATTATTAAAAATTTGATACGCAATAGCAGAAACCCATAATCGGGTTTCTGGCAATAGAAACATTTGATTTTCAACTTTTCATGTCAAAACTACCTCGCTATATTGAATTAATTCTACTCTCTAGTCTAGTAACATGCACGCTTATAATCTTTACGGTGGTGGAGTTTCTTTGAGTTCTCATAAGCCACGGGGTTTCACGAACGTGGTTTTAGGTTACTATGTCACGCACTCGTGAGCGAGCAGTCTTCAGTGGCTAGTTCGAAATGACGAAAAAACCCGACGATTGTCGAATATTCATTGTCTCTGAGAGGCCCTGTGAAAAGGTCCATCCGACCGAGTTAGTCATCAGCAGGAAATTTTAGGGAATAAAAAAAGAAAAAGAAAGTTGCGTCGCCCCATCACTTTTTCGGGAAACCATAATAAAGTCGCGTCGCCCTATCAATTTTTCGGGGAACCATAATACTTTTTTTGGCCTAAGTGTGCTCTTCAATCACCATAAACTTTGTGAAACATGTCTGGTGCCAAACATTACCGCAATCTTTTTCTTCGCCGTAATAATTTCTGTGTAAATCTGACTGTCTGTAGGTCTTCGTGTGTCAGCTTCACAGTATGGAAAACAAGATAATAATCACATTGTCATCTATGTCAGCATTTTGAGTTGGTTGATTCAATAAATCCTCGTATTACTGGTGTATATTCCTGGTGTATATTCCTGGTGTATATTACTGGTGTGTATTACTGGTGTGTATTACTGGTGTGTATCACTGGTGTGTATTACTGGTGTGTATTACTGGTGTGTATTACTGGTGTGTATTACTGGTGTATATTACTGGTGTATATTACTGGTGTGTATTACTGGCGTGTATATGTGTATTACTGTGTATATTAGTGGTGTATATTACTGGTGTGTATTACTGGCGTGTATTACTGGTGTGTATTAAAGGTGTGTAGTACTGGTACTGGTTACCGGTTTGTCGTTTATTGTGAATACGCGTCCTTCGCAAGTCTCCTCTAATGATCTGCGGATATATATTAATTGACATTTCAATTGCATAACATCCAAGTCTATATCCACGTTACCATGACTACTGCTTACATGTAAAAATAATTAGCCAAAGGGCTGCGATAGGTTACCAGACAATTTTAGATTCAACCATTGTATGAGTTATATGTGAGTCCATTGCACCAGTCAAAGTATGAGTCCATTGCACCAGTCCACTGCACCAGTCAAGGTCATTTTGGTCAGTTCAGTGTCACCAAAGGACTCACCATTATATGATTTTCTATATATACATTATTTTTCTATTATATATGATTTGCATATTACAATACTCAAGCTCAACCATTTGTCTGTAGAGGCTAATACACAGGCGTGACCTTGCGATTTAGCCTTCAACGCCATCTGAAGGTCAAGCTCAAGTTCCCCAAATTATGTGCAATATAAAATGTAAAGGTAACGGCGCCAGTGTAAAGTTCGGCGACCCAACGATAAATAAAAGAGGTATGTCTCATTACTGGAGTGTCACCGAATGTCTTAATAACATGCCTGCATATGTGCGCTATAACTGTGGTGTGACTACTTGTGTAGCCACCACGTCGTCATAACGCTACATATATGCTTATAATACAAACGAACCTAAGCTTTATCGGCAAGAGTTGAATTGACCTTTGAATTGACATCAGAGGCCAATTTACACTCACGGTCATAATGGTTAAATTCAAATGACACTATTAAGTATGCCATATACTTCTTATCTGCTTATAATACAAACATAAGGTATATCTACAAGCATTTCGTCTGATTATGCCAACTCACGCATGTCCGGTCAGGCATGACCCTGAGATTCAACCTTCAAGTTCATATGGGGTCAAGTTCAAGGTCACCAAAAGATGCACCATAAATAACTTCCTATATCTTATAACACAAACAGAAGCTCCATATACAAGTGTTTCGGCCCCAGAAGTGCAAACCAGGTGGCATTCACAGCTCTGATCTTGAAAATGAGGTCAAAGGTCAATTCAAAGTCACGAGAATATTCTGCATAAATCATCTTCTAAAGTCAAGTTCATCCATCAGTGAAACACGCTTTTGGGCCGTAGATTTGTTTTAAATAATCGGATCAACTTGAAATTTTGTGTATATTAATACGGAATCATGCCGTAATTTATCACCAAATTTCAGAGTTCTATCTCAAAAATTGAAAAAAAATTGGCAATCTAATCCAATGTTAAATTTCTGTCGGAAATGGGACCATGTAAATTTCAACAAATTCAGGGCTTTCATCGTGTTTATGCCCATAGAGAATGAACCTAGTGCATTGGTTTGGAGTCGGAAGACATAATCGGTGTATATGAAGTAAATATGTTTACTCTGAAGCAACATATAACTCGCACATCCAATGAAAGTTGTTGTTTTTTTGTGCAGACTCTGAAAGTCCATGTTGGGGCTGAAATTTAACGTTGGGATAGATTGCCAACTTTCTCAATTTTTTAGATAGAACTCTGAAATTTGGTGAAAAATTACGGCAATATGCCCATATAATACACGCAAATCTTTAAGTTGATCCGATTATTTAAAACAAAACTACCGCCAAAAAGCGTGTTTCACGATGGACGAAGTCGAGTTTATATGTCCACAATTGATTCCTAAGCTGCTGTAAAGTCAATAATACGCGAGATATATTAGCCATTTTGTGCTCTGACCTTGAAAATGAGGTCAGAGGTCAAATTCAAGGTCACGAGAATATTCACCATATCATTTCCTATATGTCCACAATTGATTCATAATCTCTAATCTCAATATCAAGTCAGATATTAGGCAAAATAGGAGAATTCAACATGGGAAAATCCCATTTGGGCCGAGTTTGGGCCCAAAATGGCCAACTTCGAGCGATTCAAGGGTAGCGAAACTTATACACGTCATAGGTGTATATATGAGAAGTGTTATGCATCAAAAAGAAAACAAGTTACTGAACAGATTTTGAGGAAACGACCGTCAAAATCCAAAATTGGCCGTTTTTCGTCCAAAATGGCCGCCTTTTTTAAATAAATGCGAAAATAAAAAAACTGAAGATTTTCTCTTTCTCGAAATATTTTAGGCATTTTTGTGCAAAATTTCAGAAATATTCGAATGTAAACTTAAAAGATAACAATGTAGACGAACGACGACGACGGACGCAACGCCACGGCAATAGGTTATCGGACCATGGGTCTGGTAACCTAAGAATGGACTAGAAGGTCTGGTCGCACATTTCGGCCTAAGTGTATCCCTGAAACATCATCCGACATGGTCCCGTGTCACCACGTGACATTCTTCTCCGAATATTGTCAACAAACTCTCGGCGGCCGCGATGGACTTAATGATAAATTGCAAACCGATAGTATCTGATGAACTTAGTATAATAGTATAATAGAACAAAACTCGTAAGCCTACTCCATTAAAGTCGTCAGTCTGTCTGGTAACTCGGGGTCGGCATCCGTATTCCCTGTATACACCAGCTCTTTGACGTAAGGAGACCCTCCTGTGACGTTGAGTGCCCAAGGATCTGAAGAAATTCTCCTTTTGGAAGCTGTATGATGGAGATATTGTATACAAATATTTCACGACATGTGATGCATTACTCTCCTGTTAAACGTGTTCCAAACTTTTAAATTGTGTTGCAGAAACTTTACCTCGGGTTCTGTGACCTTGGCGCTGTCTTCCGTGACTTTGGCGCTGTCTCTGGAGGAGTTATAGAGAGCCGTAGTCATGACATAGAGTATTTAAATAACAAAAGATTTAAACCGCCCACTGGTTCCAAACAATTCCAATTCAATGGCACTACTCACTTGGAACAAAGGCTGTACACTTGTTTAGAACCAAAAATGACGTTACACTTCAGCCCTCTATAAGTACAAATATGTCACACATACGAGACTCCAGCAATCTGGTTGTAACAAGCGCGACACGACCGGATCACGTACGCGGGTAAATGTTGCGGTCTCGAGAGGAGTTCCGGGGCAGTAGATGTCCCGTATCTCTCCAAGGCGTCTCAAGTTTGGTTCCGCTTGCCTGGGGCTATCGGGATGTGAACATAAATGGTATTTTGGCAATGTTTCATATCTTAATCGTGTACGAAATTTGGACATTTATACAGTCTCGGTGTTTTCAAAATCGGAACGTTGAATATTTGAAAATATGTGTCATTAAGATGAAATATAAAAATGCAATATATACACTAGGCCCCCAGTCTGTTTTCTTTGCAGTTGATCGTAGACCGCCCAATGGAATCTCCTTGGTACCGTGCCGTTGTCCTCTGTATGAAATGCAATATAATTCCCTCATGTTATTATGTGGTTAATACAGAAGGGTACTATAGCTTCCGTGGTGTTGAGGCAACGTGAGTTATTTCAATTAAATTCAATTTGTCAAATTATTATCACGAAAATCTCGATAAATCGAAGTTAATGTCTCAATAATTCGACTTACTGTCCCGATAAATCGACATATTATCTCGAAAAATTGACTATTATATGGATTATATAATTGATAATCAAAGGCCTGCATTAAACGCTTGAATAATACAGTCCAAACTACTCAATTGAAGAAGCCGTCCCAGATGATGTCACGAATATATACATCAATCGCATATTTATTAACTAAACAATTTCGGGGAAAAAGATATCAGTTTCATTCCTAAACATGTTGCAAATTTAGAACAGATAGTGATATATTAAACACATATTGCCATTTTATCCTGTTTTTTTTATGCCTAGGACAGATTCCATTTTATCGAGATCTTATTTCGATTTTAATTATCGAGATAATTTAGTCCATTTATCAAAATAACTAACGCGATTTATCGAGACAATATATAGTTTATCGAGTTAACTAGCACTATTTATCGAGATAATAGCACAGACCGTCCATGGCCTTTGATAATAGGCTTACAATTTGAATTTCAAAAATCATGTGGCTCTAATACGCTTCTGTAGGTTGAAGTAATTAGAATGACATAGTCAATACTCACGCGACTGAGACCGAGCTATTAGAGGCGGCAGTTTGCTGACACTGCGTGGTGGCTTGACTGAAGCTGCGGGTGGTGTTTCAGGTGGTGTTTGGGGTTGTGTTTTAGGTTGTGCTTCGGGTGGTGTTTTGGGTGGTGTTTTGGGTGCTGTTTCGGGTGGTGTTTTGGGTGGTGTTTTGGGTTGTGTTTTGGGTGGTATTTTGGGTGGTGTTTCGGGTGGTGTTTTGGGTTGTGTTTTGAGTGGTGTTTTGGGTGCTGTTTCGGGTGGTGTTTTGGGTGGTGTTTTGGGTGTTGTTTTGGGTGGTGTTTTGGGTGGTGTTTTGGGTGCTGCTTCGGGTGGTGTTTTGGGTGGTGTTTTGGGTGCTGTTTTGGGTGGTGTTTTGGGTGCTGTTTTGGGTGATGTTTTGGGTGATGTTTTGGGTTGTGTTGTTGCCGTTTTGGGTGGTGTTTTGGGTGGTGTTCTAGGTGGTGTTTTGGGTGATGTTTCGGGTGCATGATCGGCTGTAACTTTGTAGATAGTTAAGACTATTTTGACGGAGTGTTTAGAGGACGCATATGATGGGGCGGCATCACCTGGATGGTTCATAAATAACATAACATAATGAAATATTGGTGTGAAGGCGTCGATGAAACCGGCATTGATTAAAATACTGCTGTTGAGGAATAACAAATATATATATATACACCTCTTCAAATAATTTTTAGATGAAATCGATCTAAATACTACATGAACAACCTCAATATAGCGATTTCCAACTCTACTTCCAGAAGAATTAAAAAATTTCAACATACCTTCAGATGACATGGCGAGCTAGGTTTTTACTCGAACAATACACCTCAGTAGTCAAAGTGAGTTTATATACCGGGTGTACATCTTGATTGGTGATTACCTTAGGCAATAGGCATAATACATTTTGATTTACTTACCACAGGGAGACAGATAATATACCTATTAGATAAAACGAAACCTCTTAACGGTCGCCAGTCTTTGGATTACCCTGCAATAAAGTGGTCATAGTTCTATAGTACACGCGATATTGAGAGTGCGTACGCGTATTGAGAGAATCTGAAGGATTTGCACAGTCAATAATAAGCCGTGGGTACATAGTAACTTAATACTTCGGCCCATGTAGCGCAGTTTACTATTTCTTCCAAATTCAATTAAGATTTAAAATGCGCCAGACGGATTAAATATGGTATACATTCAGTGGGTGAGTAGTATTAACAGAGAAAGGTGCGCTACTTGGACCAATACTCGTGAAACTCGAGTGTTTCACAAGTCACGACTAGTAAAGGCTATTGATCAGAAATCGAGACAGTATAACGTATTTTTAGTCATACCACTCCAAGTGTAACATGAGAAGTCGGTTGAGCCTATCGATTTATTCTCATCTGATAATAGACATTCAAATCGCTTTTCAATTGTGAAGTGGGTCTATCGCCTCGCTGATAAAATATCAGATTTTGTCGAGGTATATCGGATGATTTACCATTCATAGAAATTGAAGCTCGGTGATAACTCGTCTTCCAATATTCCAGCACATGAAAGGTATTATTATTATTATTATTATTATTATTTTATAATAATATATTATTATATTAAATTTTATTACTCGCAGAGGAATTTACCATTCGAATGAAACATTCGAAATATTTCGGGCACGTATTAGATGTGGCATGAATGAAGAAGGACGCACAAAGGTCAATGTCAAGGTCACGGAGGGAGGCTCAACAATCTCCCACGGACAGCCCCAGTCCCCGGGCGCACCCGACCTCCCCAAAGTGGACATTTCTGTCAGAAAAGGCAAGTGTACTGTAGCTGAACTACTGGGAAATGTAGATATTGTCTGTATAGTCACAGAACGAACGTTGTACAAGCTTGTATCAACTCGCCTGGCCTTGAGTTGTATGATTCTACACAGTCCCCAGTTACAATATATCTCACCCCTGTTTGCAGGCGTCCTGTCGAGCTCGAGAGCGGATGATCCCCAGACACTGGTACAGATTGACGTGCTGGAGGGAGGCGGCAACAGCTCACGAGAGGAACACAAACTGCAGGTATCACTGACGTGTTGTGCAACTTGTATCTCGCTCTAAAACTGAGGAAATTAATGGTATGATGGTTGGAATGATGCTGTTTATGCACAGTGGAGTTCATGCAAATTGACAGTTCAGCAGTAACTGATGTTGGCATTCCTGGGCATAGTGTATACGTGTACTGTTAAAGAGCGAATGTGTTCACAAAGTAGGCTATCACTTGACATGCTGTTATGTTTTAATTTATTCAGGGAAGAAAGTCTCTCTCGAGAAACAAGGCCCCGTACAAGTCCAGCATATGGTAAGATGTGTTCATTCTTGATATCATGACTAGAAAGTGAACTTTCAGACGTAATACTATTTTCGAAGAGCACGTTGTATCCACAAATCTCTCTTACTCAGTAGGCTCCTACGATACATATGCTACGTATTAGAGGCTTGACAAAAATAATTCCGAACAGAACAGAAACCTTAGTTGAATGTATTTATTTAATCATTATGATATTGAGGCTTTCGTAGGCCCATATATCATCCCACCTCGCCCAAGTCGAACAACAGATCCTATCTTCCTGTGACCATTCCATTACAGATGTTTGAACTGGACTCAAACCCGTCTCAATTCAGTAATCTGTCGATCCTAAAAATGTCTTGCAATATATTATATGCGTACTTTGTTGCACATGAACTACCTGCAGAAATAAAGAACAATACTAGTCTGAACAGCTTTGAGAAATCTTTAAAGACATTTTTGTTCCAGGAGGCGTTTTTTATGATTTTTATAACTAGCATTTTTTCTTCACAATATTTTAAGAAGGTTTTAAATATTTTTCACATGATTTAAATTGTATCATATTACCTTTTTGTTCTTATCTCGATGTTCAGCGCTTAGAGCATATTTTTTTGTGATCTAGCGCTATACAAAAAAACAATATTATTATTATTAATATTATTATTATTTTTATTATTATTATTATTATTATAATAACGATCGTTCCCGGAAAAGTACGACCTTCCTGAAAAAGGTGATAACTTCCATAAACAATGGAAACACCGCGTGTATCAAACGTATGTGGTAGCATCAAGTACATTGAAGCCAGGTATAAAGTAAACAAGGCCACTGTTTTTTGCTCTTTGAAATAACTGTCTTCACTATTCAATCATCGGGGTATGTCATGCCCTTGCAATCGGAGTATGCCACAGAGTGATTAGTTTGTATGGGTTTTGGTTAAATATTTGTGTCGTAGTGCAGATGTTATTCATTAAACTTGTTTCATGTTTAGCACATCAACCTAGAAGTTGCATTTCCCATCTCAGAGAAGACGGTGTGTTGGGGATGCAGTTGCAGTGGACTTGTGTGCGTTAGTCGAGACTCGATATTACATTTTGTGCGGTTTAGTAAGTTTCATTTAAGTGGTCAAATTCTAAGAGTGAAAACGGGTTCTGAGCTCAGATGTTGGATAGTCATATAGTTTTTTTCTCGTCTATAGACTCTGTAACACCACAGACTCCCGGATGGTCATCGAAACGATCTCAAGTACACAATATGGGGGTATTTACGACTGGGGTATGTCGTGCGCGCCGTGGTTTCAAATGGTACACGAATAAAGATGAATTGATAAATACATTATGGTAGTACATGCTTCTATGTGCAGGAATGTGAAATATGAACAAGAGAAATTCGGTGTGATGTTGTGTGAGAGAAACATATAACATATTTTAGACATATTATGAACTCATGCCATTTCAATGCCGGACATACCCCATCAAGGGTCCAACAAGGGTCTGACATGCCCCATCAATTAAGGGTCTGACTTACCCCGACAAGGACTGACTTACCCCATCAAGGGTCCAACAAGGGTCTGACTTACCCCATCAAAGTCTGACTTATACCAATAAGGGTCTGATTTACCCCACCAAGGGTCCAACAAGGGTCTGACTTACCCCATCAAGGTCTGACTTACCCCATCAAGGGTCCAACAAGGGTCTGACTTACCCCATCAAAGTCTGACTTACCCCAACAAGGGTCTGACTTACCCCAACAAGGGTCTGACTTACCCCATCAAGGTCTGACTTACCCCACCAAGGGTCCAACAAGGGTCTGACTTACCCAATCAAGGGTCTGACTTTGGGTATTTCATCAGCAGAGTCATATATGTGTAAACTTTGTTTCTTTTGTGAAGATTCCCCACAGCCGAAGCCACGAGGGGGTCTCCACGGTGCAAATTTACAACACGTGTAAGTGCGTGTACAACATATATATATATGTACATCATAACTACTCATATATCATGTGTCAGAGTCATATATAATAACATACTAATATACAAGTCATGAAACATGTAAGTCATATATATATCCAAACACTGCAATAGTAGTAGTAGATTTATTGACATGACACAAAGGAACAAAAGTAATACGAGTGTAATGGTCATACATTTGTACACTTATTCCATTTTTAATTGCTATTCATACATTTTTTTTAAAACAGTGGACCAGTTGAAAGAGGACAAAACCTAAGACAAGACTAGTACCTATATGCAATATCGTCTGGACCATGCCAATCTGAGATGACATCTAGACTATTCAATATCCCATTTTCCCAGCTAGCTGCAAAACTCCCAGAAAGGGCAAGTCATGTCTTCAATGCGTAGGCTATGTCAAACTTTTGGTGGGGTAAGTCAGACCCTTGATGGGATAAGTCAGACCTTTGATGTGGGTAAGTCAGACCCTTGGTGGGGTAGGTCAGACCCTTGGTGGGGTAAGTTAGACCCTCGATGGGGTATGTCGGGCCCTGTGATATCCGATGTTTGGGGCATGTCCGGCATTGAGATGGCCAATAGGTCGAACTTACCCCCATCTTTATTATTCTTATTATTCTTATTATTATTATTATTATTATTATTATTATTATGAACTGGCATACTTTGGCTACGATTTGATGGGTTCCCTTTAATTAAGGACTTACATACATCAATCGTATGGCATCCATGCAACACCAGCGTGAATATCGTCCAGTGAAATAGGAGCTTGAGCTGGAAACATTAGCGATGTCATCTTCTTGAAAAACACCTAATATTAAATATTTCTTCCAGGGACTGTATCATGAAGTTTATAGATGCCACGCGTTCCATCAACAAAGAGGATCCCAAAACATATGGTGACGGGCCGCCGGCACTGGGTGAAGAAGTTGACGTTTACGGTGGGGAAAGCGCTGGCATCAACTGGGTCTGTCAGCTGGAGACTGCAAGTGTTCAAAAAGTAATGGACATACATGAATTGAAAAGCGAAGACTTGCTTAAATTGTTTAAACTTGTGGATATATATGGTAATAATGCACTACAATGCGCCTGTGTATGTAATAATACAGAAACAGCAGAGCTTATCATAAAGTATCTCAAGGAACATGACAAAAAACACTATATAGATTTATTGAAGAAGAACAACAAATGTGGTCAATCTGGCGTATATTTGCTATGTACACAGAAAGATAAAGAACAAACAGACATCGTAGCAACATCTTTGCAAAATATCTCAGAATCAGATAAGGGTGATGTTTTCAAAGATAAAAATGGTTATGGCAAGACAGTTTTGCATCTAGCCTGTATGTCAGGGGAAGTCGGTCAGGTAGAGAAAATTCAATCCAGTTTGAACCCCGAGCAATGGGCAGAACTCGTGAAAATGAGTGACAACTTGGAGAGAACAGCCCTGCACGATGCCTGTGTTGGGGGACATGGTGAGATAGTCAGGACCTTGTTAGGTGATGATTCCAAAGATTCCAAAGATGATTCCAAAGATTCCAAAGATGATGATGTGGAAGAACTACTAAGGGGGAAGAATAGGTATGGGAGGACGCCTTTCTATGAGGCGTGTTGTAGAGGTCATCATAATGTATTCCAAGAAATTGTTATGAAGGCGAAACATTCCCTTATCAAGGAATTACTTCTGGAAACATCCAAAGATGGGAATACCGTACTGCATGAGGTTTGCGCTAAAGGTGACATTCACATGGTCGAAATGATTTTGGAGCTAAAAAACAGCAGTGAATTGCTCATGGAATTTGATAGCCATGAAAGAACTCCATTTCGTGTAGCAGTGAGGCAGGCCAATCATGATATTGTGAAGTTAATTCTGGAGCACAGCAAGCTGTTAGGGGATGATTTTGTGAAAGAATTACTGTCGGGAGAGGACAACCTTGGTAGGACGGCTTTCCATGACTGCTGCTTGCTGACCGACAAGTCTGCTGTGATGAATGATATCCTTGCTGATATCCTCAACGCACACCCAGCGGGGGCCAAGTCAGAAGGGAATAAGCCAGTACAAGAGTTACTTGAGACGCTTGCACAACCGGACTGCTACGGCAAGACAAGTTTCTGGTATGCGTTTGAAAGGGGTCAAATTGACATGGTGAACAGAATACTTTACCATGTTAGGGTGAAAGGTCCTGAAGCAATTGGAAAAATATTAAAACCCGCCAAAGATGAACCTCAAACATCACAGGATGAGGAAAAACAGTCCGACGAGATCGAAGGTGAGCAAACGTTAATTCATATTGCTTGTCGACAACAATTTCAATGGCCAGAATGTCTCGAAATTGTACTAGCAGAAGCAGCAAACGTGAACTTGAAACGCCCTCAAATAGAACCAAAAAAGTCAGCTAAAAACGTGTCAACCGGCGACAGCACAAAACAAGAAAATGCTCGCAACAATTCAAGCAAATGCAAGCAACAACAACCATTCTACATGGACCTGCTGGAGACAAAGGACAACCTTGGGAGGTCATTTCTCTGGTACATTGACCAGGCTCAGGAGGAAGTAAAAAACTTGCTGATCAAGAGTATAACTGACCCTGACTTCTTGAACGAGGAATCTTCGGGTGACAAAAAGAAAAAGTATGGCGAGTTTTGTTCAAAGTTATTGATGGAGAAAGATGTCCACAAACAAACAGTCATCGAGTACACTCAACAGAAAGACGCCACAGTTCTGACAGATATTTTGAAGGTATTTCATCAGAAACTTTCAAGCAGAAGCAAAGCCCTGGCTTCGAACCCCCAATTCACTCCAGTCGAGACCCCAGCAAAAGTAGACACTACAGAAGACGATTCCTTCAATAAAACACCCAAGAATAAAAGAATAACGCCAAAGAAAAACGCCGAAGAATATTACCTATTCAACAATAAGGGCTCACGAAATGACTTATTGCAGACTCTTGTTGAGTCTAAAAATCTTCGATTCATTGAACATCCCTACACAGATGAGTATATAAAGGCATGCTGGAAAGGAGATATCAAATTGTTCTCAACATGTGACATCATTATCCGAGTTCTGCAGTTGGTGTTTTTCACCTCGCACATGTACTTCCACAAGTACCAGTGTTCCAATGGCTCGGCCATCCCTGATGAAATTCTACCAACAACAACCTCTCAAGTCATTGCCTTTCTTCGGTGGATGCTCCTCATCTCCTCCGTCGGTTTTCTAGTTGTCCAAATTCTTCGAATCCGTGCTGAATTCTTGTGGCACAGTCACGAACTATATTGACAAATCGTCCATTTAATGCTAATGTTTCTGCACCCACTTATCGGCGTATCGGGTGTGATTGTACCAATAGCAGCTTACATAACGACCTATTCTTTCTGGATGCACCAGCTCAGTATCATTTCAGTCTGTTTTGCTTGGATAAACACAGTTTGGATGACGACCCTCATTGTTTGTGACGGAATGCCTCTAGTCCTGGAGATGCAGCTGATGGTGGTTATGTTGTTTCGTGTGTGTAGATCAGTCATCTTACTGATACCAGTGGTTGTGACATTTCTCCTGGCTTCAGCATTGATATACAGCAGTCACATGGGATGTGAGAGTGTTTTCGGGAGTCTTGGCATCTCCTTCAATAAAGCTCTAGCCATGATGATGGGAGAACTTGACTTCGAGGTGTTGTTCTACCCGGAAGAGTTTAACACTGTGCACAGTTACGATGCTGTGACGGTGATTCTTTTCCTGGTGTTTGTTTGTGTAATGAGCATATCTCTGGTGAACCTGTTAATCGCCTTGGCGGTCAGTGACATAGCTGACATGAGGAAAGATGCCAAGATACAAACTTTTAGATCTAAGGCAGGACTGATCATTATATTCAGGGCCATGAGAAAAAAACAATATAATATGTCCCGCCAAAAAGATATTGATGAATGATGAATACAAGCATAAATACCACTTCCATTGTGTCTTCTCATAATAGACATGCAAGGATAAACGTGAAAATCCAGTTGTAGCTGCCGTGTATAGATCCTCTAGAGTCGTTTACGAGAATCAGCGTCCGCCCCCCTCGCCTTTCTCTCCGCCATTAGACACTTCATAGATCCGCCCCTGCTCTAGTCTGTGTCATCTTACCATATGCATAACTATAAATACAACCCAAATAAATATAACCCAAGTACATCCCTTTTCTAGTTTGACACTTTAGAGACGTTTATTCAGTGGAGACACTTATACATGGAGAGAATATACGGATACGACTCTCACGATCAGATTCAACATCTAACGCTAGGATGTATCTTGGTCTTTTGGCTTGTGATTGAGTGCCTGTGTACTGGTTGTTATACACCTATTGCGTCCGTTCGTTTCGGACATCTAAATGATTCTAGTAGGTTGTTTGGTAGTTATATACTAACTTCATCTGGTGTACAGTATACTAATGTCATCTGGTGTACAGTATAAACACATATATTTCACACACTGTCTGTCCCTGATGACGCCAATGTGGCTTGGGCTGTAAATATTTGATCAGGCTTTATTTTTATCCCCAAAATACTGTATTTTAGGTTCATTAATATAATCTTCAAATTCTGATTGGGTAGTTTGTAATATTTCGATACTCTTCGATACTATTCCACAAACAAATTCAATAACTTGAGGAGGATCCGCTATATGCCAAGCTGTCTTGTCATCACCTTCACAATTTAATTGATTATTCATAATTACAATACATTCGTGCATGCACAGACTATATTTGGGGGGGGGGGGGGTGGTTCAGAATAAAATGTTTATGAGCATGTAATTTGATAAAGCTACTTTTAGAACAGACATTACTGTTGAGGTTTTCGTATTCTGCGTAACTCCAAACTTCAAAGCATCTTGTGTATAGAGTAATACAGGCCGATACCCTTTGAAATTAGTACTTCTTTGTATAAAATCGTGTATATAATTTGTAGTCTGATCAGGAATTACTGTAGACTACCGGGAAATATGTTATGTTGCACTGATTAACTTCATCCTTATTCAAGAGAGAGAATACATCATTCATGACCGATGAGTTTAGAACATTGAATTATTGATCCGTTTATTATAACACGGTTCGGATCCGTTTTACAAATAGCTTGATTTTCTTCAAGTTTGGTTTTTGAACGACGTACTTTGTAGCATTGGATATTGTACATTTTATGATGACATGCTTCTGTATCTCTGTATTATATATGTATTATTTATTTACATGAATTCACAACTCTGTCTGTACCTATAGGAGAACAGTAAGATCTATTTACCAATGTAGTGTGTTATGCTTTAATCGAAGCGTGATTGATGAAGTGCTTAACTGATTACTTTGTTAGACTAATTTAGGTTGTAAACTTTTTATCCAAATAAAAACTTATCCAGGAATGCGTTGGTGTATCTTTTTTTTAAAAAAAACATCTGGGCTCTTGAAAATATGATCTCTGGAATCTTCAAAATATGCGATTATCCAAATCTTTATTTTGTACAAAGGACATACCAACTACATGTTGGACAGAGTTGAACAGTCCATAATGATTTTTTTTTTCAAATCTGAGAGCCGAAGCGGTTTAACATTTTAAATATTTCGTGCAGAAATGCCCTAATGAGTGATTCATTGAAAGAATCAATACATACAAATACAAAAGATCATTTATATAGCTAATTTAGGTTGTAAACTTTTTATCCAAATAAAAACTTATCCAGGAATGCGTTGGTGTATCTTTTAAAAAAAACATCTGGGCTCTTGAAAATATGACATTAATTCATTAATATGAATTGTATATAGCCTAACATGCAGTATGTTTCCAACATCTCTCACTATCATCGGATTTATCACAGAACTTAAGTGTCAAAATTGAACCAAGTCTCGCTGCAGTGTGTGTGACGGTCTACAGGACAATTCTGCGATGTCACACTCGTTTCATCATGTACATTCGTGGAATATTCTTCATTTTACTAACAATTTGTGTCACATATTCCGGCTTTAGCAATTTGGATATCGCTCATTCATCCATGACATTGCTACCAATACACCATAGTACAGGCAGCATGTGGGTGCCAACGAGCATGACGGATTATATACCTTGTGAAATGACTGCATCGACCCATGTAATCCACTCGCCACGCAGCTTTCCACGGGAGGGAATCACTCGTCGGCCGAGAGGTGGTAAACGTAAACAGCGCCCGATTCCTAGGATGATAGGCAATCGTCCTCCATTGGCTCCTGTGAAATCTACTGCACCTCGTTCAGTTCATGTGATTCCTGTCAAAGTGTCTCGAGTTGTACCTCGTCCTCCCCGGACACTCCGACTTGCCCAGGTGAACGCTTGTTCTATCAGAAATAAGACTTTAGACATACACGAATATATATTGTCAAACAATATTGACATATGCTTCTTCACGGAAACCTGGCTATCACAAAATGACAATGTTGCTAGGGCCGAGGTTACACCTGATACATATGTGTTGTCTGACTTCCCTCGAATGAATCGATCTGGTGGTGGTCTCGGTATCCTATATCGACGCCCACTCATCCTACTGAATAACAACTCCGGTGAAACAAAGTCATTTGAATATGCATCGGGTGACATCAAATACGAAAATGCAATGGTGAATGTGCATATTATATATCGTCCTCCATACTCAGCTGCTCATCCTGCATCATCTGCAGTCTTCTTTGAGGAATTTGGAGAGTATTTGTCTGGAGCCATCGCAACACCTCACCCAATCTTAATTATCGGTGACTTCAATATCCATATGAACACCACAGAACCAGACTGCAGAAGACTGTCTGACATGCTTTCGTTGTTCAATCTTATTCAGCATGTTCGGGCCCCGACACACAGATCAGGGAACACACTCGATCTGATGATTACTCGAGCCCACCAATCTTCCTCGATTTATCGGCGGCGTTCGATACCGTCGACCACTCCAATCTGATTGACATTCTTAACAGGTCATTCGGAGTCAGATGCCTAGCTCTTGAGTGGTTTTCGTCATACTTACGGGACAGGTCCCAAATGATAACCTTTGGTGGAGAATTGTCAGTATGATCTGGTCAGCGGCGTTCCACAAGGCTCATGCCTGGGGCCCATCCTCTTCACTCAGTACTGCAGCCTCATTTTCGACGTCATAGGACAGTACAGTTTCCATGCACATGGTTACGCGGATGACCATCAATTATATCGTGCGGTCAGTCCATCCGAGCTTCCAAGTCAGGCAGTGACATTGTAGTATGTGTTGACAATGTGGGATCCTGGATGAAAACGATGAAGCTGAAAATGAACAATGATTAAACGGACTATGTTATTTTCGGCACAAAACAGCAACTAGCTAAAATCCCAGATACGGTCAGGTCACTGTCTATAGGAGGATCTCTGATCCAACCCTCCGAATGTGTTCGGAATCTTGGGGCATATTTCGATAGTCATATGTCCATGCATGAACACGTGACCATGAAGTGTCGGGCATCATTCACTCAGTTGTACAAAATCAGTAAAATTCGGATGTACTTAGACTTTCGGAGTACTATGACACTGATACACGCTTTCGTGCACAGCCACATACACTACGGCAACGCGCTTTTGTGTGGTATTCCCAAGTATCTGATCGCAAAAATACAGAAGGTCCAGAATACAGCTGCACGCATCCTCTGTGGCGTTGGTAAATACGACCATATAACAGACACGCTCAAACAGCTGCACTGGCTTCCAGTTTGGTGCCGGATTGAATTTAAAATCTCCATGCTGGTGTACATGGAGATTCTACTGTGACGGGCATTCTTATCTTGCTGAAATGTTGACACTCCAGTCATCCACCTACAACCTCCGGTCAGCCACAACACCTCTTCTGGTGGTTCCAAAAACAAGATGTAAAACTGTAGGTGACCGCGCCTTCCGCACTGCAGCACCCAGAATCTGGAACAGTCTCCCGGGAGATGTCCGTACAGCCCCATCACTCGAGGTGTTCAGAAAAAAGACTGAAAACATTTTATTTTCGTAAAGCGTTCTTGTAATTCACTTGGTTTTAACTCCAATTTATTTCTTTTATGTTTTTACTGGTTTTCAACTCATACATTTATATAACTACTACTTTCTATGTTTTGTTCAGCACTATAGAATATGTACTTGTACATAGTTATAGGGCTATATAAAACTTAAACTTATAGCGCCTTCACATCTTGAAAATTTTCGAGAGCGCTTTGACGAATGACAAATCTAAACAAAACAGAGACTACACAAATGTGTTTTGAGTTCGGCTTTGAGTCTGTGAAAGTTAGTTTGTTCTAGAATACTGGCTGAAGGTTTTTTTTAAAACACATCATATATTTCACGAGGATTTATAACGCCGTGTATAGTACTTAAGTATCTCCTCAACATACATTCCAAAAGACACGAATACTGTTGACATGATAAAGATAACTGAGAAACACTGAGTGTGGTACAACTTAACTCTTACCCTCGAAGTTAGTCCAAGGGTAAATATCAAGTTCATATATCCTGAAATGTTCTGTATCCAGAATGCATGTTGAGACAAAAATGTGATGGAGATATTTCCATGAACATTCATAAGTTATCCGCCATGTTTTTGTAGCACTATCCCGTGTAATTTTGAATATATTTGCAGCAATGTCCGAAGCTGACTAATGCTGACTAATGCTGGAAACACGTAATGCTCAAGCCAACTCTCAAGGTGAGATAAAATACTCTTGAATCACCCAAGTCCCCTTTCTCAAACTGAGACAGGGTTCAGAGAAAACACACTTCGTGGTCACGCGGCAGCATGCTTGGCAGTGGTCAACTGGCGAAATTGTTCCAAGACAAACCCGCCTGTTTTCATCCAAAGAGAGTATGGGTGTTAACGTCCCGATTGTGGAGCCATTATTCTTCTCACTCCCCCTGGAACCGCCCTGGGTCCTGCTGATCCTGGACACAAGCTCCTTAAATGTGGCTGCCGCAACACATGTGCCACTAAGAGGTTTAGCTGCAAGGCAAATGAGTGAGTTTTTTTTTCTATTCACCTATTGGTTGGTTTTAGTGACAAATTTGAAAATGACACTAATAAAACTGTACAACTGTCTAAACGTTTTTATGCATGTTAATATTTGTGTGATATCAAAAGATATTACTCTATAGAATAGGACAGTTTGACGAAAGGTTTATCAATAAACAAATCACGTTTTGGATTTTTTGTGAACCTGGATTGAGTAAGTGTTTGAAGTAAGTGTTTCAAATGTGTTAATTAAGTGTTGGCAAGGTGTGAAATGAACACTCCAGGAACTTATAACACCTAACCTTTGCTTTAAGTGACGTGTTTATAATTAGGTCAAACCGGTTTCTGGATATGAGTTTGTGAGGTGTTGGGCCATTAACCGCTGGTGCTGACTCAATTGCATCTCGACCATGTGGAATAGAGTGAGAGTCACAGAAGAGTCACAGAATAGACTGAGAAACATACTATATCAGTCGGTGCAGGGTAGCTACCTGGCTGTCTAACTAATGGTATTGTCAGGAAATTGACCAATCACGCATTTCCAGCAATAAAATTATAATGCTTGATTTATGAAGTGGACTAGTCTACAAACCGTATTGATTGGAAAAAAAAATTTGTTCATTTCTAATCACATGAAAATTTGTCTGGTTGTCATTCGTATCTGTTTCAGACGTAAAGTGCAGTTTCTTACTGGTAGTAATGGACGGTTCCTCAATCAACAAATTACGACAAGGTTCATGGATTCAGCTAGACATTTATTAGTACCATGGCCTAACATCTGAAGTATATCAATCGATAGTCGTATCTTACAATTCAGACTGACATGCCTGATGAGGCAATCTTCCACTTCGCACAAACAGCGTATTGTTATCACTGATACAAGAAACTTCATTTCCTGATATGTTAATCTCATCCGTGAGGTTATTCCAACATCAAAAAATATGATCGCACTTCCGTACCAATTACAGGCCTACCACACGAATGATCACAATACATTTGAATCTTCGCTTTGTGTTAAAGCAGTTCTAACTAGGATCTTTATTAAGATGAAAAACGATTATCACTGGGTTCGGTGGAGCTGTTACGCGCCTACTACAATTCACTGGTCAAACTATGGAATACAGGTGCAGCGTTATGACGTGTTGGAGCTGCCCAAATAGCGACACCACCAGCTTGGCGTTCGGATATTGCTGTATTTATAGTACAATCGGGTCCTGCACCAACTGCAAATGTAAGTCATTCCGTGAAGACAAACCTTGCATTTCAAGCCGTCTTCTGGACCTTTCATGCATTGTCAGTATTGTTGACAAATTTCAGTCGCCTTACTAGTCAGCACCGACCATGTCCTATGAATATCGGTTAACTTTAGTAATAATCCATGATTAAACTGCGAAAATTGGAATATCTTTATATAGCAAAGGTGGACCAAAATACAGAAAGACACAAACAGTTTGCACCTTTCGATAATGTACCCCATTGATAACACTGGGTATAACTATTTCGGCCGGGGTTGTCGGTTCTTTACACGTGTAAGCTCTCGAGAGTTGGACCACAAAAGATAGACGCCATGACGGGAGAAATATCAAAGACAAAAAATAATCCATGAGTTTCAGTTCTAGATCAAATTCCATATGAGCCCCGTTCCTTCTTGTGTTCCGTTGTTGTGTCCCGTCCTGTTGTGTCCAGTTACTTGTTGTGTTACTCTGTCCCTTTGGCCTACTTGTGTTCGGGCGGCAAGGACACTAGCGGGGGCATAGAGATACGAGTGTCCGGTCTGTTCTGGCCGGCGTCCCCTCGTGTCTGTACCCGGGGCTGCCTTCTGTGACCCTCGGAGTTGTCATCGTCTGCTGTGGAGTAGACATTGAGAACGTAGGCCTATTCAGCTATTGGCACTCCATCATGCAAATTGTATATAGGCTAGGGATGGTTACCAGGAAAAACTCTATAGGGTATCATTTATCTGGCCACATATTCACACCATTTCAATTTGAATATATCCTAATACATTGCAGTTACAGCTAAAACATGATAACTAAGAGCAGCTAAAGATAATCGATTAAGAAATGTTCAACTTCACGACTCCGTGTCCATCCATTTACCGGATACATCCTGGTCTTCATCGTCTGTTTCGTACTCTGAGGAACTCCCTGTGACGTCACTCTCGGAATCGCCCCGCCCCGTAGTCTGATTGGTCGGTTTGGATGACGACTCCGTAATCATATACTCGTCTCCGATGTCGGTGTGTTGACGTTTCCTGGAGGTTATCAGCCTGCTCGGGCCAGGAGCGACCACGGCGTTACCTCGGGTCGGCGTCACTTCATTCTCTCTGTGAATGTCGCAGTCAAGGGGAGGGTTTTCTCTGAATACTTGTTATGCATAAGGTATTCAAGTTTCAGAAAAATAAAATCCAAATCAGATGAAGTAGAGGGGGGGGGGGGGGGGTACCCGAATTGTCGATTGAATATCCCACTTTACCAATGTTGTTGATTTTTACCGGTTTTTCTTCTTGACGCAGCAGACGGTGACCACGATAACGACGATCAAAACAACAGCCACCACCACAACACAAATAACAACTGAAAACATAAACAAACAACACAAATAACAACTGGAAACATAAACACACAACACAAATAACAACTGGAAACATAAACACACAACACAAATAACAACTGGAAACATAAACTCACACTACACAAAGAGCAACTGGAAACATAAACACACAACACAAATAACAACTGGAAACATAAACACACAACACAAATAACAACTGGAAACATAAACTCACACAACACAAATAGCAACTGGAAACATAAACACACAACATAGATAACAACTGGAAACATAAACACACAACACAAATAACAACTGGAAACATGAACACACAACACAAATAACAACTGGAAACATAAACACACAACACAAATAACAACTGGAAACATAAACACACAACACAAATAACAACTGGAAACATAAACTCACACAACACAAATAGCAACTGGAAACATAAACACACAACATAGATAACAACTGGAAACATAAACACACAACATAGATAATAACTGGAAACATAAACACACAATATAGATAACAACTGAAAACATAAACACACAACACAAGTAACAGCTGCAAACATAAACACACAACACAAATAACAGCTGCAAACATAAACACACAACACAAATAACAACTGGAAACATGAACACACAACACAAATAACAACTGGAAACATAAACACACAACACAAATAACAACTGGAAACATAAACACACAACACAAATAACAACTGGAAACATAAACTCACACAACACAAATAGCAACTGGAAACATAAACACACAACATAGATAACAACTGGAAACATAAACACACAACATAGATAACAACTGGAAACATAAACACACAATATAGATAACAACTGAAAACATAAACACACAACACAAGTAACAGCTGCAAACATAAACACACAACACAAATAACAGCTGCAAACATAAACACACAACACAAATAACAACTGGAAACATAAACACACTTGTAACACAAATAACCACTGGAAACATAAACACACAACACAAATAACAACTGGAAACATAAACTGTAATGTAATCGATGTAGACTTTTAAGCGCGATTTGTTTACATTCGGGTTTGATGGATACACTTGGTTTGTTTATTTACAAAAACGGTACAAAATGGGTATTAAAACGGACGAAAAGACAACTCGGACGGACTGTAATCGTCAAAATCATTGAGCACACTTTTTGTTATATTGCGTTAGCTGTGTTTCACGAAAATTTGGTTTTGAAAAAAAATATTGCATACATTCAAAGACAGTAGCTTTGATTTGCTGGAGTAAAGATTAGTTTGCGAAATTTGTGAGTGTGCACGTGTACATAATGCCTTGGATACATACTGATTTCCGTGTCGGAGAGTCCACCCTCCCCTGTAGATCCACCCGTGACCCCGCCTCCTAGGGTTGTGGGGGCGTCCGTGGGGGATGGTTCCGTCACTGTGGGGGGTGTCGTCGTTAGGGACGCGGATGTAGGCTCTGGGGGGAAGGGATTAACGTTATCAGGCTAGGTGTATGATTTATACCAAACTTCAAAGGTTGATCTTTAGTTAGGTGGTTTGGTTCGGGTTGCGTAATGTATACAATAATTGTATGAATGGTCAAAATTTTGGAACGTTCCAATATGGCGTACCAGCACACAAATTAGGCATAAACAATATACAATGCCAAATATAAATCAATGAAATTTCTGGGATTGTGATTATATCTACTGTCAAGCTGTTACCAGCCGTACCGATGGCAGTGGAGTTGCTGCCCAGGCCGCCGGTTCCTTCCTGTCCCGAGGTGGTACCGCCGGCCGCCGTCACAGCTTCAGTAGTGGTCACCACCTCCACTGTACGGGGAAGGGGGTCACACAAAAAACTTTACATATAGAAATAACCTTGAATGATTAGTTAGAGGTTTCCCAAGGGTTGCCTTGAAGGAAACAATTCATGAATTTCCAATGCTAAGAAATATTTTGAGTATCGGGGCCGTCAGAATGTTACATAATTCAGAAATGTATACTCCATTACACCATTATTATGCAAGCTAGCCGAGGGGTCTAAATACCCCGATACCAGTGTACAAGCTAGACGAGGCGTCTTACCCTGCATGGTACAGATGGAGTACATCCTGTCGCTAGTACACGAGGTGTCGTACCATTGTCCCGTGTCCGTGATGTAGGAGCAGCCATTGAGGGCCGAATCCGGCTCAAGTTCGTTCCAGTTCGTGAAAAACACGTCACTGCCTGCACGGCGCGAAATCGTAGTCAGTGTGAGAAGGGAACAGTTCATGAAGATTAAAACGTTTGGGGTTTTTCTTGTTACGAATTTAGTTGAAAATGAAGAGGGAAATTGGTTAATTTGAAAAAGTTGACACAAATAAAGCTCTATCCATCCGAATATTTGATTGCACCAAGACAGACGAACCATCCGCGTGGTGCCAGATCCTCCTGGCGAGCCCGACGAAGTAAGACTCTCCGGGAACCAGATTGTTAGCGAGGGTGGCCCAGGCCGTCACGTCCGTGATCGTGGCAAGATCTCCCCCGTATGTCACATGACACTCCTGTCTGGCGGCGAACCAGGACCGCGGGACCACAGACTCCACGTGGTACAGGCCCACTGGGAGGGGTGAGGGTGAATTTAGTGCTACTCGAATATTAACGTGACTAGGGCCAAACGCTGATCTCACACTTTGGCCTAAAGTATCACTGTCCTTTGTTCATCATTTTCATGCTAAACTGGAGGATCAGCACCCGACCACTCATTATTTGTCACTGTATTTTGTTAATAGCTTTCGAATGTGTAAATCTTCATAATCGTTATACACGTTATAATGGACAGAGAAGTGCGGTACCCGGATCGTGACAGATGTAGTATGAGGCGATGCCACAGTCCAAGTCATTGAGCCGACTGTTGAGGTCCGCATCCAGCACAGCGCACAGCTGTATGCTGTTCAGGTTGTTCGGCTGACCCGGCTCCCAGATATCGAATCCAGCTGCACCCCACCGGAGAGTCGTAAAATGATGTGTATTAGTACGTGTATAGAGTTATTGAGGTCTACAGTAGAATTCAATTCTACCAGCTCCATTTGTTATAATCATGACACGGACATGAACCTTTGTTCTATGAAAACGGTTTTGATATATTATGATATAAATAGGCCTAAATGTAGATGTTGAAAAAATTGACATTTGAATACGATCGTATCAACCGTCTTGTACACACTTCCATCGACCACTAGCACTGTCATTGCGTCACTTCCGCCACAAAAGTCAAGGTCATTGCTTGGATCAGCGGAACCGGAACATGATCTGTCACACCCGGAGCTCGTGGAATCGAAACCGAAAGTGTCGGAGCAATAACAGGCTGAACCGGTCTGGAATAAAGAAAACAATCCTAAGGAGGTATTGATAAAGTACACCACCGGTTCTAGTAATTAGTTGTTCAACGCTGTACTATGTTATTGTGTAACTGCTTGGTGACTGTGAAAAATACTTCTATACAAATCTCGGAAACGTCAGTATATAGGCCTACTATTAGCAGTCTTTCACTTTTGACGCATAACAGTTAGTCGTATGTTATTCGCCAGCGAATAACTCAAACTGGCGTATAGGCGACGAATAGACTGAGGGGTCGTATCCACGCGCACTAGTAAATATCGTACAACAAGCCCATGTATCGCAGGATACTTTTTCTTCTAAATTCAATAAAAATTCAAAATGTGTCAGACGGATTAAATATGACATTCATTCAATGGGTGAGTAGTATTAGTAGAGTATAGTGCACTACATGGGTCGAACAGTCGTCGGGAATGCCGAATGAGTCATCCTGGAGCTTATTATACTTGTACCACGGATATGTCTATGTGGGATATACGGAGGTCCGGGCTATTGTGAAAGGTGTGAATAGTTATACAATATGTATCACACCTTTTCAAATTCAACGACGTAAAACCTGTGTAACAAAACCATGCAACTGCCGCGCTGAAACGTTCGTTAGGAACGGTCACGTGATCTACAAAGTCCACTTGCGAAGACACCGTTCGCGGAAGAACCGTTCGCGGAAGCACGATTGCGGAAGCATCATCAGCGGAAGCATCGTTCGCGGAAGAACCGTTCGCGGAAGCACGATTGCGGAAGCATCGTCAGCGGAAGCATCAGTCGCGGAAGCACCGTTCGCGGAAGAGGAGCCTTCGCGGAAGAACCGTTCGCGGACGCAGTCTTCACCACGTGGAGAAGAGTGCGGAAGATACGTTCGCGGACGAAGATGCGCGCGCAGCCACCCTGGCTATATAAGGGAGAGCGGACGGCCGCTCTGAGAGCACTGCAACAGCGACATCGACCGTGGGGAGATCGTCACCGCCACAGCCAAGGGACTCGACGAACTCCGTGCGGACGACTCCTTCTTCAGGGCCTTAGAGTCAACCGGGATTAGACCGACTACCTGGAGAAACCATTCGACTAAACGGGACGGGAAACTTCAACGGGAAGGGACAGAGAGACGCCGCCGGCTAAGAACTCTTTTTAGTTGTGCCCTCGTGCACTATTTATTTTTGAAATGTGATCATACAGTGCTCCATGTCTGAACTTCATATTTGTACGTCACGTGGGTGACCAGCCATACAATTGTAAGTTGATTTGATGTATATAAATCTTCAATTTATTTACATCTGAGTTGCTTCTTGCCTAAGTGAAGCCGGTAAGCTACGGAGTGATGATACACCAGCGTTGGGGGACACCAATTTAGTGACGGCTCTCGAATCACAACGAGCGGGAGTTACATAAAGTCTATACGATCAGAGAAACCAGGTTTTTTGGGCCACACCGAAAACAAGTCATTACCAAACGTCACAACTTGGTGCCGTGACCAGGATCCCCGAGGGTCTACTGCCAGGGAACGAACCTCAGCATCACTCATGTCCGGCGAAAACGACGAAACTGCCCCAGGGAAGACAGGAGGTGAAGAGGAAGACTCTTCGCGGACGGCCTCACTTGCGGACGAGGAAGACAGCGGTTCGCGGAAGCCGACCTTTGCGGAAGAGGGAGACGACCGTTCGCGGAAGACGTTCGCGGAAGACGACCGTTCGCGGAAGACGTTCGCGGACGACAACCGTTCGCGGAAGACGACCTTGGCGGAAGAGGCCGACGACCGTTCGCGGAAGACAACGTTCGCGGAAGACGACCGTTCGCGGAAGAGCAGCTTCACAGCCAGGGGTAGACGGGACGTTTCGACGAGTGAGGAGCAACCAGGGAGGTCGAGACCTTCCATGGGCCAGTCGACGAGTCAACAGAGACCCCGGAGCCAGACACCCGACAACCGTTTTCTTTTCAGACACGACTCTGGGTGGCAGCACGATCGAGACAGGGAGAGGTCAACCTACCTTGAGAGCGTTAGGAGGGGCCCCGAGTTCCGACGAGTGCTGGGACCGGAGTACGTCAATCTGGACGGGGAGGACGGCGAAATCTGGGCGAGGAGGGATCGGCTACAGCTACCGGAGCAGAGTCCAAGTGTGGCACCTCCAGAGAATGCAGCATTGAGACGGCTTTGGGACCAGTCCCAGCAGCAGTCTGGTGCAACAGAGCAGCAGTCTGGTGCAACAGGGCAGCGGTCGGGTGTGACGAGTCGACAAACGGGAGTGACTGGAGGACGGGTTACTTGGGCTCCGACCCAAGAGAGCAGCTCGAGAGGGAGAGGACTTTTCGCGGAAGAGAACATTCGCGGACGAGAGGCATTCTTCGGCGACAGGGACGCTTGCAGCCGGGGATCCTTCGTGGATGAACGGGCTCGTGGGCGAGGGGGAGTCTTTGGTGACGAGGACGCTTGTGACCGGGGAGGGCCCTTCGCGGACGACCACGTTCGCGGACGAGGACGACTCGCGGAAGAGAGTGTTCGCGGAAGAGAGGAGTCTTCACCCAGACGGCGGCTCGACGAAAGGAGTGATCCAGGCGACCAATCTTCCTTTCCAGTTTTTCAGAATAGACGGGGAAGACCATTCGCGGATGAGCCGGTTCGCGGAAGACTCGCGGAAGATGGCGTTCGCGGACGTGCATCTTTTGTGGAGGGACGTCTCCGAGACATCTTGGCGGACGAGCCCGTTCGCGGAAGACTCGCGGAAGACGGCGTTCGCGGAAGAGGCCTGTTCGCGGAAGAACTTCTTCGGGAGCTGTTGGCGGAGGAGTCCGTTCGCGGAAGGTTCGCGGAAGACAGTGTTCGCGGAGGGTTCGCGGAAGACAGCGTTCGCGGAAGAGGGAGGTCTTCACCCAGTCGACAACCGAGACAGCCAGCCTCCTGGAGAAATCCAGCTTCTATTTCAGTCACCCAGGGAGGCCGGAGACAGCACCCTTTCTCATCATCGGGCGATGAGGGGCCTTCATCTGATGGAGGGACCGACAGCAGCCATGGTTACCCAGGACGGGGGAGGAGACCACCGAGGCGGGGACCGCCGCTGCACCGACGAAGCCCTAGGCCGAGACGGAGGCAGGAGGACTCGTCGTCCGAGGACAGCACAGTCTGGAATCAGAACGGCAGAAGGAACCGGAAGATGCTGACCCCTGACAAGTTCGATGGGACTTCCATAGAGTGGCCGGTGTACCGGGCCCACTTTGACGTCATCGCAGAGGTCAACGGATGGAGCAAGCGGGAACAGGGCGTCTACTTAGCCGGGAGCTTGACAGGAGAGGCGCGACGAATGCTGACCAGCCTGAGTCCTGCAGACCGGAGGGACATCGACGTTCTGACCGACAAGCTGACCCTACGATTCGACCCTGACTGTCAGGAGGAGTCCTACAAGGCGACCTTGGGACAGAGAACCCGCAGGAAGGCAGAGACACCCCAGCAGTACGGCTATGAGTTGCAGCGACTGGCCGGCCGTGGTTATCCGGATCTGAACTCCGCAGCTCAGGAGGCTATCGCCTTAGACCACTTCTGGAAGGGCCATCCAGATGGGGACATGAAGGTGATGGCGCTCATGAGGAAGATGAAGACCATGGAGGAGGCCATAGCGTTCGTGACCCAGTACGAATGTGTCAAACCCAAGCCTGGGAAGCCGGTGATGTCCATAGAGTCGGAGGACTCCGAGCCAGCTCTAGGACGGGTCCTACAGCTGTTGAAGAACCAGCAGGGAGGCGAGATTACCACCAGTGGGCAGCAGAGCAACCAGCCGAACGTAGCGGGTCTACCCAGACTTCCCTACTTCAAGGGGCTCTTTGAGAGCCAAGACAGGAAGCTGGATCGACTAATCGAGCTGTGTGAGCAGGTGCTATCCATCAAGCCGAGGGCCGCCACTGCTGAGAACAAGGGACCAAGCGCTAGGCCGGGACCAGATGACTGTTGGTACTGTGGGAAGCCGGGTCATCGGAAGTACCAGTGTCCAGATCGGCCGCCACCTCGGACCAAGGAGGAGCGCTTGAGTCGACTAATCGAGGAGATTGGTGAGCGGAACAGTTTGACAGACGAGGTGTCGGAAAACCAGTAGGGCTCATACCAGCCCCCAACCGTATGGGCCATTGGCAGGTGTGTGCACGGCTTCACAGGCGAGAAGCTCGACGAAGACGTGAAGAACACATTGCCAGGGGGGAATTTTTAGTTTCACAGATTTTTAATAGGTTTTTCCGGTGTGCATCCGAAGTAACTGGATGGGCGCAGGAGGAGCTCGAGGATCGAATTCTCGACTATTTGGAGGGCAAGCCTGTCAACACAGACGGGAGTGCCAATGTACAGCAAACCGATGGAGCCGTGGAGCGTCTAATGCCCCGCGGAGACGTCAAGGAAATGCAGACCGATGGAGCCGTGGAGCGTCTAATGACCCGCGGAGACGTCGACGAAATGCAGACCGATGGAGCCGTGGAGCGTCTGGGGACCCACGGAGACATCAACGAGGTTTCTGCTAGCAGCAAGGAGAACCAACAGGTTACAACCTTGAGGCTGGAGGCTGCGAAACAGCAGGGACCCCCCTATGCAACTGAACCACAAGCGGCCGTGAAAGAGGAGACGGAGGGCCGGTGGAGCGGAATGACCAAGGGGCCAGCGCAGCAGCTATTGCTGGTGGACGACTCATTACTTATCCGGAGCGGCGGTTCCGAGGGGAGTGATTCCCTTAAGACTGACAGAGAGGACCAGGGTGGTGCATCACTGTGGGTGGACGACTCAGTACTTATCCAGGGCGGCGTCCCTGAGGAGAGTGGCAGCTCTCTTAAGATTGACAGAAATGGCCAGGTGGTGTCGCTGTCAGCCGGTGCCCGAGGCACATTGGCGTGGTATGCGGCGTGCCACGTTATGGGGAAGGCGACTCGTATGTTGGTGGACACGGGTGCCTCTTCCACCGTTCTGGACGAGTGTCTCTTCGACCAAATGGATGACGAACATAAAGCAATGATAAGGCAGACGAGAATAAGGTTACGGGCAGCAACCGGAGACTACTTACAGGTTCAAGGAGAGATGACAGTTCAACTTCTACTGGGCACACGACTCGTGTCGGCAGATGTACTGGTAGCCAAACTAGGGATCCCGGGAGTGTTGGGGCTTGATGTACTTCAACAGATTGGGGGACAGCTGGATCTGCGTAAGGGCGAGTGGCAGGTGGGCGACACTACCATAGTGATGAGCTCGGGCCACGAGGGCGCCGTCTACACACTGGTGACGGAGGAGACGGTCGTCTTGCCACCCTTTTCAGAGATGATGGTGGACCTCAAGCTGACAGGAAGTGAGGGAGGAGTTCCGAAGGCCGGCCTCGTGCAGTCCGCAAGAGAGCCGTTGGAGGACGACCCCCTCGTAGTGGGACGAGCCCTGGTACGACCCCGAGGACGCCTGGTACCGGTGGTACTTCTGAACGCCGGCGCTGGAGCTTGCACTGTGCTGATGGGGACCATCCTAGCCGAGCTTCACGGAATAGAGGCCGTGATCGACCTGGGATTTCGTCCCGATGGAGGGAAAACAACCCAGAATGAACCTAAAAGGGAACAGTGGTACCGGGAGGAGAGCGGGAGGGAGCATGAGCCCCTTACACCAAACTCCACCAAGTGGCGGAACCGGACGCCTGAGCAGCCCGAAACCAGAGTGCACGCCATGCACGCAGAATCGTCGACGAAGACACCAGAGTGCCCGGAGCATTTAGAACCGCTCCTGGAGGGAATGCATCCGAACTTGACGGAAAAGGAGGTGGAGGTCGTCAGCGATCTCCTTCGACGCCACCAGCAGGTCTTTATGGGACCAGATGGGAGGTTGGGCCGGACGTCCCTGGCGAAACACGTCATCGACACGGGAGATCACCCCCCGATCAAGCAGCCTCTGAGGAGAGCCCCGTACTACCAACAAGAGCTGATCGAGGACGAGGTCGACAAGATGTTGAAAGCTGACGTTGTGGAGCCAAGTGACAGTCCATGGTCGTCTCCCATCGTGCTAGTGAAAAAGAAGGATGGTGCACTGAGATTTTGCGTCGACTACCGCCGTCTAAATGATGTCACCCGGAAGGATGCGTACCCCCTGCCTCGAGTCGACGAGAGTTTTGATACCTTGTCAGGAGGACGATATTTTTCGACGCTAGACTTGGCTAGTGGTTACTGGCAGGTCGAGATGGACGACAGGGACAAGGAGAAGACGGCGTTCACTACCCGTAGTGGACTCTATCAATTTAAAGTGATGCCGTTTGGATTGGCGACGGCCCCGGCTACTTTTGAACGTCTAATGGAGCTGGCACTGAGGGGACTCCAATGGAAGCGTTGTCTAATTTATTTGGACGATGTCGTCTGTCTTGGAAAGACTTTCCAAGAAGCCGTGGACAACCTCGAGGACGTGTTCCGGAGACTGCAGGCTGCCGGGCTGAAGCTGAAACCCGCCAAGTGTGAGCTGTTTCGACAACAGGTCAACTTCCTGGGCCATGTCGTGTCCGACCGAGGCATCCAGTGCGACCCTGCCAAGGTCGAAGCTGTAACAAAAATGGTTCCTCCGACCACCTTGACAGAACTAAGGAGCTTCCTTGGGTTCGTGGGGTACTACCGCAGATTCATCCCTGACTTTGCCACCCGAGCGGGACCCCTCAACCACCTGTTAAAGAAGGAAGTCAACTACCATTGGAGCGAGGCTCATCAGCAGGCGTTCGAGGCGCTGCGTCAACCCCTGACCGAGCACCCCCTGCTGGTGTACCCTGACATGGACCAAGAATTTATTTTAGATACTGATGCTAGCGGCTACGGAGTGGGAGGCGTCTTATCCCAAGTGCAGGACGGACGAGAGCGGGTGATCGCCTATGCTTCCAGAACCCTGAGGGACACCCAGCGGAATTACTGCACCACCAAGCGGGAGCTCCTGGCCGTCGTCAGTATGATACACCATTTCAGACATTTCTTGTGGGGGAGAGCGTTCTTACTACGAACCGACCACGCCTCTCTCAAGTGGCTACTGAACTTTCGGGATGCGGAAGGAATGATCGCTAGATGGGCAGCTCGCATCGCCAGCTACGCCTTCAGGTGTGAGGTCCGACCGGGAGTACAACACGGGAATGCAGACGGGATGTCCAGATGCCGACAGTGCCGGAGACCGGATTGTCCCGCCCCTCGCCACACCACAAGACCCGAAGGAGAAGAGGAGGCCTGTCCGACTCAGGAGGAGTGTCCCCTACCCCTGGAGGACCTCTCTGACGAGGATCTGCTTCCACCGATCAGCGGAGAAGGATGGAGCCCCGGAGGACCTCAAGTTAACATCTTGCGGGAGGTCCCTGTGGAGCCCTGGACGGAGGACTACTATTGCGGAGATGGAGTCGGGATATTCCAGATCTGGGAGGTGCGCTGCCAGGAGGACCCGAGGACGACTACCCAGCCGACCGAGGAATGCCTGCCTGACCGGAGCCCCCCACAGACGGAGGAAGGAGCCAGGAGCGTCTGCAGAACCCTGCATCAGCTCCGCCCCTCTGCCTGGGTTTGGTTTCTCCTGATGATGCTCCTCGCACTGCATGGTTTGGGACCGGAGGTTGTGGCCGGAGCAGCGATCGGCGCGACGGCCGACGTGTGGATGCGCTGCCGAGAGGAGCCCTTCCTGGACCCATGCCCCAACCCTGTGCTCCGAGATCCAGACAAACAAATGCTAGCTGTCACGCGGGCTATGGCTACGAGAGGACGCCGGAATCCGATGGAGGGAGCCCCGGAGGCCCAGGTCCTGAATGGTTATTCCCAGGAGGACCTAGTGACCCTTCAACGAGCCGACCCTGAAGTTGGAGGCATCCTCGGGTGGAAGAATATTTTCACTGAGAGACCTGCATGGCCCGAAGTCAGAACAAAAAGTCAGCAAATGAAGACTCTGTGGCAACAGTGGGACCAGCTGGAGCTACGTGATGGGCTTCTGTACCGGCGGTACCAAGCGGCTTGCCAGAACGCACCAATCCATCAACTGGTCGTTCCACAGGTCCTGAGACGCGCCGTCATGAAGGAGGTCCACACCGGCAAGCTGATGAGTCACCAGGGAGTCACCAAAACAGTCCACCGACTAAAAGCGAGAATGTACTGGCCGGGTATGACGAAGGACGTGGAGCGTTGGTGCCGGGAGTGCCTGAAGTGTAGTGGGAGAAAGCCGCGACCGGGGCCCAAGTACCACCCCATGGGAAATCTACCGGTAGGCGATCGGCTAGAAAGGGTGGCCATGGACATTTTGGAGCCTGGAACGATCACCAATTCTGGGAACCGGTATATACTGGTCGTGGGTGATTATTTCACCAAGTGGACTGAGGCCTACGCTCTACCCAACCATGAGGCTCAGACGGTGGCGGACGTCTTTGTGACTGAGTTCGTGTGCCGCCTGGGAATGCCAGCCAAGATACACACCGACCAGGGACGAGAGTTCGAGAGTAAGCTTTTCCTTGAGATGATCAAGATCCTAGGAGGGGAGAAGACTCGGACGACCCCTTATCACGCCAAATCAGACGGGATGGTCGAGCGATTCAACCGGACCCTGCTGAACCTTCTGGCCGTGGTCGTGGACGAGAACCATGACGACTGGGACGACCATCTGCCCTACGTGATGGCGACTTATAGAACCTCAGTACACGAAAGCACCGGGTGTACACCATTTCGAATGATGATGGGACGGGAGGCAACCACCCCATTGGACCTGAGGTACCGGACGAAACCGGACGATTTGGGAGGACCAGTCCCCGAGTGTGCGTCCGAATACGTCGAATGGGTGAAGGAAGCCACCATACAAGCTCACGAGACTGCCCGAGAGTGCCTGAAGACGGCTACGGTGCGACAAAAGCGCCATCATGACATAAAATCAGCCGCTCGACATTTTCCGGTGGGCACCTGGGTGATGTATTGGTACCCTCCAAAGGCTAGACCAAAACTAGGACTAGGGTGGACGGGACCTTATCTCGTTGTGAAGTCTCATCTCGGATGGATGGTGTCCATACAAGATCGACCCGGTGGCAAGATTAAAGATGTCCACATTGACAATATAAAAAGGTGCTGGTTCACCCCTGAAACCGACGCCTGGATACCCAATCCGGACGATGTGACCCCAGTCCGGACCCCCAGTGATGACGAGGGACGAGTGGAAAACAGCGGGAATGCAGTCCAAACGATGTAAACGATGACGGGAGCGTTCGCGGAAGAACCGTTCGCGGAAGCAGCGTTCGCGGAAGCAGCGTTCGCGGAAGTACCGTTCGCGGAAGCACGTTCGCGGAAGCAGCGTTCGCGGAAGAACCGTTCGCGGAAGCAAGCGAAAAACGTTATTTCGTTCCACGACAATGCTTTTTCCCCCAGATCCCTGATCCGCGCCTTTTCTATATAAGCAGGCCGGCCTACGATTCCGTCATCACTTCAACCATGAACACACCAACTCTGCAGATCATTGAGATACCCGCATTTGCAGACGAAGATTTCGGGGACGTTCCAGATTTCGACTTGGCTGACTTTCTGCCCCTTGAAGTCGACAAGATGAGCGACCCACCTACCAAGCCTGACCGAAAGCGGGAGCGCTCGAGGAGCCGGGAGCGTCGTGAGGAGCCCCGAGGAGGTCGACGGTCCCCTGCCCGGAAGTTGTCCACCGAGAGAGGGCGACGCTGGTGCAGCCCCTGCCGGATCCACGTGACGGCATCCAACTTTAGCCGACACGTGGCGACCAAACACACGCAGAAGGAGGGGCGGCACCTCTGCAAGATGTGCAGCCAGCGATTCGCCCGCCGAGCTGACAGAGACCGGCATGAGACGTCGCATGCCAGCGGCAACACCCTCAAGCCAGGACGGAGGAGGACGACGACCGACACGCCCGTGTCCGACCCCCGAGATGGTCCGACTACTGTGTCTGCCCCTGAGCTGAAGACTGTCAGCTTTGCGGCCAGCGGGACGACCAGCTCCACGCCGTCAAGCCCCCGGGAGGACGCCCCCAGGTCAGAGGACGCCCCAGACCCCGAGGACGACCCCCCGAATAGCGAAGAGGAACCGGAGTCTCAGCAGGAGCGGAGAGAGGCGGAATCCCCGGAGGCCCCCACCCCCGAGGACGACGGACCCCCCGTTCCCAGAGACTCGGCCCCTACCTACAAGCCCCTAGACCTGAGTTGGTACCTCAAGCCCGTTCCGGAGGAGGAGGACCAACTGCGACCGTATGTGGAGGGCCTGGGCAGAGCGGTCACTGCCGGAGAGAAGGCCCTGGAGGACCTGGCATCCACGATAGCCATGGGACGACGCCACCTCACCCAAGCGGAGGCTCGGCTCCAAGCCAAGGAGGAGCAGAGACAGCTCGAGGCCGAGGTGCTGCAGCTGCGAGGGGAGGCCTCTCAACGAGAGAAGAGCCACCGGAAGGAGCTGCGAGCCCACGTCCGAGAGACCAAGCTGCTCCGGGAACAGCTCCGAGCATATACAGACACTCGAGACAGGCTGGCGGAGACGTCCGAAAGCGAGGTGGATCGCCAGTGAAGTGGAGGGAGAGAGCCCTGTAAACAACAGACAGGCAGGAAAAGACGAAGAAGGAGGAAGAAGAGAAAAGAAGAGAGAGAAAGGATCAACGGGGACGTTGATCTCCAGAAAGGGTGGAGTTGTAACAAAACCATGCAACTGCCGCGCTGAAACGTTCGTTAGGAACGGTCACGTGATCTACAAAGTCCACTTGCGAAGACACCGTTCGCGGAAGAACCGTTCGCGGAAGCACGATTGCGGAAGCATCATCAGCGGAAGCATCGTTCGCGGAAGAACCGTTCGCGGAAGCACGATTGCGGAAGCATCGTCAGCGGAAGCATCAGTCGCGGAAGCACCGTTCGCGGAAGAGGAGCCTTCGCGGAAGAACCGTTCGCGGACGCAGTCTTCACCACGTGGAGAAGAGTGCGGAAGATACGTTCGCGGACGAAGATGCGCGCGCAGCCACCCTGGCTATATAAGGGAGAGCGGACGGCCGCTCTGAGAGCACTGCAACAGCGACATCGACCGTGGGGAGATCGTCACCGCCACAGCCAAGGGACTCGACGAACTCCGTGCGGACGACTCCTTCTTCAGGGCCTTAGAGTCAACCGGGATTAGACCGACTACCTGGAGAAACCATTCGACTAAACGGGACGGGAAACTTCAACGGGAAGGGACAGAGAGACGCCGCCGGCTAAGAACTCTTTTTAGTTGTGCCCTCGTGCACTATTTATTTTTGAAATGTGATCATACAGTGCTCCATGTCTGAACTTCATATTTGTACGTCACGTGGGTGACCAGCCATACAATTGTAAGTTGATTTGATGTATATAAATCTTCAATTTATTTACATCTGAGTTGCTTCTTGCCTAAGTGAAGCCGGTAAGCTACGGAGTGATGATACACCAGCGTTGGGGGACACCAATTTAGTGACGGCTCTCGAATCACAACGAGCGGGAGTTACATAAAGTCTATACGATCAGAGAAACCAGGTTTTTTGGGCCACACCGAAAACAAGTCATTACCAAACGTCACACCTGCAATGATTTTTGCCGATTTTGACGAATTTTGTCGCATTGTACTTGTGTAGCTGGTCAACGCATAGGCTATTGTATGCTTCACACGAAACATCAAATATACTATCTGAAAATATACCACACCCATGTATTCGATCATTTGGCTACCATATCATATATACGGTCCCTAGCAATATGGTTGATTGTGCTTAATTCTGGGGTGGTCTGAATTCGAACAACAATATGCGTTGACCATGCACCATCACAATTATCACACAGCCACAAAGTTGTGGGCAAAACCATTGATGATTTTGGGCTGAACTTATTCCCGGCCCCTCAGGGCCGGGTATATGTTTAAGGTGCGCTATGAGCACATTAGTGAGCTATGGTATATTTGAGTTGGTGCTAGGGGCCTATCTAGCCAATGAGGGGGGTTAGATCACCATGGTGAAAGTCGAATACCGCACCTTACTCGGGTATATGTGATTGTCGTTGACCTCACCCTAAGTATCTCCTGTCTTCCGACTCTCTCGGACGACTCTTTTAGATTCAGCATACATTGGTGTTGGTTTCGCGAATTTGCAATAAAAGCCGATAAATTCCGCTAAACTGATTTAAAAACACTGCTAATATCACTATACTAAAAATAAGAATTTGAATGACAATGAGAAGTGCTGTTTCAAATGAGTTTTCGGCTGGTATTCGCAAGTGCAATTACCGATTCTCCTGCCGGTTATTTTGGAACTTCTCGTATATATTTGAACCGATGTCTTCTAAACGCTGGTACGCTGGTATACTGGTACAAGCATTGTGAGGCTTATTGAAGCATACACGAAATGAGCAGTATTATTGAGTTCATGCACCTTGCAATGCTTGTACCAGCATACCAGTGTACCAGCGTTTAGAAGACATCGTATTTGAACCGCCCCAGATATAATCACTGCGTTATATAACTACGCCAACAAGTAATCACTAAGAATATGTTGTATTGCAGCGACAGACAGTGATACACTAGGTGTAAGCATTTCAGAGAATAGTTTAAAATTATCTTTTCGAATTATTACAGTTGCATTAGGCCTGTTAGGGTCATTTTTCGTGGGGCGATCAAGCGTGTAGCATAATAAAATTGAAGCATGAGAAATTTTGTTGCTTCACAAGCGCGATCGCCTTTAATAGCCAAGACCGCCATAACGAAGCCGTGACGAATCCGTGCTTTCGACCACGGGTACTTAAGAACCCGGCAATAGGTATAACCTTTATTCCAGTTTTATATGAGCCCTGCTATGGAATTTTGTACATATGCCTAGGGGCCTAATGTGCAGGATCGGTTAGACATCTATCCATTGTAATACGGCTGTACACATATACTTTAGGCCTATTCAACAAATCCTGCCGCCTCTACGTGAATATTTAAACCTATGGTGATGTTTTGGGGCATATTGGGAATGTGAGATTTTAAACTAGAAGATAGTTTCCAGATTCTTGGGCGACTTAGGAGCAGGAATTTAGTAGGATGTTTTTAACAGAGCTGCCGACGGCTAGGTCCAAAGACTGGCACTGGCGATCTGGCAAGGATACCGTACATCTAAGTGGACTTGGGGGAGATAAGTTGGCTGAGGGTGAACACAATTTCCTGTTTCATTTACTTTGATGTGACTGATTGTGTGACTTTTTATATGAACTGTACAAATATTGTTGTGAGTTATTCATATATATGTGTTGATTGTGTATTGAATATGTTGAATTCAGATTTGTGAGTCCATGGGAAATACGTATGTCACGACGTTATCTGTAAAGTGCCGTTAAGTGTAAAGTAGCATAACTCGATTGGGGAGTCGAACTATGACTATGTCTTATATCAAACTGTTTGTATTGGTGTACTGATTATTCGCCAGGTGTCTCTCCATGGCATGATATTCACACGCGCGTGCCCCCCTCTGGTAAATGCACGACGGGTATTGCGTTCAGCACGTGTTGTAGATTATTTATAAGCGTCAAACTAAGTTGATTGTCCACTGTGACCACTTTACACTTAACGGGAGGTCTGACTCTGTCCACTGTGACCACTTTACACTTAACGGCAAGTCTGACTCTGTCCACTCTGACCACTTTACACTTAACGGCAGGTCTGACTCTGTCCACTGTGACCACTTTACACTTAACGGCAGGTCTGACTCTGTCCACTGTGACCACTTTACACTTAACGGGAGGTCTGACTCTGTCCACTGTGACCACTTTACACTTAACGGGAGGTCTGACTCTGTCCACTCTGACCACTTTACACTTAACGACAGGTCGGACTCTGTCCACTCTGACCACTTTACACTTAACGGGAGGTCTGACTCTGTCCACTCTGACCACTTTACACTTAACGGCAGGTCTGACTCTGTCCACTGTGACCACTTTACACATAACGGGAGGTCTGACTCTGTCCATTGTGACCACTTTACACTTAACGGCGGATCTGACTCTGTCCACTTTGACCACTTTACACTTAACGGGAGGTCTGACTCGGTCCACTGTGACCACTTTACACTGAACAGGAGGTCTGACTCTGTCCACTCTGACCACTTTACACTTAACGGCAGGTCTGACTCTGTCCACTCTGACCACTTTACACTTAACGGCAGGTCTGACTGTGTCCACCCTGACCACTTTACACTTAACGGCAGGTCTGACTGTGTCCACTCTGACCACTTTACACTTAACGGGAGGTCTGACTCTGTCCATTGTGACCACTTTACACTTAACGGGAGGTCTGACTCTGTCCACTGCGACCACTTTACACTTAACGGGAGGTCTGACTCGGTCCACTGCGACCACTTTACACTTAACGGGAGGTCTGACTCGGTCCATTGTGACCACTTTACACTTAACGGGAAGTCTGACTCTGTCCACTGTGACCACTTTACACTGAACAGGAGGTCTGACTCTGTCCACTCTGACCACTTTACACTTAACGGCAGGTCTAACTCTGTCCACTGTGACCACTTTACACTTAACAGGAGGTCTGACTCTGTCCACTCTGACCACTTTACATTTAACGGCAGGTCTGACTGTGTCCATTGTGACCACTTGACACTTAACGGCAGGTCAGACTCTGTCCACTGTGACCACTTTACACTTATCGGGAGGTTTGACTGTGTCCACTGTGACCACTTTACACTTAACGGGAGGTCTGACTCTGTCCATTGTGACCACTTTACACCTAACGGGAGGTCTGACTCTGTCCACAGTGACCACTTTACACTTAACGGGAGGTCAGACTCTGTCCACTGTAACCACTTGACACTTAACGGGAGGTCGGACTCTGTCCACTCTGACCACTTTACACTTAACGGGAGGTCTGACTCTGTCCACTCTGACCACTTTACACTTAACGGCAGGTCTGACTCTGTCCACTGTGCACTTCACACTTAACGGCGGGTCTGACTCTGTCCACTTTGACCACTTTACACTTAACGGGAGGTCTGACTCTGTCGATTGTGACCACTTTACACTTAACGGGAGGTCTGACTCTGTCCACTTTGACCACTTTACACTTAACAGGAGGTCTGACTCTGTCAACTCTGACCACTTTACACTTAACGGCAGGTCTGACTCTGTCCACTCTGACCACTTTACACTTAACGGCAGGTCTGACTCTGTCCACTCTGACCACTTTACACTTAACGGCAGGTCTGACTCTGTCCACCCTGACCACTTTACACTTAACGGGAGGTCTGACTGTGTCCACCCTGACCACTTTACACTTAACGGCAGGTCTGACTCTGTCCACTTTGACCACTTTACACTTAACAGGAGGTCTGACTCTGTCAACTCTGACCACTTTACACTTAACGGCAGGTCTGACTGTGTCCACTCTGACCACTTTACACTTAACGGCAGGTCTGACTGTGTCCACCCTGACCACTTTACACTTAACGGCAGGTCTGACTGTGTCCACTCTGACCACTTTACACTTAACGGGAGGTCTGACTCTGTCCATTGTGACCACTTTACACTTAACGGGAGGTCTGACTCTGTCCACTGCGACCACTTTACACTTAACGGGAGGTCTGACTCGGTCCACTGCGACCACTTTACACTTAACGGGAGGTCTGACTCGGTCCATTGTGACCACTTTACACTTAACGGGAAGTCTGACTCTGTCCACTGTGACCACTTTACACTGAACAGGAGGTCTGACTCTGTCCACTCTGACCACTTTACACTGAACGGAAGGTCTGACTCTGTCCACTGTGACCACTTTACCCTTAACGGCAGGTCTGACTCCGTCCACTCTGCCCACTTTACACTTAACGGCAGGTCTGACTCTGTCCACTGTGACCACTTTACACTTAACAGGAGGTCTGACTCTGTCCACTCTGACCACTTTACATTTAACGGCAGGTCTGATTGTGTCCATTGTGACCACTTGACACTTAACGGCAGGTCTGACTCTGTCCACTGTGACCACTTTACACTTATCGGGAGGTTTGACTGTGTCCACTGTGACCACTTTACACTTAACGGGAGGTCTGACTCTGTCCATTGTGACCACTTTACACCTAACGGGAGGTCTGACTCTGTCCACAGTGACCACTTTACACTTAACGGGAGGTCTGACTCTGTCCCTTGTGACCACTTTACACTCAACGGGAGGTCTGACTCTGTCCATTCTGACCACTTTACACTTAACGGGAGGTCGGACTCTGTCCACTGTGACCACTTTACACTTAACGGGAGGTCGGACTCTGTCCACTGTGACCACTTTACACTTAACGGGAGGTCTGACTCTGTCCCTTGTGACCACTTTACACTCAACGGGAGGTCTGACTCTGTCCATTCTGACCACTTTACACTTAACGGGAGGTCGGACTCTGTCCACTGTGACCACTTTACACTTAACGGGAGGTCTGACTCTGTCCACTGTGACCACTTTACACTTAACGGGAGGTCGGTGATACCTCCAAGTTTGACTGAGAGGTCGATCAGTCTGTGGATACGGATATTGTTGTTACCTGCTCCGTAGAGCTTGTACCTGCCAGGATCCTGCAGCTCCATGCTGCAGAAAGCGGGTTCCCACTTATACGTCCCCGTGGCGACGAGGTTGACCTCTGAACCAGAGTCAACAAGGAACCGCACCGGCTCCCACCCAAATGGCAAAGGGCAGGTACCAGCAGGGGTCCCTAACCAATGAGCACGTTAGATGACCGAGGTCACCCAGCGCACTGGTTTCCGATACAGAGTCCTCGTTATCTGCCTCAGCTGTGGAGTTACTAGATGTATCCTCAAGGACCACTGCCATAGGAGTTATATCTACTTTAGTCTAGGGTATATAGTGGCAAAGGGCAGGGCATATATACTGCATTCTTGGACCTTTGGGTCGAATATCCTCTTTTCCAGACAATGTCTCAGCCTTGAGGCTTGTCTTCGCTGCGGCCTTTGCAACGAGGGATTTAGAACTCTTCTTCGGGCTCTCCTTGGCTTTGGGAACGCTTAGTGGGACTCCCGGCTAAGGCCCTTTCCGTGGGATTTCCGTCTGGTACAACAATACCTTCAGGAGCTACCCCAAAGGTGTCGAGCAGTTGGAGCTGAGCCTCGGCGCTCAACTAACATTTCAGCCCCAAACGATGTTCAATTCTATGAGCCAGTAGCTGAAAACTCAGTAGCTGAAAACTAGATGACCCATCGCTTGTTGAATGCCAGCCTGCACAAGAGCTGTCTCCGCCCGGTATCTTCCTGCTTTCCACAGGTTTAACACGGGAAGCCATGTGCAGCTGGTTGTCATCCCTGCTTCGACGCTGCCAGGCTCTCCAGCCCGGGCTCCTATCCAAGGGAACTCTGTTTTAAAAAAACAGAGTATTTTTACGTCCCAATTGCCTTTCCTTGGTTACACCAGGCCAGCCTCAGCGACCAATAAAGCTCTCACTGGCTCCACCCTATCCGCTTTCCTCGTTGGTCTTGCACCCACTGAAATGCCGTCACCAGAAGAGGACTCCATGCGGGTGGATGAGCTCGACCAGAGTTCCAACATTTCTAGTCCCAGGAAGTGGATGGCAGGACTTACACTCCAAGGAAAAGCTCCTTCTCGTGCATTCACGCCTGGGGTCACAGTTCCCACCTGAAACCCCAATTAAGTAGTTCACTTCGGTTGAACCAGGTGGCCTGCGGCCTTCCCGTACCTCCAGCTGGAGCTCATCAGCAGTTGCCTCTGAGCTGGAGTGATTGCCAAGCCTTCAAACGCCGTTGGCAGGGAGCTCTAAGAACAAGGGAGAAAATACCATGCGGTCGAAGCTCTCCAAGTTCTTTGAACCTTCCTAGAAGCACTTTCTTGTCAAGCCGTTTTGGCCCTCCCAAGGAGGCGTTGCGCCACTTATCCACCCCTAACCCGGTGTCTGTGCCCATGTCTCAGCCAGGGGAGGTCCAACGACCCCTACAGTCTGTAGCCTTGATAGACAATACCCTGGATTGGCTGGCAGCTGCTACCATATATATGCTCGACCAGCTTGTCTCACGTGAGGTCTTGGAGGAAGTACTGTAGACGGCAGTTGGGCTACTTAACAATGTGGGCTTCATGTTCAAGGAATGCTTCCACCGAGCCTCTTTTGGAACGTTTTTGTATTGTACAGTTGCGACAAGTCGCTCCATTTCAAGGCCCTCGATGTCCTCTGGACAAAGTTGCGACTGCCTCATGCTGGTGTGCTCAGGAGACATGGAACCAATACCCAAGTACATTCATCATCCACATAACCTGCTACTACTTTACGTCTTGTCGTGTTACCTTCCACAACAAAACGTGTTGTTTTTAAAATATCACGTCATGTTGTCAATCATAGTAAATGAATTTTTTTTCTTTTGGAAAGGCAGCACGATCCGAGCCAACATTTAGGAAATTTCAAGCTCGTAGTTCCCCTCTGAAACCATTGGACTCAAAATATATGCCATGCCAAAACTGAACTTACAGGAACATGCGGGTAGTTGAAGGGATATCAGCAGAACCACTTGTTTAGGCTCTATGGTTTCATTGTGGGTGGGAGTTGTGGATGTGGATGAGCTCAGATCCGTTGTGGCAGAGTTCCTGTCCTGCAATATTATGCTTAGAAGTATATGTAAGCATGCTCCATCAAGATTTTTGACATGCTTAGCCGCCCATATATTACCATCAAACTCTCTGGTCACAGCAACTGGATAAGCTAGTCTTCCTGTTTGTGAATATGACAAGGGATTATCAAAAGCTCTTTGCTGTGCTGAGCAAGCAACATTCACCAAAAATGGTTGACTTATTCCAAGCTACTATCAAACAGATGATTGTGCGAGGGGTAGAGCTACTCTAAGTCACTACAAAGCTGAGCTGCCTGTCTCCAGTATATGGCTCTGCTAACATGCAGTCCCTCAACTTTCCTGCAAATTCAATAGGCAAGTCTGTCTGATGGTCATTATGTCTTATCAATAAATTTTAGTGAGTCCATGTATGTGTTGGTTAGTTGATTAGTTGAATATGGGTCCACTGGTGCTGGTATCCCCTTCCCTGTGTATAAACATCAATATAGGCACCAAATTCTTGCTTCTATATGTAACAGAAGCTGATATATAGTAGAAAATTGTCATAGATTTTTATGGCAGCCACATTTATTGATGCAACCAACAGTTACAGAGACACGGCGGTATCACCACTGTATTTCTTGGGTCAGATAATATAGGAATAGACACCAACATTTAGCCTTCATCTGACATAGTTTTTTTTCGAATTTTCCAGGTTTTTCATGGCAGCCATTTCGGATTTTGAAACAGCCAACAGTCACAGAAACTCAGCAATACCACCATCTGATTGATTGGGTCAGAAAACATGGGAGTAGACACTAAAATAATAACGTAGGTGCATTAGATAACTCGCTAGTTTAATTTTAAGCTATTCCGCGTATAAACGGCGGCCATCTTGGATTTTAGAGAAAACCCCCCATGGGATTGATGTGGACTTTTTTGTGGGTTATCAATATGGTCTTCAGAGTCGCTGTGCAACAATTCAGCTTTGACACCCAAACTTCTACCCCAAACAATGACAGTAGGCTAAATTCTGACATGGCGAAATGGTGCGGAAAATTACTCAAATGGGTGGTCCAAAGAATTGTGATTTTTTCCAACTTCCCATATTTTGAGAACTTCAGACTTTTGATATGTTGTTCAGCATATATTTTTGTAATCAAATCACTAATGATATGTAGTGTTGCAATTTTTTCCTATCTGACCCCATTTGGGCCATAAAAGCCCTGAACTACTTGAGAATCGTCCGGCTCGTCAGTGGGTGGGGCAGCTGCAGGTGCCACAGGACAACTGTCCCCGGACGCAGTGTTGGACGCCACCACGTCCGATTTCAGTTTCCCTCATGAGAGGGTTGCCGCCTCTGTCCTGGAGGACCGGGATGAAAGTTTGAGTTCCTCTGGTGGGGCTCAGACAAGCTGCCTTTATCGCCACTGGCCCATAGGCGTTTGAGCAACTCCGGACACTGTAATCAGAAGTGGCCTCGTTGTCCGCAGAAGTAGCAGGGCCAGTAGGCGTTAGGTCTGAAGGTGAACACGCAGTAATCTACGGGTCCCGGAGCTTCGATCCCAGCACAGTGCGCAATCATTTGCGCAGCAAGGAAATCATATTCTTCGACATCATACTCATCCGGGGACAAATATGATGCCGCGGCCGGAGTCGCTTGCACCGGCGCCACCATAGGTGAAGCGGGCGAACCAACCCACTGGGGGTTTGGTTCCTTTGGTGGATTCCCGGACAGCCGAAAATGCCCAAGGGACCACTCATGATGCTTTCGCGGTAAGGAGCAGCGGCCAGCAACGAAGCTATCGACGTCGTGGGCCGGGACGGAAGCATCTGTCTGGAACGGACAGCTGCCGCTATCGCTAGCATGGAGTTGATAGCCTCCTCCATCGTACGCTTCGATCAGCATTGCCCGAACCTACTCCATGGTTCTTCCGGGTAAGCTTGGCGGCCAAGTGCGCGCAGGTTGAACACGTAGTCGGTAACATCCTCTGTTGGCAAGCGGTGACGAGCCTTGAACTGTTTCTCGTACATCCGCTTGTTAGTCGTCGGCGTGAACAGTAAATGCAGTTGCTCGGCAACCTCAGTGAACGTAGCGTTCACTGACGGCAAACAGGACATCACCCAGAGCCTTGCCCTCCAGGCTGCCTGAGAGAATGTGCCTAGCTTGTTGCTGGGTCCAACCCTTGTAAACAGCGGTTTGTCAGAGCTGAAGGAGGCAGTCCTCCAGATCAGCTTTGTCCTCGTTGAACCGCTTGCTCCAAGCTGACTGGCCCCGCTTCCGGTCATGCGGGTAGAGCTCTCGGGTTTCTTATCCAGACCCGAGGCCAGTGGATAAGAGGGGGCAGACCAAGCATCGGCCCTACCTGCGGCGAAACCTACAGCAGTAGGTTCGTAGGCCACCGACGTGGGTGCTGGATAACTTGGCGCTTCCGGCAGGGAAGACCCAGCAAACATCCCACTCTGACCCAGTGCGGAAGGAGCCCCCGTTGATCCTAACGGATAGAATGCAGGCGAAGCGGGGTTGCCGACGTAGCTCGGGGCTGATAGGATAGGATAGGACCATGTGGCCAGGGCTCCAGCTGCCAGAACAGCGGATGTGGTAGCTAGCGTGGTCCCTTCGAGCCGTGGCACAGGCGCAGGTCCCATGACATGGGTGACCGCACCTGCGGGCCCGGACGTACCAGGGGTGTTACCGACGGACCGGTCATCAATGGTGTGGGGGTGACCACAGAAGTCGTGCTCGCTGCCGCGAGTTGACTGCGCTTATATTCGTCCAGCGCAATCTGGATTAACCGCCGCTCCCTCTCCGTCAGCCGCTCAGCGGAGGGCCGGTGTCTTGGAGAAGGCGAGCGTGTCCTGTGATCTGATCGTCCCGCATGGGGTGATTGGCGAGTCAAATAAGCGAGTCAATGAGCTGTTCCACTGCTCTTAGGATGGCCGGTCCGCCACCTCCGGCAGCTGGACCGGGGGTCCGCAAGGGGGTCGACCCGGCTGGCTGGGGAAGTCGGAACAGATTATCCATCTGTCCCGGCATCAGTGCAGTCACTGGCACTCGCGTCCTCGCATCCAGAGGTGTCGGGGGAAAGAGTACCGGAAAGCGCAGCAGTCTGGACTGAGGAAGGCGTGGGGTGAATCCGTCTGCAGACCCGCCCATGGGGTCAGGAACGCTGGATGGGACATCCTGTGGCAAAACTTGCTGCAACCCCGCAGGGTTCAACTTGTCCGTAGACAGAGTCCAGGACGCCAGGGACGTCTCTGCGGACTGGTTTCGGTCCTGACCGGAGTCATCCTGGGTTAACTCCCGGTTGTCTTGGGAGCTGGTGTGTTGGGACACATGGCTTTGATTCATATTGAATTGTCTTGCCTCTCTTTATTTCAGATTATCCCGGAGGAAAGCAGTCGGTCCCCAGGGACTATGGAGCAAAGACACTGCGACAGTAGGCTGCAATGGAGCGCCGTCAGACTGACCCTGTTCGCGGCAGCAATGTAACGTTTGACGCCCGCTATCTAGGGCGCAAGTGCCCCGCGATGAGGCACCGTCACAGCGGGCATCATGATTACTAGAACTACAACCAGGTAACAGTCCGTCCGCACGAATCCGGCCGTCATACATCACATCATAACACATCATAGACATACAAAATACATTATACATCAGTTATGTTAATGTAGCCCGTTGTGTGGAGCCTGAGACGCCAAGGGTGCGGCGCCGCAGAACCCGCGCACGTGGGCGTTTTGCTACCCGGCCTCGCCGATGGCACTGCCGCAGAGATAGAACCCTGGACAGCCCGACGGTCTGCCAGAGCCTGTGAGGCACCATCCCAGGGCGAGAGACCGGTGATCACAGGGACGAGCCCCGAATCAGCACGGTCCCCCTCCTGGGCCCCCGATTTGAAATTGTTCCCGGGGCCTCACGGCCCTCATCTAGCCAGACGAAAGGGACGTGGAGCTCTTGGCCGAGCTCACCCGTCGTCCTCTAGCTTTGCTAGCTCTGAGACAACTCCGAACATACAAAGTGGCTTGGGAGTGTTATAACCCCAAGCACGAGGCACAAGGGTGAGAGCGTTGCCATGTAATGCAGTGCTTCAAACATGAAGCGGCTAAAACAAGAATAGTAATAACAATAAAACTCCTGTCGCGAAAATTAGCCCAAATTAGCCCAAGGCTAAGACAGGTTACTGAACAATTTTGGCTCTAAACATTGCAAGTGACATATGACTTTGAGATTTACCAATCAAGGTCATCTTTGTGAACTGCAATATCACCATTAGGTATGCTGCATGTGACTTCATATATGTTCATAATACAAACATATCAGCTCTATCAACAAGTATTTTGTCTGTAGAGGCCATTTTACACATGTTAGGTCAGGCAAGGTTGTGAGATTTGGATTTCAAGGTCATATATAAGGTCAACTTCAAGTTTTCCAAGAGATGTGCTATAAATACATGACTTCTTGTAAGCTTATACACAATCCTCACCTGTATGTGCAAGTGTTTAAGCCTCGGTGGCTCATTTACACATTTCACATCGGACATTTTGCACTCAAGGTCATCATCAGTTGTTCCATATATGACTTCCTATATGCTCATAATGCAAACTTAAGCTCTATCTACAAGCATTTCATTTGTAGAGGCAAATCTGGGCATTTTTTTTTTACTCCAAAATGACTGTTTTGACATCAAAGGTCAAATTCAAGATCACCATACAAGTCGCCATATATGACTTCCCATTTGAAAGTGCCAATTTCTAAGCTCTATCTTCAGGCGTTCTAGGAGTACAGTTCTGGCAGCTCCCATTATGAAGGAAAAAAGTGCCGAAATTTTTTTTCAAAGGGTAAACATTTTTTGTTTGTCTAGAAATGGCCCAAAATGGATAGCAATGCGATTTGGGCCAAAAAAAAAATTTTCCGTTGACCCGTCGAAAATTCAAAATGGTTGCCATACGCAGACCGGCAATTCAAGGACAACCAAACTTATACACATCACAGAGGTACTTAAGGAGAATCTTTCGAAACAAAATTCTCAAATCCGATCAGACAGTTTTTGAGAAAATGGCCGCTAAAGTTCAAAATTGATCGTTTTTTGACGAAAACAGCTGCCATTTTGACAAAAAAATTAAAAATAAAAAAAATACCCCCTTCTCGAATTATTTCAAGATATCTTTTCCCAAATTTTCAGAAAGATTGGACCGTAAACTTTAAAGATAAAAATATGGACGGACGACAACGACGACGGACGGACGCCGGACGCAACGCCATGGCAATAGGTTATCATCCATAGGGCCGGTACCCTAAAAATTGAAAAAGTTGACAATCTACCTCAATGTTAAATTTCAGCCCTAACTGGATCTCGAGAATATGAGCATATTCGAGGATTTGGCCATGTTTACATCCATCAGTATTCCAGATATTATTCTAGCTTTGGAGCAGAAGACACATTGGGTGAATTCTACACAAACATATTGATTTTGAAAGATTGTTCCTCTACAGCTGTACAAAACCGAGCAAACACACTGAATTGTGTGCAAACCCAGAAATTAAATGACGGAGCTATACCCAATCAACATAGGGATAAATAGCCAACTTTTTCAGTTTTCGCGATAGAAGTATGAAATTCTGTAGAGAATAACCGTGAAGTATCCCAAGTTATAGAACGATACCACTTGGCATCGCAAAAATATCGGCGAAAAACTGTGTTTAACGAGTTGGCAAAATCAGGGTAGATCTATGGCTTGATCTCGTCATAATGTGTCAAGATTACAATTTCGGCTCTAGCTGGCATAAATTTGTCATAACGTTTCACGAGAACAAAATAAGATACATAAAATGATCAATACAATTTTAACGACAGTACGATATATAGATCTAGATCTAATAGATGTTTTATTTTGACCACAAATAAAACTTCCGCGAAATGTGATTGTGTACATCAACAGCATAGGCGTGCTGGTGGTAGCGGGGCAATTGACATGAATCTAATTTGAGTTCGATTTAGATTCGAGTTCAGTCACTTTACACTTAACGGCACTTTACAGATAACGTCGTGACATACGTACACATAAAAGGGCCGGATTTTTTTCTGCCATGTTTTCTAAAACATGGCGTTATACTTGTATACAAATGTAATAATGTTAAATATTGCGCGTGGATACGACCCCTCGCCCTATTCGCCTGATATACGCCAGTTTGAGCTATTCGTTAGCGCATAGCGAGCGACTGGCGCTTATACGTTAAAAGTGAAAGACCGCTAATATACCCCTACATTCCGGTGTTAGGGATCAATACGTGTAACATGAAAGTTCCGCTTAATTGTACGCTCCCAGAGAACGACACAGAGGCGTATATATCCAGTTATGCTTATGTGGCGATTTTTCCCAAAGATTGCTTTCCAAACACTACAGGTATTCTTGTATTGGCCGCTTCGAGTTCGAAGCCCGTGTGTCGCCTAGCGACGTACTGTTAATCCTCTTCCCACTGTACTGTAACAATGCTCCGATGTCAGGCCTCGCTCTCGTGAGCTGCCTGCTATATAAGCTGGCAGCATGTCTTGCTTACTCGGAGTTGTCTCAGAGCAGTCAAGGCGAGAGGACGACGGGAGAACGGCCAAGTTCTCCACGTCCCCTTTTCCTGGCTAAAGCAGGTCCACAAGGACCCCGGGGGCAATTTCCAATTAGGGGCCCAGGAGGGAAGCTGCTTAGATTCGGGGCGTACGCCCACTGAAACGGTAGTCTCTCGCCTTGGGATGGTGCGACACAGGCTCTAGCAGACCGTCGGGCTGTCTGGGGTTCCATTCCCGCGGCAGTGCCGTCGGTGAGGTCGACCAGCAACACGCCCCAGGGCGCGAGTTCCGGACGCCACGCCCATGGCATTCCAGGCTCGTCACATCGGGCTACATTACAGTGATGATGCAATGTCTGAGTAATGTATGACGGCCGGACTTGTTCGGCGGACCGTTACCTGGTTACAGTTAAGTAATTATGACGCCCTTGGTAGCAGGCGTCAAACGTTACACTTAATTGCACGTAATGTTTGTAATTTCAAACGGCGAACTGCATTTATATGCGCGAGTCCCAATGAGGCTTGTCTCTATACCGTCAAGCATGGAAAATCAGAAACAGCGTATAGTAATCTCGTCGCCATTTATCTCCGCGAGGCGTTTGACACCATAGACCATGATGTGTTAGGCCTACTGGAAATCATGAACCGAAGAGTTGGAATGATCACGGATATGTTTTGACTCAAATATCTGCCTCCTAGATCAACGTAGGTCTACTCGACCAGCAGGCCACTGACGTAATCCGTACCACAGGGGCATAGACCTACCTCTGTCCATTATTGTACTCCATACATAGTACCATGGAGGCGGTTGTGCACCATGTTATCCAAAGTTATGGATATGCAGATGCTCACGAACTGCAGGCGCTGTAACGCAGGATGGAGAAGGATCGCCTCAAGATGAACTGTGCCAAGACATAATTTTGGTATTTCGGCCCCAAGCGAAAAATGAACGAGATTTTGTGAATGCATCAATGTTGATTGTGATGTCATCACTCGCTCCCGCCGAATACCTTGTCATCTTGGCGTACAGGCTGCTTGGGCGAGAAATCGTCATTCGCCGACCATATCACGGCTAAATGTAACAACGTGAAGTATTGCCTACTGTACACACATGAAAACTCGATGGTATCAGACACCTGTTTGAACTGTCCCATTTCAAATGCAATAGGTATTGGATTGCCTGACAAGCTGGCAAATTTCCGGAATGTACAGAATTTCGCCACATAACTTGTTCTCACTCTCGACAATTTCTTCAGATCTACAGCTGCATTGACAAAAATTTGGAAGTGGCTCACGATTGAACTTAGAGTCAAGCAGAAGGAATTAACACTGATTTCGAAGTGTCTCCATGGACAGAGGCAAGAAGGAAGCCCTGACAGTGGACGAAGTCTGAAGGGAAAACATGCAGTCATCTGTCAGGAGAAACACATTTGCCCAGCGTACTTCCAACATGTCCTGTCCTCTGTGGTGGAACGTCCTGGCTAACTCCATCAAGCAAACGTTCAACCAGAACTTACTTGTTGTACACGCACAAACTGTATAGCATATCCATGTGTCCCTTTGATTCTGCCTCATATAATCAGCAAAGCACTATTAAATATGTCGCATTGAAACTAGCGCTACGTCAGTTTCAATTAATAAGGTAGTTTTCATTGCAATTTGACGATCTTGTTACCAATACCTGTACCTACGACACCCTGTATTCATCACCTGTATGCACTATACAATGTCCATCGAGTGTAAACTGACCGTGAGGCCGGCGTATCTGTATGAGGTGCAGTGTGCTAGACATGCGGAGTGCGTCATCTGTGACGTCGTCAGTCGGTTTGTGAACGAGGTCTGAGTCGAGTCAAACGGGTAACATCCCTGGTTCCTGATTGGCTGGTCTCCTGGGGACAAGAAAATAGTTGTTATTGTTGTAGTTCCCACGCATCAGCATGATTTCGTGTTGTTTGCGTTTTATTTCTCCATATAGGTGTTTACTTCAGCTTTTTTGGCATAATTTATTGGTAATTGAATTTTCCTATTCATAACCATACACTTGTGATAAATCCAATTAAACTTCGCATCACGAAACCTCTTTTAACATTCACCCACATGAACTTTCACCTTGGATAAAACCTCCCTCCGATGACAAACAATACCTGCTGCATTTCTCCAGAGCGGATCATCCAACTTGGCGGACAGCCAGACGCGACTGAAGCCTGCGTCAGCGATCTTCTTGCGGTAGAATGCGTTATCGCCCGAGCTCTCGATCTTGAGGAGTTGTGCGCCTTCAGCCTGACAGGCAGCCTCGGCCTCAGCCTGCGCCCGGCTCGTGTTGTGCAGTGCCCAACAGGTGCCCGGGGTCTTAACCTCGTATCCAGAGGGACAGTTCGAGGCTGGGGGACAGGGAAGGTATAGTGCAGACGGATGAACATGTAGGTATGGTGTCGAGAATATTGCTGACCGTAAAACCGTAAAACTGTACAAGGACGGTATTTCTGATCTTGGTGATGTGGTGAATGAATGATAACTCAATTGTTTGAATATGTGTACAGTGTGCTTTTTGTATTTTTTTTTTAAGGAGCCGGTTCGGATTCCTAATTTGGGTGAATCTATATTAAATCTTGACACATTAAAGTATTATATGACGTCTATGTCTGGGCTGATTCAATAATCTCATGGAGACTGATCAAGACGAAGATGTCGGATTTTCTGTGTGGAGTCCGGGGTCGATATAAGAAGGCTTATCGATCGTGAGGAACACAGTTGACCAAGAGATCAATAGATCACTCAGCGAGGTATCGAATCACAGCGTCGAACATGATATAGGCCTACTCATTTATCACGCATGGGTCAAATCTGGGATTTTTCATTCAATTTGCTGTGTGCACCTGATTCGATGTCAAACTTGAAATGAACTATGAATCTGGTTTATTATTTGTTATAAAATGAACTTTGAAATCATTATATAGCTACTAGGCCATTGATAGCGAAACTTGTCATATTCACATCAGGCGTGTTGGAATAAACGCGGCCATATAAAGAACTTCAGAACTCTGATTCCAAGTTATAATACGATGACGTTCTGTAGCTCAACGTGTGCAGATAATGGCGATCTTGTTTCCGTTGTGTTGTGTTCTATTATTATTTATAATGTCATCTTCCATAATTATAGCAGTGATGTTATGTCAGCATGGAAGATATATCCTGAACTTTTCACGGTATGTACATGTATGTTAACATAAAATTTGCAAAACAAAAATCAACGGTTGGCAAAACATGTTTGTATGCAAACAATATGTAAACAACATTACTTGGTAACGATTATATATGATTGTCTTTACGGTCAGCATGCTATCTATCACATTTCAATATTATAATGAAATATACACAATATTCTACAATACACAATTTTAACATTGATAATTTTCGTGGTAGATCAGTGTGTTGATTTTTTAATAACAATTTAGGCCGTTTTCACTGAAATCAATTTTTGACTAAAACGCCGATACAGATAGATGAATGAACAAAATTTCCGAAAAATGTGTCTCGTCCTCTTCAGTAAAATAAAAATTCTGGTGAAAATGGCTGAAAAAACGCTCCCATTTTATAGTTTTGGTGGTTGAAATTACCCATAATTTACATTTAACCCGTCTGGGTGAGTCCCTTACCAGGGCTTGTTGCCAAGCCCATACCTTTCAATGCGCTAAACATTGCATATGGAGGTACATATTTTCGAAATATTTTTTTTTTTCGAGAATTCAAACTCACCGGATGTTAACGAATATAATCCAATGAAATAAAATAATATCACAAGTTTAACATTATAGATGTATTTCAGCACAAAAGGTGCCATTTTGAACACAACTTTTGGTCTTGTGGTCCGTTTAGCGAGTGGAGGTTTTGTATTTGATTTTAACTTCACACATCAGTGAATTTAGTTCTACGGGCTATGTTTGGAATTACAGATTCCTATACTTGTAGTGTTGTTGTCATGATCGCTCTAGTCTTCGCTTAAAATCGATATTCAGATCCACTAGGCATTCGATCAGTTTGTTTGTCACTTTTCTGTCAGAATAGCGTTGTTAGTAACGCCTTGGCTACCAGAGAAAGGCCCAGAAATTTTCGCTTTTGAATGCGCGAATTTCATTGATCAATATTTTCTGTACTCGCTTAGGAGGGTGTCATTACCGTATTATCTATTATACCCGCGCATGCCCTCTCCTTCCCAAACCAGGATGATTTTCAACACGAGCACGTAAATCATTTCCGTCGTTGTATCTACGGCAATGCTAGTTAGTAAATGTAAAGTTTGACCCAGGCCGTCTAGGGCTCATGCGCCCCGCCATTCGGCACTGTTTTTGTCGGCGCCCATAAACCAGGTAACTAGTCCGCCGGGCGAAGTCTGACAGATACATGACTACAATACATGACTTTGGAGAGCTTCATCTCTGCAGTCATGTAACCCTATGTACCCGGAAACAAAGCCCATGGTAACGGCACGACGAACGGGGTACGTGAGCGCTGGCCGGACTCGCCGAAGGTCCACCACGGGGACAGAACCCCGAGTAGCCGAGCAGACTGCAAGGTTGACATCGGGCGCACAACTCACTTAACGCGTGTCACGCGTGTTTCGCCCGAAGTGCCTAGATCATGGGATCACGTGACAATATTTGACCCAGAAATGTTACTCTCGCGTTCACGATCAGAATCCTCACCTGGGCCAGGGTTTGCCGAGTAAAAGTAAATTCCAAAATGGCTACTCCGCCCGAAATGCGAGTCGTTCTTTCAGTGTATTCCAGATATTGACCCACAGATTTACTTTGGCTGCAGTAAACAGTCGTCAAAGCAATTGTGTTAAATTAAAGCTACGTTTAATGTTCCCATGTGAACTTAAAGTTGTGCTAAACAGCAGATATGCTTGTTGACGCGACAACAGAATGTGCGATAATGTGAGAAATTAGCGTGAAGGACCTGTTCATAACTCGACTTGCCATTCGCGCGACGATGATCGCGTTTAGGGGTCAGTCGGTACAGGATACCTCATTAGCATATTTGTCGTGTAACTCGAGTTGTGCGCCCGATGTCAACCCAAGAGTCTGTACCGGTTCATCGGGTAGGGTCTTTAGCTCAACATACGGATATGGAGCGCAAGAACCATAGGTTGCCTATAAATTGGTTGTCCCTCAGAGTATCTTCCTGCCTAGCCTGAACGGGAACGGGAGCTGCTAGTTGCGCTCAACGTCACGCTCTCTGGCAATCAAAACGACCAAACTCCCAGATTTCCAGGCGTTGACAATATTTATAGTGCCAATGCACGAGCAAGAGGAAAAACGTCACAATACTTGAAACAGTGCAACGTGAGCATTGAATCTGAAGCAGCATATATGAGGTCGTGTTGTGACCAAAACACTTGTCCTAATCTATTGGCAAAATCGTAACATTACCATCTTCTTACAATGTCGGTCCCCAACATGGCCCAAAACTAGCCGAAACTCAACCAAAGCATCGCATGGTGGAACCAGAAGGAAGCAAGGTGAGCGGCACTCAAAGTCAGGACACACGAAGGTCAGACCTTGAGGGACTGTTTTGGAAGAATGGGGATCAACCCCAGACTTGATGCGTTACACTGTTACGCGCCCCAAATTTTGATAAACTCTTATGAATAAACTAAAAATTATGAGCGAGGTGATGTCATCCACCAAAAGGGACGGTGTGCAAAGTGTAAAATGACACATCGGTGGCCGAAAGTGGAAGTACCTCTAAAACCGGTTTCTGGCTGCTCTACCATGCAGTCGGTGCTGGCAGACCCCAAAGGATCCGGGCAGAGCCGCGAGTGTGGCCTCGGTAGTATGTCAATGCGGACACCAGTTTCCACGTGCTTTCGGGTGGCCACAGCAGCTGTACACTTACGGACAGACATTCACACATGCGGGCAGACACCCGCACGGCTTAACCGACACCTGCGCATGGAAACGAACATCCGCACATACAGACGTGAACGGCCTCACACGCGGACGTGGCCAGAGTGTTGCACACCAGCGCACGCAACTAGCAAGAACATTTACACCTCAAACTCCGGAAGAGCCAGACCCAGCAGGATCCGACGCCAACGGCAAACGAAGTGCAAGCTGCACAACATACATGCTAGTCTCCCGGAGTGATACCAATTGCACATCCATACGGGTAGAATGTTAGTCCCACCCAAATCGCAATGGTGCATGCGAGAGGCAATGTGACTGTGGTATATCGGACGGTTGCGGAGGCTCCAGACGGATCGGTGGATCTTGAGTGAGTACCAGCGGCATGTCTTCCGAATCTATATCAGATGAGTCAGTCGGGTCCAGCGGACCTAGGATCTGGCATACATGCTTGACGGCATACGGGGAAAGCGTCCAGATGAGATCAATAATTATCGCAATATCGTCCAGCTCCAAATCCTGTATGCGCAGGTCGATCGTCAGCGGCCCTTCATACCTCTTCAGGTTGTCGACGTGGACGACCAAGACACAGTCAGGATCTGAGTCCCGATGGATTTGGTAGTCCACCTCAGTCACCTGTTTCAGTACGGTGAAAAGCCCTAACTAGGCAAAAAAGTATGGTGAAAAGCCTTAAGCCCAAACTTGTTGTCTTATTTAGCCAACAAATAACCAGCAGTAGTTGGTTTCCTCACCTTGTCACCTTCCGCAAAAGTGGACCTACCTTTAGCATGGACATCATAGTCACGCTTTTGCAGGATGGCTGACTTGTCCGGGTGTGCTCAGGCGAAGTCATAGGCATTCGCCATGGCATGGCAAACCCATTCCACATACTCGGGTTTGCACTACGGTATTGGACTGGTTTTGCTGCTCTGAGATACATAATATCAACGGGAAGATTGTGCTCTAAGCCGCACAATATCGCATGCAGCGTCACCCCAGTAGAGGCATGGACTGACGACCGGTATGCCATCAAGAATGCTGTGGTCATCCCAATTCGCGCAATCTTTGACATAGGCCGCGAGCATATTCAGGAAAAATCTATTGAATCATTCGACCTGCCCATCAGACTGGGGCCTTTACCAAGTGGTTCGTACCATGGTACTGCCCAGCAATTCTACCAAGCCTCGGAATAGTGTACGTTTGGATTGCTTGCCCTAATCCAAGTGTACCCGTTTGGTTACACCACGGTACACCACCGAGCTACTCACCAAGAGTCTCACCACCTCGTCTGTGGTTTGGTGCCGCAGTGAGAAGGCATCTGTGTACTTGGTTAAGTAGTCCAAAATCTTCAGAATGTACCGGTACCCTCTTGGTGTGAACCGGTGGGTATACAGTATATCCAGAGCGATCCTGTCAAACGGCATGCCCGCCTTAAGGGTGGTGGCCAGGAGCCGGAACACTTTTTCGAGCCTGACCTGCATTGCACCAACGCATCACATCTGTAATACAACCAGGTCACTGTTGCAACAAATCAATCTGCAGTGCTGCCAGAAGCACTGGCTGCCAGGTGCGCTTAGGGTGTGCTTGCTCATAGTGCTGGTACAGAAGGCTGGTACAGGGGCAGTTGCTCCCACTGGGAGATAGGTAATTGTGTCTCCTTGGCTATGCCAACCATTCCGTGTGCTCAGGTTTCTTTCCAGCCCCCAGGGCTGTAATGACTAACACCATGACGGCGTCCGCCCGTTGCTTAGCTGGCAGATGCTCGTTAGAGTAGCCTCTTAAATAAGATGGCTTCTCTCCTGTCACATCCGGCAGCAGCTCAGCGGCTATGAACCGGGTGGGCCCTGGTTGCTCCACCTCAGAATATGAACTGGAATGATTTGGAACCCACTAAAAGGGCATCTCGTCCGTGGAAGTCCCACTCCTGTTGTGCCACAACCCTAGTCGAACAGCAGATGATTAAGTAGGTACCATCGCGTTTGGGTCAAGAGGACACCTGGTGGTCGAGCCACCGGATGGCTTTGATACAGCAGCCTGGGGTCTTCTTGGAAGGTCCAGGTCAGAATCTGATGAAGAATTCAGAGCAATTCGGGTTGAATGAATGAATGAATGAATGAATGAATGAATGAATGAATATTTTTCTGTATCATCTTCAAGTAACAAAGTCCATGCAAAATATAACCAAAAAAACATAATACAAAGACACAAAGTGAAGTCTACACACGAACACACATGAACCACCGTACACACATCTACATACACACACTACAGTATACAAGTATAAGCCTACATACACATATGCAATCACAACATACGCACAATGATGAAAACAGGAGAATAAATCATAAACATATAAACCACCAACCGCAAAGTAATTCACAGGGAGGGGGTCCCAGAGCACAGGAGCAGACATCAACGAGCAGACATCAGCTGTGTCTTACCTCCTGTGCTGTGTCCCAGATGAAATCGGATCTCATTTCCGTGAGTATGGTCAAAGGCGGTGGTGGTGGTAGCTTGTGGAGCCCAAAAAAAACCTGACATCTCCCACATTACATGACCGAGGCCACTTCCGCAGCGTCGAGGTATGCAGGATCCAGGCGCATGTACACCGCTTCAAATGAAACACTCTAAGGCTGTCTTAGACTTTTCACTCCTCTATTTGGACTTGCCAATACCCAGAGGCCAGATCAAGGGCACAAAAATAGGGCGATCTGACGAGGGAATCGAAATTGTCCTAGATGTGCAGGAAAGGATATGAGTCCTTTTGCGTGACATCATTGAGTTTACAGTAGTCAGCACAGAACCCCCACGAGCTGTCCTTCTTCTTCACCATAACCACAGGACTGGAGTCAGGAAGCAGACCGGAAGGCCTCAGAAGGTCAAAGGTAAATGAATTCTGCCTTGAAATCTTTTTCGTAAGACTGTGTATTCACCGTAGGTGTGAACAGCAAAAAAAGCTGCTCTGCAACCACAGAGTACAGCGGGCGTCTTGCAAGGATGCTAGACATCAAAACAGGAGAATAAATCATAAACATATAAACCACCAACCGCAAAGTAATTCACAAGGAGGGGGTGCCAGAGCACAGGAGCAGACATCAACGAGCAGACATCAGCTGTGCCTTACCTTCTGTGCTGTGTCCCAGATGAAATCGGATCTCATTTCCGTGAGTATGGTCAAAGGAGGTGGTGGTGGTAGCTTGTGGAGCCCAAAAAGGACCTGACATCTCCCACATTACATGACCGAGGCCACTTCCGCAGCGTCGAGGTATGCAGGATCCAGGCGCAAGTCTGTTCCAGTCACGATGAAGACCCAAGTACAAAATCTTCTCAACAAAGGAGGAGGGCACTCTGAGGACACATTCAATTCCTTGGGCAGATCCCAATTGGCCGTGGCGCAACGCACTAAGTTGTTCGCCCGCTGCTGAAGGGAATTCAATGTTCGTCGTTGGCGGGTTCGAGCCCCGCTCTCGGCGATCAAAATTCACTCAGCGGATCAAGGGTTACCCTCACACCTCAGTCCGTCGGCCTGGAGCGGACACTGATATGGTGACCAGGTGATACATTGTAGACTGCTGCACTCGGTGTATCGGCGGTGGTGAAGGGGCAGAAACCTAGAACACAAGGCGTACCTGGATCTGTCATGGGCCGCGCTACAAACACCCATCAATGCAGTACACCAGAAAATCCCGTCCATACACTACATACATACACGGGAACCAAAAATATGCCAGGCGCTGCACTGCGGCGACGCGCCACCAATATATCGCGGACCAAAGTTGGTCGGATGGTGGTAAGGCAAGTTCCCTTACAGGGTTACGTCAGTATAATCTATCTATCTATCTATCTATGGAGAGCTTCGCCTTCTTAACTGCAGGCAAAGATGTATCCGGTCTGTTCCTCAGTCCACCCTTCGTAGGAGGCAACCAGCCGATTCTGCCGGAGGTTATCTTCCAGGTCGACGTTCTTGCCGTCAAACCTTTTCTGCCAGACAGACTGGACTGACTGCTTGAAGGACATAGTGTCTCCAGGTGAGCCATGACGTCGGTATGTAGAGTGGTCGGCAGCATGCCACTGGCTGTCCTCACTACCGAACAGACCAACCTCAGTTGGTACATGTCCAGCATGCAGGATGTAGTGCTAGCAGGATGCTACTGCCGCTGCTGGAGGTGTCACAGAGCTGACCAGGATTGGCAGTCCCGGAAATACCTCCCCCTAGCCCCATAGCTTAGACACCAGGCCGACTGAATGGTCAGTGTATCCGGTAGTCACTTGCTGCTAACCATTGTTGAGTGGGGAGCTCAGTGGTCTCATAACGCAAAGGTCACGGGTTCGAGACTCTGACTGGACCACTGTGTTATTTCGCTAACATCCTTAGGCAAGGTGTGCACCATTAATTGTCTACCTCCACCCAGGAGTAAATGGGTACCTTTCATTCAATAGGATGCTACAGTGTAGCGCCGGATTGTAGCAGCTGTGTCATTCTAGACTGGAGTGTACTGCGCCTTACTCAGAACTACGTTCTATAAATTATGCACTTAATAAATGTTAAATTTAATTTACTCTACCCAGGAATGCTGAACTGCTGAGCCTGTCATGGCACGCTACCGGACAGCATGGGCGCAGGGCTGGGGGTAACTGTTGAAGTTAGCTCGTCCCGGAGAGGGCTCCCACGGTCCTCGTCAGAGTCAAGGCCCTCGTGGGCCAATTCTTGCAATTCCTGCAAAGGTTTGTGCCGGGTGTAAATAGTTTGCACCACGCTAGAAAGGTTTAAAAAAGATTAGAAAGAAAAAGATTAGGCTCCGCTAAATTCGCTTGTACCCTGTTAGCTGGTTAGAAAGGTCTGTGCCGAGTGTAAAACGTTTGTGCCATGCTAGAAAGGTTCGCACCCAGCTAAAAACGTTTGTATTCTGCTAGAAAGATGTGCGTCTCTCTAAAAAGGTTTGTACCAGGTGTAAAGGGTTTGTACCCTGCTAGAAAGTACTAAGTAGTTTCATAACTGAAAATAATTCTTTGACTAGGAAACTGATTCCAAAACTACTCTTAAACTCAGCCATGAATAATGACAGCATAATAACATTATAATCAAGCCACTAGCAAATGAATCTCAACAATAGTAGATGGAATTAATGGTATTATTTTTGTTGTTATTTTTGTTGTTGTTGTTGATAATATTATTGTTGTTGTTGTTGTTGTTATTGTTATAGATGTACAGCATTCCCTAAGGCCTTGCAGTCAAGAATTCATAACCACCCGATCACGTGTTCACGCTAGTGAATGACTCATGCGCTGCCTTCCACTTACGTACCCAAATTATTGCGGACTGTTTCTCCAGGTAAAGTAAATTTGCGCACACATTGAGGAACGTCAGCCTAAAAAACTCAAATGTACCAATATCTAAAAATGATAACTCATGAGTAATTCAGCTTCAAAGTTAGAAGTAGTTTTCGGGCAAACTTTCTGGTGTGATCATGATACAGGCGCAGCGGGAAAAAATCATAACGTTCCACATTCAGTTCCGTAACTTTTCAAAACTTGAGGCAAACCAACGAATAATTGTATCTAAATTTGTTATAACGTTCCACGTTCAGTTCCGTAACTTTTCAAAACCTGAGGCATACCAAAGAATAAATGTATCTGAATTTGTTAGCGAGGTAATTTCACGGGGAGTAAAGAGTTTGAACCACATATGTCAGATGTAGGGCAAATTATAGTAATTGAATTGGCCATTCAACTCAATGCTAAATGGTCTCATTTTGGTGATCCATAACACCTTTCCAAAAAAATCCCAGCCTAACCACTATGCTAGTTTCATCAATTGATGTATTGGACATCGCGTGATAAGCATAAATATATTTGACGATGCATGGGATTTTTCACTATTCTGCCTCGAATGGACCCGTAGTAAATATACCAGAAATTGTGGGTGATGATGGCCATGCAAACCCCTTTGCTTCCCCAGCTCCTGAGAAGAACGACAACAAGATATTGCCTTGAAAACCGGGTCATTATTCCCCAGCAGTGTATTCTTTCAGGTGAATATACACTCGTCCAGAAATCTGGCATAAAAAAATAGACGAGGTGATGTTTCACAAAGGTTTCCCTTTAAATTGCATGAGTGAGGTGAACCCTCGCTGATTTGTCAAACGGGTTACCGTTATGTGGCCTGTAGGCCTATAATCCGGCGGGTGAGATTTCACCTTGTTCACATGGTTTTGGGGCTCGAAACAAAAGATCATATTTTTTCTTGATAGTTTTACATATGTCACGACAGCTTATGTTAGCCCGGTCTGTACGACCCCAATCAGACCCAAATCATAGGATTGTATTGATCTACAAACATAAGTACAGTCGAGCTTGTCAGACAAAATGACTCCCGGGCACATGGTAAGGCCATTTTTATTATTTTTAACTGCATACCAACTGTTTTTATTGGTCATTGATTTGTAGATTTCGTGAGAACGCTCGTAATTTTATTGGTCAAAAAGCAATTACATGTCAGGTAGGCCTACTGATGAAAGGTAGCACTGGTGTATGAATTTGGGGGGTTTTTTACAGTTTGTTTTGAATGTATCATGGACGAGGCCATAACCTACATTTCAGTGTTATCCCAGAATCCTGCAAGGGTGATACGAGCGTTTGGCTTTGCTAGAAAAACTGAGTGAGCACGAGCGTGCCAAAATATTATGACTCATAGAAATTGAAATAGCTTTGTGCCTTTAGGGCCTATGACGTTTCTGAGCATCGGCAAAAATGACGGAATGGTATTATCTGGCATGTATTGGCATAAACAAAGCAGAAAATCGTCTGAAAATGTTATCATATAGTTACGATTCATCGTATTGACAGACCTCAAGATTTCTCAAGCAACAGTTGGAACTGCCTTTTCCGCTGCTGACCTATAAAAAATTATCAACGTTTGCTTGGAATTTACGAACTAATTACCAATATAAACATAGCACCAAGGGTGCTGTAGCTTACCGGCAATCATGAGAATTGCATAGATTCTCCAACATATAAATTGTTACACTTATGTTAAAATCTATTGTTAAAACATGTTCGTAAATGTTGCTAAAAAAAATCTGTAGGGCCTATGGACTATATTTCGAAATCAAGTTACATCTTGAAAGATTTTTTTCATTGATGACATATTTTCACAGACCGTCGATTCAAAGGCAACAAAACTTATACACATTACAAAGGTACTTAAGGAAAGTTTGATATATGATTTTGAGGAGAACTGTCTGAATAGATTTTGAGAAAATGGCCACCAAAGAAAATAAAAAAAATAAAAATGGCCACCACACGCGGACCGGCGATTCAAGGGCAACGAAACTTATACATGTCATAGAGGTACATGAGAGGAATGTTTTGAAACAAAAATATCAAAACTGATCAGACAGTTTTTTGAGAAAATGGCCACCAAAGTCCAAAATTGGCAATTTTTCGTCAAAAATGGCCGCAAAATCGGCAAAAAGGATTCAATCAAAAAAAATTTCTAAAACGTCTTTAGATACTAGCCCAAAGTATGTTCTGACGAATTTATGGGGAAATTCATCATGTCAAAAAAAAGCTACAAACCCGGACGGACGACGGACGAAAAACCACGACAATAGCTTATCGGCCCAAAGGGACGGTAAGCTAAAATGCCACTGAATAGTTGTGACATTTTCTATGATTGAGCCAGATACATGTAGCTCCCTATAGTTTCCAATAGTTTTCAGATAAATTCCTATATCGAAATTTACCATAAAATGGCTTCAAATTGATCTGAAGATCCATAGTAAGATTATGGGAAAAATATTTATTGCCAAAAAGATAATAATTACAATTATCAGAACGGGTTTGTGTTGATCTTGGCTTTAGCAGAAACGAGTGGTTGAATTTTGTGATTCTCTTCAGCTACGCCCTTGTAGTGCATGGCGTACGTTATGATTTTTGAGCCGGATTGGTTTGGGTTCGAAAAAACACCGTGTTGACATGCGCAGTGGCGATACAGGAAGTAAAAGAAAATAACAAAATTGGGCGTGTATCTTGAGTTGAACCGAGGGGATTTATCAAAATTTCCTCGTTATGTCTTTGCTGATCGACGTCGGGACGTAAAGAACAATCAAGATGCCTTTCATGGACAGGTTCAAAAGCCTCTTCGGAGGTGCTGAGAAGAAAAAGAAGGTATGGAATCCACACATCAAGAAGGACATTGACCCCTCGGAAATCTGGGAAATCGTAGGTGAACTTGGGGATGGTGCGTTCGGTAAAGTGTACAAGGCCAAAAACAAACAGAATGGCATGTTCGCTGCTCTGAAACAAGTCGAGATAACGAACGAGGAGGAACTGGAAGATTACACTGTAGAAATTGACATTCTATCCGAATGCAAGCACGAAAACATTGTTGGGCTGTATGAAGCGTTCTACTTTGAGAGCAAGTTATGGATATACATAGAGTTTTGCGGTGGAGGTGCTGTGGACAGTATCATGCTCGACTTGGAGAAGCCTCTCACCGAGCCCCAAATTCAGAGTATTTGTCACCAAATGCTGCAAGCTCTGACGTTCCTTCATCAGAAGCATGTGATTCATCGGGACCTGAAAGCCGGCAACGTCCTTCTGACGCTCGATGGGGAAGTGAAACTGGCTGATTTCGGCGTGTCGGCCAAGAATACAAGAACGGCACAAAGACGTGACTCGTTTATTGGCACACCGTACTGGATGGCACCTGAAGTGATTTTGTGTGAGACTTTGAAAGACAATCCATATAATGTCAAAGCTGATGTCTGGTCGCTCGGTATCACGCTGATTGAAATGGCTCAAATTGAGCCACCTAATCATGAGATGCATCCTATGCGAGTCTTGATAAAGATCCAAAAATCCGAGCCTCCTACTCTGGATCAGCCTAAAAAGTGGTCTGCAAACTTCAGGGATTTCGTCAAGCAGTGCCTTATAAAAGATGTGGAGAAGCGAGCGTCCATTGAGGATCTGATCCAGCATCCATTTGTGGCAGGATCCTACAACAAGAAAGCTGTAATCAACCTACTGTCAGAGGCCAAGGCCGAAGTCACCATTGAGGAACAAGAAATTGACGAAACAGAAATCAAAGATGATATCAGAAGTAATTCTGATGAAAACTCCATTGACATTGACAATATTTCGATCTCGAACACATCTGACAGTACAGGTGAGCCGTCCACTCCCAAAACCCCAGAAACATCTTCTCCAGTAGCACCTGTGCCTGAGGTTGCCCCCGCAGACAAGCCGGAAACACCCGTTCTCGTCGCTGCTGACCATGGGGAGGTCACACATGAGGTCATTGGAACAATCATAGATGACGTCCTGAAGTCCAACAGCAAGTCACCGTCCGTTCCGGCCGTCGTCCTTGACACCATCAAGGATGTGATCGAATCAGACAATAAACTAGTGTCAGAGGAAACACCAGCGGCGCCAGCGACGAAACGAGTTGATGACCAAGAAACCGAAGAAACACAGGAAGTGGGAATGGTCCTAGATGAAGATGACGACGAGGTTTCTGATGAGCCAGAAACAAAGCAGCCCGTTGCAGCTGATGCAGATGCAAATAAAGCTTCAACTCCAAACCAGAGTGGTGATATGCAAGTTGCTAACGGACATGTCTCAACTGACACAAAAGTTGGTGAAAACGCACACCCTGAACTAACAAAGACCCCATCACAGCGAGGTATCTATGAGAAGAAAGCAGCAGATGAAAAGAAACCAGTAGAAAGTGACAAGAATGCAGATGTCAAGCTTCGTAAGAAAGAAATGGATGATGGGGCCGCAACCATCAGTCGTCAGGAGAACAAAAGTCATTATCGCACTCTGACGAAAACCCGCCGCTATGTCATCGATGGACAGGAAGTAACAACACAGACTTCCAAGATTGTTGTGTCTGGCGAAGAAAACAAGCGACAAGAAAATCACGAACTTTGGAAGGCGGACTTGCGAGAACTGAAGCTTCTTCAGAAACAAGAGAACAAACAGTACCAGGATCTGTCTCTCAAGGCACAGTACATGAGAGAACAACAGGAGAAAAAGTTCGAGTCAGAAATGCAGACTTTATTACGCAACTATGAAGCTGATATTGAAGGCATGAACAAGCAGCAGAAAATGGCTGTGGAGAAAGAAGAAATCTCCCAAGCTAATGACGTAAAAACACACGCAAAAAGACTAAAGATTGAACAAGAACGAGAATTCAAAGCCTTCCAGGATGGCTTGAAGCAGGAGATGAAGCTCCTCAAACATGAAGTCGCCACTCTGCCGAAAGATGTCCGAAAAGAGACGCTACGACGACGCAAGGAAGAGAAGGAAGTGGAGCAGAGGGAGAAAGAGAGGAAGTTCTTGGAAGATCAACAGGAAAACATGGAGAAAGCCATGAAGCGACTCACAGAACAACACCGCGAGAAAATGGCTTTGTTTGAACGACAGTTCCTGGAGAGTAAGCAGCAGTTACTGCGTGCTCGCGAGGCTGCTATCTGGGAACTGGAGGAAAGACAGCTCCAGGAGAAACAGAAACTGGCAAACCGCCAACTCAAAGACCTGTTCTTCATGAAACGCCACCAGATGTTGACTCGTCACGAGAAGGAGATCGACCAGATGAAGAGAATCAACGCGCGGACCGAGGAGGAGATGCTCCAACGCCACCTGCTGGAGAAGAAGCGACTGCCAAAGATTCTGAAGAACGAGATGAAGACTCGGCAACAGATGTTCAAGCAGAGTCTCCGGATCAGTGGCATCACGACCATCGAGCAAGAACGGGAACGGATCCGACAGTTTGAGGACGAGGAGAAGAAGCGGGTGAAAGCGGAGACCCTGCGCCAGGAACTAAAGCATCGTAAGCAGTGGGAGGACCTCCAGCAGCGTAACGAGATGCTGCTCAAGGACTTAGAGCAGCTGCAGGCCGAGAAACGCAAGATGCTCATGGACCACGAGACGCAGAAAATGAAGGAGCTCGACGACTCCTACACAAATGAACATAACGAATGGAAGAAAAACCTTCGCCCGCGCAAACAGCAACTCGAGGACAAGTTTGCGCAACAGCTGAAAGAACAAGAGACTTTTTACAGTGGGCTGCTGGACAAACGCAACTCCAGTAACTCAAGTCTAGAAAACCCACATAGAACGCCCAAGTCTAATCGGCAGTCGACTGTCATGTGATCTTTACTCATCAGTGATATGTGTAGGACTAAGACTGTTCATACACAGTTGTATGTGTGTAACTGTCAGTCAAAGTAAAGTGTCTGTGAGTTGATGAGATAACAAACATTCATCCAGAGTGTCTTCACCGGAACCTTTACAACCCAGAAATAGATTTTGACGTTTGATCGAGCAGAACCTATGTGTTCCAGTAGCCAATTCTCTGTAGTCTCTATTAACCATGTTAAACGTGACAAAGTCTATTTTGTATACAAGCTACAAATACCACAAACAGGAACTGTAAACATTACTAGTATTTATTCAAACCTTTTCTTTCCTCTATCAAGTCAAGAATGTATCAATACAGTTAGCGTAGATATAATTAGTAGTTATACTACTATAATTAGTAGTTATACCCTTGTACCGTGATATATTGTTTCATCACATCATTAGCTTATTTGTCTCTATATACTAGTGAAAAGTATTTTTATGTTACATGTACAAATATTGCTACTTTGTATATTTACTCAAATTTTACTGGGATGTGTGTGTTAATGAGCACTGGTATATGAAGAAACATGTTTTTCATGTTGTTCTAACCGATAGGTTCCTGTGCACTTTGCTCTATGGTTTTGTGTGGTTAACCTGGATATCTTCTTGCGTACAGCAAGATTGGCTTCATCATCATCTATAGACAGATAGATTACTTGGCTACTTCAAGACTTTGCTGACTTTTGTTATTAATTTGTATTTGTAAAAACATAGATAATCTGTTAAGTGCATATACTGGTAGATATGAAATCCATGATTTGACACTGTACAACAGATAGTTACCTGTAAATACTTTTGAACCCTGTCAGTTAAACAGGCCTTCATTTAGCAGATTTAGTGGAAACGATAAAAAAGTTACTGCTGTCAGTGATGTTCTTTATCCAACCCAGGGTGAGAAAGCAAGTTAGCATGTTGGTCAGTAAACTCTCACAGTCAACGTAATTTAGGGAATAAAAGTTAGGGGCCTTTAGGCCTACGAGTAGCCAGATAGAATCACGGTTATTCATACTTTACGATAAAAAATAATGTTCACTTTATTAATAAGTGTGCAGATTGTGCAGAAATTTTTCATTTGTGTAATATAACCTGGACGGTGCTCTGAAGTAGTAACTCACTCTGAATTAAAAATGGCTGATGAGTGACTGAAACATTTCTAGCTACATGCAATAACAATGGTCATAATTCTAGAGACTGTCAAATTTTTTAGGACATTTATGATTTGTGTTTCAATACTGTCTCATCTGTTGTAATATAAATATGGACAATGATGCCGACACATGCTAGTTTGATGTCACGTGTGTCAAACTGCCTTGATGTTAACATTCTTTGAAATTAGAATTCAGAATTCCATCACCCAGTCATGGTGCTATATTGTTACATGTTGTTATATAGTTAGTAGTAAGGGGCAGGAAATTATCAGCGGTTACGCATTTGGAATTAATACACTTGGCAGAATTCATCACAACAGACCTGAGATATTGATTATTTTTCTAGAATTAATTGTTTCTTATATGATCTGATAATATTTTAAGAATGTATTGTGTTTAAGACTTTTAGGAACATTTATGGGTTGTGGTGTTAACAATACTAAAATCAGAATTTATTGATTGAAAATGCATTGTATTTTGTTCCAAAAGCACATTTATTCACCATGAAACTTGTACATGTTGTATAGAACATAATCCTATTTCACAGGTCATACTATTCATGTGTATATAAACTTGCATCAAAGTTTCATCGCCAATCCATTATACATAGATACAAATGTATAACTGTTGCATTTTATAAGGTGTGTTTGTGAATCTGTGAGTGTTTAAAAAGCAATATAATTATGAGATTTTGTGCATTTTCTCGAATACAAAAAAAAAATACATATACCAGTAGTAATTTTGTCGAAGATAATTTCATTCTCTTTGTTTGATTTCGACACAGACTTGAACTCATTCTGTTTTTGTTGCTTCATTATCATGTTTATTTTCTGTATATATCTAGAACATGAAGTACATTTTGTGAGATATGCACGCAGTATATCATGAGCATTTTTTAAGGTTTTTTTTTTCCCTGTACATTCCTGAATGTATGTAAAGACATATATTTTATGTGCTGATCTTTAGAAAACTGTGATTCATAATGGGTTTTGTGGATCCAGATCAGAACATTGACATAGGAAATAAATAATCAGTAATTATGTTTACTGGTATGTCAAGATTTAACGTTTTTTGTGAAACAATGTTCCATAGTATCCATAGATACACGTAACATGTTACAGTTTTGTGGTATGGCAAATTCCATAAGTTTACCTTTGCATGAATTTTTCGGAAGATAAAACTTATCGATTATCTAGAAAATGTCCAGTTTTCACTGTCAAGTTTAATTTCTGCTTTGCTATCAGAAACTGAAATCATTTAGTTCTGGTAAATTATGTATCATTGGACCATTGTCACATGGACTGTATATAATATATTGTGTAACTGCCTTAAGCCTTGCGATGCATGCTTCGTGTACTTACGCATCAGTCATCGGTGATACTATAACATCCTGTGCTAGGGAAACTGTATAACAGAAACATTCTATCAGGAACAGGATTGCGCAACTTACCACACCCAACTCATATAATATGTAATATGACATTTCAGCATACCGGTATGTCCTGTAATCACCATGTTAAAATTACAATATCCACCGAAAAAAAGTTGATATTTCTAACTTGCAAATCCTAATGGTTGACAGATACCAGTGTTTAGTGTCCATGTTCTATTCAGTTAGTATATGATGTATATTGGTCAATAACATGAATTTGTTTCCTCGCAATGTTAATTCTTGTCTCATACAACATCCAAAATGTTTTGTTAACAGCTATGATAGAGTTCTGATTGAGGTTTTCATTTGTTCTGATCATATCAATGGATGTGTTTATGGTAACTGTGAGATACCATGAGTAAATATATCTTTATATTGCACACTTTGTTCTGTATTCAATTGCTTCAATTTTTATAATACGCAGGTATTTAATCCCTTACCTCGTGAATTGATTTGAATTCCTGTATTATATATGTGCAATGGAGGTGATAATTTGAAGGAGGTGTGTTATGTGTAATGTAATATTATTCAATAAACCCCTCCCCAACTAATTATGTATTTTAATCATTTTAATGTCACATACTGGTAAACAAACAGGCATCACTCAGACTTCCTTATTACTGTAAGCTAGTCTTTGATAGTTTTGGTTTAATGTTGAATATCATATTTCAAATTGTTGTAATTATGGCATTTCAGCAAAGTATGTTATTGTTCTATCGTGTGTTAATCAATAAATTGAACCAGAATGCCTGGACACCAGAATATATTCAAAAATAAAACACATACCGATTCAATGATTTTAATTTAATTAGTTTCTGTAGTCACGGTTTATCACTCTCGCGAATCATCTCTCAAAGTTCTGTCTTTTTTGCGATATTGAGGCAACTGTAGATGGCAGAGAGATTGCAGTCTGAATTTTTGTCAACTCTCAAAATCATATACAACTAGACCTCAAGGCCTAAAGATGCCTTGGAGGCATTTCGGTGTTAGGACTATTTCGTAATATTTGAAACATGTTTGCCACGGGCTCTATGACACACTGTTTGCTAGATATTGACGAAAATGAAAAATGTCAACTCAGCGAAGAAAATTTCGGGTCAAGGTCAAAGTTCATCCATCGGCCCAAGTACCGTACAGTGCTCCTTAATACTACTCGTTCACTGAAAACATACCATTTAATCCGTCTCGACCTTTTTAATCCTTATTAAGGCATTTCGGCAGAAATGCTTTTATGGTTTCAGCAGAATTTTTTTTTTTTTTTTCTTTTTTCTTCTTCCACGTTTTGGTTTCCTTGACGGATTCTTGTCAAATTTTCACCACAAGTCAGAAATGATATGTGGAAGAACCCTATTCTTTTTGAGCCGGATCCGAGGTCCGTGAGGTCCGTGAGGATGAAATCAAGGCTAATTTTGAAACTTGGTTTCCGGACGATAACTGGAAAAATATTAACGCAATAGTTGCAGAACTCTGCATGGAGGTTCATATGCCACCAGGGAAGAACACTATTGATTTTGGGATCGATCGGTCAAACGACCTTTGACCTAGAGGTCAAAATAATTTTTTGCTGATTCATCCTTGAGGCTTTCTGCATATCTCAGAAACTGTACGTCGTAGAGCGAAACGGACGTTATTTTCGGACTCGTCGCCCTAGACAAACATGTCTAGAGGGTATTATGGATGAACTTTGACCTTGACCCGATTTTTTTTTGCTGAGTCGGCATTTTTCGTTTTCGTCGATATCTATGAAACGGTGCGTCGTAGAGCGAAACGGACGTTATTTTCGGACTCGTCGCCCTAGACAAACATGTCTGGAGGGTATTATGGATGAACTTTGACCTTGACCCGAAATTTTTCTGCCGAGTCGGCATTTTTCGTTTTCGTCGATATCTCGGAAACGGTGCGTCGTAGAGTGAAACGGACGTTATTTTCGGACTCGTCGCCCTAGACAAACATGTCTAGAGGGTATTATGGATGAACTTTGACCTTGACCCGAAATGTTTTTGACGAGTCGGCATTTTTCGTTTTCGTCGATATCTCGGAAACGGTGCGTCGTAGTGCGAAACGGACGTTATTTTCGGACTTGTCGGCCTAGACAAACATGTCTAAGGGGTATTATGGATGAACTTTGACCTTGACCCGAAATGTTTTTGACGAGTCGGCATTTTTCGTTTTCGTCGATATCTCGGAAACGGTGCGTCGTAGTGCGAAACAAACATTATTTTCGGACTCGTTGCCCTAGACAAACATGTCTAGAGGGTATTATGGATGAACTTTGACCTTGACCCGAAATTTTTTTGCCAAGTTGGCATTTTACGTTTTCGTCGATATCTCGGAAACGGTACGTCGTAGAGCGAAACGGACGTTATTTTCGGACTCGTCGCTCTAGACAAACATGTCTAATGAGTATTATGTATGAACTTTGACCTTGACCTTGAATTTTTCTGCCGAGTCGGCATTTTCCGTTTTCGTCGATATCTCGGAAACGGTGCGTCGTAGAGCGAAACGGACGTTTTTTTCGGATTGTAGCCCTAGACAAACATGTCTGAGGGGTATTACGGATGAACTTTGAACTTGACCTGAAATTTTTTTGGCTGAGTCGACATTTTTCATTTTCGTCGATATCTAGTAGATATTATAAATTAATCATCACACTGAAATGCCTCCAAGGCATCTTTAGGCCTTGACGTCTAGTTGAATATAGAGGAAGGCGCAGGATATAATACTTGGGCCCATCCATCATACCCCCCCCCCCCCCCCATGTTTGTCAGGCATGTTTGTCTAGGTCGACGAGTCCAAAAATTACGTCCGTTTTGCTCTACGACGCACCTTTACTGAGATATCGACGATAATGAAAAATGCCGACTCAGCGAAAACATTTCGGTCAAAATCAAAGTTCATCCATAATACATTTAAGACATCTTCAACTAGGGTGACGAGTCCGAAAATAACGTCCGTTTCGCTCTACGACACCCTGTTTCCAGATATCGACGAAAACGAAAGATGCCGACTCGGCAAAAAAATTTCAGGTCAAGGTCAAAGTTCATCCATAATACCCCTTACACATGTTTGTCTTGGACAACGAGTCCGAAAATAATACAGTTTCCGAGATTTGACGAAAACGAAAAATGTCGACTCGGGTCAATTTCGGGTCAAGGTCAAAGTTCATCCATAATACACCTTACACATGTTTGTGTAGGACAACGAGTCTGAAAATAACGTCCGTTTCGCTCTACGACTCACCGTTTCCGAGATATCGACGAAACAAAAAAATGCCGTCTCCGCAAAAAAAATTCGCCGACTCCGCAAAAAAAATACGACGGACTCGTCGTATGATGGATGAACTTTGACCTTGACCCGAAATTTTTTTGCCGAGTCGTCATTTTTCGTTTTCATCGATCTCTCGGAAACGGTGCATCGTAGAGCGAAACGGACGTTATTTCCGGACTCGTCACCCTAGACAAACATGTCTGGGGGTATAATGGATGAACGTTGTCCTTGACCCTAAATTTTTTTGCCGAGTCGGCATTTTTTGTTTTCGTCGATATCTCGGAAACGGTGCGTCGTAGAGCGAAACGGACATTATTTTCGGACTCGTCGCCCTAGACAAACATGTCTTAAAGGTATTATGGATGAACTTTGACCTTGACCCGAAATTTTTTTGCCGAGTCAGCATTTTTCTTTTTTGTCGATATCTTGGAAACGGTGCATTGTAGAGCCAAACGGACGTTATTTTCAGACTCGTCGCCCTAGACAAACAGGTCTAAGGGGTTTCATGGATGAACTTTGACCTTGACCCGAAATTTTTTTGCCGAGTCGGCATTTTTCGTTTTCGTCGATATCTCGAAAACGGTGCGTGGTAGAGCGAAACGGATGTTATTTTCAGACTCGTCGCCCTAGACAAACATGTCTTAAAGGTATTATGGATGAACTTTGACCTTGACCTGAAATTTTTTTGCCCGGTCGGCATTTTTCGTTTTCATCGATATCTCGGAAACGGTGCATCGTATAGCAAAACGGACGTTTTTTTTCACACTCGTCGCCCTAGACAAACATATCTTAATTAAAGGAATTATAGATGAACTTTGACCTTTACCCGAAATTTTTTTCGCCGAGTCGACATTTTTCATTTTCGTCAATATCTAGCAAACGGTGTGTCATAGACCCCGTGGCAAACATGTTTTAAATGTTACGAATTAGTCCTAACACCAAAATGCCTCCAAGGCATCTTTAGGCCTTGACGTCTAGTTTTTAATTGCAGAAGTAAAAGTCTTGATGTAGAAATTTGGTGGAAAAATATAGTTTTATGCTAGATAGAAACATTGATATCAAATTGATACAATGACCCTGAAATAAATTATGGCCAAATATCATTCAAGATTTTGTATTGGAATCAATTATAGGATCAAGTTCAAGGTCACCAAACAAGGTCACCCTTGAGACTTTTGTACAAAATGGCTCAATGTAGATAGAAAACAAGGTTTTCTGACATATTTGCGGCAAATGATGTTCGAAGGTGGAAAATGGGATTTGGTGTTTATTTGATCACCAAATGCAATTGTGTGAAAATTAGATTGAGTTGAATCTAGATTTCTATAGGATAGTTTGTAATCTCTCCCAGGTTTAGATGAGGTATGATATCCTGAATTCACGAGTAGCTCATCATGAGCAAGAAACGCCCCTTGCCAGCGTGGATGAAAGCTGCCTCTCAGCGGGCCCCTGTGGACAGTAACCATAGCAACTACTCACAGACCAAGGTTTGTAACATCGCTAACTAAGCAAGATAACACAAAGTCTGGGTTATTTATTCACTTGCTACCTACTGATACATATTTTTCTTGATTAAGTTCAATTATAAAGGATCGGAGATTGAAGTAGTCTTCATTAAATTTTTCTAAGGTTGCCGAAGCCCGAAAGTCGACAGACCTCGTGGAACTGCCTGAGTTGAAGTTTACTGGGAATCTCATTTACTCGTACAACTTGGGAGAGTGCTCATTATTATGTGATGATATCCTGTACGTATTATGTGATGATATCCGGTACGTTCTTGAAAATAATACACAAATTTGCTTTATCACTTCTATAGAACGTTTGAACATTTTATATTTGTTGATATTGTAGGAGTTCCGTTGGTACAGAGCTGGTTGTTGGCTTTGACATGGAGTGGCCTGTCACATACACAGCTGGGACAGCTGCCAGAACAGCTGTCATACAGCTGTGCACCGACCCGGACACGTGCTACATCTTCCAGCTCAGTTCTATGTCTGGTACTGCGCTTCGTTAATAAATTTTAATAATAATCAGTTAATATTCACTGTTTTATGCAATATTGAAGTAATTAGACTGTTTGTTCCCAAGCATCACTTATGTGCACACTTTTTTTGTGTGAAATATCTTGAACTAAAAGGTTTCATTACTATTGGAATACACTAAATCTTCGTTTGCACCACAGGATTTCCCAAACCTCTGAGAAGTCTAATTTGTGATCGGCGAGTGAAGAAAGTTGGTGTGAATGTAGAAGGGTGAGTCACGGTGATAAACTCCAGATAATCATGCTATAAAAAGTGTGTTTTGACTCTCCGGTATTTTCATAATCATTTAATCACCTTCAAATGGAAAGTTCTTTCACCCGTACATGTATTTGACCCATCCTGTCAGGGACATGTGGAAGTTGGCGAGGGATTTTGATGATTTCCCGGCGCGCTCGATCCTGGATGAGAGTGTGGTGGAGCTGTCGCCTCTGGCTAATTCCGTCCTGAACTCCGGGGAGAAGTGGAGTCTTGAAGGCCTCACTCGCCAGCTGGTCGGTAGATCTTCATACTGCACGATGATGGCTAAATTTTGAGAAGTCATGACATACTGTAAAACGACTAATTTTGGCGGCTATTAAAATTGGCGGTTGTGAGCTCCACGTTATTTGGCGGTTTCAGAACCACATTTATATCTTAACATATATCTAGTTAATTTGGCAGACGATTAAATTTGGCGGTTTTTCCCCTACCGCCAAATCCGCCAAATAAATCGTTCGCCAAAATTAGTAGTTTTACAGTATTTAACAGCAGTTGTTGATGAATCATTTCCAGCAGTGTTTAATCGTCAAACAAGAAATGTAATATTCAACCTTTATATCAATTTCGCCTATCATCAAAACATTTCAATTTTCGGAAAGTGTTTATCCCCAATATGCTGCTGATTTCAGCTGAGCAAGCGTCTCGTGAAGGAGTCCGATGTTCGCTGTGGCAGCTGGGACACCTGTCCTCTCTCTGAGCAGCAGAAGTCATATGCGGCGGCCGACGCCCTGGTGTGCATCCAGATATATATAAAACAAAATCGAAGTTCCTTGTCAGCGTGATTTAACATGCAGGTTTCTGGCATGGAATGCCTCGTGAAGTTTTCATTCAATTGTGGACTTGTACTAAATAATAAAGTTCACATTAATGTTCGTATTTTCTTGTGTATCAATGAATTGTTTGATACTGATGATGATAATGATGGAATCATATTTTCAGGCCTCGTTACTTGTGTACCAGGAGTTACAGAGAAGACTATGCTCACCATGAAAAAAAATCCTGCACAGATTATTATTTATATATTATGCCACAAAATTTGATGTTCAAGAGCATCATAAGTTTTATGCCTTTGTACCTCTATTCCGTGGCAAGATTTTGTTCCAGTTTATTTGTGTTTAATTATTAGCAAATATGCATGTTCAGGGAATTGAGTGTAGAATCTCAGTGTAGAAAGATAATACATGTATATCTTTATTAATTTTCTGGTTTATTTACATTTCACTGTACAAATCTGGTTAAACACATTTATTTGTTGATATGTATTCATATATAGGACTATGTACAATTTACACTTTGCAATAAAATGACATTCACAAAGCATATGCAAACCACCTAATCTGCTAATGCCTTCAATTACCCGAAGTACATTTCACAGCCCTTGAATGATATACTGTGATACCCGTAAGATGAGAAACGTCCAAAATAAGATATCGCTGTCTAAAATGCCTTTATATTCCTTTGTGAAAGGTGGAGTCTCATCTTACAGGGATCACTGTATTGATTCAGACCATTATTAATTGAATACCACCACTGCGCGATACCATGCATTTTACATAAAACATGGTATTCTAACTTTGAATAAGTAATATGGCAAGTTTGCGTAGCACTCCCGTGTTCCGACATGTGATGTAAACTCATGAATAACTAAAGTGGAATGGTTAAACAGTACAACTAGTGATACAAGCAAGCCATTTTGTTTTCACGATTTCACGAATATGCAGAGAAAACCAATCACCCAACATTAAGTGCACATCTGGAACCATACTCTGTATTGACAAAGTATATGGTCACTATTCTTTCTTGCTACATCGTAACAAAAGTTGTAAATTTGATAGCACATTGAACGAATGGATTTTCACAATTCTGCCAGACCTTGTACACTGTTCACGATATATGCAGGTTTTATCATTGTGTATACAGACTACAGGTCCACTATAATACTGCTCATGATATGTACAATATTATGATTCCCTCACCACTATAGATATCTGCTTCAAATATCAACTCAATTTGCAACATCACATCAATATATATACAAATCACATAAAAAATACTCTCATTTTCTCACTTCGACCGTAATTATGTTTTGAATGCATACAAACGTTCAAAACATGGAGCAATACAATTCAGTAACTATTGCTTGACTATCACTCAGACAGAGTGAGGGTTGATCTATTGGAAATCTTCTCGACTAAACAGCCATGCTCCTGAATCTGAGACGGAAGCCGGTTCCTGGAGTAGAGCTTTGAGACGAGAACACAACATACGCAGTGTTCCCAGCGACCGCGATATCCCTTGTCCCAGGATTCCTCGACTGGAATAAGTCAACAAACATCAATGTGATCATCTATTACTATATGATCTAAATTCAATTGCAATACAGTTCATTGTCTGATCGTACAGGTAAATCTACAGATAATCAAGGCTATGAGGTGAGTTATGAGAGAAAAGCTATGCGAGAATGTTAATGCATAGTTTCAAAGATCCACTGTTGTATATAAATGTACACACCTGTCCACAAAATGGACCGATTGGGACACCAGCTTCAGAACTGCCACTGTAGATGATAACGGAGTCGTCCATGCAGCCCTCGCTGTCAGGCAAGTCAAAGCTGGGGAACGTTATGGCGATGTTACGTCTGGCCGGGACAGTGATGGACCAGTGACAGACCGTGTTGTTGGGGTAGGTTCCCGGGTAACCAGGGGTCGAGAAGGTGCCATCCGGGATGGACAGGTTTCCTCCACATACTGTGTGCATCGAAAACAGGTGGAAATATGGTAAAATATCTCAAGGGTATTCATGGAAATTTGTAGAAAACATTTTTTTCGAATTAGTCCTCTGAAGCAAATAAGTGCTTGAGTTTTTGTGTAAATCCCCCATGGACAGAGCAGGTGTAGTGGTGTTACCATGGTTACTGACCACCTGTACTGGATATGTAGGTGATGTCATATCCGGGACGATGGACTGATCCATCATTGACAAACTTCAACCACAGCACATTGTTTGTCACGAATATCGGGTCGGGAAGTGTGCTGCCACACACCCTGGTCAGCAGCGGGGCATCTCGGCTACTACCATTGCGGATCTGTACACGGGAGAAATTTATACACAAACGGTGGTCAACAACGGACTTTCCACTCCATGCAAGCTCTCCAGTTTGGAGTGAGCTGTGTTTCTTCCCACTGATGAGAAATTCAATTCCTGTCATGTTCACACAACTGACCATGAGGTAATCGTAGAGACAGTCGACCTCAGCCTCCAGATTGAAGTTGTTGAAGAAGAGTGCGATGTTGTTCCCTTCTGGAGCTTGTAGGGTGAACTCACAGTTGGAGTTTGCCGGGTAATACCTCGGCCAGCCCGGGCTCGTCAACCGGCCGGACGTGTCCGAGTATGTGCGGTTACATGCTGCAAAAGATTCCACAGTGCTCCTATCATGGAAGTTCATGGGGTTCTGCATTTCTCAGCCAAAAGACATGAGACTACATGAACATGATGAATGGGAAATTTGACAACAGATACCTGGTATTGGCAGAAAGCATATGAAGGGGAAACAAAATATTTACAAGCAATTCTGTACTGCAGTTGAAAACCTCGGTCAGAACCTAGCCCGTCCGACACAAACAGAATCGGCATTGTAGAGCTGATGGACTCTAGGACGCCTGGTTTCTGGGTCCCACAGTAAACGTGAGGCACTTCCGCCATCTGCCTGGTCAGCTGTGTAGGGTAAATAAGTTTTCTGTCAGATCTGGGACACCAAAACAAAATCATATTTTGGTTCTGTGATCAAGTAATACTGGTAATTAATATCTTGCATACACATACGATGTCATAAGTTCCTGATTTAGGTTCCAGAGCAGCACTGGAACTCATACATTCAACTTGCAGTATCAAATGCCATTGTTACATAATAACCAGTTGCTTTGACAACTAACCGTCGCTACACCAGAGAGCTGTAGATAATCGCCCTGGCAGTGACCTTGACCTTCGACGCTGAGGTCCGTGACCTGTACTTCCACTCTTTCTCCAGGCGGTGCTGCCGCAACCCACATACAGCGCAGCCCAGGGGGGTAGCTGTTCGGGTAATCAGGGGATGTCACATTTTGGAAGGTTGCCGTGGCGACGAGTGACCCCCCACAGAGTCTGTCTTGAAGCGAGTACGACGCCTGGAAGCCGGCTGCGTGGTTCACATCGTCCGTCACAAACTTGACGTACAGGAAGTTGGTGGTACTCGTGAAGGATGATGGGATATCTGTACCGCAGTATGTACCGACCAATGGGGAGGACTCAAACTGGCCATCACGGATCTGGGGAAAACCACAACCACTTGTGAATTTGATCAAATATTAGCAGTCTTCTGACAGGTGCTCGACACTGAACTATGCTATATGTTCACAGCAACTTGATCACCAAAGGATGAATAATATTTAAGAGAATTCAATTTAACATTTCAATACAATATTACCAAGCAATGCATCAATTAATATTTATTTCAGTAAAACCCCACAGTGTATAAAGTACCTCCAAATAGTCGTATTCTGTGCAATTGGTCTGACTTTCAAGCACAAAGCTGTTGAAACTCAAGTTGATAATTTTGTCCTCGTCCACTGCGAAGTACCAGACACACTCCAAGTCTGCCTCGTACCGACCATCTCCATCAATATCCACCGAGCTGAATGATCCAGATGTGTCGTTGATTCTGCCCCCACAGCCTTGCCCAGGTCCTGTTTCCATGGATACACAAGCCAGTGATTGGTTAGTGAATGCAAGAGAAGTTCACTTCGTTTATGAGTAAAATAGATATGCTTACATTCTGATGCATGCCTTTCACAACTGTTCATGGATGTACATTATATACATCCATATTTTTACATTATGACACAAAAACACAAACCAAACGTTGCAGTCCAGCCGGCGGTGAAGCCTCCGTACGACACAGAGGCGTCGCTGAGGAAGTGTACGAGCATGCTGCGGCCGGTGGACAGGATGTAGGGGGGCGGGCGGTGGCCACAGTACACGCCCAGTGGCTGATCCTGCGTCGTATCCCCGTCGTACAACGTCACAGAGTCGTATCGGCACCGAGACGCCGACTCCAGGGCAAAGTAGTTGAATCTGGTGGACATTGTTTGTCAGAAATACATTTTTGTCAGACTAAATTGGTGAAACTTTTGTATCATTGATTGTATTGGCACTAAAGGAACTAGATGTTTTAATCTGATCAGTCCTGACGACACTTGCAGACAAGGTTTTGGACTCACTTGAGCTTGACGATCCTGTTCTCCGGCACGGTGATGAGCCAGGTACAGTTAGCGTTGTGATGGTAGTTCTGGGGATGTGTAGGAGTCTGAATCATTCCCGACTCACTGCTGAAGTTCCCACCGCAAACTGACACAGAGGGGAAATAATGATCATTTTGTGGTTCTACATTACCGGTAAGTTTTCTCATCGTCTTTCTGTGATATTGAGTTTTGTTAGAACAAAAATATTGCAACATAAAATTTGAAAAATCATAGAACATTCACAGTAGAAAGATATCAATAACAAAACATTTACTGTAAAAGTACCTAAAATTTTGTATTATGGCTGAAGGACCAAGCCATGCACAAAACTGAGAGTGCAGACCTACCAGACGTGTTGTATCTGGCAATCCAGCCCCTGTCTGTTGTGGAGCTGTCCGTATGAAACAGAATGAACAGAGATCCCCGGGCACTGATACCCTGGGGGGCGCGGTCATCCCTGCCACAGTATCGACCAATCAGACGGCCGTCTGTCCCCGTACCCTCAAACACCGCAACGTAGTCATAGCGACACATGAAGTCCGCTGTGAGGGTGGACAAATTCTAGGCCATAGTTTGTGGACAGTTAAAATCTCTCTCACAAATTATTGTATATTTTGTGCTTATTGTATCACAAATAATCTTATATAGTCAAATTTGCTCAGAAATATGCATTAATTGTTTTGTTTTTATGCACTATTAAATCAAATGAGACCTCTAGAACTTGTTCATGGATAAGCTACCGATAGTACAGATGTAGGTCTACATTTCATGCTTTACTACATACAACTAGACGCTTCCGGTCGCCTACGACCGCTTGGGTGTATCCCCCGTAGCCCTATCATCTCTGTTGCCCCAAATATATCACTGTCAAGTGTGAAAAACTAGAGCAAGGGCTAAAAAAGATTACCAGAGAAATGTTGAATCTCAAGTCACAACTGTTTTCTTTTCCCCACCAAAATTGCTGCACTGATCTTCCGAGGTTATTGAAGGTCAAATTCAAAATCACCACTGAAATCTCTTTATATGAATTTCCATTTCGACATGTTTGATAAAATATCGAAAATACAGATAGATCAATCTTTTCACCTATTTATATTTCAACTCAGAAAATTTTACAAACTTGGTTCCAAGTTGAAATTCAAAGTAAAAGTTGACCAAAACTGCATTTCAAGATGACGAATTGGAGCCAGATCGAACTTCTCACCATAAGTTATATTTCGACTCATAATACATGTATGTGCCAAACATGGTTTAAAGTTGAAATTCAAAGTAAAAGTTAACCAAAACTGCATTTCAAGATGACAAAATTGGAGCCAGATCGAACTTTTCGTCATAAGTTATATTTTAACTCATAATACCTGCCCAACTTATCTTCAAGTTGAAATTCAAACTAAAAGTTGACCAAAACTGCATGTCAAGATGACAAAATTGGAGCCAGATCAAACTTTTCGCCACGAGTTATATTTCAACTCATAATATGTGCCAAACTTGGTATTAAGTTGAAATTCAATGTAAAAGTTGACTAAAACTGCATTCCAAGATGAAGAAATTGAAGCCAGATCGAACTTTTCATCATAAGTTATATTTTAACTCATAATATGTGCCAAACTAGGTTTCGTGTTGAAATTCAAGCTAAAAATTGACCAAAACTGCATTTCAAGATGACGAAATTGGAGCCAGATCGAACTTTTCATCATAAGTTATATTTCGACTTATAATATGTGCCAAACATGCTTTCAAGTTGAAATTCAAAGTAAAAGTTGACCAAAACTGCATTTCAAGATGACGAAATCGGAGCTAGATCGAACTTTTCACCATCAGTTATATTTGCGACTTATAATATGTGCCAAACATGCTTTCAAGTTGAAATTCAAAGTTAAAGTTGACCAAAACTGCATTTCAAGATGAAGAAATTGGAGCCAGATCGAATTTTTCCCCATAAGTTATATTTTAACTCATAATTTGTGCCAAACATGGTCTCAAGTTGAAATTCAAAGTAAAAGTTGATCAATGTTTTCATAAAAAGCTATTGTGATCAATAATACAGTGGTCCCTGTAAGATAAGACACCTCTGAAATAAAACTTCCCTGTCTGTAAAGACTTTTCTGTGTTCCCCAAAGATCAATTGAGCATGTAAATGAACCTGCGAAATAAGACTTCCTGTAAGATAAGACCTCATTTTTCCTGCTTAAGGTGAGGTCTTATCTTACAGGGACCACTGTAGACTTAACTAGCAAGAAATAATGTTAACTTATTTGGTCACAGCCATAAAATCTCTACTGGACAAAGCCTTCACCTTGTTGAGCCCAATAATAAATATTTCTTGTCTTAACTATTTTCATTATGGTCAATAATAGACTTAACATGTAAAAATAATGTTAACTTATTTGGTTACACCCAGAAATTTCTACCGGACAAAACCTTAACCTTGTTGAGCTTACCTTGTTGAGCCCAATAATAAATATTTCTCGTCTTAACTATTTTCATTGTGGTCAATAATAGACTTAACATGTAAAAATATTTTTAACTTATTCGGTAACACCCAGAAATTTCTACCGGACAAAACCTTAACCTTGTTAGCTCAATAATAATTGTTTCTCATCTTAACTATTGAGGTCAATAATAGACTTAACTAGCAAAAAAAAATGTTAACTTATTTGGTTACAGACATAAAATGTCTACTGGACAGAATCTTAACCTTGTTGAGCCCAATAATAAATATTTCTTGTCTTAACTATTTTTATTGTGGTCAATAATAGACTGAACTAGTAAAAATAATGTTAACTTATTCAGTACACCCGTGAAATCTGTACTGGACATACTTCCACCTTGTTGAGCTTAATAATAAATATTTCTCCTCTTAACTATTCTTATTGTGGTCAATATTAGACTTAACTATTTTTATTGTGGTCAATAATAGACTTACCTAGTGGAAATAATGTTAACTTATTCGGTTACAACAATGAAATTTGTACTGGACAAAACATTAACCTTGTTGAGGTTAACGATAAATATTTCTAGTCTTAACTATTTTTATTGTGATCAATAATAGACTTAACTATTAAAAATAATATTAACTTATTCAGTTACACCCATGAAATCTGTACTGGACAAAACCTTTACCTTGTTGAGCTTAATATTGAACGTTTCTCGTCTTAACTATTTTTATTGTGGACAATAATAGACTTAACTAGTAAAACTAATGTTAACTTATTCAGTAATATTGTCCTGTTTTCACTGAAAACATCAGTTCTCCATTCTGAACAAGAAACCAGTGTCATTACCTCCCATTGTACAGGCTATTGGAATGATCGTACATGTCAAAATGGATATTTCAAAATTCTGTAATAAGTTAGGCTGTTAACATATTAATATTTATATGATCATTCTAAAAAACGATTGGTTTCGTGTGACAGTCCTTCCCAACAACACTTTCAAATATTATCGAGATTTGTCAAAAATTGCCATCAGTAGAGCGTTCACAAGCCATGTGTCTCAAACAGGCTGTTTTCAATGCAAAATGTGTCCCCAAAGACCAATTCAGTTGCCACGGCAACCAAAATCGATTGGTGTCGGGATCTTACCATAATATATGTGCCTGCCAAAAATAATGGTGATCGGGTGAGAATTGCGGCCTGTAGCGCGTTCACAAGCCAGGTGTCTCAAACAGGCTGTTTTCAATGCAAAATGTGTCCCCAAACGACCAATTCAGTTGCCACGGCAACCAAAATCGATTGGTGTCGGGATCTTACCATTATATATGTGCCTGCAAAAAATAATGGTGATCGGGTGAGAATTGGGCCTGTAGCGCGTTCACAAGAAAATCTCTACGGACGGACGCGGACGCGGAGGACGAAGCCAAATCCATAGTATCCGCCGAACTTTGTTCGGGGGATACAATTAATGTATTTGATAAATGTTGAGCTTGGTAATTATTGATGTTGGTAATAATATAAATATGTTGTAGTATGTTAGCTAATGAATCACACAAAATACCACTACTTTGTTACGTTAATACCGTACCTTTATTTCCACTGTTCTAGATCGGCTGATTGGTGAAAACAATAAAATGAAACATGCTGTTAGTAAACTATTTTGCAAACCAATAGAATTCGGCATGCTTATGAGATATAATTTATAACACAAATGGGAGTTGTTGTACTTTCAATAATTTGATGTGGAATACACAGGATTCCAAATTAAAACTACAAACTGCTTCATAATCATTAAGTTACTATTAAAGATTGATTGATAATCAGGAACTGACTAAATTAATCATCAAAGTGCTCATTTTTATGACTGAAATTGCACACAATCCCCCCACAGTACATGTTCATAATGTTGAATCATATCAAGTGTTTTTTTCATCATTTGAAATCAAATCATTTGAAGTGGTGCGGTCAGTATTTATAAGCTACTCTGTTCCGGCTTGCCTGTGTTCTGTATCGTAACATTAGGATAGTAATAAGCGAACGCTGCCAAGTCCAGCTCTGTGGATGCGACAGAAAATATTCATGTTACCATGACGATGATGCTAACCTTAATGTTACAGTTTGTGGAAAGATAATGCATAAAAACTTTCCAACTATACACTGTATCTACTGCTGGGATGTAACTGATACAGGATTCATCGCTTGAGTCATAGTTTTTCACAAACTGTACAGCTAGGTATAAAAAATGTTAATACTTTAGGGGTATACTACATGAAACATAGTAAGTTCATTGGCTACAAACTTCAACAAAACATCTGACGGCGATATTGGTCCATGCGTTAGGGTCTCAGGGCTCACTCCACACAAGGACTACAGATGATAACAGGTAATACATGCAACTTCCACTGTCTCATCATATATATCTACTGCATCTCCCGGGGTCTGGGTAGTTTCAGTTTACCTTTGGATGCAGGTGGGGGTCAGGTTTTCGGGTGATTTCTCAAATCTCACGCCATGCCAAAATGTCAAAATATTAGAATTTTACCCTGGGGCCCGGCTGTTGGCAATATACTTGTCCCATTAGTCGTGCCTGACGACGTTACGCTTGCTATGGATTTCCTCAGTTCATTCTGACCTTCAATGTGAAAGTGGCTTGGGTCGAAGTTCAGCTGGATGAAAGTTTGGGAGTCGTGGATGATCAGGTACTCGCAGTTCAGGTCGTTGCCATAGTTACTCGGATGACCGGGAGAGTAGATAGTTCCCTCCGACTCAGTGAACGTCGCACCACAAGCTGCGGGAAATACGAGAGCCATCGTTTTCTTGTCTCGCAGAGTTTTACAAGCTCAACAAATGTTTCCAGAAAGGACTTATGTATATTGTACACTAATTTACATTTTTTCAAATTTATTTAAAATTTCAAAAATTGAGTAATGGAAACCATCTATATTTGCAAGAAATGGATCCTCTGAAACTGTCGGCACTTTCTCGATACTCACATGGTGCATAATTCAGTGCGAAACCATTTCCCGTAACTTGCTGGTTGCTGCGGAACTTAACCTGGAACTGATTCTGAGAAGTCACGACTCCCGACGGAAAGTTGCTGCCACATAACTTCACCAGCTCTGTTCCATTCTCACTAATCTGTTAATTGAAACACCAAAACTTTGTGTTCAAAAGAAATCATGATAAAATATATATTCATATATCAACGTAAATATAGCTTGTTTATGTCAACACAAACCTGGACATAGTCATTTGAGCAAGGCTCTTGCATTTCAAGTTCAAACGGGTGCGTGAAGTTGAGTATGGCGTGGTAACCGTTAGGAAGGAAAATGTCCCACAGACACTCTGCATTGTTGGGGTACTGTGTGGGCCAGTTAGGGCTGGAGATCTGGCCGGACATTACATGTAAGCTGCCTCCACATGCTGTCATAGATACACAATGGAGATTATCAATTTGACAATCAAGTAAAATCACATTCGATAAAGTTTTCAGAGGGTTCTAAACTACTTGTGTTATTCATATCACTGTGATATTGGATGATATGTGAAAACAATAATGAAATTGAGCAGCCAGTACAACTTCGATTCACTACAATCTATGACACCTCCAGACCAGCCGCCCCCCCTCCCCCCTCCTCACTTGACTCGTACCATCGGAGCTCGCGGTGTACTGGAGCTGGAAGCCAGGAGCGGCGCGGGACGCATCCGTGTGGAACTCAACCCGAACCTGGTTACTCATGGATGTGAAGTTTGCGGGAAGAGACGACCCACAGAAGCGACCAATCGACGGCGAGGATGCCAGCCCGCCATTGAAGATTTCCACGTAGTCACTGGTACAGTCCGTAGTCGTGGCAGGTTGGAGGTTAAAACTTGTAAATTGGATCTGTCAGATTGAAACCAAACTATTTATTATTGTTTCTATGTCCAAGTGGCAGAAATACAAATAAAGCATATAACAGCCTAAACACTTTTTATTTCAACAATTATTCAGAGTGATGTGAATGGGTCATAACTTTTGATGTAAAGTTTATCCCATTGTGCCTATTTTCCAGGATTGCATCTTATCAACTTTCTGTGATGAATATGTTCACTGCCCAGCATCTCACCCTGATCTGGAAGCCTTCAGGAGCAGAAATCTTCCAGGCACAATCGTCATTGTCGTTGTAAGCTGCTGGGAAGTTCGGACTAGAAATCGTCCCGGAGAGGTCCGTGAACACCCCGCCACATTCTGGACAGACACAGTTAACAATATCTTGAACTGAGAGTCGAAACATTGATATAAGTTTCATGAAATATTCATGAGTTGTTTGGGAATGTTTTGCTGAAAAAATGCAAATTTTTCATGAATTGATTTTTCCAACAATAGATTTTTTCCAACATCTCTCTACATAAAAGTAGACACACATCCCTGATTTTCATATATATTTAGTTCAACATGTTTGAGTCAAAAATTATGCCGAGAAGTACAAACGTTCCTTATGCCACGTACCTGTGAACCGATATCGCAGTCTAAAACCCTCCCACGCTACCATAACGTCAGCAGTGAAGAGAATCCACACACTAGCCGATGATGACACGGCCCGCGGGTAGTTTTCAGTCACGTTGCCGCAGTAACGGCCGACGTAATGACCATTCTCATCAATGCCTGCTCGAAGAGTTACGTGAACGGACAAGTTTGATATTTATTTATTAATGTGAAATTGTACCGGTAACTTGTGAGGTAGAGGGAAAAAAGGACTGTTTGATAACAGCAGTCAACATAATACACATTATTAGGATAACTACAACTTTACATACAATCCTCATGATCCTCATTTCCTCATGATCATAATTCATGAAACAATCATAATATTCTTATGATAATATAACCTCTTTATACAAAAACTTTTTGTACAAAAACATATTTTGAATTTCCCTTAACTTGACTAGAACTGATGTCTGGAACACGAACCTTCCCGTATTTCCACGAAGTCCCAGCCGCACTCGCCGTGAGCCTCCAGACTCAGGGACGTGAACTCCATGGCGATGGATCCGTTGCCAGGGCTGTGGTTCTCCAGCAGCCACACACACTGCAGACTGTTGTTGTGTGTGCGCTGAGCAAAGCCTGGAGACTCGATGATACCCGCGCCATCGTAGGTTGTCAGCAAACCTCCACATACTGTGTGTGTGTGTGGGGGGGGGGGGGGGGGGAGGGGGGGGGGAGGGGGTTGGATGTGTAAGAGATGCATATATTATATGATTGTAATGTCCACAACCTGATGTTCTGATTCATGTTGTTCTGATCCTGTTCAATTCCTGTATATTTTTATTTATACACAGAAGAGTTAATTTATAAGCATACATCCAGTGACCAGTGAAGGCCCGACACATACCTCGAGGGTTGTCAGATGTGTACGTTGCCTGGAAGCCTCCTGCTGAAGTCGACCCGTCCGTGATGAATCGTACCGTCATTCCGTTGCTCGTAGAGCTCAGCGTTCCTGGGCTGGCTGAGCCACAGTACACTCCTAGAAACGGGTTCATGCGAGCCTCGTCCAGGGCACCGTTCTGTACGGCCACGAGGTCATAGCGACACTGAGGGTGGTACTCCAAGTTAAAATCATTGAAGGTCAAGGTCACTCGTCGGTCTGGTGCCACTCTGATCTTCCACAAACACTGCCGACGGTGAGGATACGCCCCTGGATAGTTGGGACTTTGGATCACTCCAGTGGAAGTTGTTAGTTCACCTCCGCATTCTGAAATATAGGCAGCACACATATAGTGATGATCCAGAATGTACAGGTTGTTTGATGTTGGTTTCCACAAATTGATTCATAATGGAAACTTCACCTTCAACACTCGCATTGAATCGCACTTGGAATCCTTTTGATGTCCTCTGTCCATCACTATGGAAACGTATGTACGCGAAGCTGTCGGATGTCTCTATTGACCGGCCAACGCTGATCCTTCCACATAATCTAGTCAACACAGGACCTACCCCAAACAAACACGGTACTTCAGAAATTGTGTACCGGTACTTCTCATGTGATTGTAGGACCCTTGTGCTTTGTACTTTGTAAAACATATCCCACATCTGACGCAGCTAGTAATATCATATTCTTATATAGAGGATCTTAAATGAGTGCCCATTTGATATCAAATTTATTAAACGAGCCAAAGAACTTTTGCTTTCTGCGAGCCTTGGCGAGCAAAAACAATAGTTCTTGGCGAGTTTAATAATTTTGATATCAAATGGGCACGAATTTAAGATTCTATTTATCACATGGAACACTATACGGTCTTTTTACTGCATATTTACTGGTATTATATATGATTTCACAGTGCTTGCTGCAGTTTTTATGCCTTGGTCCATGCAGGTTTTCCAATGCACATTTTGCGTAATGACGTCATGTCCCCATGGTTACGTTCCGCTTTATTACACGTGTTAAATATGAAATATATGCAATGGCTTTATGCCACTGTTAACACGGTTTCATGTGATAAATAACATTTAGCATTACTTGCAAATTTCAAATTTGAGGAACGCCCCTGACCAGTAGCATTATAATCCTGCATCGTCACATAATCCTGCGAACAATTCCTGGAGTATGACATCTGGAAGTCGTTGACGGTGAACGTGAGGTAGTGTCCAGTCGGTCCCTGTACAAGCCACTCACAGTCCATATTGTTGCCATAGTTACTCGGGTAGTTGGGAGAAGTGATAATACCATTCTGCCCGACAATCGTGCCTCCGCATTGTGCTGAAAATAGAGAATAACATTCACAGAGTAAAAATGTTACAAAATGTCTCTCTTGAGTCAAAATTAAAAATTTTTGGTAAAAAATGCCATCAAGTTGGAACTCAATTTGATACTGACCAATTTGGTATTTGAGTCTGAATCCTGTTTTAGGCACACTAGAATCTGTGCGGAATCTGACAAAGACAACATTTCCCGAGGATTTCTGTGTGCTAGGGCGAGTAGATCCGCAGAACCGACCCAGCGGTGGAGCGTTCTCCGTCCCTCCATCACGTACCTCCACGTAGTCATAGTTACAGCTGTAACCATGACAACAAGTGTCACTATGGTACTGCATTTCATCACTACACAAATGTTTTCAATTCCATTTATCATTCTACTCACTTTGGATGGCTTTCTATCTCCATGTTGTCGTCAAAGTCGAGTTGAACCCTCTCGTTGGCCGGAGCGGTGATCACCCAGGCACAGTCGACATTCTGCGGGTAGGGATCCGGGTAAAGTGGCGACTGGATAAACCCGGAGCTGACATCATCCGTCAGAGACAGACGGCCACCACAGCCTGTAACCATTGCAACCAAAGCACAGGAGTTGATGGGTCATGACATACTTGACAGGGATACCTTGTAAAGTTCTTTTGTGATGATGAAACACTTGAAACTCACGGTTCAAAAAGTGCAGGTGCAGGCTAATATGGTTACCTTGCAAGTGTTCCCTGAAAGTAAGCTTGAATCCTTGGCCGGTCCCGGAACCATCGCTAACGAACTTGATGAACAGATTGTTACCGGTTGTCAAGGGAACCTCGGGGGTTGAGCTGCCGCAGTAGTAACCTGTTCCAAGGGGTGGGGACGCCGCTGAGTTCCCGTTGTACAGCTATGGACATAGAAACATGTTCTCAGACCTTCAATGTCTCACTGACTGAGTTTCAACGATATATGTTTCGTCTCATAATGTGGCAGTGGTCCCTCATCAGCGGTTGTGATGACTGAGACAATTGCCATACGCCAATTGTTCCATACTATTGTTGATACAATTGTTCCAATTATCAAGTTTTATAACATAAGATAGTAATAACCCAGGAACAATATGCTCATCGATGGATTCAACAAGTTCAATACGACACGTCAAGGAGCCTGACCTGTACATAGTCTCCCCCACACGACCCCCCAGCTGCAGTCGGAACATTCAGACTGTTGAATGTGACTTGGATGCTCCTCTGAGAAGCGACAGCGACACGCCACGTACAGTTGGCATTATTGTCATACTCCTGGGGGAAGTTAGGACTGCGCACCACACCAACGGGCATCGTCAGCAAACCTCCGCAAACTGTCCATGCAGTGATTGGTGCGATACTAATGTTTTAGTAATGATACTTGATTGGTGAATTTTATTTGTACTGAATTCGACTATGAATCTTTAATCCAAACAAGGTAATTTCCTTTCTCACAAACCTGATTGTATTTTCATGTATAATTCATGAATGAATACACACAAACATACAACACTGGAGTTGCGAGACTGTTCATTTCCTTTCACCATTCATATTTCACCTGCATTTGACAACTTCTCTTGATACTCATAAATCAGTTGATGTTTCACCCGCACCTGTCTGATACTCTCCAAGAAATCCAGTTCTTGTCACACCGGAGTCGCTATTGAAGCGCACACGGAGAGCATTGCCTGAGGAAGTCACCGGGGACACATCATTCCGGCGTCCACAGTATCTGCCCAGTTGTCTGGAGCCAGAAAGTCCTGGAAATTGCATCAATATATGATCAAACGTGTGACTGGTTGCAGTTGATCAAAACGAGCTTCTGACTGTGATGAATTTCAGTCTACAAGTGGACTGATACATACCGTCATAGACCACGACGTAGTCATAAATACATCGAGGATGACTCTCCAGGTTGACATAGGGGAAGTTAACAGCGACTTTTGTCCCCACCTCTGACTGTATCGTCCAGATACAGTTCAAGTTGTTGGCATAGCTATCTGGGTAACCAGGGGATGTGAAATTCTGTGGGTCGTCCAGGGAAACCATCGGGCCACCACAAGCCGCTGATAACGACACAGAATAGGGAGGAAGTTGGAAGTGTTTTGAGAATATTTTTTCTGGTTGATTGTTGTCACTTTATGGCAGCGAATTTACTAGGAACATATTTTTAAATCAGACAAAAATTCTCAAACATACATGCCAAGTATCAAGTTAAGGCAAACCAAAATCCCATAAGTACATACGAAACATAACTACAACACCTAAAGGTTCGTGTACTGCTTCGCTGTTAAAACGTACGTGAAGGACTGGCGGTATATATGTTAGTTGGTGCAGTGGGGGTGACGGGAGTTGGTGGAACAGCCCGCCACGTCAGCAGGAAGCCAGTGCCGCTGACGGAGTAGTCGGAGTGGAACTCCACGCGGAGCTGGTTACTGCTGCTCCGTATCAGACTGGGTCGGGTCGTCCCACAGAATGTACCCAGCACATCAGCGTTAGTGGAACCTCCATCTCGGATCTGACAGGGACATTGTATAAACTCAATATTGACTTACATGTACACTTGTGGAAGCTAATTTCAAACCTACTGACTCCTATATGTTCCCACACTTTAACAATTGTAACCAAATCTTCAGGGATATTTTTCCTGTTTCATCTCATAAGAAATATATGAAACAAAGTCCAATCTGAGTTATATATCCAGTATATCCAGTGAATGACATGACATTCGATCTTTCCAGTGAGTCATATCTTGGACGATTCATTGACCCTGAGGTACCAATTGAATGATCAGCTATCCTATCCAATCCTGCAACATTATCAGCAAAAAATTGAACATCACTAAAACGCACCCTGACAAAGTCAAAGACGCATCCTTGGCGTGGATGTTGTTCCAAGTCTATTACAGAGAAGCTGACCACGATCTGTGTGCCAATGTCCGTCGTTATCGTCCACGCGTAGTCTGAGTTATGTGGGAAGTTGTTTGGGTAGAGTGGAGATGAGATTGAGCCTTCATTGCCTGACAATTCTCCACCATATACTGGAAGCAGATAGATCTTTGTCAAACACATTTCTTGTAGTGGTTCCCATTTAAAACACAGACACTGCACAGAAATGTTTTGCAGTACAGAAAGCAAGTTTAAAAGATTTTGGTGATATTAGAATACAAACACATGATGGTTATCAATCTCGGCACATATATTTTCTAAACATTATTCTCGAAAAAAATAAAGCTCCAATATGTAATTGATTTCCAGAAAAGCAAATTAAAAATTTACGAGAGTTGAAGACTGCCAAAAATCCCTGGGAAGTTCTATTTCCATCGCTACGGAACTTGACCCATAGATTGGTGCCGACTGTCAGGTTGTTAGGTAGCTGGTTGCCACAGTAACGGCCGATGGTTTGACCCGTTGGGCCTCCCTCCTTCACTTCCAGGAAGTCGTGGTTACAGTACGGAGAGGTCTCAAGGCTGAAGTTCCTGCAAACAGAATTGTCTATTTTAAATACAACTGAGATGTGTGACGTCATCGACAGACCAACGATGGCTAACAATGTTTTTCATTCTGTCACTAGGCAACTCGTGCCTAAACTTTCCTTACTTGAAAGAAATGAGCAGCTGGTTGCCTGGTGATGTCTGGAAAGTCCAGATACACTCCATGTCGCTAGGGTAACCATCAGGGAACATGGGGCTGCTGAAGGCGCCACGCTCGGAGGTAAAGGTTCCACCGCAAGCTGGGAGGTCATTGATATAGCTCACTTAGAGGTTAAAGTAGCATGAACTAGGAAATTCAACTGTTCATAACTTCGGGGAATTCTGCTATGTAGCGTCATCTTGTTGTGCATATAGTGCATATTAACAGATGAAATGCCAGTCAGAATTCATTCTGTTCACATGATATACCTGAAGTGGACTTCGTGTACACAAGTCTAAAGCCAGAGTTCTGGATTGAGTTGTCCGACACAAATTGAACCATTAGTGCTGAAGAGTGGGACATGATCGGCTGCGGGACAAAGTTTCCACAGAGCCTAGCGATCTCTGGGGCTTGATTGTCGTTTCCTTCCAAAATGCGCAGGTAGTCTGCCGAGCAGTTGGCACTTGTGTGGTCAAGGTCAAAGTGTGTGAAGGTCACGGTCATTCGATCGCCTGTGGAAATGAAAATGAGTCACCATGGTTACTGAGTTGTTGGGTCTGCTGGCATAGTTACTAGGTCACTATGACTAGGTCACCATGGTTACTTAGTTGTTCGGACTGCTGGCATAGTTACTAGGTCACTATGACTGGATCACCATAGTTACTTAGTTGTTGGGTCTGCTGGCATGGTTACTTGGTCACTACTAGGTCACCATGGTTACCTGGGTGTTGGGTCTGTAGTAACCAGGAACAGTTGGACGAGGCGAGATAGTCGTTCGGCCACCCGGGGGATACAATCTCCCCATCAGCCTCCGCATCTAAGACTACACCACAGCCTGCAAGGATATCACTCAGAAGTTTTAACAATGCAGTGGGCCCACAGCATCAATAATTTTTCTTTTTTCAACTTTATTGTGCAAATGCTGAACTTTCCTGATCAGAACACCTAGCTCAATTATGTTCAGAAATAACCCAACAATAGATGATAAGAATTCATGCACCAGTCTCGTATGTGGCCTTGAATCCCGATGCAGAGACGGAAGAGTCGGTTCGCATGCGTACTGTCAGCTGATTAGTGGAGGACGTATACTGGGCAGGGTTTGGAAGCGTCCTTCCACATCGCTTCATTAACTGAGGTGCCTGGATGGTACCGCCGTCATACACCTGTTCATGACAAAGATTAAGGTTTAAACTTCAATCATTTTTCACAACAATTGCTTAAATAGCAGTAATATATCAATAGCTATTCTTAAATCAGATTTGGTTTCTGCAAACCAGGCATCAATGTCGGAGGAATACAGAACCTGTTGAGAACAGTTCTGCCGATTGTAGTGATCAAATTGTACTTCAAATATTGTTGAGACAACTAGCGCCTGGACTGACCATATTGTTGAACAGGCCAGCAACTGACTTAATAGGTCATCACCACCAGTCACAGAATACATTTCACTTACAGCCACATAATCCCAACGACAGGTGCTATGGCTTTCAAGGGCAAAGTCCTCGAAGGTCAAGGTCACGGTCCGGCCCTCAGCCACGGTGATGTGCCACAGGCAGTTGCTCCGGTGAGCGTAGTTTTGAGGGTAATTCTGGGACATTATTGTTCCGCTGGATGTAGTGAAATTACCCCCACATCCTGCAAATGTAGGTTTCCACATCGATGTTAGAATTATTGCAAGAGAGAGATAGAGAGAGAGGGGCGAGGGGAAGGGTCGATTCTGAGTATTGACATGGTTTTCACTCTTAATAATTTGGAGTGCAGAAATGAGCTAACTCTACATTGTCATAATATGATTAATTGGATGTAATTACCAGCCTTATTCATGGAAGTAGAAAACCCTATAAAATACTAAAATGTACTATCTATTCCCTTACCGTCAGCCACAGCCTCATACTCGGCCCTAAATACACGACCCCCTATAGCTGAGTCCGTCACAAACTTACCACCAGCCACGGCCTCATACTCGGCCCTAAACCCACGGCCCCCCATAGCCGAGTCCGTCACAAACTTACCACCAGCCATGGCCTCATACTCGGCCCTAAACCCACGACCCCCCATAGCCGAGTCCGTCACAAACTTACCACCAGCCATGGCCTCATACTCGGCCCTAAACCCACGGCCCCCCATAGCCGAGTCCGTCACAAACTTACCACCAGCCACGGCCTCATACTCGGCCCTAAACCCACGGCCCCCCCATAGCCGAGTCCGTCACAAACTTACCACCAGCCATGGCCTCATACTCGGCCCTAAACCCACGGCCCCCCATAGCCGAGTCCGTCACAAACTTACCACCAGCCATGGCCTCATACTCGGCCCTAAACCCACGGCCCCCCATAGCCGAGTCCGTCACACACTTACCACCAGCCACAGCCTCATACTCGGCCCTAAACCCACGGCCCCCCATAGCCGAGTCCGTCACAAACTTGATGATCATGTTGTTACCACTCGTGTAGAAAACCTGATCTGTTGTGTTGCTGTTACAGAGTTTAAACAGCTCCGGGCCGGAAGTATCTTCTCCATAGAAAGCCTGGGAAATATAAACATTGACTGCAAAATAGATGTGGATCAATTCAGCAAGTCTTTTTCATCAATACTGCAAATTGCTTTGCATTTGTTGGAAAATAGAAACTTTACGGCCATGGTCATTTGAAGTTATGATTTATCAAAATAATATTCACTCATCTTCCAGTATGAAGACTAAGCCTTCTGTCCGTGTGATTACCTGTAGGCATACTGGCAGTCCATGTGTTTACCTGTAAGTAGTCATACTGGCAGTCCGGGTGTTTACCTGTGAGTAATCATACTGGCAGTCCTTGTGTTTACCTGTAAGTAGTCATACTGGCAGACCGGTGTTTACCTGTAAGTAGTCATACTGGCAGTCCGTGTGTTTACCTGTAAGTAGTCATACTGGCAGTCCGGTATTTACCTGTAAGTAGTCATACTGGCAGTCTGTGTGTTTACCTGTAAGTAGTCATACTGGCAGTCCGGGTGTTTACCTGTGAGTAATCATACTGGCAGTCCGGTATTTACCTGTAAGTAGTCATACTGGCAGTCCGGGTGTTTACCTGTAAGTAGTCATACTGGCAGTCCATGTGGTTACCTGTAAGTAGTCATACTGGCAGTCCGGGTGTTGCTCTATGTCGATGTCATGTAGCGTGAACTTGACACGGGTGCCGCTGGGGGTGCGGATCTGCCACTGACACTCGCGCGCATGTGGGTAAGTGTGAGGGTAACCGACGGAGGTGAACTCCCCGCGAGATCCCAGCAACAGCCCTCCACAGCCTGTCATGGACATAGGGGGGTGTCACGGTAACATGGCATGGCACTTAACTACTCTACACCATCATCATTAATGAAGTGTGACTAGATTTTGCTTTTTGAAAATTTACCATGAGCTATAATATGGTGCACATGAATTACAAAAAAGCAGCGATTTCATACTTTGAATTTTGAATGACGAAACTTCTGGCAAATTCCAATGACGTGAATCACAAAGATTATTGAGATTGATGAAATTATAAAATTTATATGACTCAACCTAATCAAAGTTGACTACTTACTGAACTACTCAATCTAATACTGACCCACTGAGATGTACTCTAGTCGGAAGCCGTCGCCAGAGACTGAAGAGTCGGTCTTAAAGCGTATGTACAGGTAGCGCCCTGTTGTGGCGACTCCTGGCGGTATCGACTCCGTGCCACAGTACCGACCCAACAACGGCGCCGAGGCGTCCTCACCATCCCGCAGCTGTAACCATAGCAATAACACAGGATACAGGGAATAGAAAGGTAGGAGAATCCATGTACCCAACACTTTACTGAAAGCCATCTTTTGGGTAAATAAACGGGATCACTCTAATGAAAAATACAATGAATTCTGTGTTAAAAGTTGGCTTACGTTATTTGAATTTCAAATATCACTGAGTGACAGATACTGGTGCGAGATGTTCTATACTCACCTCGACAAAGTCGTACTGACAGTTGTTGTTGGTCTCCATGTGGAAGTGAGAGAACGACGCGTTGATTGTGTTCCCAACGGTCGCCTCGACCACCCATGTACACTCTCGGTTAGCAGGGTACTCCCCGGGAAATCCCGGGCTCTCAATAATCCCAGCATGGTCTGTCAGTCTGTTGTTACACTCTGCCAAGTAATTTACATAAAATTGGGGTACAATCATGCTTGCAGTGAATCAAAACGCACAAACATAGCACCAAGGGTGCTGTAGCTTACCGGCAATCATGTGAATTGCATAGAATACTGAATACATATAAATTGTTACACTGATGTTAAAATCAATATGTTAAAACATCTTCGTAAATGTTGATAGAAACACATTTTCTGTATGAACTATAATACGAAATCAAGTTACATCTTGAAAGATTTTTTTTGTTAATGACAAATTTTCACAGATAGTCGATTCATAGGCAACAAAACTTATACACATCACAAACGTACATAAGGATAATCTTATACATGATTTTGAGGAAAACTGTTTGAATAGATTTCTAGAAAATGACCACCAAAGGCAAAATTCATCGTTTTTTCGACAAAAAAGGTCGTTTTGACCTTTCAAGGTCATTGAAGGTCAAATTCAAGGTCACCACTCAAACCGCAATATATGATTCCCCATTTGAATGTGCCAATACTTAGGCTCTATCTTGAAGTGTTCTATGAGATTACTCTGCATATCTCCCATTATGAAGGAAAAATTGGGTGAAATTTTCTGTCAAAAAAAATTTTCAATGGTCAAAAAACAAATTTTTTTTTTTTTTGCTGGAAATGGCTCAAAACGAATAGTGACTTGATTTGAGACAAAAAAATTTTTTTTCGCCGACCCGTCAGAAAATCAAAATGGCCGCCACACGCAGACCGGTGATTCAAGGGCAACGAAACCTATACATGTCATAGAGGTACATGAGAGGAATGTTTTGAAACAAAAATCTCAAAACTGATCAGACAGTTTTTGAGAAAATGGCCACCAAAGTCCAAAATCGGCAATTTTTCGTCAAAAATGGCCGCCAAATCGGCAAAAACGATTCAATCAAAAAAATTTAAAAAACATTTTTAGATATCGGCCTAAGGTATGTTCTGACAAATTTATGGGGAAATTCATCATGCCAAAAAAAAGTTACAGATCCGGACGGACGACGGACGCCGGACGGACGACGGACGGACGACGGACGAAAAACCATGACAAAAACCCAAAGGGCCGGTAAGCTAAAAATCATACGCATACATGTCCATGTGTTCGCTTTTGTGAAGTCCATGTTTCAAACGTTATACATGTATCATAATATAAATAGTTTACCATAAAATTTTTGTGATTTGTAACAACAAGCATCCATGTTATTGACATCAGTTACGCCATAATATTATGACTTCTTTCCTATATTTCCTTCCAGTAAATACTATCCCCAATGGCGTGAGAGCTGAATTAAAACACTCACGGAGTTGGTATACCGCATGGAAGCCACTGCCACTTGACGAGCGATCACTGCGGAACTTGATGAACGCCACGTTGGATGTGGTTGTCAGTCGGTGCGGCATCAGGCTTGAACCGCAGTATTTACCTGTACCCTGGAGAGCGCCTCGCCTGTCATCGTTACGCACCTGGAAACATAAACACGTCATCACAGACTAGGTGATGAGTGCTCCAAAAATATGACAAATATGCTGCAAACATGTTCGTATATTGCTATTTTAGAATTCATGACCACAAGTTGATTCACGTGCCACATGCGGGGCTGGATTTCGAGATCGGACAAAAGACTCGATTTGGATCGCTTGGATTACTTGATACTTGACAAGGGTTCTAAGTCAACTAGAGCTTTGTGAATAGAGCCAGGTCACTCGAATGTGATCACTTCAAACACCGCTCACCTCGATGTAGTCATAGTTACAGGATCCCTGGGTGCCCTCCATGTTGACGGTGAGGGAGAGGTCAACGACACTGCCTCGAGAGCCAGTAATCGTCCAGAAACACTCGGTGTTGGCCGGGTACGGATTGGGGTAGTTAGGCGAGATAAACATTCCCACGGGCTCCGTCATCTCCCCTCCACAACCTGCGTATAGTACCGGTAATGATGAGGTTTATCACTATACCAGACTGCAAGTTGTTAGTTTTTATAACTATCTAAGTCTTGAGTTTGTTATGAATGAGATTTTGGACCAATGAATTTCGTGTAAAATCTTTGATGACAATCGTTCCTCAGAAATGACATTGATAGCAAAGACCCGTAACACTACACTGAATACATTCACGGTGTGTGTACCTGCGACTGTGCCGTCATAGTGCAGACTGAAGCCGGAGCTGCTGACGGAATGGTCCGAGTGCAGTTTGAGGTACAGCAGGTTGGTGTGAGACACGATGGGAACATCAATCATCGAGCCACAATACTTGCCGATCAGGGGGGAACTGTCATAGCCACCATTCCTGGTGTCAATAGAAGCAGAGATCATGTATATCCATGTTGCCTACTAGGCATTGACGGCTGCCAGACAACCATGACATCCAAGGTTGGTGGAGTAGCTGTCTCAAGTAATTATGGTCCATAAATTGACTTCTGCAATATCATGGTCATGAGCTTGATCTCTGGGCAGGCATGGTTACCTGATACCTAACTTGTCATGGTTACCTGATCTCTAGGTTCTTATGGTTACTTGATATATAAGTTGTCATGGTTACCTGATATCTAAGTAGTCATGGTTTCCTGATCTCTAAGTAGTCATGGTTACCTGATATCTAAGTTGTCATGGTTACCTGATCTCCAGGTAGTCATGGTTACCTGATATCTAAGTTGTCATGGTTACCTGATATCTATGTACATGTACTCATGGTTTCCTGATCTCTAGGTTCTTATGGTTACCTGATATCTAAGTTGTCATAGTTACCTGATATCTAAGTTGCAATGGTTAACTGATCTCTATTCTCTAGGTAGTCATGGTTACCCGATATCTAAGTTGTCATAGTTACCAGATATCAAGTTGTCATGGGTACCTGATCTCTTTTATCTAGATAGTCATGGTTACCTGATATCTAAGTTGTCATGGTTACCTGATCTCTATTCTCTAGGTGGTCATGGTTACCTGATATCTAAGTTGTCATGGTTACCTGATATCTAAGTTGCAATGGTTAACTGATCTCTATTCTCTAGGTAGTCATGGTTACCCGATATCTAAGTTGTCATAGTTACCAGATATCAAGTTGTCATGGGTACCTGATCTCTATTATCTAGATAGTCATGGTTACCTGATATCTAAGTTGTCATGGTTACCTGATCTCTATTCTCTAGGTGGTCATGGTTACCTGATATCTAAGTTGTCATGGTTACCTGATCTCTATTCTCTAGGTAGTCATGGTTACCTGATATCTAAGTTGTCATGGTTACCTGATATCTAAGTTGTCATGGTTACCTGATCTCTATTCTCTAGGTAGTCATGGTTACCTGATATCTAAATTGTCATGGTTACCTGATCTCTATTCTCTAGGCAGTCATGGTTACCCGATATCTAAGTTGTCATAGTTACCAGATATCAAGTTGTCATGGGCACCTGATCTCTATTCTCTAGGTAGTCATGGTTACCTGATATCTAAGTTGTCATGGTTACCTGATATCCAAATTGTCATGGTTACCTGATCTCTATCCTCTAGGTAGTCATGGTTACCTGATATCTAAGTTGTCATGGGCACCTGATCTCTATTCTCTAGATAGTCATGGTTACCTGATATATAAGTTGTCATGGTTACCTGATCTCTATTCTCTAGGTAGTCATGGTTACCCGATATCTAAGTTGTCATAGTTACCAGATATCAAGTTTTCATGGGCACCTGATCTCTATTCTCTAGGTAGTCATGGTTACCTGATATCCAAGTTGTCATGGTTACCTGATATCTAAATTGTCATGGTTACCTGATCTCTATTCTCAAGGTAGTCATGGTTACCTGATATCTAAGTTATCATGTTACCTGATCTCTAGGTTCTTATGGTTACTTGATATCTAAGTTGTCATGGTTACCTGATCTCTATTCTCTAGGTAGTCATGGTTTCCCGATTTCTAAGTTGTCATAGTTACCTGATCTCTATTTTTTAGGTAGTCTTGGTTACCTGATATCAAAGTTGTCATGGTTACCTGATATCTAAGTTATCATGGTTACCTGATCTCTAGGTTCTTATGGTTACCTGATATCTAAGTTGTCATGGTTACCTGATCTCTAGGTAGTCATGGTTACAGTTGTGGCTCTGCTCCAGGCTGAAGTCTGTCACGTTGACGACAATCAGTCGACCGCGGGGAACCTTGATCTGGTACTCGCAGTCACGGTTTGGAATGTACTCGTTGGGGTACCCAGGACTCGTGACTGTACCGCTGTTGGCTCTGAACATTCCACCACAGACTGGGACATAGAAAACCCAACAGGAGGAGAGATTCTTAATGTGTGTGGTGAAGTTACTCATCAATACACTCTCCTTGGAACAATGAATGAGTAAAATTGCTGGCAAAACTTTGAAGGTAGTTCTACTGTAGTAGCAGTGATATAGTGATATAAACAAACATTCTGGGCCAAGATCTCACTTGTTGAGGCATTGAGTGACTCATAGTTGACTGCGAACCCTTCCCGGGATACACTAGAGTCTGTCCGGAAGACGACCAACATTGTGTTCCCAGTTGAGGTGATGTCTCCTGGATTCGTGGAGCCACAAAACCTGCAGCAAGAATATCAATGTATCAGCATTCAACTCAGAAAGCAACTCAATGAACATCATAAAGGTTTCATAAATTTGAGAATGTCAACCTCTTCATAATTTACCTTTTTTACTCCTATTTTATTTTTATGAACAACCAACCCACCAAAACCATGCTGAAGCCTGAAACATATTTACATGTACTACAACATTCTTTGCCATGTATACGTTCCTGAAATACATACTTTCCCAGCTGCCCTGTTCTATTGAACGAGTCGTAGATTGTCACAGAGTCATATCGGCAGTTACGGTGATACTCCAGGTTGAAACGGTTGAAGGTGAGCCGAATGATGAATCCCTCCTGCGCTGTGATGAACCAGGAACAGTTGGCCCCGTGGGGGTAAACGTCCGGGTGACTGGGGCTGGTGAAGGCACCCGAGGGTGTAGTGTAAGAGCCTCCACAGGCTGGTAACCGACGGAAATAAGGTAGTCAGTGGAGTGGAGTTTGGGGGCAAAAATGGAGCTGAACAGTTTTCATAGTATGGAAATTTCATTACATATACAACAAGGATAGATCAGTGAGATGGACTCTGAAAACAGTCATCATTCAGACAGTTTCGACATTTAGACAGTACAAACATACAGGCATAAACACATATGAAGTGCCAGCTTCGACACAGAGCTGTGTAATTCTCAGACCACAATGTATCTTCACGTGTTCTTATGTGGTTCATCAATCTTATCACCCTTCGTCATTTAAATGTAGAGTACAAGCCACAAAGAAATCCCTTATCCTTACACCCGGTTTCCACGACAGTCCCACCGCCGCCTCCGCTGTTACCCCCACCCCCGGGAGAACCGCCGTTAGTTGTGTCGTACGTCAGACGAAAGCCGTGGTTCTGGATCGACCCGTCCGAGTGGAACTTGAGGCGGAGAACATTCCCAGGAGAGACGAGCATCGGGGGCAGGGACGAGCCGCACAGTTTGGCCACTAGGGGAGCCTCTGCTGTCGCTCCCCCGCGGATCTAGTGGACAGAAGAGAACAGAAAAGTAGTGAGTGAGGAAAATATAATTCCAGTAAATATTGGTTAGGAATTTCTACAGTGCGTACATCATTAGAACGATGCCTGTTTGTTTATATTTGTAATAGCTGATGGCTATACATCCTGAAATGTTATGTATTAATTTGCCAAAAAATTAGCCCAAAGGCTAAGATAGGTTACCGGACAATTTTGGTTTGGCCATGGCAGCATTGGCAGGTAACAGACCTTGAGATTTACCAATCAAGGTTCGCAGTGTAAACATATGACTTTGAGATTTACCAATCAAGGTTATCCGTGTGAACTTCGATGTCACCATTACATGTATGTGTGCGGCATTTGATATTCTATATGTTCATAATACAAAGATATATCTGGGTGGAATCGTTTAGGCCGCTCAGGTCAATTTACGCATTCCGAGTCAGACATTTGGCACTCAAGGTCATCTGACGTCAAGTTCAAGGTCATCATTAGTTGTGCCGTATATGTCTTCCTATATGTTCATAATGCAAACATAAGATCTATCTGCAAGCATTTCATCTATACAGGCAAATCTTGGCATTTTTTTACCCCAAAATGGCTGTTTTGAGCTTTCAAGGTCATCCAAGGTCAAATTCAAGGTCACCATACACATCGCCATATATGACAGTCCTGACACCTCCCATTATGAAGGAAAAAAGTTTCGAAAATGTTCGAAGTCCAAAATTTTTTTCAAAGGGTGAAAACTTTTTTTCGCCAAGAAATGGCCCAAAATGGATAGTAATGCGATTTGGGCCGAAAAAATTTTGTTTCGTCGACCCGTCGAAAATTCAAAATAGCCGCCACCACAGATCGGCGATTCAAGAGCAACCAGACTTATACACATCACAGAGGTACATAAGGAAAATCTTTTGAAACAAAAATCTCAAATCTGATCTGACAGTTTTTGAGAAAATGGCCACCAAAGTTCGAAATTGACCGTTTTTCAACAAAAACGGCCGCCATTTTGAAAAAAAAATTTAAAAATCAAAAAACTAAAAAATACCCCCTTCTCGAATTATTTCAAGGTATCTTTTCCCAAATTTTCAGAAACATTGGACTGTAAACTTTAAAGATGAAAATGTGGACGGACGACGACGGACGGATGCCAGAGTCGGCCGGATGCAACGCCATGGCAATAGGTTATCGGACCATAGGTCCGGTAACCTAAAATGCTCTGGTTTTGTTATCATTTCTTCTCCAATATTATGATCTCACAGTGACGCCCAATATCACAACACAAAATCCTGCTTCACAATTCCCCATAACATCAGCATATGAAAATTTTTTCTATGAGTACACTACACACACCTCCAGGTAGTCATAGGTACAGTTTGCGTTTGATGACGCCTCAATGTCAAATGTCAGGAAGGTAAGTACGATGTTCATTCCCTCAGGCTGTTCTATCAAGTAGACACAATCCCGCCTGTTGGGGTACGGGTCGGGGAAGTATGGCGACGTCAACTCCCCAGTCGACTCAGTGTACGTCCCTCCACATTCTGCAAGGTCACAGCGTGCATTAATATCAATTCCCTCAATTCTACTCTGTCAATACCCTTATACCATTTATAATTGCATAATTTATAACATCAGAATCAGAACTCTTCTACTCCTTATAACTGCAAAAAATACTGATAATGATGGCACTGACGGACGAGCCAGGTCGCACGGAATCCCGACCCGGCATTGGACGAGTCTGCCTTGAACTTGACCCACAAACTGTTGCCGCTAGATACGACAGCAGGAGGCAGCTGGTTGCCACAGTAACGACCAACAAATGGCGAGGTCTCATCATCTCCGTCGTGTACCTGACGAAATAACAAGTTAAGTTCCATGACAGTAGAAATATTAATGAAACTGATGTGTTATGTTTTTTCGAAAAATTTTAATCACAGGAGAAATTGATTCTTCCTTGCAGGATTGAATTTATGCATAAACATTTTTGATTAATTATCAATACCAAACCACTCACTGAAACTAGACGGGAAAACATCAAAGGAGGACTTCCTATCAAATTCAAACGCAATTTGGTGACAAACTAGACGTCAAGGCCTAAAGGCCTTGAAGGCATTTCAGGATGATGCATGAAAAAAACAAAATGTTTGTTTTTATATGTTTGTCTAGGGCCACGAGTCCGAGAATAATGTCCGTTTCGCTCTACTACGCACCGTTTCTGAGATATCGACGAAAACAAAAAATGCCGACTCAGAGAAAAAATTTAAGGTCAAGGTCAAAGGTTATCCCTAATACCCTTAAGACATGTTTGTCTAGAGCCACGAGTCCGAAAAAAACGTCCGTTTCGCTCTACGACGCACCGTTTCCGAAATATCGACGGAAACAAAAAATGCAGACTCAGCGAAAAAATTTAAGGTCAAGGTCAAAGTCATCCGTAATACCCTCTAGACACGTTTGTCTAGGATGACGAGTCCGAAAATACTGTCCGTTTCGCTCTACAACGCACCGTCACGAGATATGGACGAAAACGAGAAATGCCGACTCAGCGAAATTTAAGGTCAAGGTCAAAGGTCATCCGTAATACCGCTTAGACATGTGTGTCTAGGCTGACGAGTCCGAAAATAACGTCCGTTTCACTCTACGACACACCGTTTCCGAGATATGCATAAGTGCCTCAAGGATGACTCAGCTAAAATTATTTTGAGCCCTAGGTCAAAGGTCGTTTGACGGATCGGCCTCAAAATCAATAGGCTTCTTCCCTGGTGATATATGAACCTCCATGCAAAGTTCCACAATCATTGCCATAATACTTTTTGAGTTATCGTGCGGAGACCAGAGACATTTATTTCATCCTCACGGACCTCACGGACCTCGGAGCCGGCTCAAAAACAATAGGCTTCTTCTACACAACATTTCTGACCAGCGTTGAAAATTTGGCGAAGATACATCGAGGCAAACTGAAGTTATCGTGCGGAAACCAAAAAGTGAAAAAAAAAACAAAAACAAAAAAAAAAAACATAAAGGCATTTCTGCTGAAATGCCTTAATTAGTTTCACACACATGAAGTATTCATTCAGATGACTTCAAAATTAGAGAAATCATACTTTTAAAACTACTATCGAAGGTAAAATTGAAAAGAAACTAAACTTAGCGGCCACGCACTCAACTGGAGAGAATGAATGAGCAGCAACCGATGTCGTCATTGTTTTGATGATGTTGAGCAACGGGTACTTTCAACATCTTTGGTTCCGGTGGAATGAGCCGCCTGTCGAGGCTTCTCTCAAAACAATGACGGCACAGAAATTTACGTCATGTTTGACGTTTCTGTTAGCCATGCACTGCCGTGTGGCACGTGTATGACAAAACTTGCAGATTTTCGGTGTTTTTGATGTTATATTGTCCGTACGATTCGTTTGTACTGTTCAAATATATACATATTTCATATGTGAATGAAACTTAGACACTCAAATGCTGTAAAATCATGGGTCGAAGCCAATACACATTGATAGGAAGTCCTCCTTTAAAATCACATGAAACTATATGTGCCTATCAATCTTCCTGCATATACATGTACAGAGTCATCATTATCATATTTATGTGTTATGTACAGTAACCAAATATTACAAATCCAGCTGAAATTGTGAGCTTCCATGCATACAATAATTCATCTCAAGAAAGATCAAAATCACCCCACCCTTATCTTGCCGCATATACAAAGTAATTTAATTGTATCCCCCGAACAAAGTTCGGCGGATACTATGGATTTGGCTTCGTCGTCCGCGTCCGTGTCCGCGTCCGTGTCCGCGTCCGCGTCCGCTAAAATTTTCTTGTGAACGCGCTACAGGCCGCAATTCTCACCCGATCACCATTATTTTTTGCAGGCACATATATAATGGTAAGATCCCGACACCAATCGATTTTGGTTGCCGTGGCAACTGAATTGGTCGTTTGGGGACACATTTTGCATTGAAAACAGCCTGTTTGAGAAACATGGCTTGTGAACGCTCTACAGATGGCAATTTTTGACGAATCTCGATAATATTTGGAAGTGTTGTTGGGAAGGGCTGTCACACGAAACCATTCGTTTTTTTGAATGATCATATAAGTATTAATATGTTAACAGCCTAACTTATTACAGAATTTTGAAATATCCATTTTGACATGTACGATCATTCCAATAGCCTGTACAATGGAAGGCAATGACACTGGTTTCTTGTTCAGAATGGAGAACTGATGTTTTCAGTGAAAACAGGACAATATTACTGAATAAGTTAACATTAGTTTTACTAGTTAAGTCTATTATTGTCCACAATAAAAATAGTTAAGACGAGAAACGTTTATTATTAAGCTCAACAAGGTAAAGGTTTTGTCCAGTACAGATTTCATGGGTGTAACTGAATAAGTTAACATTATTTTAAATAGTTAAGTCTATTATTGACCACAATAAAAATAGTTAAGACAAGAAATATTTATTATTAACCTCAACAAGGTAAATATTTTGTCCACTACAAATTTCATTGGTGTAACCGAATAAGTTAACATTATTTTCACTAGTTAAGTCTATTATTGACCACAATAAAAATAGTTAAGTCTATTATTGACCACAATAAAAATAGTTAAGATGAGAAATATTTATTATTAAGCTCAACAAGGTGAAGGCTTTGTCCAGTAGAGATTTTATGGCTGTGACCAAGCAAGTTAACATTATTTCTTGCTAGTTAAGTCTATTATTGATCACAATAGCTTTTTATGAAAACATTGATCAACTTTTACTTTGAATTTCAACTTGAGACCATGTTTGGCACAAATTATGAGTTAAAATATAACTTATGGTGAAAAATTCGATCTGGCTCCAATTTCGTCATCTTGAAATGCAGTTTTGGTAAACTTCTAGCTTGAATTTCAACTTGAAACCAAGTTTGGCACATTTTATGAGTTAAAGTATAACTTATGACGAAAAGTTCTATCTGGCTCCAATTTTGTCATCTTGAAATGCAGTTTTGGTCAACTTTTACATTGAATTTCAACTTAATACTAAGTTTGGCACATATTATGAGTTGAAATATAACTCATGGCGAAAAGTTTGATCTGGCTCCAATTTCGTCATCTTGAAATGCAGTTTTGGTCAACTTTTAGTTTGAATTTCAACTTGAAACCAAGTTGGGCAGATATTATGAGTTAAAATATAACTTATGATGAAAAGTTCGATCTGGCTCCAATTTTGTCATCTTGAAATGCAGTTTTGGTTAACTTTTACTTTGAATTTCAACTTGAGACCATGTTTGGCACATACATGTATTATGAGTCGAAATATAACTTATGGTGAGAAGTTCGATCTGGCTCCAATTTTGTCATCTTGAAATGCAGTTTCGGTCAACTTTTACTTTGAATTTCAACTTGGAACCAAGTAAAATATTCTGAGTTGAAATATAAATAGGTGAAAAGATTGATCTATCTGTATTTTCGTTATTTTATCAAACATGTCGAAATGGAAATTCATATGAAGAGATTTCAGTGGTGATTTTGAATTCAACCTTCAATAACCTCGGAAGATCAGCATGATCAGTGCAGCACTTTTGGTGGGGAAAAGAAAACAGTTGTGACTTGAGATTTAACATTTCTCTGGTAATCTTTTTTAGCCCTTGCTCTAGTTTTTCACACTTTACAGTGATATATTTGGGGCAACAGAGATGATAGGGCTACGGGGGATACACCCAAGCGGTCGTAGGCGACCGGAAGCGTCTAGTTTTTTTTCGTGATTAACTATAAACACCCTCACCTCCACATAGTCGTAGCGACAGTTGCGGTGAGTCTCTAGCTCCATGTTGGTGAAGTTGAGAGTGATGATGTCGGCTCCCGGCAGCGTGATCGTCCACACACACTGGGCGTTATGTGTGTAAGGGTTCGGGTAGTTTGGGGATATCAGGGTTCCGTTGGCTGATGTGTACTCACCGCCACATCCAGGTGTCACTGCAGTGAACATGCACTCATTGGAAATATACGCAAAACACTTTATAGCAATGTAATCTCACAAACCATCAAACATGTGATGACTGTATGTTAATTCCATGCAGTCTCTAGATATTGGCTTACCTACATGCTGAATACTGGTAACAGTATGTTGTTCGTCATGCTCTATACAATGTTACATTTACTTATTGACTTGACACAAATTATCACACTGCTAACTCACATGTGACCGACGAGTATGTGATCACGAAGCCAGTCTGTCGGCCTGAGCCGTCCGTGTTGAAGGTGACACGTGCGTACGGACCGGTCGTCTCTATGGGCGCAGGCGTTGTCATGGCGCAGTACCTCTCCAGGACCCCGTCACTGCGGGACAGGCCATCTCGCAGCTGGGGAGAGGGTGAGGGGTGGGAATGATGCAAGAGCGTTAATTTTTTAATAACATCTTCCCCAGTTTTCCATTTCATTTTCAGACAATGGATAAATCCGAAAGCCATGCGCAGAAATTGGAAAAGAGATGAACCATTTGTTGTAAATATTTCGTAAATCAAACTGCATTCACAAACCCCAATAAATATATTGAGACTGCTGGAGAGAACATTGGACTCAATAAAATGTTTAACGTTTTTTCCCTCAAAGTCAAACATCATAGTCACATGCTATTTTTGAACTTTTTCACACATGCGCTCTCACTCCGAGCTCACAATTAAAGTTGACCCACCATGAGATAATCCCCGGAGCAGTTGCTGCTGGGGTCGATGGCCATGTGAGCGAAGGTGAAGCGGATCTTGTTGCCAGGGGTGATGCGTATATCCCACGTACATGCGGCGTTGTTAGGGTACTGCCCCGGGTAACCAGGGCTCTGTATGGTGCCATGATCCTGGCCCCTCAGGGAGCCTCCACAGGCTGTTGTCATGGAAGCGGGCAGGAAAATATAGACAATAGTTTGTCATCTTGAAAATACTAATTTGAATTTTGCATAGTACGCGTACATCTTCATGTGATAGTCATCTGCAAAGTATGCCTAACACTTTCTACAGATACGTGTTGGCCATCAATCCTCAGTGACAAACAGTGACAACTGACCCAGGTCGGCTGTGTTCCATGTGATGCTGAAGCCGTCCCCGCTGACCGACGCGTCGGAGCGGAACCAGAGGTACACCTGGTTGTGTGTCGTGTTGATGTGGCCGCCATTCGGTAGCGTGTCTCCGCAGTACTTGCCAATTAGGTGGGAAGATGCCGATGGACCGTCATGAATCTGCAGAAAGTCGTAGCTACAAGCCTCGTGGGACTCCAGCTTGAAACTGTTGAAAGTCAGCGCCAAGATCTGAAATATAAATGTTAAAAAAGTTCATTATTCCAGGAAAAACTTTCATTTGAATAACCTTTTCAGACTCTTCCAGCTATAACTCACTGTAATCTTATCACAGCTCACAGCTTAATGCGAGTCACATACATGATTTCACCGTTGTTCACTATATTTCATAAAATTATTTCCTTCATGGGTAATTATCGATTAGTGTGCTCAATCGAGTACCTTGTTGGGTTCTGTGGTGATGACCCAACCACAGCTGGTCCGGTGAGGGTAGGTTTCCCCTACATTGTTCGGGAAGCGCACGGTCCCAGTTTGCCCAGATAGACGCCCGCCACAACCTGCGGGTTGTGGACAAAGAGAAATACTTTATCGAGACATCAGAGTGTTTATGGAACTTCAGCGCAACTTGTACAATTCACTCATGATGCAGTCAAATGGAAAATCTCACTCAAACTATTCTTTGCAAAAAAATATGAAGTTGTGTATATATATATATGTTATGGTGTGTACTATTAGTACATATTTACAATGAAGGCTACCTTCAAGGCCACCAAGCGAAGGAAGGGGAACCTTGTTACAATTCATAGTGTAGCCATTGATAACAATTTCAAATTTGCCACTCACTTTGCTGTCTCTCCTCACAGTTGAAGCCTGTGTAGGAGGATGGACACTGACAGGAATAGCCGCTGTTCCCGTTGCTCGAGCAATTCCCTCCGTTCTGGCAGGGACTGCTAGAGCAGGCATCAATTCTCTCGTTACATCTGGACCCGGTCCAGCCCGCATCACAGATACAGATATAGTCACCTGACGCCAGGGCCTGTTCATGCAGGATGGATTGTTTGTGTAAAGCTGTCATCCTTTGCTTTTGTTTATCTACCTTGGATTTATAGTGCATTTATGGTAAGTGAATGTCAACTACATGTTATAAGGATCCTTATGCTTGCAATAAATAAAATCTTTTCAATAACAACACTGACGATTTCGATTAGCAGGAAAATTGTTGACAGAGGTTAATAAGGGAATTCTCACTTCACAAGAGCCGTGTCGACATCGATTGCGTCTGCATGGGTCGCCACCTCCACCGCCACCGCCGCCACCACCTCCACCACCACCGCCAGTGACGGGCATGCAGCCTGATGGACCCTCACCGTTACCTTGGTAACCCGCAGGACAGTGACATGTTCGCCCAGCAAAGTCTGTCATGATGAAAACGATAACCTTACTCAGTCTATAAACAATCATCCCATAACCCATACATTTTTTGTCACAAAAAGGGGTTCTTCTTTCAAATGATTTTCTACACATTTAGAAATAGACTGTGTGACATAATATGATTTTTGGAGTTTGCATAAACATATTATAATAATTGAGACACGTACTGCTGAATTCCTGGCAAGTTGCCAGCCGATGACATCCGCCATTGTTGCTATTACAAATCCCAACATAAGTGCAGGTGACACCATCGCCTAAGTAACCTAGAAAACACAAACAGAAAATCCAAAAACTTACCAATGAATCTTTATTCTCACCAGGAGATAATTCATTAATCACAAAATCACTCAACTCAGACCAGTTCAAGCAAAGTACTTCACTCCCCTTACCTTGTGGACAAGCCCCACACTCCCTGGAGCCGATAGTATTGACACAGTCGACTCGTGGCGCTTGGGAACAGCCTCCGTTGTTGGTTTGGCACTCGTCGACATCGACACATGTGTAGCCATTACCGGAGAAACCTGACACATTTATTCTAAAATAGTTCTCGTAATTGTCACAAAAAGTTTAGTGCAGTAATTTTTTGTTTCCTAAGAAATTCCAACATTCCCTGCAATACCCAGGAAAAATGTATATTCATACTTGTCTACAGCCATTATCCATGAATATATGTAATTCTTATCATAAAATACCTGAAGTTCATCGTTGCAGTATTATTTAAAGTCATCAAGTTCTCTGAGAAGACTACATCAACAAACAGAAACGCAAGGAGCATGCAGACAAATCTTTGACAAACCTTGTGGACAGGGCCCACACCAGAACGAGCCCGGAACGTTGATGCACTGTACTGCTGGGTTCGTGGAGCAGGGGGACGTGTTCTGTGTACACTCATTGACGTCAATCACACAGCCTGGGTTACTCCCGTCAGTCGTCCAGCCGGCATCACAGATACAGCGGTAACTTGACTGGAATAGGACAGCAAAACAAACGTGTGGAAATAGGAATGCATAAACTACATCTAGACGTCAAGGTCAAGATGCCTTGGAGGCATTTTTGGGTAAAAATTAATTTATAAAATAACATCAGTTTTGCTCTATGAGACACCATTTCTGAGAATACAAACAAAAACAAAAAATTCTGACTCAGAAAAAAAGTTTTGGGTCAGGGTCAAAGATCATCCTCAATACCCATAACACATGTTTGTTAAAGGCAACAAGTCCGAAAATAATGTCTGTTTTGCTCTATGACACACCGTTTCCGTAATATGTTTGTTTTTAGAAGGACGGATCGTCAGGAAACATTACAAATGTAGTTGCTGATTTGTGTAAACTTTGTGAAAACAATGTACCTGACAGCTACCTGTACAACATAAAGTAAACAAAATAGTGTTGTTTTAGATTTACACAATTATATTGTGGGAATTCAGCAACACACATAACTGGCATGTATTCATGAAAATACTCAACTGAATCTGTAGATGTATTGAGGCAAGATTACCAATTACCTGACTAGTTCCAGTTTGTACATCGTCTATACACGTGCCGTGTCCACAAAGTTCCTCATGAGATGCTCGAGTACAGTCGTTGTTGGCCTGAGTACACCGGATCCCGTACCAGTTACTCGTACACTGGCATCTATTAACAAAATTGTATGTATAATGAATTTGTGAATAGTTGTATGAACGAACTCTATCAAAACCCAGTGGTTTCGAGGGATACGCTGAGAGCAAAAAGACAATTACGGACTGAAACAAGTAAGTTTCTCGCCCACTGATCTGACTGAGGTTCATGTCACCGCTCTGTTTATGTTGCTATGGTTACCGACCTGAAGCTGCCAGGTGTGTTGACACACTGAGCGCCGTTCTGACACCCGAGGTCCGTCCCAGCGAGTGTCGCACACTCATTGACATCGTCTTGACAACGGTTGCCCTGGAAACAGACACAGCAAATGTCAATCCACTATAAGCTCTGGATTTCTTTTTATTTACAGATTTATGCAATTTCTATGCACATATTATATAAGAAAATTATTCAAATTATTTTTTACTAAAATGATTTCTTTTTATTTAAAATCATTTCAATTTCACTGAAGTTGAGTGCCTGAGTCTGAACAAGTTTTACGAACACAAATTTTTGGGATTCATTGACCTGGAAGCCAGAGAACTGACCTGGAAACCAGCAGGACATCGACAGGAGAAACTGTCGTACAAATCTATACAAGTTCCACCGTGCTGGCAAGGTTGAGTATCACATTCGTTGTTGGATAGTTTCTGCAAGTGGAAGCATAGTAATTTATTATCAGATTCATTTGGATTCTTTCCTGCTTAAGAGCTTCGCGGGATATTTTTCGAGTTTTTACTTTTCCCTATTTCCTAATACTACATAAAATGTATTGAGTTTCTTACCCGTCGTAACCTTCTCAAGTCAGTCTCCAGATCCGTCACCTGGAAAACAGATCCCATACACATTATATATACATGTATACAGCCATACACATCATATTCTATACAGCCATACGAGAGGAAAATCGGAATGGAATTTGATTTGACCAGATACTTCTCCCAAGTTTTCATCAAGTTTCATGTTTGCCCTTAGCTCAGGATAACTATTACCAACACAAGATGTTACCAGACATTTACAGAGCCGATGCTATCTATACGCGCCAACTACATGATATAGCGCTGCAGTACGAGGAAGTACAAACCCGAGCCGTGAGATCGCTCAGACTGGAACTAGATGAGCCAGCACCTGTAGATGTACCCCCCGACTCAAGGCGCGACACCTAAAGATAAATCAAATCTACAGTCAGCATTATTGAACCAACACGAAACCAACTATTTAACTATTTAATTCAATGAGCGTGCTTAATTTACAAGGTTCAGAAGTATGACACTTAATTTAGATGTCTCTCAGAATTCATGCAACTCTCCCAACTCCAGCAGGATATTCAATATTTTTTCGCTGCTAATATTGGTTTCCTCAAGATATTCAGTGTACTGTGAAAAGACTAATAGATCTATTGACTGACATTCAACTTGGCCGATATTTAATCAGGCAGTTTCAAAACCACATATCCTTTTTCACCTTACCGGTATATATAATCTGTATAAATTGATGCAAGATTTATTTGACACTTTCTCCCTAACCATCAAGTTTAACAAACAAATCGCCTGCCAATACATGCTCCATTTACAGAAGTATTTACACCTTTATGTAGGCTAAGTGGGAACATCATTTGGAGATGTGTGGATGCATTTTCATCATGAAGTATATGGCCTAAGACAAATATTAGATGAGGGCCATTTGTATGTGACACAGCGAAGTGAAGGAACCTTCCGCTTTGGGGATACAGGGAGAGCATAAATCCCCCCAGAAAATTTTTATCAATTGAAATCTGTTGGTGCTTTCCAAGGTATACATCAATACTTAGGTAGATTACACGCCACAGCAAAGTTTTCCATAAACTATGGGGACCCTGGAACTGAGGGGGCAGAGGGAATGGCAAATCTGCAAGGGCGCTGGAATTGTGGGAGCCCCGGAACCTCGAGGCATCTAGAAGTGTGGGGGCCCTGGAATTCTGGGGCCCTCAAATCTCTGGAGGCCCAAAGAGTGCTGGGTCCCGGCACTCTACGGTGGTCTCTCCACTGTCCAGTATGGGCCATGGTACACAACACACCACAAAGCCTGCTTTCGCGGCACATTCACACCTCAAATGCAAGATTTTTTAAGCCTCAATGCGTCCCGCAAAACTATGAGGCCGTATGCCATGGCTTATTGGCTAATCCTGCCGTGATTGGTCTGGTGGCTGTGACACGTACCCTGGCTGTGAGGTCACTGAGCTGCGAGGAAAGCTGCTGCTGTTCAATATCACTCAATCTCTGTTCTATACTGCTCACTTGAGATGACAAACTGCTCCCTGAAGTCTTTAACAAAGGAAATAAATGACGATTTTAACTTACAAATTAGATGAACACCATATACTTTAGTAACATTTTTTCTATGGTACTGTCTTTGTCAATCTTACCCATATGTTGACTGGAACTCAAACAATTTTGGTAATTTCATATATTATCAATGTTTTAAAATTTGGTTTCCGTTTATAAAATTTGTGTACCAGAATCTGTTTACATGCCAAATGCAAAAAAAATTACAATATTTTTTCACTTACTGTGCCATCTTGTAACGTCGCTATACTATTTTTATTTTCTTTAACCTGAAATAAACATCGGAGAAATTAGGAAACAGAACATAGTTAAATTTCCAATTGACAGCATGTACTGTGAAATATAGCATGACAGATTCAAGAATATAATGGACCCTATTGCATCAGGTTCCATTTAGAAACCATGTCAGGCTTTCGAAATTGATTGAGATATAGTAAACGACTAATGCAAGAACATCAGAACCAAAATTAAATGGACCACTCCAAAATAAAAATGATGGTTTTGCCACCATCATCAGCTGATGATTTGAGTATTCCTTGAGTACTGTCTAGCATGTTGCTTGAGGAGAATGATCTAGTACTCGATACTTAGACTAAAGTCCAGCAACCCACTTACATACAACGTGTGTCACTGCTAATAAACGCCACACCAGTAGTGTAATTAAGGTACTGGATGAGCCCAGTGTCCTCTCCCCCCCCCCCCCCCCACTCTACACCCCCCCCCCCTCCTCTATTATGACACCACCTGTTGCACCAATTTTCAGAACATCTATCATTTTTACTTGGGGGGGGAGCAGAGGAATTGGGTAAATTGTTCAAAGATTATTGTAGCAAACTGTCATGAACTCATTACTGTGAGTAATGATCATTATTTGTAGAAATACACAATACATGGTTCAAGGTATTTCTGCTGTTTGTAAGTCAGTTTCATTATTTACACGGTCATGTAGTACCAATAAATTAATTGTGCATTATTTTGGTTTTTGGCAATTTGCACGAGCTAGGCCAGTGATTATGTTTGTTACATCAACCTTCATGATGTTGACTTTGCATGTTTTAAAAGCCAAAAACTGAATGAAATATGGGCCAGTGTTGTAGGAATTCCACGAAAAATCCACCCCCTATAACAAATAAACAAACAGAATAGTCCCCAAGTCTCCACATATTAGCACAATGTAAACAAATCCTGCCACAAGGAAAAAATTAACCCCCCCTTCCCCCCTCCCCCCCTGGTAAGGGTAACAAAGGTCACAATCTGTGATTACTCTATACAAACAAAACTAAATCAAAACTTGACAAAACCCCACTCGGGGAAACTAACATCCTCTTTTTTTTTTTTTTTAATGAACAGCATCGTGGAATTGTATCATCCATGGGCAAGTATTATTCAATATGACTTGTCATGTCATCATTCACAGAACATTTCGAAGACGGAAACATACAACAAGAAGTATATTTATGATACATTTATGCTTGAAAATCATCTTGCTGAATATAACTGACATGAAATAACAAACATCTAACTAATTTTAAAAGACAATGTCACGAAACACAGGCACTAGTGGGTTAATAATCGGTGATAAATTTAAAATGTATTTATTAAATTGAGAGAACCGTGCAGTGGTACGGAATTGCAACACCAAAATTTCTGCATATCATTGTTTGACCTTGATGATGGGACTGGGAATTAAGTTTCCAGGACTGGTAGATTTTGTTTCTCTTTAACCCTTTGAGCCCCATAGCTCATGGTAACCCCTCCACCACTACTTGAACCCCCACAGGTCCTCTATAATGTGCAATGTATGTCAGGGCAAAGATTACTTGTGGTTAAAACATAACACATCACAATTTAAATCAGCAAGCCTAACCTAATGCAGATACATGTGTGCATACTGAATTAAAACACATTACCGGTACCATGGTAATCACCCACAAAATGTTCATTTGTTCCACATGTATAGTGGAGTGAAATAATCACATACATTATATACACAGCAGTTTATCAATAATGGCTCTAAGGAGATATGCAGATGTTGGAAAAGTAGTTTTAAAACACTTACCTGTTGTACAATTTTTTGTAAGTTTTCACCGTCCAAATTTATATAACCCCCTGATGTGGGTTTGAATGTTATATTGTGATTGGCTGCAGTTTGGAATATGAGATGTCCGTTCTGAGTGATAATAGAAGGCCTGAAACAAAAGGAAAATTCAGCGTCACAAATAATTGTCATCAATAGCGAACCGCAGACTGTACATTCATTAAGTATTCAGACTGTGATTGAAGCTGAGGTCATGTACAAGGTCACCAAAAGCTCCATCATATTCAAATATTTATGCTCATGCAAGTACTCATTTTAATGCTCATACATAGGATTCTAAGATTCAGTAAGTATGCTGATGGGTTCAGTATAACTGTCTGTGTGAGTATTTCTTAGTCGCTAGACAAAATAAAATTTTACTACATATTTTATCACATGGGAAGAGTTGTTTCTTTTATTGCAGAATTCATGCTTGAATTTCATGTTCTAACATTTACTAAGGGAACTTTCAGAATTTTTTAAAATTTCAGAATTTTGATCATCCATTCGAACATAATTGACATTTCACAATGGACATTCATCTTTTTAGTTCCAGAGCCAAAAAAATTGGTGAAAAAAATATGTTTTCATGCCAAATGGAGAGACATAGGATTTCGCCCAGATACGACTGACTCTCCAAAACAAAGTTATGGGCAAAACTAATTCAAGTTTGTGCTTTGAACTCAACTTTAGACATAACATAACCCATAAATTGAGCGTTCTGTGTCAACTAAGGTCCGGTCATAGGCCATACAAATAAAACACCATAATATGACTTTCCATGCTCATAAAACAAGCTGGAAACTCGATTCATCAGAACTTTTGTAAAGTTATTGACTACCGTCCGCTCTTCGGGATCCTCGAGGATAGTCCTCTCTCATCCGAGTCCTTGCGGACGCGCATCCGCTATTCCGGATCCTCGCGGCAGGGCCGCTCACCGGAGGTCGCGGCGGACACGGTAACTACTTCATCATTAACGGTAACCAGGTAACAGCCCACCCGACACTCCCAGGCCTACGGACACCGTTCAGAAACTGGTTCATCACCACGGTGTTAACTGGCGGGGCCTGGCGAGCCGCGGTCTGCCTCGGGGACGGAACCCCGTACAGTCCGACATGCTGGCCAGAGCCTCTGTCACATGTCCCGGGAAGGGAGAGAGCTGGCGATCCACAGGGCCGAAGGCCCCCGAGTCAGCAACTCGTCTCTCCCAGCCCGGGCCTCCCCACGGAAATCGTCCCCAGGGCTCTAGGAGCCCACTACTCAGACCCAGGGAACACAAAGCTCATGGCGAGCCTCGTGTGCGTCCTAGTCTCGATCTTGGACAATCTCCTCGAACGAGTCGCTTCCAGTGTATATATAATACACCAGAAACTGCAGGGCGCACGCGAGGTTAAATCGATCCATTGTTATAGTTTACTGGAACGTAAATTACAATACGTCGCCGTGGCAACGCACGCTCGAACGGAGCATGTCAAAACAAGGCCAAGTACAGAAAGGCCACATAAATGGCTTTTATGTTTACAATCACCTGCCGCGTGCTTAGGGCAAAATCGCCACATTACCCCCTTCTTACAATGTTGGTCCCCAACATGTTCCGCCCGCGCCCAAAATGCTCGAAACCCGACGAAGGCTTCGCATGGCGGGGGCCGGAAGAAGGCACGATGGCAACGCCCGGAAGTCACGGCGCAAACACTAGGACTTTAAGAGTCCCTTTTGGAAGAATGGGGAACTACCCCCGGACTTATGGAGTAAACTATAACGCGCTTTGCAATTTTGAATAAATCCTCATAAACAAGCTAAAATTTTGACCGAGGTGGTCCAAAACCGTGTGATGACCTTGAAAGGTCATCCATTATAAAAGGACGGTGTGTCGAGTCTTTGGAATATCTTTAAGGTTAGACTTTAAATTTAGAAATTTTTTTTAAAACGACACACCGAGTGATCAAAAGTGATAGTACCTCTAAAAAAATGTTGCCGACCGCCCTGCCGGCCGGCTCCTCAGATCCGCAGAGCGGGTCTGAGGCAGGGCGGAGCCGCGGAAGCGACTCCGGCACGCCCGCATGACATATGTACATCTAGCAGACACACATACACCTGCGGACAGCTGTCGCAGACAGCTATCCAAGCCAACGCGGCAAGCCGCATCGACTGCCAGTATCCGTATACTGCAACCCGCACAGGCCTGTGTACAGACACGCAGATGGACGGACGTCTGCACTTTCATGCAGCCGCCCGCCCGCCCGCACATCTTCAGCACGGCCCGCATGGGGAGTTTACAACTGGCAAAATCACCCGCATCTCGAACACCGGACACGCGGATCCCGCGGGATCCAGCGCGGCATCAGCGGACGAAATGCGAGTGGCACAAAACACATGTGCTACACATCTGGAGATTAATAAAAATCCGAGAACGACATTTTTACATATATATACATGTAACAAATGACAGCTATACTACACGTGCAGCAATGCACGCGGTGTCGCTGCAAAACTCTGTCCCCGGTCATACTGACACACTGCCGTACCAACATACAAACACCACAAAACTCATACGGAGGCAGTCATTTCCCTCCGGTGACTCCAAATCAAACCATGTATACGGGTAGAAAATAAATTTCTATCCCGGGGGACCTCGCAAATAACTACAGTAATTAAAATCAGTCATTAGCTAAAGCTTCCGCACTGGCGGTAAATGACGTGAAACTAATCACCAAAGCAAGGTAGAAATTGGGCATAAAATTGACAGTAACCACTAACTTGTGGCTTGTACGAATATGTCAGACGAAAACAACAATAAATTGTCATTCTCCAGTCTTTTCAAATATCACAGCAATCCGTCACTGTCAAAATTAGCGCAATCTCTTACACCCCTCTAGCGAAAGCAGAAATCTCCCGATTTCTTACTCTCTTTTGCACCGGAAAGGAAATTTCACATACTTGTCTCACTTTGTATCAGTAAATGAGCAAGAACAGAATTCTCCAGAGACATGCCGCACACTTGTGGCTTATAATCCTCCCATAAATAATAAATGAGATGGAAAATAAACAAAATCACTCCCCATAGCCGCTGGCACGCTTACAGGGCGATCGGACATACCCATGACGTCCGGACAGACAATCGGGCGCCCTATGGGCGTTTGCAAAGCGCCCACTAGCATCCCCGACGTACTGCCCGGCCGCGGAGCGGTGCCCGGTCCAGCCCAGAGCCTCCTCAAACGACTACCGGAGCGCGGAGCCAATAGATTTAGACGCGGAGCCGGCATGGTCCATAACCGCATTGGTTAGGGGGCGAACCCTTCATACCGGCGCCCAATCTAGAGGCGCCCAAAGATGGTGAAAGCAATAGCCGGCGGACGTCCGGGGCTGCCCGCGGACGGAGTCCAGGCCGGACGTCTACCATTGTACGGCGTATTGCCCTTATCCAATGAAGATGAAATTGGAATTAGAAGCCACCACAAGTGTTGCGCATGTAATATACGACCCCCTTCTTAGAAGGAGGCCGGGGTTCCGGTCATTCCGGCCGGACCGCGTATTGTAAGGTACGATCCGGACGAGAACGAGCGTCACCCGCTGCCGCGGCTGGTCCGCACACGCGGACTTAACAACCGCTCCATTATCATAATGGATAGTCGGTTTCCTGCCGTAAGAAACCTTAAACTACTATAACCGCAATTACAGTAGTGGCTCACGGGGGATAACTACACCGAAGTGCGTCATCTTAAAGCGCCGCGGACGCCGGACGAGTCACGCGGACGAACCGCGGACATCAGTCCTCATCTGCGGACACTATCCCCGCGTCCAGAGCCAGTTCCCCAAATCCGTGGGAAGACGCTTCTCCCGTAGCGGACGTAAATCCCAACCTCAGTCTGGCCATATAAGAGGTTGTCCCGGGACCAGGGGCGTCCGGCCGAATCAGTAAATTCGTCCGGCCAGCGTAACCGTTGTACGGATTACGCCGGACAGCCGTCCACAAGGTGCGGACCGGCCATCCGCACGTCCCTGGCGCTAGAAACTACAGGAGGGCGGATGCGGAGCGGCGGCGTTACGACATGAAAGTCTCCGCGGACCTCAACTCCGAAGATGGCCACAAAGTAGCCACCCGCGGAGGTAAGTCGTGCGGACTCTCACGGAACGACCTAAAACCCGTCCGTAGTATGATAGACGGGTACCGCAGACGCATCCGCATGGGCGGAAGGTTATTCCCACCCATACCGGGCTGGCGCACGTGGTTTCCGGCGTGGCCGCCCGTCATCCGCAGGTACTGGAGGGAGTGGAGGTACCTGCGGATCGCCGTCATCTGGCTGATAGCCACCCAGCCCATCATCTGACGGGTCAGAGAGGTCCGGGAGGCCCACCATACGGCGCACACGCTCGTCCGGAGTCCGCGGATGCTGACCGGACGGATCCCATACGGGAGCATCATCCGGTTCCGCATCTTGAATTAGCGGATCCATGACCAGCGGGCCCTCGTACTTCTTCAGATTATCGATATGGACAACCAGAACCCTGTCCGGATCGGAATCCCTCCGGATCCGGTAGTCCACATCTGTCACCTGTTTCAGTACGGTAAACGGGCCTATCCACGGCTTAGCAAATTTATTGCCTTGCTTAAGCGGCGGATAATAGTAGCGCACCTTGTCGCCTTCCGCAAAAGCTGGCCTACCCTTAGCATGGGCGTCATAGCCTCGCTTCTGCCGGAGGGCAGACTTGTCCAGGCGCGCGCGCGCGAAATCATGGGCGTTCGCCAGGGCGCGGCGAATCCACTCCACGTACTCCGGACCGCACTGGGGTACTGCGCCGGTCTCTGCCGCAGTTGGATACATAATATCCACGGGCAAATTTAACTCCCGGCCGTACAACATCGCGTGCGGAGTAACTCCGGTCGAAGAGTGGACCGACGACCTGTACGCCATTAAGACATACGGGAGGTGGTCATCCCAATCATTCGCACGATCATTCACAAAGGCCGCCAGCATGTTGAGGACCGATCGATTAAAGCGTTCGACCTGGCCATCAGACTGGGGCCTGTAGGGGGTGGTACGCACCTTGGTACTCCCTAGCATCTGTGCTAGGTTCCGGAACAGGTTGCTCTCAAATTGCGTGCCCTGATCCGAATGTACCTGTTTAGGTACCCCATGGTACACCACCCATCTATTCACCAATAACCGAGCTACCTCGTCCGCAGTCTGGCGGCGCAGTGGGTAGGCGTCGGTATACTTGGTAAAATAGTCGGATATCACCAGGATGTACCGGAAACCGCGCGGGGTGACCCGGTGGGTATCCAGTATATCCAAAGCTATCCGATCAAACGGCGCGCCCGCCTTAACCGTGGTTAAGGGGTGGCGGCCAGGAGTCGGAACTCCTTTGCGAGTTTGACACCGCGGGCAGGCTGCGCACCACCGTTGCACGTCCAAGCCGCTACCAGGCCAATGAAAGCGCTGTTGTAGCCTATGGACGGTCCTCCGGATTCCCAAGTGACCGGTCACCCGGAGGTCATGCAACTGGTGGAGTACTTCTTTCCGCAGCTCCGCCGGAAGCACCAACTGCCATATTGGAGGCAGTGGGGTCGGTGGCTCATAGCGCCGGTATAAGAGGCCATCCCTCAAGGAGAGTCGTTCCCACTGAGATACTAGAGACAAGGTCTCCTCCCTGTAGGTCTTTCGCTCATCCTTCGAGGGCTTCTGGCCGGCCTCAAGGGCTGTGATTACCGGTGCCAGAGCTCTGTCAGCTCTCTGCGCCGCAGCTATCTGCGCCGGAGAGTAGCCACCCAAGTAATTAGGCTCCTCATCCGTCGCGTCCGGCTGCGCCGCAGCGGCCATCACCACAGGGGGCAAGGACCGCTCATACTCAGACTCTCCAGAGGACGAGGGTACCCACGAGGAGTACACCGCCGGACTCGAGGAAGACTCGCTGGAGCTGAGCCGCACCTCCGCTTCATATGCGGGACGCCCTCGCCGATATCGGCGGGTCCGCGCGCGGAGATGAGCCCTAGACGCTCCGGCCGCCGTGTTGTTAGAGGGGGCGGCGGCCTGCGGTCTCCCCGGAACGTCCAATTCCGAGTCTGAGGACGAATCCGCGGCTTGCTGGGATGGTGCCATCCCTGCACAACCCGGATTCTTGCACTTATGACAACGGGACAGGCCGTCCGCGTTGCCGTGCAACTTACCAGCGCGATGCTCTATCTGCATGTCATACTCTTGGAGTTTGACGAGCCACCGCGCCACCAAGCCATCGGCCTCACTATAGTTGAGGAGCCATCTCAGCGAACTATGATCAGTCCGCAAGCGGAAATGGCGTCCCAACAAATAGTGCCGGAAGCGCTTGGTCATCGTAACCACCGCGAGCAACTCGCGATGAGTGGTACAGTAGTTCATTTGAGAGCGGCTCAAGGCCACACTCGCATAAGCTACTACCCGCTCTTGCCCGTCCACGATCTGCGAGAGGACACCGCCGAGCGCGAAGTTACTCGCGTCGGTGTCCAGGATGAACTCGCAGTCCGGACGAGGGTGCCGCAGCACCGGGGCCACTACCAAGGCCTGCCGGAGTCCCGAGAAGGCGTTAGCCTGCTCGGCGGACCAAACAAAATCGGCGCCCTTTTCCGTGAGGATAGTAAGGGGACGCGCGATCTCCGCAAAGCCGCGAATAAACCTGCGGTGGTAGCTCGCGAAGCCCAAGAAGGACCTCACGTCCGCCACGTTACATGGCGGAGGCCATTTCTGCACGGCCGCCACCTTTGCGGGGTCTGGTCTCACTCCGGTGCCCGTTACCATGAAGCCCAAGTACAGGATTTCCTGCGCGAATAGCTCGCACTTACTTGGCTTCAATTTAAGCCCTGCTCCGCGGATGCGATGGAGCACCATCTGAAGGTTGGTGAGGGTTTCCTCGAACGACCGGCCATACACGACGACATCGTCGATGTAGACCATACATCGCTTCCAGAGGAACCCTTTGAGTACCATCTCCATGAGGCGCTCGAACGTCGCTGGTGCGTTACAGAGCCCGAACGGCATTACCTTGAATTGGTAGAGCCCGTTCTTGGTAACGAAGGCAGTCTTCGCCCGATCACTCTCCTCCATCTCCACCTGCCAATACCCGGAGGCCAGATCCAGAGCACAGAAATAGTGCGACCCGGCCAGGGCATCGAAGGTATCCTCAATGTGCGGGAGAGGATATGAGTCCTTCCGCGTGGCATCGTTGAGTTTCCGATAGTCCACGCAGAACCTCCACGAGCCGTCCTTCTTCTTCACCATAACCACCGGACTGGCCCAAGGGCTGTCACTGGGTTCGATGATGTCCAAGTCGAGCATCTTTTGCACCTCCTGGTCTATGACCTCTTGGTGCACTATTGCTGCCCGACGAAGACGCTGCTTGAGAGGACGCTCGTCCACGAGGTCGATGCGGTGCTTGGCGACGTCAGTCTTGCCAACCGCACCATCAGGACCCATGAACACATCCGCATACTGCCGCAGCAGTCTGCGGAGCGCTTGGCGCTGCTCTTCATCCAGCCGGTCCTTCGGAACCCGAGATTCCAAATGGTCCGGCAGGGTGAACGGATCATCTCCGGCGGCCGCCGCCGCGCACGCAGCGCGGCAGACCGGATCGTCGGGGATGACACGACTCGAAGCCGCGGGAATAGCAGTAGCTGCTATGCATCCGCGCTTCAGTACAATCGGAGCATCCGTAGGATTCACCACAAGGATGGGCATCGCGCGGGGGTTGGACATGACCAGGGCCCCACCCAGCACGAGCCCAGTTCCTGCGGCGAAACTGCTCACGGGTTGCACTATACACGGACGACCATCGAGGGGCATGCGGGGACGCCGCGGCCTCGTCTCGATGATCATCTCACTCATCGGCGGCACTACTACAGTGCGCGATGTCCGCATCTGGAATGAATGCATCGGGCCCGAGCGGAAGAGGAAGTGTGTGTCCTCTCCCATCCGGAACTCGCCAGCGCTAAAGTTGGCAATCACCCGGTGGACCCGTAGGAAATTCATCCCAATTATCCCGGCCGCTCCGATATCCGCCACGATCGCCTCTGTCAGATACACCTTGTCCCCAAGGGTAATAGGCAGATCGATGATGCCATGGATACGGATGCGGTTGTCTCCCGCTCCGTAGAGCTTGTACGGTCCGGGATCTCGCAACTCGAGGTTGCGGAGTGCGGGCTCCTTCCTAAACGTTCCGGCGGCCACGAGGGTCACCTCCGAGCCTGAGTCTATGAGGAACCGGACCGGCTCCCGTCCGAAGGACAGGGGCAGGTACCAGCAGGGGTCCCTCACCAGCGCGCAGGTCGGGCGATACCTTTCGCACGTGCTGGGCTCATCTACGGAGTCCTCGCCATCCGCCCCAGCCGCGGAGGAGCTAGACTGGTCTCCAAGGACTACTTCCGGAGAAGTCATATCCACTTGGGGTCCGTCCTGCTCATCAGCGGGTGGGGCGGCATCGTTTGCCACCGAACAACTATCCCCGGACGCAGTGTTGGTCGCCACCACGTCCGGATCTAGTTTCCCTGCCGCGGGTTCCGATTCTGCTGTCCCGGAGGACCAGACCGGAAGGAATTCCTCCGTTGCGGGCCAGGGAGAGCTCCCTGGTATCCGCGCGACCGCAGGCGTTCCAACAACTCCGGACACTTCAGCCAAAAGTGTCTCTGCTTTCCGCAGAAGTAGCAGGGACGGTTCTGAGCTGGTCCGGAGGTGAACGCGCAACATTCTGCGGCTCCCGGAGCTTCGAGCCCGGCGCAGTGCGCAATCATCTGCGCGGCGCCGAGGTCGTATTCCTCCATGTCGCACTCGTCCGAGGGCGAGCGCGGCGCGGCGACCGGTGCCGCATGTGCGGGCGCCCCTGTAGAGGGTGCCGGCGCACTAACCCACTGCTGGGTAGGTTCCCTGGCGGGTTCCCGGACGACCGGGTCCTGCCACGGGGTTACCTGCGATGCCTTGACCGGAGGAGGAGTCGCCACCTGCGCGGGTACAGCCGGGGCCGGAGCCGAGGCTGGAGGCAACTGTCTAGGACGGACAGCCATCTCAAGCGCAAGCGCGGAGTCTATCGCCTCCTCCATCGATCGCTTTTCATGGGTGGCCAGCCCGTACGCTAGGTGGTAAGGCTGGCCATCGATGAACTGATCGATCAGCATCGTCTCAAACCGTCTGGAGTCCATGTCCGGAAAAGCTCTCCGGCCGAGTATGCGTAAGCTGTACGCATAGTCTGTCACGGACTCAGTCGGCTGGCGGATACGCGCCTTGAACTCTCGTTCAGACTGCCGCCGATTGGTCGTCGGCGGGAACAGCAGGCGAAGTTGACGAGCAACCTCGCCGAACGTCACTGTTCCTACCGGCAGACACGGCATCACGCGGAGAGCTTTCCCTTCCAGGCTCCCCGCGAGGACGTGTCCAGCCTCAGGCTGGGACCATCCTTCGTACACGGCGGTACGCCATACCTGGAGCAAGTAGTCCTCCAAGTCGGCGTTATCCCCGTTGAACCGTTTCCGCCACGAAGAGTGGTCGGGCCCGTCATCGCGTTTGTTACGCGCCCGACGTGCGGTCCCGGCTCCGGGGTCGTCCGTGTACTGCGGCAAGTTCCGCGCGCTTCCCGCGCCTGCGGCGGAGTCTGCCGGAGCAAACATCGACGCCGCGGACATAGGAGCAGGGAAGCTCACGTTTGCCGCCGGGATCATTCCCGCTGAAAACCCACTCTGGCTAGGTGCGGGCGGGGCTCCCATCGAACCTACTGGGTAGGCTCCAGAAGGGGCGGCAAAGCTTGGGGCCGAAGCCACCTGTTGCCACTGCCCGTCCGACACACTGTACGTGCCAGGGTAAGTCGACCACGCGGCTTGCGCTCCAACCGTCGGAACGGTCGACGCGGTCGCCAACGTGGTGCCTCCGAGCCGCGGGGCAGGCGCGGGTCCCATTGCGGGGGCCACTGGCGCCTGCGGACTCGGCAGGACTTGGGGAGGGGCTACTGGCCCAGACATCCCCGGACTTATGGTGACCGACGGGTCAACGCTCGAATGCAGCTGATTCCGCTTGAACAGTACAAGCGCCTCGGATATCAGCCACCTCTCCCTCTCCGTCAAAGGCCCCGAGTTGCCTTGTGACAACGGAGAAGGGGAGCGGTTCCGCCGGTCTGATCGTCCCTGATGGGGCGACCGGGCGCGGTCATAGCGCCCGAGGGGGGCCAGCTCGCCAAGTGCGTCGGTGAGCTGATCCACCACACTGCCCGGTGCGGACCGACCAGAACCCATGCCGGAGGCTCGCGAGGGAGTCCACCCGGCCGGGTGCGGCATCTGGTATGACTGGTCCGCTCGTCCAGAAGGACCCGCATGCATCGGCGCTCGATTCCGGACGCTCGAAGGCGTCTTATGGAAGGGTGCCGATTGCCACGGATCTGTTCTGGGCACGGGCGGGCGCGGCGTAGAGCCGTTGCCAGCTCCACCCACCGCACCTAACACGTCAAGGTCCGGCCTTGACGGCAACTCCTGCTGCGGCCCCGCGGGGCCCGACTCTACGTCCGAAGACGGAGCCAGGGACGCCGGAGTCGTCTCCGCGGACGGGGTCTTGTCCACGGAGGTTTCCGCGCGTTCCTTCCGGCCGCCGGAGTCGTCCGGAGACGTCTCACGGGGGCTGTCGCGCGACCGGGTGTGGTCCGCGACATTTCCACCCTTATCCCTCCCCTTGGATTCATCGGCCTTATCTTTGGCCTTCTCTTTCGCTCTTGTCATTTTTCGAGACGTCCTTGAGGAGCGGGCGATCCCCAGGGACTAAGGAGGCTACAACACTGTGACGGTAGGCTGCGATGGAACACTGTCGGACTGATCCTGGTCACGGCACCAATGTAAAGTTATTGACTACCGTCCGCTCTTCGGGATCCTCGAGGATAGTCCTCTCTCATCCGAGTCCTTGCGGACGCGCATCCGCTATTCCGGATCCTCGCGGCAGGGCCGCTCACCGGAGGTCGCGGCGGACACGGTAACTACTTCATCATTAACGGTAACCAGGTAACAGCCCACCCGACACTCCCAGGCCTACGGACACCGTTCAGAAACTGGTTCATCACCACGGTGTTAACTGGCGGGGCCTGGCGAGCCGCGGTCTGCCTCGGGGACGGAACCCCGTACAGTCCGACATGCTGGCCAGAGCCTCTGTCACATGTCCCGGGAAGGGAGAGAGCTGGCGATCCACAGGGCCGAAGGCCCCCGAGTCAGCAACTCGTCTCTCCCAGCCCGGGCCTCCCCACGGAAATCGTCCCCAGGGCTCTAGGAGCCCACTACTCAGACCCAGGGAACACAAAGCTCATGGCGAGCCTCGTGTGCGTCCTAGTCTCGATCTTGGACAATCTCCTCGAACGAGTCGCTTCCAGTGTATATATAATACACCAGAAACTGCAGGGCGCACGCGAGGTTAAATCGATCCATTGTTATAGTTTACTGGAACGTAAATTACAATACGTCGCCGTGGCAACGCACGCTCGAACGGAGCATGTCAAAACAAGGCCAAGTACAGAAAGGCCACATAAATGGCTTTTATGTTTACAATCACCTGCCGCGTGCTTAGGGCAAAATCGCCACATTTTTTTTCTGGGATTCTGGAGGCAAGTTAAAGGTCACCTGATCATGAAAATCCATTTATAAATATATTAATATGTACACTGTAATTGACTGGATACAGTGTTTGAGGCCCGAGGTCGTATATATGCATACCCCTCGGGAGAGATATGATTACAAATGCTGACATTTTCTGGGGGGTTCGTGAGTTTCCCTGTTATTTTTGTTTTCTCTCACTTCGTATGCCTGATATGACTTTCTGTCCCCGGACTATGAGATTGGATAACGGACCCTGTTTTGTTTGCTCGGAATACTTAATAGTCAGGAGGAATATTGAGCATATAGCACTCAGGGTGGAAATGTAGTACAGACTTTTTCTATCGATTGATTTGGCTTCATAATGGTCTAAGACAACCTTTTTCAGAGGGTGTGTAAAATTTTCTCCCGGGCTAACTTTTTTATGGCCTTTTTCAAAATGGCCGACATCGAAAATTTGGTATTTTAGGAAAAAAACAAAATTATCCTCCTGGCATGATGCTTTTGGTCTATTAAGGTTACATTTAGTTATATGGAGATATATTCTTCATAACAATCCTAATAATACCGATTCAAACGCCCCGAAAATGGAAAAAATCCAAGATGGCCACCAAATTCTCGCCATTTTTACAAAAATGCTCATAACTTCCTGCCAAATTGAGATCGGAAGCCAATTTTGGTGTCTAACCCTGGGTTTTGGGGTATGAGGATTCTAAATAAATAACTAGTTTCATGATTGGATGGTTCGAAGATGCTTAGAATCCAAGATGGCTGCCAAATGATAGCTCGATTTCGCAAATAAGCACCAATAACTGTCACGTATTCAAAATAAGAAGGCAATTTTGTTGGCCAGTCCTGGGGTTTGGGGGTATGAGGGTGCTACCTGAAGAAATACTTGTGTGTGTAGATGGTGATTAGCCAGTTTAAAACTATCCAACTGTCCAAAAGCCAAGATAAGGACTACTTAATAAAACACATGCGACCAAACCTGTTTAATAGCACTCACTCAGTACCACTACCAGGCATATTTTTTTTCCGAGCAATCAAACCCAAGTATATCATATTAGGCATATCAATACCAAGTATATTATATTAGGCATTTAAAACTATATAACAGCTGACAGAATGTTTGATCAGATAGTAAAAAAACTCATTGAAATGGATGATCATCAAATCAAATTGGCAAAGTCTGTGACTACTTTGTTTCAATTGAGTTTCTACAAAAAGATTGGCCTCACATTGGTACTTACATTCACTGCCTTTTCTGAGTATAAAATCCTCCCAAGCTGGACAGATAACTTGATAAGGAAGTTGATGACGTTATCAACAAATATATCAACACAGAGGACGTTGATTAGACGAGATACAGCAAGTTACATGTCATTATAAATGATGTTAACATCTTCATCAGAAGGGTAACAGGACCTACAGGTCCAGGCTATCCCGTCCACCTTCTTGTCAGACCTTTATGTGCCATCCCAGCAGACACTGATCCAGATTACTGAAAAAACGCTGCTGAAGAACAAGCCTGGAACATTATAGCCTCCACGAAAATGGTTGTACATAAGCATAAACACAAAGACTGACGGGTAAGTCAAATCAAAACCCTTTGAAAGCCTGGAATCCTCATTTTGACTTACAATATGTTGTTGATGTATACGCCTGCATTCGATATATTGTGTCATATTATTGCAGCAAGAAGCAGAGTGAAGATGGTCAGCTCCTTCATGCAGAACCATGTTAAAGTTATCAGATTTGATATAGCGCTCTTTTCAGCCGAACTAAATCCGCTTTCAAAGGCGCTTTACACTTTAACCCCAGTCTGAGTGATTGTACTTGGAGCAGCCACACTCAAAGCGCTCTATACAACACCCATTATCAACGGGTACCCATTTAATCCTGGGTGAAGATAGACAGATTAGTGGTAAATGCCTTGCCTAAGGACACTAGTGAAATAGCACAGCAGTCCAGCTTGAGACTCGAACCCATGATCTTTGGATTACAAGTCCGACGCCTTATCCACTGTGCCACTCACTCCACAAAAAATTCTTACTGCTGAGCCACTGAGATTCAGGCATTGAAGACGTGTGGCTACACTGTATATATGTAATATACAGGTACATGTACTATGCACGCCCTCCTGTAGATATTCTCGAAGACCTGTCTGGTTGAAATTGTATCCCTCTTCAAGGTTGATAGTAAACCAGGTAGAGATTATGAACCATCTGAAGAAAATTCTACCCATAACAACGACAACCGGTCCAATGTTCCAAATGCTTCATTGAAGTTGGCTCGGGATAAAGGATAGATCTGAAGACGGAAATCTTCCAGTAAAGCTGGCACATCTGTAGGGACAGTGAGAAACATTATCAGAATCTCATGGTTCTTTATCTTCAGCACTTTGAAATGGATTTAAATGAGTGGGAGTATTTCCTACTGTGGCAAAAGGACAAGCATCAGCAACATTACCAGAGAAAAGCAAGCGCTATTTGGAAATAATATCAAAGAGGTTGAAGTAGCCATGAAGAGATCCAAGAAAATCATCTTGCACAAGATGTCTTGGCACACATTGCCCCAGCACGTGGCGGCTGGACGCTTGGAAACAAAAGCCAACCTAGATGACGCTCACCTCGAGGACATCAGTCTGGAAGACCTGCCAGATTGAGTGGCCTGCCTCGGAGCTCCAATACCAAGATGGGCTCAGTTGTCAGTAGAACACAGCATCTTGGCAATCCCATAGAACCAGGCTCAAGTTCTCATGCAGTGTATCAACAATATGCAAGGGAAAGTCTTCATTCGTACTCGCTAGTGGTGCATCGATAAGATGAACGGAAAATGTCTGGGGACATTCAACATATTGGTAAAGGAAAGTTTTATATCATCAAAGCTCTGATGTGTGGCTCCAACTGGCAAAGCAGCATTTACCATCAGTGGTGGATCCATGCTTCCATGCAAAGGGGTGTGGGACAAAAGTATATACCACTTGCTGAAGAAAGGTTAGGTATTAAAACCTCGAGCTGATAATCATTGATGAGATTTCAGCAGAGGCATGCTGAATTTCATCAGAGGTCGTCTGGGTCAACTCAAGAGAAACAAAAGTTCTTCATGATTCTGGCAGTGAGTGATTTTATCCACTGCCGCATGCAAGAGGACAAATACTGAGACCCAACTGCCCTTGTAGAGCCTTGGGACGACTTCAAGGTTACTACTTTGACCGACATAATGAGCTCTGAAAATTAGGATATGCCTAAGGATCACAGATCCAAGCAGATGTACTTCAAGTGTTTCCTCTCCAAAAAGTTGCTGCTGCACACAATGTAAAGATGACCGATTCTTTGAACAGACAGAAATCGAAGATTGTAGCTGTGAATGTTATCGAGAATAGATCTGGCTTGAAGAAGAATACAACACCTGTACCCATTGAATGCAACCTTTCTGCTGATGTTACACTCTGTAAGGGCTCCATGGTGACTATGATGAGCAATCCCAATGTAGAGGATGGTCTGGTGAGTGGTGTCATGGGAACGGTCTTGAGGATCATCGAAGGATCCAAACCTCTACGCCAACCACAATGTGTGTGTGTTAGATTTGACAATGACCAATTTGGGATCAATGCCCGTGCCTTATCACCAACAGACCTCCCGAAGAGTTGGCTCCGAATTTTTTTTTCTGTCTGATAGTTGTTGATTTTGTGCGAGTGGGTGCTATTAGACGGGTTCGTTTACATGTTTCACATTAATTAATGGTTATCTTCGCCTTTGAACACCTATAGATTCGCCAGTCACCATCTACACACGAGAGTATTTTTTCAAGTAGCACCCTCATACCCCAAAGCCCAGGACTGGCCACCAGAGTTGGCTTGTTATCTTGATATATTTGACGGTCATTGGTGCTTATTTGCGAAATCGGGCTAAAATTTGGCAGCCATCTTGGATTCTGAGCAGCTTCAAACCATCCAATCACAAAACTGCTTATATATTTGAAATCCTCATACCCCAAAACCCAGGGTTAGACACCAAAATTGGCTTCCTATCTCAATTTGGCAGGAAGTTATGAACATTTGTGTGAAAATGGCGAGAATTTGGCGGCCATCTTGGATTTTTTCCATTTTCGGGGCGTTTGAATCGGTATTATTAGTATTGTTATGGAAAATATATCTCCATATAACTAAATGTCACCTTAATAGACCAAAAGCATCATGCCAGGAGGATAATTTTGTTTTTTTTCCTAAAATACCAAATTTTCGATGTCGGCCATTTTGAAAAAGGCCATAAAAAAGTTAGCCCGGGAGAAAATTTTACACACCCTCTGAAAAAGGTTGTCTTAGACCATTATGAAGCCATATCAATCGATAGAAAAAGTCTGTACTACGTTTCCACCCTGTGTGAAATTTCCTCCTGACTATAATACTGGGTATTGATTCCACGTCTATTTCTAGCCATTCTAGATCCTGAAAGCAAAGAATTTTATGGACATTTTCATGTACTACAAAACCAAAAACGTCATTAAACCAGCGCATATATAAATGAACTTCAAAAGACCGCCCGTTGCTATGCGCGACGCAGGTCGATATGAAGGAGGTCAATACCGCAATATATCGGACCGATTGCACTCTATGTAATCCATTATAGCATTTTCGTAGGCATATAATAATATTTATTGATTCACCACATATACTGTATCAATAATATATGATTAGCTACGTACTATATTTTATATAGTAATGTAGGCTCCATCTCCATCTGTGGGATGTATGTATGAGATCACAAAACCCAATCTTTAATGGCAAGTGACTTCTGAAGTCAGGTTAACTGATGAGCAGTTGAAAGAAAAAATACTTTTCTCTAACCAAACTTCGTCAGCACAGTTTTCAGTCAAAAGGTGAATATATAACTATGTTAGGTGACCATATATGGAGTCCATGACAACCTGATAAATTTGAGGTTGCTTCAAAGAAAAGCACAAATAAATATCTTTTTTTTCATAGGTAGGTACTTTTTGCAGTGGAACGAATCAACCTCAGCTAATTATGCGACTGGTCTGATGAATATTCAATCAGATAGTGATCGAGTTACAAAGCAAAGGTACACAGACTACAATAGCGTATCAGGTTATGGGCTACCTTGGGGGGGGGGGGGGGGAGGGGGGGGGGGGGCAGTGCATGTAAATAAGCAAACAGCAAGAGCTAACTTTTAGACATAATAGAACACAATCAAAACAGTAAAATATCTTATTTTACTTTATTCATGTTAACATATATATACTTTTGTATTCCAGTACATGTATGGTTTTGTATCAAGTATTCTGAAAATAAATTTATTGGCCATTAATATTCACATCTTGAATTACCCAAATCTTAGCCTACTATCTTAAATATCTTTGCATCTCAAGTCCCAGCTCCTTAAATAAAATATATAGAATAGAGCACGCAGGGGGCGTTTTGTTGTGGAACACGCACATGTCTCCTTATCAACCGACAAGTACTTGGTATACACCCCTCCCCCCCTCCCCCAACCACACCCCCGCGGTCAAGGGTTGTACATGCTGTGGGTTCTGGATCTCATGTCACATCACTACCAACGCCCCCCTCACCCGCCCCCCCCCCCCCCCCCGGCAAACGAACAAAACGCCCCCATTTTCTCTTTTTTTCCGAATGGAACAGCTGATATGCTGCGTGTTTTAGCTTGAAGGCCTATGTTCGATGTACTCCGGCTTACTAATTTCAATTTATGATGTAAAATAGTATTTCGATCAAACAAACAAAACAGAACTAACGTGATGTCATTAACACGCGAAGAGCGAGTTGCAGAAATGTAACAAAACATCTTGCAATAATATATGATGTTTATTCCACGGGCCCCGCGATATTTTCCCGGGAAGATCTTGATAAGTTCAATATCAAAGTGCATCTGTTAACGATTCTGTAAACTTACTGTTGATTTGATGTTGCCCTCTTTTCTCTTGTGTCCTGACTTGTGGAATGAAATAACGAGCAAGTTACTATACAAAAGTGAATTAAATTGCGCGGTGAGACCGCAAATCGCTCCATCCTCGCATCTACTCCACCCACTGTTCGTCTTTGATGCTTCTGTGTGTGGTATATCAGCCGTCTGCTGTAGCAGCGGTTAAATACACATGGTAATACACCTGTGCCCTGGGGCGAGGGGGGATCCGTGACGTCAGCCCACCAATCAGCGCGTGACTTTACAACGAGGCTCATGATCCATAGGGAGGTCACTTCAAATCCAGACGTTTACATGTAACCAGAGCCGTCTAGTAAGAGAGTTGTGACAATGACCGTTCGAGATTTTAGCGTGATTCGCCATTTTTTGTCCAAAAGAAGCTTTGCATCGGCTGAAACGACCTTTCAGCCCGAGGTATTCATGATATCAATAGAGCTTTGTGTGGGGTATTGTTGTTTTCCGTCAAACGTGATTGGACAAAAAATGGCGCCTATCACGTCATTGTCGTAACTCTCTTACTAGACGGCTCTGCATGTAACTATGTGGTATGCGCTCGTTGGTTGGGCAGCGTAGTATTTGAATCCCAGGATTTGAATAGATATATGCCTATACGTCTCCCATTCTCGAGACAATTCAAGTGAATGATAACTACCTGAGTATGGATATTCTAGTTCGTCTTATAATTGTTGTAAATACTGAGTTTCATGACAAGCAACAGCTGGGTATAAACTTTATTGACGGTAATCATACAGATATTTTATCGGTGTTGGTCACTGCATGAGTCCCTTCAGTGCTACATCTCCAGTTTCTGGACCTGGCCCTGCAGTGGTTTGATGGACACAAACTTTCGGTCGGAGTTGTAATGAGTCTCCCTGATCCATGTGTAAAGTTCGGCGGGCGCCCACTACAGGGCGTCCGGCACTACTCTACGGAACACTAAACCAGGTATAGTCAGCCCGGAACGAGTCCGGCCGTCATACACTACGACATAACAAATGCATCTCACCAACTCCTTAACTACAACATGCATATTACACAGTTATGGTAATGTAGCCGTATGTAGAGCCCGAGGTGCCATGGGAGCGGCACCACGGAACCCGTACATGTGGGCATGTTGCTGGCCGGCCTCGCCAAAGGCACTGTCACAGAGATGGAACTCTGAGCCAGCCCGACGGTCTGCCAGAGCCTGTGTCACACCACCCCGGGTGGAGAAGAGACCAGCGATCTACAGGGCTTGTGCCCCCGAGTCAGCAACTGTCTCTACCCCAGCCCGGGCCCCCAATGGAAATCGTCCCCAGGGCCCGCGTGGGCCTTACCCAAGATACAGGGACGTAAAACTCATGGCGAGCCTCTCGTCCTGCCTCTTGGCTTGCTCTGGGACAATCTCACAGACCAAGCAAAATGCTCGCGTATATATCGAGCCAAGAGGCGGGAGGAGAGACTAGGTCAAACCATTGTTATAGTTTACTGGGCGCGATCAAGTACAGTGCGTTGCTAGGCAGCGCACGCTCCGAACTCGAGCAATCTAAAAATAGACCGTAATACTAGCTAGTGTTTTGCAAAGACTCCTGCCGCGATCTTTGGGCAAAATCGCCACACATGGTTTGGGAAACTTCATGTTTCACGTAGAATGGACCAGTGACTCTTCTCGCTGCAGTGCATTCCGTGTTTTCCTCATCATCCCTCAATGAAACCCTTCGAGATTTTGCAGATGACTTCCCCATGGTGGCCCGATAGTTGTGCTCATAGACGCTGACCAGGTCTAGGGCCTCGTCCATCGATTTTGGCTCCCGGTTCATTGCCTGGTATGTGATTCGGCCATTGTTCGTATCCCTTCAGGAAGGCAGCTATCTCTAGCTGTTCCTGGCCTGGGTAACAGTGGGTATACTCGAACCACCAAGCGCCTTACCTCCTCTTCAAACTCTTCTGCAGACTCCTTCCTTTGCTGAATGTCACTGAGCTTGCGGCGGGCAGCTGTGGGAGGCTTTCGTCTGCCCAAAACTTTGTTTCAGACATTCTGTAGGTTGTGAATAGCTCTCACGACTAATCTCATCTGGTGAGCACACATACCTCACCGCAGCACCTCATAGGGCTCTCGTGGAGGCGGTCCAGTCTTTCTGTTTCGCTCCATGCCTGGCGACTGCCCAACCTCTCAAATGGCATGATGAAGGATTCCCAGTCGTCTTTGCTTCCATATATGGGCATTTATGGGTGAGGCGCCTCCGGCGGAGCACGTCATCCCCGACTCACCGCTGGTTCCTCGGCCCTCAGACCAGCTGGATTGTCTCCAGTGTTTCGTGATGGCTGGAACTATCCTCGGTGTGACAATCTTCCCTGGTCGCTGAAGTGCATTGAATAATCAGTTTGCACAAACGTAGAACTGAGTGTCTTGTGTTTAAATTGTCAATAATTCTTGTACGTTTTTGCTTGTTCATGGATGAGTGGTGATTCCGTGCAAGTGATCATCCAAGTGGAAAGAGCAAAGCTCTGTATAAGTATTTATAACATAACATGCGTTCGTTATGTATACGTATCACCATCTATTTTTGTGTGTAACAAGTTGTTATTTTCTCACAAGTATGAGATATTGGTGGTGTGTGTGTGTGTACGTGTATTTATCGTCGAAGTGCTGAGAATATACAGTACACAATTTATTTAATGCAATGATATTTGACTCATGTAAGATACTCTTAATACCGCTACACTTTATAATTTCTCAAAACAACGACGAAAGAATCCTATGTAACAGCATCAATGATCTAGCGCAAAGAAAAATTTGTGCCATGTGTTACCAACTGGGCGCCCTCCCGCTGCCTGAGGTGCGAAGTAAATTGCATAAACGACGTGTCCATAGGGCCAGTGAGAAGACGGCAGAGTGCGCATAACTGGTCACATGACAGTGAAGTTTCTGTGTGATTATATTTGTGTCCACACTTTGACCTCTATAATAAACACTTTTGGGTAATCTTACTTGGCTCTCAAATAAGAGAGAAATGAAGCCATTAATTTTTTTGATGGCAAACTCTCTTAAACTGGTCGTTCTATGCCCCTCAGACGGCAGTGGTTCATAAAAGTTTCTTGACGAAACTTGATTGAGTCAGTGGTCACTGGGAAATATTTCTTGACGAAGCTGTTCCACCGGAACCACCATTACCTTTGTCCCTGGTTTTGGCACCAAGACAAAGTATCTTGCTTAGGCTTTCAAATTTGGAGTTTGTTGTCTATCTCGTGGATTATGATCGTTTTTCTTCGGATTCCTTCACCTACAGTGTACTCTATACAACTACCGTAGTTTAGAGTAGTTTCAATTTAGTTTCTTGGTGAGGAACTGATAATTCTTATAGGTTTACTTAGTTTCCTCCATTATTGCCCTCCCCCTTTGTTCATTATGGAATTTTTCCAGATAAAGTGCGCGGGTTGCAACAAGTTCTTGCCCAAGTGGGAGCTTCATGTCAGTTGCTGGATGTGCAGGACATTATATCGACCCACAGCCTATTGTGGTTTATGCACTAGCTGGTCGGTGGATGACTGGTCGGATTACTTATGTGGTTTGAGAGCGGTTCAATAAGAAAGGTTGGCTAAACCTCTCCCGTCCCCTCCCAGTCCGTCGGCTACTTCTAGCTCTAGATCTAGGCACAAGCAAGCAGTACAACGACGAGAAGAGCAGGATTTTCTCGTTTGCTACGTTTGACTTCTGCTGTAAGCTATGATTTGTCGTTTTCTTCCAGCCTCCTGCAGTTCCCGGGAACCTGCTTGCCACAGGATAGCCGGGCAAGAGGCCAAAACATGCTCATAGACCCCGGTTATCTGGCATTGAGCTCCGTTCAGATGTGGCCTTCTGAACGGAGCTCAATGCCGTAAACGTCTCAATTTGTGAACTCGGGTTCCCAGGAACCCGGAGGCCAGTTTCCTGCCATGGGTTTGCCACAATCCAGTCCGGTTTTGGCAATTTCGGCTGCTGGCCTGGTGGCTGGTCTGATGGCTTCGCTTCCCGGGTCCTGGGAGCCGGTTCCCGGGAGCCGTGCTTCAGTTCCCGGGACCCCATTGGGAATTACTATCCCACCTCGATTTTTTGGCTCGGGCTGTGGAGACTGTGGGCCCTTGTCCTAACGGAGTTCTCTGCCGTATTCAGGTTTTAGGCCTGGCTATCCTCGGTCTCCTAGGATTATAGTTAACTAACGACATTTGCGGAGTCAGCTTGAGACTCGCGTTGATACTTCAGTTCCTAAATCTCGTCAGAAGTCTGTAACATTTGATGTTAATTTCTGTTTCTTTCCGCAGGTTGCGGAGGATTTCGAGGGAGGTGAAGTCATGTGCTGTTCTTACATTGTCTTCTCCCTCAGTGTCTGTCTCTGGGATGTCGGCAATGACGGCCCCTTTTCGCACTCCCATGAGCACGATACCGGGGGTGTCTTCCTATTTCCTGTCTCGGTGGGAGTTCCAGGCCAAGATGCAGGTCATGAGGTCTTTTACGTTCCCATGAGGAGATTGATCAGAAAGTATCTCAGATTCTTCTATCAGGGTCAGGTGTGGCAGTTTCGGGCGTTGCCGTTCGGCCTGTCCACCGCTCCTTGGCTTTTCACGATGTGTGTTCGGGAGTTGCAGGTGTTAGCTCATCGCAATAGCATTGTGATTTATCAGTATCTAGACGACTGGTTGATCAGGCACCAGTGCCCTCAAGCCCTGCTTTGTCAAGCCCAGTGGGTGGTGGATTCGTGTCAGTCCATTGGCTTCAAAATCAACCAAAAGAAGACTTATTTTCTCGGCAAGACTTCGTGTTTTTGGGCTATCTATTCCGGACTACCTCCGCATCTGTTATCCCAACCGAGGAGCGTCGGTTAAAGTTATTAGAGCAATCCCACAGGTTCTTAAGTCAATCTCCTCAGCCAGCTTCTCGTTGGCAGTCTCTGATCGGCTCTCTAGCGGTGACGGAAAAGATGGTCCCACTAGGTGCCATGCAGTCTCTTCAGCTTCACCTCCATGCCAATTGGTCTCAAGCGTCAGGGGACATGTCTCAGCTAGTCCTGGTATCAGACCAGGTGGTTCAGGACCTGCAGTGGCGGCTAGACCGGTGTTTTAGGGTGCTCCGTTCCATCCACTGCCTCCCTCCAGGCATCTCTTTATGGATGCCAGTATGGAGGGCTGCGGGGCTCATTGGGATGCCCAGGATATTCCCGTCCTGTGGTCTCCATCGCAGGAGGACGACCATATTAATATCCTGGAAATGAGAGCCATCTTTCTGGCTCTACGGCATTGAGAGCGCCAGTTCTCAGATCAGGCGGTGTTGCTCGCCACGGACAATTCAACGGTCATGGCTTACGTGAACAAGCAGGGTGGAACCAAGTCTATGTCCCTTTGTCTCTTGACAGTGGAGTTACTGGATTGGTGTTTCCATTGTCGGATCACGCTCAGGGCCCGTCACATTCCGGGTCATATGAATGTGTGGGCAGACTGTCTGTCTCGTCGGGGTCAGGTGCAGGCCGGCTGTCAATCTTTTCGCCACAAGGTGGAATGCCAAGCTTCCGACGTTTGTGTCGCCGATTCCAAAAGACCAAGCTTGGGAGGTTGATGCGATGTCGCTGGACTGGGACGGAATGTTCGTCTATGCCTACCCTCCAGCAGTACTTTTGAACAAGGTGCTGGCCAAGTTCAAGTCCCATCGTGTCAGAATGGTTTTGATAGCCCCGCTTCTCCTGCAGAAGTCGTGGTTCCCTGACCTTCTGGAGCTGTTAGTGGACAGTCCTGTTCCGCTTCTGGATCGCACGGACTTGTTAAGACAGCCGCGGTCCGATCGCTTCCATCAAGCCCCGGGCATGCTCAAGCTTCACGCGTGGCCCTTGTCGAGCGATGTTACCGAAAGAAGGGCTTTTCAAGAGAGGTGTCAGCCAGGATCGCCTGAATTAATCGACAATATTCTTTGGCAGTCTACCAATCTGAGTGGATTGGTAGACTGAAGGTTTCAAGGTCACTGCCCCTTTGATTTCGGAGTTCCTTCTGGAGAAGTTCGAGGAAGGGAGAGCTCCTTCTACTCTCGCTGGTAACAGGGCCGCGATTGCTAAGACCATCAAGCCCAAGACTGGGGTTGATTTTGGTCAGGACGCTAGTTTGTCTTGACTTTCCCAAAGTTCAATGGAAGGAAGATGGCTCCGTGGTTAGCCTTGGGGTTATCCCTTCGTTCCTGGCTAAGACTCTGCAGCTTATACCCCATCTATGTCCTTCTCAATCGCGTCCCTTACTTCTTCGTTGGGCCGGGCCTGGAGGAAGATGCTAAATTCTGTTCCTTAATCTATGTCGATCGCACTAGGGAGCTCCATGTCGGTAAGTGTCTACTTTTCGTCGGTTTAAGAAGAATTTCCCAAAAGATATCAGAGCGGCAACGATTTCTTCCTGGGTTAAGAAATGTGTCCTTTTCTGCTATGTAAAATCCAAAACTAGGACCTCAGGCTCCTTCCGCGTGAAGGCTCATGATGTGCGAGCTCTTGCTTCATCGCTTGAGTTCATGAACAATGTTGCCTTGTCCGATGTCATGCAGGCCTGCACATGGACCTCTAACAATACTTTCGTTTCCTTCTACTGCAGGGAACTGACGTGGCTGGACGACTCCAGTTACTGCCTTGGACCCGCGATAGCCACACAGCCTAAGGTCCACCTGTGAATGCTGTACATATGGGTTGCACTTGTACATACGCACATCTTCGGTGGACTGTTCGTTTCGGAAGATCTGTTTGACCCTCTGATTTGGGGTGGAAGTGAATTTAGGTTGTCCCGCCGCCAGCAAGACAACTGCGGGGGGACCTCCCCAACGACATCACTCTCTCACTCAGGTACGATTCCTTTGTTGTTATGTAATTTACTCGCACAACTTTTAAACCGTTAAGTTAATTGCTCGTCAGGGGTATAAAACCCTCCTGACATTACTCATGTGCAATAATAAGCTTAAATTAATGTAATTTAATCATCAACAGAATTAGTGTGTTCTATGTCTCAATAATGACCTTTGTGGAGGGAGAGGGGTTAACCCGCCTCCTATGGTTATTCTGGGATAACCCAAAAGTGTTTATTATAGAGGTCAAAGAGTGGACATAAGTAGGAAGTTTTAAGTTATTAAAACCAGTATTTATTACACACTTACCTCTATAATAAACACGGTTATGTTCCCTCCCGCCTCCCCTGCCTAACCTCTTGGGGGACAAAGTAATGGCGGTTCCGGTGGAACAGAATATTCCCCAGTGACCACTGACTCAATCAAATATTTCTCAAGAAACTTTTATGAACGGCTGCTGTCTGAGGGGCATAGAACGACCAATTTAAGAGAGTTAAAAAATTTAATGATTTCATTTCCCTCTTATTTAAGAGCTGAGTAAGATTACCCAAAATTGTTTATTATAGAGGTAAATGTGTAATAAATACTGGTTTTAATAACTTAAAACTTCCTTTTTGTTTGTTTTGTGGGTTTGTGGGCGGGTAAAATAAAGCTTATTCATCTGATTGCATGCCACAGCCTGCGCCACTTCAAATGAGTGGCGGAGCACGGTCCAAGACTTGAGAAATATTTGAAAGGATGCGATATATTTCATACCTGTTCTTTATCCAGTTGGGCTTATTTCTTTTACCACTGGGATTTCCTTGTATTCTCCCCAACTGTCCATAAGTCTGGATTGTAAGTGTATTGGTTGTTTTCGACACGCGCACGACATGAGACAAAGCTTGATTTTATCGTGTCAAGTTCGAAGATGGCATCACCCTGGGCATTGTATTTCGAGTCCTTCGAAGATCCCACTTCTGACACCAGTTGTTGTAAATATTGGGTTCTATAACAAGCAACAGGGTATTATTGCTATAAACTTTTTTGAGGGTAATTATACAGATATTTTATCGGTGTTGGTCCATGTGTTAGTCCAGCTCCCTGCTGCTGATGGCGTAGATTAGGAAATTGATCCTTCCACGTCAGAGGTCAGCAAAAAAAGAGAACGAAGCACAGTTGCTACCTCACCCATTGACCCGGGGGTCACGGGACACAGTTGCTGCTGGTCAATGCATGGCGATCTGCAGATGAGTCCATTATCCTGAAGACATGGGGGGCTCGGCAGTGGACTGGCTGATCAGGGGTGCAGGGGAAAATGGCGTGGGGCAAGTCCATGAGATAGCGGGGTAATGTGCTACATGATGCAGTGTAGCCACTTTACACACTATAAAGTTCGTTTGCTTTAGCTGGCATCTGTATTTGCAAATGTGGCAATTTTTTCAAAGATCGCGATAGGTATTTGGCCTTTTCTGTACACCATATTCTGGCCACTTCACGTTTGAAGCTCGTGTCTCCCAGGAGACGTATATCATTTATTGATCCACTGCACTGATTCATTGGTCATGACGTCACATCCCGGTTCTCGTGTGCTGGCTGCTATGTGGCACTTTTGTGTCTATATTTATATGGCTATTAGTAATCGGCAGGCGCGGGCGCGGGCGCCGAATACTAATAGCCTTCATTTCAATATAATATGACAAATATATGCTCTTCTTTACATTTTGCTGTTGCTATTTGGTCATGTCTTTCATAAGTATATTTGTGTGCACCTATATGTACATCTAGATGTGGTTTAGGTTGCTCCTAACTGGTTAGGGCCGATGTAATTTCCACGTGGGATTTATGACCCTGACCCCTGACTGGCTCCGGCTCTGAGGGGGGGGGGGGGGTCCCAGTGGAGTTACCAGGATCCTAGCTGGAACAGGTACCCACCACCCAGGCAGCAGTTTACACTTTAATCAGAGCCAGATGTTTGAATGCTGGAGTGTATGCTTACCCCTTTCCCTACTCTGGGTACTTCTATGCAAGTCAGTGGCCCCACGTGGCAGAGCTTATGTGACCCTCAGCGGTCTTGCAACATAAATCTGTATATGTGTGGCGATTTTGCCCAAAGAACGCGGCAGGAGTCTTTGCAAACCACTAACCAGTTTTACGGCCTATTTTTAGATCGCTTCAGTTCGGAGCGTGTGTTGCCCAGCAAAGCACTGTACTCAATCGCGCCCAGTAAACTATAACAATGGTTTGACCTAGTTTCTCCTCCCGCCTCTTGGCCCGATATATACGCGAGCATTGGCTTGGTCTGTGAGATTGTCACAGAGCAAGCCGAGAGGCAGGACGAGAGGCTCACCATGAGCTTTACGTCCCTGTGTCTTGGGTAAGGCCCTCGCGGGCCCTGGGGACGATTTTCATTGGGGGCCCGGGCTGGGGTAGAGACAGTTGCTGACTCGGGGGTGCCAGCCCTGTGGATCGCCAGTCTCTTCTCCACCCGGGGTGGTGTGACACAGGCTCTGGCAGACTGTCGGGCTGGCTCAGAGTTCCATCTCTGTGACAGTGCCTTCGGCGAGGCCGGCCAGCAACATGCCCACGTGTACGGGTTCCATGGTGCCACTCCCATGGCATCTCGGGCTCTACATACGGTACATTACCATAACTGTGTAATATGCATGTTGTAGTTAAGGTGTTGGTGAGGATGCATATGTTACGTAGTAGTGTATGACGGCCGGACTCGTTCCGGGCTGACTGTACCTGGTTGTAGTGTTCCGTAGAGTAGTGCCGGACGCCCTGTAGCGGGCGCCCACCGAACTTTACATATGTTTGAGAGATATTGTGCCAGTTTATCGGCTTACTGTCAATTGTGTGGAAATGTATATATGTTCAATGTGGAGTGTGAATAAAGAGCTGTTTCCTCCATATCCCGTGACTCTAGTCTTGCTGGACTTCGTTCAGTCAAGTATTAGCTGGACACTGTGGCGCACACGCTACCCCATATCAAGGGCCATGAGTGGGACAATTCCAATTGGGGGCCCAGGAGGGGGCTGCTGTGATCTGTGCACTCACGCGCCATGGATTGTTAGTCTCTCACCCTGGAATGGTTTCAGGAGTCCGTTCCAGGATGCCACTCCCATGGCTCTTGGCTCGACACGCCAGACTACATAACCGTGATAAATGTTACGAATCAGGGTTCCCTCTTCCGGGTCCGATCAGGCCTATTGCTTCGTATAGTGTTCGATAGTGTTGTGCTTGAATATCACAAACCAGTCCGAATTCAATTTATCCAACTTTATTAGGATGAATAGTCCGATGACACGATTACGGCCACATTCGCTTCTCCCCAAGAGAGTCCAATTTATAGTCCGCTAATCACGTTGATGATACCAATGATTTATCACAGATATTTGTATTTCTTCTTTTACAATCCAATAACACGTCTGTGCCCATAGACTTCTCAAATCCAACTCCCTGAATGCGAGGGGATTTTTCCATGAGGTGTCTGTGAGTTTCCCGCGTCGTGGGGCGGAAGTTCTGTATGATTTGTCAGTGGTGATGTCATGTTTGGGTTCACGTGTCTGTGAATGTCTGGAAGTATGCTGATTGGCTGAGTGATGTCAGATCATGCTTTGTGCACATGATTGGGGATGGTGCGGTGGATAGAGTGCATGTCCTGGGTGACGTAAGCTGTAAGTATGGATTTGTTATTCATCCTGTGACGTGTATGTGGAGTGAGAGAACGTGTAAGGGAGCGTTTTTGGTGGTCACATTCATAAATATTCTACATAAAGCATTCCTGAGTTATGTATCGAGGCCGGATCCCGTTCGGCGGACTAGTACCAGGTTATAGTTAAGTGATTACGGCGCCCGACGTGACCTGCCACAGTGCGGCGCGCTTGCACCCCAGGTAGTGAGCGCCAAATGTTACACATATTTATCATGCAACTTCGATGTTAGAGACACTTATCAAAGTATTTGCATATTTTCGCTCCCTCGCATATACTGTATGCATGGCTTCTGCTTCTGCTTCTGCTGTGGTACTAGTCACTCCCGGAACGGGCACTATAACTAGGCGTGGTCGGACCATCTGTTCATGATAAAAGCCAGGTGCCTGAATATTTACAGTGTTGGCTAAAAACTTGACGCTGTGCTCTCTAGCAAGGCAGTGGGTGCTCGCTCAACCTCTGTTTGAAGAGTTCAACAGAGGGAGAAGTCACGGTGTTGTCCGGCAGTTGGTTCCAGAGTGGGATGGTCCTCTGGATGAATGCATACTGATACGCCTGTATGTTGGCCTGCCGGTGTTGGAACTGCCTGGAGTTGTTGGTCCTCGTTAGAGAGTGCGGCTTCGGGTTGGGGTGGTACTCTGGTGGTATGTCCACATGTCCGTCGACCATCTTGAACATGGAGATCAGGGAGGCTCTTGTTCGACGGTCCTCTAGCGACTCCCACCCCAGTGAAGATAGGAGGTCTGTGACGCTGTCGGGAGAGCTACGTCTGTAGGGCCGCCGTGTGACGAAGCGGGCTGCTACTCTCTGGACCTTCTCAATCTTGTTCCGGAGCTTTTGGGTGTAGGGCGACCACACAGTGCTACTGTACTCAACTAGGGGTCTGACCAGAGTGAGGCAAGCCTGTTCCTTCACAGCAGCGGGACATCCGTACAAGTTGCGATGAAGGAAACCCAGCAGTCGGTGTGACTTTGCACAGGCTCTGTTGACATGGTCGTCCCACTGGAGCCTTGAGTTCAGCGTAACTCCGAGGTATGTCACATCAGTGGTTGTTTTCAGGTTTTGGCCATTCATCTTGTACTGGTGCCGGTAGATGTTTTTTTGGGCCAGTGTTGCAGACATGATGTAACATTTGTCTGTGTTGAATGCCATCTGCCAGGTGTTACTCCACTGTTCCAGTGTGTCCAGGTCACTTTGGAGAATGGAGCAGTCCTCTTGTGACGTGATCTCACGGTACAGCAGACAGTCTTCTGCGAACAGACGTATTGGCGAGTTTATGCAGTCGGCGATGTCGTTGATGAAGAGCAGGAAGAGTAACGGTCCTAAGACCGTACCCTGTGGGACGCCCGACATAACTGGGCACTGTACCGAAGATGCTCCATCAACTACTACCCGCTGGGTTCTGTCTGAGAGGAAGGATTCGATCCAGAGTACAGTTGAGAATATTGCTTCAAACGCAATACAGGCTATGGATGCCTAAAACTTGGCGTTCAGACACAGCCACTACTGTCAGCTACGGAAGCGTATATGACATTTGCTGCCATACGAGAAAATTCTTGAACTAAAAATTTCGAGATTATCTCAAAATTCCTGGGTACTCCAAAAATCGAGATAGTACCACCAAAATTTTGAGAAAATAACTCGATATTGATTTTCGTGATTGCGATTTCGAGTTGCCTGCTCCGAGATTCCCATATGAATCTAGCATTTTTTTGCCGTATTTTTATCACCAAATGAAAGAGTAATGCTTGTTCATCTAAAATCTCTCGAAACATGACCAAATGCTTCACAATGTGATTCCTGGGAGTTTATTGTTGCAGTGACAGTCTACCAGGAATTGGTAGAGCTTGATACGTGAATATGAAATCTCCTTTTGTGTACACTTTGCAACCATAACAGAATAAAAATTGTTTGGTTCTTGCAGAATCTATATCATTTTTACTCAATATTCAGGGATACCCCACCTGTGTTGAGATGATTTTCCCCCCAGAATCACGAAACCTTAACTGCCCCCAGAATCGCAGAACCTGCCCTCAGAATCATAAAATGCAGCAATAATGACGATACCGGTTTGTGCCTGTGGATATATCATAAAATACTAGTAAATGAGAATTTCTTTGCAGAATTTAGTCAAACCTTTTGCAACACCCCTGTACCTTCACTGCCACGGGTCCACCTAGCGACTAAAGTCAACATTACTAGAAGCGCGGCAAATCGTCGCCATTCGAAACACAACAAACAAAACAACAGGAGGAACAATTATTTTCTGGCTGGAAAAATGGTGCGCTTTTTGGTTAAAATAATTTAATCATCGCTCCTTAACTGATATGTGAGCAAAATATCTGTAAAATAACCTAGTTTGTTATCATGGTTTTATTTCGTACTTTGTGGCGGTTTGTGGTACTGTAATTGTCTCCGATTATCGCCCACACTCGTTTGCCGGTTTGGCCCCCACTGGGCTAGTATATACAATAAAACGTTGGCAATTTTATCACCAACTAATTTCCCATACTTAGGATCCGGAATGACAATTGGTAATGACAGAAAAGTGTTCTTTATTACACACCAGATGTTCTTTTTATCATAGACATAGAACAGAGATGGACTGCCAACTCTGATATCAATCTCTCTGTTTGTAGTTATTGAGCTTGAGGTCACAAAAGGTCAGAGGAAGAGGGTAGTTACACTTCCGTTGTTAACCTATAACGTCTTATTGCCATTGTTCAATCTTGACGATCTTCTGAGTGATGATGTCACGTACGATATTTGACGC